>JAVKLA010000027.1:35859646-35882751 GCA_034782735.1 Sagittarius serpentarius | reverse complement strand
AGCTGGCAATACAGAGCACAGCACTACGAAGGCTGCTATGGGGAGAATTAACTCCATCTCAGCCAGACCCAATACACAGTGCTCTAAAAGCTTTGTTTCTTAAGGACTTCATTTAGGATTCTGATAATAAAATTAAGGGATTCTAAATAAAGATCCTCCAAAATACACAGGCACTTTAATGTTACTTTGGGGCTATATTATTTAGGTGCCATAATTCCCTATTTAGAGGCTTAATGTTACAGGAATGAGTCATATGAGGAGGAGGATCAAAGTCATCTTTGAGAATTGGACTTATGACCCCTTTTTTAAGTACCTCTGGAAATACGGCTCAGACAGCTTTACAGAAATGTCTGATTAGTATGTAGCCTACTTTCCTTGTAGCAGTCATGTGGCTCTGAAACGTGAGCAAACAGCCTCAATTATATACCTTTGTCCATGACCTTGTTATTTAGAGAGCATACTTTGTAAGTGGTTGATTGTTAATAATGGGTAGAACTTGTTTTAATTTTCTCTGCACTACAGAGTCTTATACCTTGCTCTCCTCATGCAACCTGGGACAAAAGTCATTCCTGTTTCATGTGACATTAGCAGCTACCAAATAATTTCATATGCAGATCAAACACTGCATTACAGCCCTCTTCATCCCTAGAATGCTGAATAATTTAATGCTTAAGCCATAACTGCTGCATCCTACAAACTATCACTTAAAATACTGATTTGGCCTATCTGCTACTTCAGGTTGTGTCTATCCCTTATTACAGACTCAAGAATTCTACTTATATTATAGTTTATACTTTAAATGAGGTGAACAGAAAAAATATTGGTAATTACTCCTGATCTGTTTGATCTAGACCATCCTTTTTGGTCTTTTTTTTCTTTTTAATGTGAACATCCTTTTCAAGTCATTTGCTAAAAGTCAAGCATTTTCTGTCCCTTTCTTTCTTCTTGATAAAATTGATAATTAATTAAAAAAATTAGTCTTTATGTCAGATTTTCCTTCAAATACAACATTAAATAAAACTACCTGTCAGTTATCAAAATTTATCTCAAAGTTTCTAAACTCTTTCCAAGGTGAATGCAAATTCAACTAGTATCAGAAAACATCAAAAAGGTGAATTTAAGCAATACTTACACCTGCCATTATCCAGCCACAGAGATATAAGATGACGAATAGCAAGCATATTCCTACAAAGTCTAAATTTACCAGCTATACCTAATATTACCTCTAAATATTACAGACAACCTTACAGTAAGTATACTTCTGATGTCTTTGATTAATACAAACATGCATAAGACTGCAAAGGAAAATATTCCTTGAATAAGTATAATGTCAGTTCTTGAAGACTACTTACAGAACAAATTCCCACTAAAATCTGTGGCTGCACCAGAAATCTTATAAAAGGCATATAGTCTCTGTCATCAAAGGACTTTTTGCTTAAATGTAAACAGATGTCAGTATATATTTCTGAGTATACTCCTTTGGGAGTTATGCGATTACTCATATCAGTTAAACATGGATTTGCTCCTCCTGAAAACCTTTTAAAAATGTTTTTCCCTGGAATGGATGTAAGCACACTTACAAAAGAATGTGAAAATTTGGAATATAATTAACTCAGAAAGCATAGTGTAAGGCACAAGATCAGCTCTTTGTGAAATCTCAGCTTTTGAGATTTCATTTAATTATTAAGGCATTTAGTTAAATTCTTTCACATAATGCCTAATTTTCTAAGCACCTTTCAGTATCTGGGATTCCTGCAGGATTGAGACTGCAAACCAATAAATACTGGGAGCTTTTGTAAAACAAAATATCTTCTTGAAGCAGTTTGAGGGAGAGTTTTAAAATGTCATCAATTTGCACTTCTATAGAAAACAAGCTCTTAAGCAATAATGAACTAATTGTTCCATCTGAGCAGCAAACTGCAAAAAAGACATCAGACTTACAGTTTAATTCTCAAATTCAACCACTTGTTTCTTCAGTTCCTTTTAACTAGTCCAATAAGGAATCTGCTGAGTTACAAAGTGCAAAACAATGGAATATTGGAAAATGATCTGTTTACTTCCTAACATTGCTGGCCTTCATGTGATATAAAGAATAATATTACTGTATTTCTGACTAATCCCTCAATTAGGATGGAGGAGAGAAAATCTTACTCACACTGACTACTGGTATTTTGGAATAACCATATTACTAGGTGCTTAGGTTAGAAGGCAATAAGGAGAAGGAAAAATAAAGATCTGTGCAGGCCATAGTTCAGGAAACATTGGTTAAGCTTCTTTTCTGAGCCTCCAAGTAAGCAGCTTTCCCATTTCCACTGACTCTCACAATCCAGAAAGACTGCCTTCCTTTCTTAGAGACCTTAGTACTTAACTTTACTTATTGTCTCCCTTTACCACTGTTGGCCAAGGAATAAACAGGTACAAGTTACTCTTCATTTCATTTTCAGTGAGAGTAGCCTACTAAAGCAGAGGTTAAGACAGTGCAGAATTCATTGGGAGAACACTCAGAGACAGACACAGTCATGTTTGCCCTGACCCTGAGCAATGAACAGGCTGGGACAAAGGGTCCTCAGAGAGTTGGGGTTCCTTAACCAGGCAGGCAGATCTCACTGCTGTGCCTGATCTTGGACTTTTCTGTCTTCCAGACCTGCTGGAAGCTGGGGGTGCCAGGTCGAGAGCTGTTGGTGGTGACTGCACTCACACATCCCCACCGGACACCACCAGTCCAGCCTGCGCTGGGCAGCGTCCTCCAAGAAGTGTAGTCAAAATCCTCTGCCTCTGCTCCCTGCTAACTCCCTCAGTGGTGGCCAGCTCTCTTAGTCCTTCTTGGTCACACATAGTTAAGCTACCCAGCAGCTCCAGCACTCTTCAGTCATATGAAATGACTTAATTTTCATGGGCAACAACATCAAGGACACTTAATGAAATGAAAAGTAGGTACAGAGCGGAAGACTTGTCCATGAGCTTGATCCAGCTGCTGCTGAAGTGAAAGACAATTTCCCTGTTGGTTAAGAAGGGAGATAGGTACTTTTCTCCCTGGCTGGTAAAGTTTGAACATTACATTTAATCCCAATAATAGTGCAGAAATCTGCTATATATATGATGACTAAACCCAAGAGAAACACGTAATTAAAAAGGATGGGGCATTTTAAATCAGCCTAATTAGATGGAGAATGCTAAAGGAAACATTTTACTCATTCCTGCATACAAGTGAGAGGGAGCACATTTTCAAGAAATCCTGTGACTCTAAGCCATTTTCCTACCAGAAGGAAACAAATTGTTCTTTTCAGTTTCTTCCGGACTTAGTGATAACGTATGCCAGCTCCCAAGAGAGATTTTGGTCCACCTCTGAGTTAATATATTCACTAGAATTATTTTTTGCCTCCTGAAACATTTTTCATCTCTGTAAAGAAAAAAACCCTGACAGATAATGTACTTATGATATACTCCATTTATTAAAGTTCCCTTTGTATTGACTTAGAATTAGCCTGGTAACGTTTCCATGTTCAACAGCGAGGCAACGCCCCCCAAGAGGTGAATACCACTTCACAGTTTTTGTATCAGAAACTGTACTTCAGCTGGAGACAAACGGAGACAATAACACTGATCTTTGGTCTTGAACCTGTATCATATGCCTGAGTCCTGAAAGGACATAATATCAGGGTTCCTCTTAGGCAAGTCTGAGCCTCATGGATGCTGTACTGTATTCTGAAGTGATATCCTCCCTTTTCAGTATACACCAATATACTAATTCACTTTTTCCTTATCTGTCACTTAATTTTTTAATGCAAAGTTTAATATTCATACATTCTTCAAAGAAGATTTAAACCCAGAAATAGATCAGGTTTAATACAGCTAATGAGAACTTTTAAGCAACAGTACATTCTTAACACACATAAATACTCATGCTACAATGACAGGTGAATGATGTTCTTAAATTCATGGTTGTTAGAAAGATATTAATATATCTGTTTTTATTCTTGCATGATTATCCAGTGCAGTATGTCTCCCATCTATCTCTGTGTTTTTGAGTACAGAAATTAATTGTTTTATGGTTAGGAAACTATAGTGATGCTTATTTCCAAACAATGTTCATAAATTTATTGTGGCATCTTATTCTGAGTAATCCCCAGCACTTTATCTATTTTCAATACTACTCTTAATTTTTAACATTAGTGAAGTTCTGTGTTATTTTACGTTTTGGATCATTTTGTCTAGTTCCATAATTCCACAGTTGAAAAGAAATATAAAATAAAGCACATGTCAAGCAGAAGGTTTTTTGGCCAAATTCCTTATATTTAAACAGAGTAAGTACACAAACCCATGTGCTTTTTGCAGGCACAACTGTGAACTCCATTTACATATGCTTTATCTGTAATTATCTATGTAGATTGGATAAACTGCTCTTGCATATAAATAGGCATTTAAGCCTACAGTTACCTGATTGGCATGTGCAATCAGAGTAACTGGTCTTGCAGACTAGGTATGCAACTGCATGTCTAATATATCTAAAATGCAAGTCTATAAAATCCAGTTAATTCTCTATAATCTTTTGATATTAGAAGCAATCTGCCCCTTTGCTCAATTAGCAAGTTGCCAAAAATAGAATAGCTGAGCTGCATTTTCTTTACAGTCTTGTAAGGATAGGCTAAAAATTCTGCCCTTCAGCTCTGCAAATGAAAAGGTGAAATCAGGGCTATCCTAACTTCAATAGCAAAACACCAGTAAAATCAGGAATTTACTTTTGACCAGACTACTTTACCTGAAAAATAATTTGCTTAGCCACTCTTTCAACCTCTTCTGCTGAGCTTTATGATGGCAAAATCCACACAAAAAGGTAGCACATTTATATTTTCCCCTTCACATCTTATTTCAGAGTAAAGGAAATTTTAAATAAATGTGTTCTAAACCTGCAAACTATTCTTATTACTGATAGCATTGATTAAAAAAAAAGAGTGTGAGAATTTCACTTTAATTATGTTACCAACGACTAAGGTTTTCTTGATTCTTTACTGATAAAGACACACCATCATTTCACACTCTCATCTTTTTCATGTTGTAGTTCACACAAAATAACATTTGCTGTTTTCAGTAATGGGTTCCAGTAGAGTAGAAGAGAGAGTAGTAAGAGAAGAGTTACAGAAGAGTTTGTCCAAGATATCTCAGGGTACTAAGAGTTTGTCTTTTTTTTAAATATAATTTTAAAAGTTTTTTATGTTCTTGAGAAAGGCAGAGTAACTGCAGTCTGATGGTGCTTCTCCACAAAAGCACATTTTCTATAGATGCTGTGCTCTTTGAATAGTATATGATGGTGTCTTGTCAGATCACTGGGGGCAAGTCAGAAAAAATGTGGAAACGTGACTTTTAGCTCACCTTTGCATTGCCTTCTCTTCTGAACAAGCTGCTTCTGTGCTGTCTTTAAATAACCTAAGGGCTTTTCCTTCTAATGGTAGGCTGCAGAGGCCACTAAAGAGCATAAACATTGTTCAGGAATATCACAGTATAAATGCAAGCATAATACGCTCCTTTTTCTTCATCTGGTATGCTGAGAGAGTGAGTTAGATGAAAGCCATGTGTCATCTGTATGGTACTACATGAAATAAAAAAATGATAAATTTGGGGCAGTTAAGCATACATAAATTTGAAGAAAGTATGGAATACCCAGCATATGTTTAATATGGTGCATGGACATCTAAGTCTTCCCACACATCCCCTCTTTCCATAAAAAATGTATCTGTACATATCGACCTGGTGAAACTTTGTATATTTTCTAAGATAGGTGTTGGACCTTTGATTGATCTTTCATACATTTGGGAAACACAGCTGTCCCTAGAGCATATGCACTCTGGTCATGTGTAGACCTCCCCTGCATGATCAGAACTATAGTGCATTTTACTGTATTACGGAAGTGAGAAAGGAAAGCTAATGTATCTGGGAAATGAGCTTGTACACATGGGAAGAATGGTAGAGTGCACATATTTCTGTTAAGGTGTCGTGATTTAAACCCAGCCGGTAAGTAAGCACTAACACCCGCTTGCTCACTCCTCCCCCCCCCCCCGCCCCCGCAGGATGGGGGAGACAATCAGAAGGGCAAAAGTGCAAAAACTCATGGGTTGAGATAACAGCAGTTTAATAGGTAAAGCAAAAGCCATGCACGTGAACAAAGCAAAACAAGGAATCCATTCACCACTTCCCATGGGCAGGCACAGCCATCTCCAGGACAGCAGGGCTCCATCACGTGTAATGGTTACTTGGGAAGACAAACGCCATCACTCCGAACGTCCTCCCCTTTCTTCTTCTTCCCCCAGCTTTATATGCTGAGCAAGACATCATATGGTCTGGAATATCCCTTGGGTCAGCTGGGGTCAGCTGTCCCAGCTGTGTCCCCTCCCAACTTCTCGAGCACCCCCAGCCTCCTCGCTGGTGGGGTGGGGTGAGAAGCAGCAAAGACCTTGGCTCTGTGTAAGCGCTGCTCAGCAGTAACCAAAACATCCCTCTGTTATCAACACTGTTTTCAGCACAAATCCAAAATGTAGCCCCATACTAGCTGCTATGAAGAAAATTAATTCTATCCCAGCCAAAACCAGCACATAAGGGAATTTTAGACATAAATATGCTACCTCTAGTCAGTGAGTTAACACAAAAAATTACCAAAGTTGTGATGTCATTGAACCACTTAGTGTTTTCTTATACATTTCAAGCTTTGGTAGGAGTCACAGGATAATGGTTCATTGGGCCAGAGAGTCTGAATGGTTGTTGGCTGAATCATATTTAATTTCTTTTTGTTCTACAGAGTGTATTAACTTTGTGAAAAGTCATTCAGAAAGCCCATTTTCAAAACACTCTGCAACTCAATAACTGATTAAAATACTGTTCAAAGATGTGAAAAGGAAGAACAAAAAGACAGTTCTACAAATCCAAGTTCAACTCAGTGCTGCATCATTGTATATGACAAGAAATTCTTGTTATTGTCCCCTGCCACCACCCCAAGAAAAGTCTAATTCAACTTGATGTCTTCTGGGAAAAATGTAAAAGGCAAGCAGAGAAAAGTTTTCCCTGCCTGTTGTTTGTCCTTTCCAACAGGTGGTTATAACTTTTTCCCATCATAATCATCTTCTTCCTGAAAGTGCTCTTTTCAAGGGATCTTCTCTCATGCTATATCAGTTTTCCCAGTATCTAAAGTACCCAACTGGGGTGTAAATTCAGCTAGATAATAAAATGCCAAGAAAACAAGTACTTCACTATTTTAATTGCCTTTCATGAATCACTATTCCAACTGTGGGAGAATATCTTACCCCACTCTTCACTCATGCAAGGACAAGTCTTGCATTTATCTAGAATTAATGTATCTGCAACTAGCTGACCCATCTTACATTAATATCTTTAAAGAAGCAGATATATCAGACAAAGCACTGAGCAGAAAGAAACAAAAATAATGTTGGTGGTGAAAGAATCTGAATATTACTAATTACAAGGCACGCATCCTGGCAATAGACAGAGGGGAGGGGTGATACTTTTACTTCTGATTTTTGAGTCAGTCATGGATCATCATTATGTGCTGATCTTTCACTTGTCTCTGAACAAGACCTGAAAAGGAAATGTATTTGTACACAAATAATGATTCATTTATTTTATAGAGTGTTTCACTTTGTTGTCAGCTAATTAAATTCTGTCACTGAACCAAATATGATTGATTGTTACCTACAGCTGTTCCCTGTAAATCTGTCTACAAATAGCTGCTCCAGGACAGTAAGCATTCTGACACTCTCTAAAACACAGTCAGCAACAGAAACAGACAACCATTGCAAATTTAATCTTAACAAGACTTCCACTGAACTCATGGGGATACCATTTTTAATTAGACAGAGAATGCCAGACTCTAAGTATCTTGCTTAGCAAAGTTCACTAAGTAACATCTGATTAAAAGACGTAAGGTGGACAGCTTTATTTTCCCTCTAGGAAAGCCAATAGCTTTAGAAATTATTATTTCCTTCATAAGATACATTTAGTCATCAAAATGACAGGCTTGTCAGACCATGTAGGCATGTGGCAGATTACCCTACATATTTTTTTAATTTTTTTGAGTTTGCTTCCTACTGATGTGTCGAGAAAGAGAACACACTGCCAGCTAGTGCATTTTATTATGAACAATATCAAGATTTACCCACAGAGCCAAGAAACTGATGTGCCCCCGTCATGTATGATGGTGCGATGGGACAGAGTGCACTCTCAGAAAGGCTGCAATAATACAAACCCGGGAAGAGTGATTCACCGTTGGCAGTGCTGCCATGCAGAGGGACCTTGGCAGGCTGTGGAAACAGGCAGAGTGGAACCCCATAAAGTTCAATAAGGGCTCCTGTAAAGTCCTGTAGCTGGAGGTGAATAATCTTCTGAAGCAGTACAGGCTGGGGCCAACCATCTGGGAAGTGGCTTTGCAGAAATGGTCCTGGGAGTCCTGGTGGACAGTAAGTTGAACACAAGCCAGCAGTATGGCCTTGTGGCAAAGAAACAGCCTCTGGGGCTGTGCTGGGCAGAGTGCTGCCAGGAGGTTGAGGGAGGTGATCCTTCCTAAAGTCCTGGTGAGATATCTCTGTGTACTGTGTCCAGTTCTGGGTTTCCCACTAGCAGAGACACGTGACCATACTGCATTGAGTATAGAGAATGGCCACAAAGATGATAAAGGGACTAAAGCATCTTTTATAAGACAGGCTAAGAGAGCTGGGACTGCTTAGCCTAGAGAACAGAAGGCTCCGGGGGATTTTATCCATGTGCGTAAAAACCTTATGGGAGTGGGAGGTAAAGAAGATGGAGCCAGGCTTTTTTCAGTGGTGTCCAGTGACAGGACAAGGGACAATGGGCCAAAATTGAAATACAGGAAATATTACTTAAAAATGTGGAAAAAAATTCTTCTGCAAGGGTGGCTGAGAACTGGAGCATGTTGCACAGAGAGGCTGTGGACGCTCCATCTTTGGGGATATTCAAATCCCAACTGCACATGCTCCTGAGCAACCTGCATTAGCTGACTCTGAGTTGAGCTGCCAGGATTTGTCTAGATAACCTACAGAACTGCCTTCTGGACTCACCTAAATTTTGAATCTGTGGTTATATATTGGGGGGGGGGGGAGAAAATAAAAAAAAAAAGTGTTTTTTGGTTGTTTTTTTTTTCTTCTTTTTAGTAATTGGAAGTTAATTTAAAGGTAAAACAATAATAACAGATTTTGTGCTGGATAGCTGTCATATTATGACTAAAATCAGTTGTACTGTTTACCATGAATAAGAATATCCAGGTTTCTATATCCATCTGGAGATATCAGGCTAAAACTTCTTTGGAGTATTCTTTTGAGTTGGAACATTCAAAATTAGGAGGAAGAAAGCAAACAGGCAGCAGCACTCTGTGTTAATGTGGTTTTTTTTCTACTACACTTTTGTCTGTATTTTTTCGTTAATGGACAATGCAGATTCTGGTTACAGTATATGCTTCTCTAAAATTAATAGAGAGTATTGTTCAAAATTGTACTGAGATCTCAAGAACTGTCTGATAGGGCTATATGAAAAGAAAACATGAGAAAGCAGAGTCAAAGAGCCTCCATTTAGTATTTTCTTCAGGCAGAATGTACAAAGTAAAATCTAAGCAAGAAGAACCAATGTGCTTCAGTAAAGGACTGAAGATTAATAGAAGTTCAGGAATCTGATACTGCAATAAATGGAAATGCTAGAAGCATACATCTTGTACTAGGATCCCAAAATAGAAAGCTGATGGTATTGTTTTATGTACTGCTGTGACAATATACAAGGAAACCCAACATTTTCAAGGACTACTGTTATGGTTCTGAGTTAAAGATGAAGCAATTTCTGAAATTGTTTCATGTAGACTTGTTAATTATTAGATATTAGGAAGCAGACAACTGTTAAAACAAAGATGCTTAAATTTGCAATGTAAAATCGGGTTCCAGTGTATTTTATTCAAGCACTTGCGAGTTATGTATTTTCCTTTTCGAGATGAGGGTATTGCCTATATTGAATTGATTCATTCTAGGTTTGAAATAAACAATTTTTAACACAGTACCCTGGAAAATGTGAGATCACCAGAGGAAAACACATGCAATTAGAATGGGTACAAAAATGGGATGATCTCAGAAATTCCGTAAGACTTACAGACAAATGTAGAAGAACTGTAGAAATGCAGAAACAAACATTAAACGTCACACATTTCTAAGTAGGTTTAAAAAGAATGTTCAGTTGAAAAGTTTTCGCATGTTCAAGAACAACTCTCTTTAGTCTTCAAACATCTATGAGCAAAGCTGAGATCCAAAAGAAAGTGTGAAAAACAAGGAAATATTAAGGAATGTTTCTAGGTTTTTTTGTATTATATTTGAAGATCATTTAAATACAGCAATCCAGTTTATTGACAAACAGTACTGAACAAACTTAACTTCATTCCCTTTTTTTCCTACCTATTATTTTAGTTTAGAAATTTTATTGATGGAATAATTATAAAATTTGTAAAGATCTTTAAGAAACGTTCAAACAAGAGAAATCCTCAGATACTGAAATAAATTTCTTCAATATAGAGTACAATTTTCGTCCTGTTTGTACTCCATGTCTACCAAAGACTTAATAATATATGTTGTTCTAGATATCCTCCAGGAAAATAATCTCATTTCCCCATACGGAACCTTATGATCCAAAAATTAGATGACAGAGTGGCTGAACATTTTACTAGACTGTGCATTCCAAAATAAGAATAAATTTGAGTGATAATAGCCATGCTGCTGGCACTTCATCTTTTACAACTCTGAGTGAAATAGTGCTTAAATAAAGCTCATTTACTGAACTGATGTCATTAATTTGTAATAGCTGAGGATCTTAGCTATACTAGCTAAGGATCTGGCACATCATACACGGTTTATGGCAGTATACCTCAGAGAAGATGAGTAACTGATAGTATTGTCTCCAGGCTATTAGTAATTTGTGTTTATCTTCTCTGGCCCAAATAAAAAAATGAACATGCAAAATACATAGAAACTGCATTTTTGTTTTTGGAAAATAACCATCAGATGAAGCCTCTAATCCCTGACACCAGTGATCTGCTCCATTTGGACACCATTAATTGTTCACAATACCTCACGGGAGTTGACTAATAACATCTTTATTATGGAAAAGTGGAAATTTCAAAAGTTTCCCTCTTACTGCAAATACGGAGCAGTGTGATTCCTGTTCCATTTATTCTGATAAATCTAATTTTTGGGTTCATGTATTATAAATAGTATATGGAGACCGGCTCTAGGTACCAGAAAATAACAATAGTAATAATGAGGTGTTAATGCTGGCATCTAGGCTCTTCAATGTCTAACTGAACTGGAAACAGAAATCAAACATAGACCATAATTTTCTCTAAAAATGAAGATTTTCACTAGGTAGCTATCTTCATTCTTGGTTATTTTTCTTTCATATTTAGTTGAATGACTTTTTAGGCTATATGTGATAGCCTTTACCAGAACAAATTAACTAACTCTATGCAAGAAAAATATCAAAACTCCTATAGACTTAGAAGCTTGCTACATCCTTATCTATCCAGTACTTACTTATCCAGAGGCAATTCAGACCTGCAGCTTACTCAAATTGTATTTTACTCCCCAGTTGATTCCAGTGTTTAGCAGAGGTATTTCCAGAAGTAAATTATCACTTCATAAATAAAAGGAAAGCAGAATTGGGCCCTCTGCTAATTTGAATGCTTGTTTTACTGAAAATGATTTTGCTTCTGTCAAGGTAATTGCCATTTATAATTTAACAAACAATTGTCTGCTGTCGCTGAAGCAGCCGAATTCTCTGATAGAGAGTTATGTGTGCACTCTGTCTTGAGGTGTGCAAGGGTATACACATCTCGCTCTATTTTACAGTCTTTTATAAAATGTGGAGAAAAGGTAGATTTCAGCTCTGTGGAAGTTCACTTCCATCAGTTTTCTCTACAAAGCCTTTAAAACCACAGACTACATTTAAAAAAAAAAAAAGAAAAATAAGATGTGTCTTATAAACCACGACAGATGTTAGAAATTTATTTGAAGAAAACAAAACAAAACAAAACGAAACAAAATGGAACAAAATGAAACAAAAAAACCCCCAAGAAAAATAAACCAAACCTGATATTTGTATTTAAACAATGAATACTGAACGTTGTAGCTCAACTGTAGTTCAATTAAACTATTAAGCCAGATTCTGACCCTGATTTATTGAAAACTCTTGTGTCTTATCTTTTCCAGTCTTTTGATCTGTGTAATTCAGAATGGCTTCCAGGAGTCAAGAAATCTGATATAGATACAAATTCCAGGTAAGATTAATATGGTTACAGATCTGTGAGCATGTTCACACTAAGAAGCAGAATAACCAAAAGCCTTTCTTAGGTTCAATAACACGTGGACTTACAAGGCTGGAAGTGCTTTCAGGGTGTTCTTGCGGCACTGTTCAAAACTAACAGAATAAAAGAAGGCACAGATTGTAGGAACACAGGTAGTATTTCCAGACTGCCTGGATCCTAGGAATGCACTACCCTGCTTACTCCATACTCTACTCTCTTCAGTTCACAATCATGTATAAGTAGCAATTTTTAAACAAGAAGTGAAGAGGTGAGAAGCAGCCTCTAGACAGTAAAGCAGATCAGCAGGACATCAGCAGTTTCAAGGCTGCTTATCTGCATGGGGAATTGAAACTGGAGTACTCTTTCCTAAAACGGATACTTGGCATCACTTTCAGTTCACTTATTTGCTCTTACAGTTATATTTTTAACTTAGCTTCTGCATTTTTCTGTTTCATGGAGCTTGAAGTTGAGTTCAGAAGCTCTCAAACAGAAACCTACAACCTATCACACCTACCCGTGCTTCTGTGGAAATCCCCACGTTCAAGAGCTGAAAAAGGGACTGCATCATCCCTGCAATTATGGTGCAAATGCAGAGTTTTCTCAAGACTAAGGAGGTCTTGGTCTAGAAAAAAACCACTTTGTTTTATGCTATGGGAAATGAAGAGAAGCTCATAGTTTTTTAAAACCAGAAAGACCTATGTTATTTGTTCATCTGGATTTACCCCCCTCTCAGCAAAGGCTAAAGATTCCACATAGTAACTACTCAATTCAGCCCATCATATTTTCAGATAAAAACTATTTGTTTTTCAGCTCTTAGAAATGTTGTTTCCTTCCCAGAAGATTCTGGCCAGAGATATTTTGATCTGTTTTGTCCTATCTACCCCTCAACACTTTTACTAAAAGTACAGATTACGAGTCTGGACTTTCAGAAAAGTCCTTCCACCAATTGTAATAAATAACCCTCACAAATTTATTATTTCCTCTGTGTATTTTTACTTTATTTAAATGTCTGTATTTTTGCTCTCTTCAGAGAAATTACTGCCTTGTTCTTCCTTCACTAGTTAAAATGATTCAGATATGCAGAAAAGATGTTTATCTATAGTGCATTTTATGTAATCTTCTAAGTATTATCTCAGCAAATGTGTCGCATATTGTTTCATATATTTTATGTTAAGGTTCAGTTCGACCATGGCTGACAGTTTTGAAGTTAGAGCTTCTACTCCAAAGCAACAATTGCAGCAATTCTTTTATTGTTGTTTTAAGCACTGGGAATTTCAAAGCTGAAGATGACTATTTGTCTTTTCTATTAACTGAGTCTGACAACTTAGTCCAGAAACTAATTTCGTCAGATATACACATTGAATCTTTTATTCTTATTTTCATGATATTTGCACTACAGCCATCATGACAAGCCACTTAATCCTTGGTCTTATATCTTCAGTTTACTCAGTGTCCTGTTTTAGGTTACTAGAATATATTAGTGGGACACACTAGCTTAAAAGAATTTGAGACAATGACAGGAGCAGCACAGGAACCACAAAGTCTTGTTCTACAAAGCCCCTATTCTTCTGTGAGCTCTTTCATCTCAGTTTTAGTTATGCCTGTGAATGAAATCAACACACCTATAATCTTGAATCTTAAAGGCTGAGCCACACCTCCTGTGAATGGAGAATACCCTCAGGAATCATAGGGGCTTTTTCAACAGTACTGGAGAATAGGAAAGAAGTTGTTCTACTGATATCCTTTTGCCCTTTTAGTTTCAAAGTTCTCCTGAGCCATAGATGTTTAATTTGACCAGATAGCAATTTATGTCTCATATTCTGGTTCTCATGTACTAGCATTTTATTTGATAGTTAACCTTCCTATTCATAATAGTAACATAAAATTAAAGTCTGAGGAAATACAATAGGAAATGAAGTCCTGCTAACTAACTGCTTTTCAGAAAGGATTACAGGTATTGTGTATTAAGTAGGAATAGTTCAAATACAGATTTTTTTTTTTATGCACATCGAATTAGCATCTATAGAATCTTTAATTTTTAAGCATCAGGTATCAATAAGAAATACTGCTACACAATGGATATTTTACATATGCTTACTAGTTTTCTCTTTTAAGGATTTCCGCATATAACAGAATTCATTCTTACAAAGTATAAGAGAAACATCCTATTCAGAAATGTTATAATTAACTGGGAAGATGGTAGTAATAGCTAAAAGCTCATCTTATGCTAGCTCAAGTGTTTTCTTCTCTTTCATTTTCTGCTTTTGTGCAGCCATTTTGCCAATACGAACTTAAGCATTGCTTTTTGTTGTATTTCACACTAAAACATAGCAATTTCCCAATTTTCTTTTGCAGAAACAAAGAAAAACATTTTAACAAATGAACTCAAGACTCTCTATGACAGCATTTTTGATAGCTAGAAACTGCATATACCATAGATAAATTGTTTTATAATAAAGGGTGATAATGGGTGGACAGAATTGTAAGAAAAGGGACTATATTCTTCTACTGAAATACTGATAATGAGAACAGAATAAGTACTGTAATTAGAATACAGAAGATTATACATAGACAATACCACAGATGATTTATTGATGTAAAAGACACTTCTGTGTACACTTTTCTTCTCACTGTTAAGTGAAGGGATACTCTGAGTTTGAATAAACCAGTTTCTTTCTCTGAGTATCTATTAATGCCATTCAAAGGGAAAGGGATAAGTACTAATGACCCATTTTCCTTAAAAAATGCTCAGGATCAGAGACTGAAGTGTTTATCTCAAGGACATATATTACATTTTTAAGGCATTAGAATGTGATCCAATATTCATTAAAGTGCCTAGGAAGAAAGTGAAACTAAACCAAAAACCATGTTTCATACCACACTACCAAAGTCTTCCACTGATCATGCCACTTTGTGCAAAGATTTAAGCACTCATACTGTAAATTATGAGCTGTAGATGTTTGATTTTGTGATTCAGCCCAATATTGTATGAAACTTTTTAAATTCCTATTGATAAGTATTGCCACAGAGGGCACCCTGTATGTTGCAGGAACATCCAGCACACCACACGACCACGAGTCCATGCAGCAGCGACTGGACCTCCAAAGGTCTATCCTATTATGAAATATACTCCAGTTTAGTTATTATCTAGATTAGAGTTGAGTCTGGAATCCCAAATATAATTAATACCCCATTATACATGTGTCTAATTAGAGTTTTATAGTCCGAAAACACAAGTCAAAAAGAGAATACAGGGGATACAGAAGTAGAGAGTCATGAAATGATTTCTTTGAGATCACACAGCAAGTCAGTGATGAAATGAAATCATTAAGACCTCACAGATTTAGTGAATTGCAGTAATCTGTTCACTGGATAGCACTGTCTTTCCTTTTAAGCTCTAGATATGTTTTACAAGGATGGTCTTCGCTGTGGATGTTCCTAGGGAAAAAAAAAAATTCTTTCCTCTACACTCTCCCTTCTCAATGGCATTTCAAAACATACCTATGCCCTCAAGATTCCTCTAGATTAAAAGAGGGAAAATATCTAAACAGTCTCTTAAGAGATTGTTGTCATGTGCTGACATGCACTTAGAAGACTAAGGGTAGGGAAATGTTTGGGTAAACAGAGATGGATTAAAGCTAAAATACAATTTTGGTATATCAATTAGATATCATGTAAGCTGCAAATCAGAGAAAAAACCATAAAATCTGGAGAAGAGAGATGTAAAGCAATTATATTTCTCAGGTTAGTTCTTAGCATATCATGTGAAAACATGGCCATCTCATTATGGCACTGTCTGAATCAGGCATGTAGTGCTAGTTCTAGAGAACTAAATGAAGAATAATAACAAAAAAGAAGGTATAGGTGATATTCTAAAAATGACTGGGAACATCAGCTTATTGCAGGAATGATCACTTTTCCTACCTCAGTGACGATCTGTTTTATACCTTAGTTATAGCAACTTCTGTGTGTTCTTTGCAACAGTGAAGTTAAGCAGTACAGAAGAAGGCACAGAGATCTTCTCTTTCAATATGTCTGAGCAGTGACATTGCCTAACTGGGTGTTTTCTGCCTGTTCACTTTACCCCCTTCTCTTCTTTCTTGATGTATTAACCTGTCATTTTATCTGTATATTGCAAGTTCTGTCTTGTTTTTTACACTAGGAGATAGAACCAAATCGCATTTGTTTTCTAATTTACCTTTTTTATGGTGATAATTATTCATGTAGTTTGTTTCCATGTATGTTTCCCCTATGACCCTATTTTAATTTTCAGTAAGAATGTATTTATGATGAACTGATAAAATCTACATATGCATGTGCAAACTTTCAGTTAACATCATGGCTTTAACGTTAAGCAGTTTCTAGCATAATCAGATTGCTCATTGTTTGGTATTCTTTCTTTATCTTGTATCTTGTATCATGTTACTTCACACAATTTCCCGTCCTTTGTTTCAATTTACATGAAAAAGTGGTGATCTTGCCTTAGTTTTCTTTGGCATCTTATAATTGTGCATTAAGTACAGGAAGTTTATATCTATCCCAAGGCTGGGAACCATACATAGAAGAAACAGGTATTAGGTTCTAGAAATTTGTGGTTTATATACCCATTAATAATTTAACCTTTTATTTTGATTTCCTGTAACTAAGTGTAACACTTAACAGTTTATAGGCAGTTGATAACTATTAGTTATGTAACAGTTGATAACTGTTACAGTATGGTACTGTATAGTACTACTACATTATGTCCTGTGTATGAGGAAAAGCTGCAGCTGCAATAAAAAATAAATAATGAGGGAGCTGTAATAAATCAAAATTCCATACCAGTTGATGTCCAGCTGTAACTAAAATACTTCTTCTTTTACTATAATTATTTTGAAAATTCAAGGTGAGAAATTTTCCGCAAAATTTCAAAAGGAAAAAAAAAATTGTTTTGACTTACCTATATCAGTAATACTGATGTGTTTCATTCTAATAAAGTAGAAACATAAGGTTTAGCATTTCGATCTTTTCAGGCCATGCAGTATGTTGAATTAATATTATGATATATTTTTAATATTTAATATCATATTTTGACATAAAAATGGAAGAGTTCAACATTATTGAAATACACAGTATAGACAGTCTCTCTCTTGCTTCACCAGATTTTTTGTTTTGTGGAAGAGTAGCTTTTCAATCTCATGTAGTGGCATTCAACACAAAAGCAAAACTAGAATTTTCACTTGGAAAAAAATAATTAAATTTTGAAATATTGACCCTACCTATGTTATTTATAAAATATTCTAGAATTGTTTCGTTCTTAGGTTGCTAACTTAGATCTATGTTCCTAACTGCATTACTGTAACTCTTAAAAAGTCCTGGCTAGCTTCTTTGAACTTTTTCACATTGCGTGTCTACAGGTGCCTAGAGATTTATTGCTGTGCAAGTCACACATGCCCCAGTTTTGTTATTGAACTGTCACTGTATAAAATACAGAAAGAGTTTGAGAGCAGAAGCTTGAACCCTCATTTCCTTAACCTCCCTGCAACTGTGTCCTACTTTCTAGCCAGCATGCTCCACTTTGTTCACTCTCCAACATTTCCTTCAACCTTTCTCCAAATCTGACTTCAGGTTCTTTATTGAACTTGATTTATTTTCTTCATAATGGCACAGCTTTCTCTGGAGAGATGGATAGTGCTTCTTTATATGAATCAGACTAGCATATATCTAAACGGGATGGCATCTTATAGGGGGAGAAGACTACTGGTGCAATCTCCTTCAGCTGCTTTCCTGAGGCTGAACTTTAAAATAATGTTTTATGAAATAGTGTCCTATTATGGTTACATTTTAAAAATAGAAGTTCTTTAAAAGAAAGATCACCTTCCTTCAGTAAGTCTTGCAGAAGAAAGACAGGGCACACCCAAGATGGGTGGGATGAATAATCTTTAAAAACATTCTAACTACCTATAAGAGAGATATAGATGACCTACTTGGATCAGACTTTGAAAACGCTAAATTACAGCATTGGATACTCTATTTAGGGTTAGGTGTTTGCAATGAGCTGTGTAGCGTTCAAAGAATCCCAAAACCCAGCTCATCAGTGGGATCATTTGATACACATCTGAAATAAAATGTCTACATACTGATACCAGAGAAAAAAAGGGGGAAAAAAAAAGGAGTAACATATAATATATTGTATCTGTTTACCTCCATTTATTTTATAAGAGGCCACAGTCAGCAGCTAAGTTATAATCAAGAATAAATCTTCCTCTAAAAAAAGTTTCAGGTCCTGACAAATATTTCCACAATATATATAAATACATAATTTTTTTAGAAAAAGATGAAATAAAAAATGCATCTGCATTACTGAAAATGTATGGCAGGAAAATCCAATAAAAGTTAGTCATTTAGCTGTGTGCCAAGAAGGCAATGATAAATGACCATGTAAATGACATAAACCTGAAAAGAATATTCAGCCTTGTTGATGTCTAACGCTAGTAAGTAAAAATATCTCAAAATTCAATACTTCTTATAGCCTGTTTGTTGAAAAGACTGTGCAGACATCATAATTACATTATGAGACTGTAGAAAAAAGCATAATGATGATCATGCTTAGCATTTATCTAGCACCTTTCATCCAAGGATCTAAAGTGCTTTGTAAACATCAACTAATTAAATATGATTATAACTTTCTTTCTGCCGCAGGCAGCAAAAATAGTTATCTTTCTTGGCAAGTGCCTTTCATTTAATGTTGTAGGGTGACGGGTGGGAAGTGGAAAAATTCTTTTAATTAATATTACTTCAGCAAATTCATCCTTTGTGCTTTGTCATTTTAGGAGGCTATGCAACTGCTGCTTTTATGCCTGTAGCACGTCACATACAAAAGCATCTCTGGGACTTCCACTGCTTTTTGTGGAAAACTGTTTTGCCTCTGCTTAGACACGTAGCAAGTTTCTGTACTAAACTACCTGTTTGGAGCAGGTTGAAACATCTTCTTCTAGTCCTTGACCTGTGTCATATGCTTAATGTATATCATGCTTTCTGTCTGTTACCTCCTTTCACAACAGTGGAACATCACAGAAAATCTTCATTAGATCATCTGTGATGGCACCCTCATAAAAATCTAAGAAAACAAAGTACATCTTCCATGCAATACAAATCTTCTGAGTATTCTGGATTACTTTTGAAGCTCATTACACAAAAAGGACTCTCTTTACACTAAAAAGCACAAAAGATGCACAGAAGATCCAGACAACATAACAAATGCATACCATCTCCCCTCAGTTTTTTCACCATTCTACAGCTGGGCAGGATTGAAAATGTTCAGAATATTTTCACCAGGAGACATTCAGTTCAGCCTCATCACAGAATAAAAATAGTGGCAATGACTGCACATATGTCCCAATTTGGAATAATTTATCTATATGTCATTCCAGACAGATGTTTCTCTGTATCTTTTTTCTATACTGGTGTTCCAAATGATAATTATTGCAATTTATTAATTTTCAATTATTACTCAATATTAAGTACATTAATTTCTTTCATAATAATTTGTTATTTTATGTTTTAAAAAAATTGGGGAAAGACTGGTTTCAATTAATGTGCGGTCAAATGACATTTTCCTTTGTCTGGTTATAAATCTAGCAAATACAACATGGGAAGAAGGATTTGAGGAAAAGTGTAAAGGCATGGGAAACAAAGTAAAGAAGTAATTGTATGCAACCTTATGAAGAATTTATATCTATACATGCATGTCTATATGTCTGTATCTATATATCTATATGAACACACACAGACATACATATGTGCAGATATAGATATATGCATTAATAAATGTACCCAAATATGTGATTAAAAAAAAAGAGCTAAAAAGCAAGAGAAGGAAAGAGATTGAAGTCTCAGAAGTTCATGGGATTCCCTTAACTGTCACATCTACCTTTCCAAGAGTGCTCTGCCTACTCACTGGAGTAGATGGCTCACATTTTGTTCCCTTTTTTAAATGGAAACTTCATTCTGAACCTGAAAAAATTTCAACAGAAGTTCTGCAAATATAGGTGCATTTCTGTATAAAGAATAGTTTCAAGAAGCTGATGCTTTTTCTTGACAAAGTTCCTTACAAACTCTATTTCTAGCTCTACTGACTCCATTGCATAACTCTCTTCACTGTTACCTGCATCACAACAGAACATACCAAAAATTGCTTCTCAAGGACACTGTTTTAGTAGAGCAGTCTAACCCACAAAACAAACAAACAAATAAAAGATAAACTATGGCCAGAATGAATAAGACTTTAAAAATATACCTGAGAAGTTAAGTATGGTTCAGGTATGAATCAGGGGTGTGTATTAATTTTTTTATGTAATACTGAAGAGATTACATAATTTAAACCAAGAGGAGAATGTGGATAGCACTATTTCTCATGATGTTTCTGCCTTAATCAGAAAGAATAACTAGTTGTAAAGACTAAGCTTGATCATAAAGTCATAAGGATACCTAGACAAACATTGAGCTGGTCTTTGTATTTCAAGGAACAGCAACAGGTTCACGTAAAAAAAGTGGCTCTACTCATTAAGGGTAGGATGTAAGGTCATGACTGACTTACATGTAATGACATAAAATGTAAATATACATATTTAAAAGAATTGAGTAATCTGAGCTCTGAAATAACCTGTGCACTTGGGTAACTTAAGACTGTTAGTACTCTGTGTTCCTTATTACATTCCTTATTCTATTCCTTAGCTATGTATCCTGCAAGTGTATGATGAGAAAGAAAATTCTTGAGAAAAGTGTTGTGGAGCATGTGGGGAGGTGAAGGAGAGGAAAAAAAGTAAGGAAGATGAAGGGCTGTTGGGATAGATGGAGTGGGATTTGATGAAGCAAGAAGAACTAGGAATGGGGAACCACTAAGATAAAATTATTTTTGAGCTACACAAACATGCATGTTATCTGTAGTGCTACTGAATTACAAGTGTGGGGTTTTTAACAAATTTTTCATGAACTATATGTATGACATCCGTGCTCTAGAATATGGATAGATTTAAGATACACCTTCTTTGACTTGAATGATGTTATAGGTCTTTCTCATTTTCAATATCTACTATTTTGCCCATTTGGGGAAAAAAACCAAAATTGTTTAAGTTTACATTTCAAAGTACTAACATAGCAAAGTTTTGCATAATATAAATTAATCCCTTTAAAACAGTCAGAACCTCTTGCTAAAATGGTTCTGGCAAAATCAAAACCAAATTTCTGTAAGCTATTAATGTATTTCAATATTCATATAATTCAGGCTGAGGGAAAGAAAGGCTTCTTTGTTTCCATACCAGATTCAGATTTCCAAAGCATGATATGGTGACATATAAGAAGCTTATATAATGAGGGGCTTTATGTTTTTTTTAAAAACTCACATTGGTTCTTCTAAAATACCTTGTCTGCAACTTTTGTTGGTTTGGAACACATCTTTGTAAATGCTGTGGCTATATTATGTGAATATTTAATGCAATTGTTGTTTTCTTGTAGGAATGATGAATCATCTAGATTTTGAACTTAGGAGCTGGAAGCTACTTTAAATATGCAACTATTTTCTTCAAGTCATTCCTGTAGGCAAGAGGGGGCACATCTGTTCCCTAGTAACTCGAAAGGATTCAATAAACAAGACTTCATATAGCTATATTTTTTTTTCAGACTTTGCATAAGATTTGCCTACAAAAGAATATTAGCAATTGATGGAAGTTATTTTTCTAAAAATAAAATGGAATTGTTACAAAATAATTCAAAATGATCAACCAAAGAATGCATGTTTGAAATGCATCAATATATTTGTTTTGCTTCCACTATTATTATTATTAATGTATGGGGATTTTATTCTTTTGTGGGAAATAAGCAAAATGAAATATTTCTGTTTGCTCTTGGTGTTATAGTCAACAAAATTGAAAGCCACAAGACTTGCACAAATTTAAAGACAAAGCTGAATAACAGTTTGGAAGAAAAGCAATGACTAAAGATCAGAATCATCTGAAATACAAATTTTACAGTGGTATGTTTGTGGCTCAGCTGGGCAGTGAAAATCCTACCCAGCATTCAGTGAACAGTCAGGTGACTTGTAGACATGTCCTTGCTGCAATTCTTCACATACTTATCATTATCAGAGGCAAGAAATAGAGTAATTAAGTTTTGTATAAAATAATAATAATGGTTGAAGTCTAACTCTGATGGATGTCACCCAGCTTGGTATATTGGATCAGACAAGAAAAAAAGGCTGTAAAACATGAGATTTTGAGAACTGTTCTGATTCAACACGTACCTTAATAATATTACGAGAACTTCCAGCAGCAGAATTCAGATCAGAGGCAAAATAAATGCCATCCTGCCAGATGTTGTTAACAGCAACAAAATCATTACAGGAGTGCCAGGAGATTCTAGACTAAATTGGCAGCTGTCATGGTTTAACCCCAGCCAGCAACTCAGCACCACGCAGCCGCTCACTCACTCCCCCCCCCAGTGGGATGGGGGAGAGAATCGAAAAAATAAAGTAAAGCTCGCGGTTTGAGATAAGAACAGTTTAAAAAAACAGAGAGGAAGAAGCTAAGAATGACACTAATAACAACAAGAAAATGAAAATAACAATAAAAGGATTGGAATACACAAGACAAGTGATGCACAATGCAATTGCTCACCACTTGCCGACCGACGCCTGAGCTGCGCTCCTCCTCCCCCCACCCAACTGGCCAGGACCTCCCATGGTATGGAATACCCTGTTGGCCCGTTTCGGTCTGCT
>JAVKLA010000027.1:35834006-35851093 GCA_034782735.1 Sagittarius serpentarius | reverse complement strand
GCCCCTCCAGCCTTCTTGCTGGCTGGGCAGGAGAAACTGAAAAGTCCTTGACTGAGTCTAAACACGGCTGAGCAACAGCCGAAAACATCAGGGTGTTATCAGCTGCCTTCTCATACTGAACTGAAAACACAGCCTACTAGGAAGACAATTAACTCTATCCCAGCCGAAACCAGGACAGTTTCTCTAAAGGCCTCACTTTGAAGCCATGTGAAATCTGGATTCTGCTTTTAAAAATATATAGAACCCCCTAATTAGAGTCAATCTTACTGTTATTAATAATATTAATAACAATTAAATTTAATAATATTTAATGAGTCAGAACTTGAATACCAAATAACTCAGCCTTATATCTGTTCTTTTCAAATGTTATTTTTTTCTGGCTAAATCAAAGAATTATAAATACAATGCAGTAATTTGCAATGGTTTCTTAATTGAGTAACACTTTTTCTAAGCTTTAAACTCAGTTGGATTTAAATGCCTACCTGTCTTTGAGACTTTGAATCTATCATCTATTCTGCCCAAAGATATGCAGGAAGTCTATAGCAGCAGTTGGTAGAAGTCACAGAATTTTTGTAGTTCACTCCACTGCTTGAATCACAAAGCAGAAAAAACCAAATACAGGTAGGTAACATGTCTTTTGATACTTCTAAAATATAAGCTGAGAAAAAAACCAAAGTGAGACTGTGGATTTCTGCTTCTGTGTGCCCAGGCACTAGATTTACACTGGTGGAATTGGACCAACAATTCCATGATGGAAGACAATAAAAACAGAAGCCAGGCAAGTCATCCTCATGATCTTATCTCTGAAGTGACTGGATTCTGATCATCTTGTGGCACCAAAAAGTTTTCTTCATATAAATTCTTCATATAACATTCTAGTGACTTATGGATGCCCAAGAGGTCTTAGATTGTCTTTTATCTTCCTTGGACCTATAGAAGGCAAGAGCAAAACTGATATTTTTTCAGGAATTTTTGCTGTTCTTCCTTCCACTCATGTAATTTGAAGAAAATAGGCTCTTGCTGCTTTTTCTTCCCTTCCTTTTCACTTACATGCAACTTGAAACCATTGCCTCACTAGCAAACAGTTCCAAAATTTATTTTTCATATAGTACATAATGTCTATATACTTTATAATTAAAGTTCAACAATTCTGAATTTTATTTTTGCTTTTAAAAAAGTATAGCCTTTAATTTTATTCCAACACATACCCTTGCATCTAAATATACATAAGTATTGCTAACCAGCTCTTAGCAGATGCTGTTTTTAGAAACTTCCGCTTATACAACAGCCACCCTTTAATATTAAACATGCAAATTATAATGATGTTATTCAATAGAATTCAGATTTTAGGCTGTTAATGACCTTTATAGACATTTTTATGTCAGCAGCAATCATCTGTGCATCAAGTTCAACTGCGTCTGCATAAGGCAACTTTATAACATCTTACCATTTAAATCAACATGAAATCATCAATTGTAACTCCACTAATATCAATCTAACATTATAATGCAGTGGCAATTTGTTCCTGCTGCTGGCAGACCTAAGCAGCACAAAAATTATTGAGACAGATGCACAAGTAATCAGTTATGTCACTTTATTGATGTTATTCCTGATTATCCCTTAATGAGGCAGAATTTCTGAAGAGGGAGTACTTGTCCCTAATGAATGTTTCTTCAGATGCCAGATTTGTTTGACTTATACACCTGCTTTCCTTATAAGACCTGCTGTCCTTAATTACTGCTTATAGGTACAGTGGAAAAGCAAAATTCTTGGAAGAGCAGTAGATCAACAATCCTACTTTTCATTAGTGTGGGAACAGACTTCACAATAAAATAGAGTAGGACTCTGAGATGTGAGTGAGGCCTTAACTTAAACAAAGAGAAAATGTGGGAATAATACAATACAAGATTTTCATACAAAATCAAGGATTAGTGGCCATTCTGATGTCCCACTGGTGGTAGCTGAACAAGCTATTTCTTGTTTTTCTCTCTTTCTCTTCAGCTCAAAAGCTGGAACATAATTTACCCCATCCTAAATTTGTTCAGTTGCCATTAATTCTGACTGGTTAGTGGACTGATAGAATAGAGTCACAAAAAGCTGGTGGGGTGGGGAGCAGACAGCATTCAACAGCACAGTTACAGAATGGAACCAGGATGTCACGCGAATAGTGGAATCCAGAATTACAGTATTTCCTCTGGTGAGAATGGCAATATCTTGGCACCTGAAAGGGGATTCAAAATCATAGATTATCTAAGACAGAGAATATGAAAAGCTAAATGAAAAATAAAGTTCATTTTTTTTTTCTCCCAGATTTATAATATATCTATAGGGATGGTGTGGAGAAAATCAAGTTTTCTTCTCCAAACTCTGTGCAAACTAGATGAGAACGGGTTCCCATCAGACAGCAACTATAGTTTTATGCCTAAGCTAATAAACTCCTTTATCTTTGTTCACAAGCAAATGAAGTCTATTTGTCTGTCTGTACTAAATTTTTCTATGCTGTAATTTATCATCTCATAGCTGCAAACTCATACCTAAAAACTGGAGCCTCTTTGTTACTGAATTTAAGATTTATGTATAAATAAGTGGCCTAAACAAGGTGCCTGGAGAATAAACAGGTTTACTGACACATTAAAGGCAGATTATGTATGCACTAATGCTTGCACTGTTTCGATGGAATTGAGTACTTTGAAGTTACAAATTTATACAAATAAGTTCTAAATAGGGAATGGTGTGTTAAAGCCAGTAGGCAACTAAGCACCACATAGGCACTTATTCACTCTCCCTCAGTGGTATGAGGAAGAGAATCAGAAGGGTAAAAGTGCAAAAACTCATGGGTTGAGGTAAAGACAGTTTAACAATTAAAGCAAAAGCTGCACACACAGGCAAAGCAAAACAAGGAATTCATTCACTACTTCCTGTTGGCGGGAGATGTTTAGCCATTTCCAGGAAAGTAGGGCTCTATCAGGCGTAACAGTCACTTGGGAATACAAACTCCATAATCCCAAAAGCCCCTCCCCTCCTCCTTCTTTCCCCTAGCTGTTATTGCTGAGCGTGATGTCAAATGGTCTGGAATACCCCTTTGGTCAGCTGGGGTCAGCTGTCCTGGCTGTGTCCCCTCCCAGCTTCTGGAGCACCCCCAGCCTCCTCGCTGGTGGGGTGGGGTGAGAAGCAGAAAAGGCCTTGACGCTGTGTAAGCGCTGCTCATCAATAACTAAAACATCCCTCTGTGGTAACAGATCCAAAACATATGAGCTACCGTGAAGAACCTTAACTCCCTCCCAGCCAAACTCAGTACATCCTTGGAGGATAAACAAGTTTACTGACACAGTGCAGGCAGATGACGTAGGTATTAATGCTTGCATTGTTTCTATGGAATTTAGTAGTCTTAAGTTACAAAGTTGCAGAATTAAATTCTACATAGGAAATACTCTTGGTTTGGCTAGATATATAATAGCTCAGTTTTTGCATGCTTTTTACCACAAGGAATGCAATCATTATCAAGAACCTTCTAGGTGCATGGGATAGAACTCACTTCTGGAAAAGCTCTTTATGTGCCATCTTGGAATCCCCTTGCACCTTACCTTGTCCTGTGGAGACAGTGTTTGCTTTGGTAGCAAAGTAATAATTCAGTGCTCACCAAATATATGTGTTTGACAATTCAGCTATCATTAGCTGACCTTCTCAGATTTAAGCCGCCTGTATTGGCTCCGGCTGGGATGGAGTTAATTTTCCCCATAGCAGCCCTCATAGTGCTGTGCTTTGTATTGGCAGCTAGGAAGGTGTTGAGAACACCCCAGTGTTTTGGCTACTGCTGAGCAGTGCTCGCACAGCATCAAGGCTGTCTCTCCAACATCCCCCCCTCACCAGGAGTCTGGGGGGTGGGCAAGACCTTGGGAGGGGAAGTAGCCAGGACAACTGACCCAAACTGACCAAAGGGATATTCCATACTTTGTGATGTCTGCTCAGCAATAAAAGCTAAGAGAAAGGAGGAGGAGAGGGAGGCATTTATTATTACAACATTTGTCTTTCAAGGCAACTGCTACGTGTACTGAAGCCCTGCTTCCTGGGAAGTGGCTGGACATCACCTGCTGATGGGATGCAGAGAATAAATATTTAGTTTTCCTTTGCTTCCTTGTGCAGCCTTTGCTTTTGCTTTATTAAACTGCTTTATTTTGACCTACAAGCCTTTTGTATTTTTCTCTCCCCCTGTCCAGCTGAGGAGGTGGAATGACAGAACGGCTTGACAGGCATTTGGCATCCAACCAAGGTCAACCCACCACACCACCCTACGCCACACCTTTGACTCAATTTGTCATACAACAATCAACACAGGGCCAGCTTCAAAGTCAGATAAAAACTTAGATGAGATTGTTAGAGGGTTTTTTTAATCTTGGCTATAGAATTTCCTTAAGGATTACCTTTGGTGGAAGGACGATAGATGAAATTTTAAGAATTTCTTTCTTCTAGTGCTTGCCTTCTTCCTTGAAAACTTTCCAGAAAATTATAAAAATGTATTAATTTACTATTTACTTTGGTCTCTCTTTGTGAAAAAAAAATGAACAAACATCATAAAATATCACATTTCATTTGAAAAAGACCCCAAATCTAAACCATAACAATATTCAGATGTGATGTAATCAATGATTTAAAAGAAAATCCTACATTATCTTGATGTTGTATTGGAATAAGATTTTTAAAAGAATTATACATTGTCCTGGTATCTTATCAGAATAAACAATTTTAGGATAGTTTGAATTAATTAACAATCAACTTCTATACATTTAAATAAATATGTTTATATTTCATATAATATTAATATATGTTTACAAATATTATAAATACTTTTGAACCTTCGTCAATAAGCAGTAAAGGAAAATAAGAAAAAAGAAAAATAGTCTTTTCAGTGTTTCTGCTTTTCCTTTTTTTTCTTTTTTTTTCTTTTTTTCCTCTGTTGAGAAACTGCCTCCATTGAAAATTACACTGAAATTCCCAATAAAGCTGGTGAGTTCAGAATTTAATTCTTGAATGTTTATGAGATTGCATTTCTAGTGGTTATCCATAAAAGGTATATGACCCAGAAGGAAAAAAGAAAAAGAAAAACAACCCTGGTGAATGAGCATGATCTGAGTTTGCTGCAGTGGAAAAAATGAATTCATAAACAGTAACAGCACTGGAAAGCTTTCAAAAAAGCCCCCAAGTAAATTAGCCTTTTCTTGGCAGCAGCTGAAAGTTTCCCTTTTAGCAAATATCTCCAATGCATGATCCATATAAGTGAAAATCTAACTAGGAATTCAGCTTTCAATGTCTGGCTAATATTCTTACATCCGAAACTAACTGTGGCCAACTAGAGTTCCCACACCATCAATCTGTTTATCAGTTATGGTTCCCTTGTAAAATAATTCTAGTTCCACTTGCAGTAAGAACCTGAGAAAACTGTGAAAATAACAAGGAAATTGTGACGTTTTGTAGGTGCCAGCACGTCATATGAAATCTGCAGAATACAAATAGTAATGGTTGAAATTCCACTGTACTTGCTTGTCTGCTTTAAATCTGACAGGTATTTAAATCCCCATATTCCTTCATTTTTAGAAAGCTTTTCTCAGCCTTAACACTATTCTAAGCTGTACAGCTTGTGCTTGATTACAAGAGTTAAATTCTACCATTTAGCAAACACCCAGAGTAGACACAATATCTCCTTATGGTTTGGGATTCCCAGAGGAAGACCTTACATTACAGCATCTCATTAAAGTAGGAAAAGCTATGGAGATGAACAGAAAGGTCTATTTCTAAATTTCCTAAGGAGCATGCTTTAATTAACTTTTACCCATGTGCTTACTGAGTAAGTGAAAAACTATGTACACATTCAGTTCTGCTCTGCACAGATGATTACAGATGGGGACTGCACAGAGCTCATAACAAATGGGCACCAAAACAGTACATCAGACTTTTTATCAAGTCTGAAGGACAGAATTTAAAGTTTATGTGTAAAATAATCAAAAGGCTTTATCATGAAATCATGAAACTTAAAATAATTTAGAAAAAATGTTTGAAAAGTTTTTAGCAGCATTTTTTAGCTTTTTCATAGGAATGGTTCTTCAAAGTATAATTTTTTTTTATTTAACAGTTATTTGGTTCAAGTTTCAGGTTTCATTCTATGTGTAAAGAGCTCAGACTTTTTTTTTTTTTTGGTGAGGTAGTGACAGCAGTTTCTAACTTAGTCCTATGACCAGCCACATGGACTAAATAACACTGTAAGGGAATCAACATCCACCAGTTTCTCATCAGCTCCAAAAAAACCAGTCATTTGTGAAAAACATGAAAGTAGACATGAATGTGTCAACGTGTCTTCTGAACATTTCTTGCAGAAGATAAAGGGAGGTAATGTAGCTGTAGACTTTTTTTTTATGGTTGGCAATCTGATGATGTCTGGTCATCAAATAAGCTTAAGGAGAATCTTAAAAAATCGTCAAAATAATTCCTTTCTAGCTGTCCGTAAAATGGCAAAACCCACTGTGCAATACTTTAAACAAACAAACAAAAAGGTACAAATTTTCTATCAGAAAGGTATTTGTAAATACATTAGGAACGTATGTACATGATGTTCAGTTTGCATTTAGAATTTTTCCACGTATCTGCAAACAACTTTCTGTCAGAAAAGGAAGGGTGTTATTTACATAAATACCCAAAATAAATATTTTTAAAACACTAAGAATTATTTGTTAAAAGGACTTTATAAAGTGTATTTTTTGTTTAAGATAATCTAATGAATTTATAAAACCAGGAACAAAAAAGACATTTTTACTTACTTTGTGTTGCTGAGGTTTTTTTAATTTCCAGGTTGGATAAAGATATTGCTTGTGATCACTCTTCCTTTGTGTTTACAGTGGTTAATCATTATGTAAGCCTTTTTACTGGTTACAACAAAAAATATCTCAATATTTTGCTACTACTCAGTTCTTCAGTTATTAAGAGACTGTAATTTGATAAGGTGGATTCTTACCTTAATTTACAAAAAATACAGTCTCTAAGTATATATAGAAGCCCTGGAAGAGAAATCTGTATTTCTTTTAGAAATGCATCTCTTATGATTGTGCTCCTGGTCTAAGAATCTAGCTCTTACTATTGTATGAAGCTGTCATTACAGTTCAGTTGTAATTACTGTCTGTTACTATTGTCTTTACATCCTGCTACAGAATGTACAGTTACGGAAAACGTTTCTATGTTAATTTTTTTTTGGGGGGAAAGTAATTTTTATTTGAAAAGCCATTTTGGCCTTAATTATTTAGTTGCTATGGAGGCTTACTTGTTTATTTAGTGTTTTAAAATATGCCACCTCAACCATTTCATTGTTATACAGATGTATCCTTGCTAAACAATAGTATTTATACAACAATTTAATGAAGGCAGTAACAGTATTCCACTTCAAGGCAAAAGAAAGATCTTATCTAGTTCTCTAATTATATCTAATAATTACACTTCATGAATGAATGGGCAAGTAATAATCTTACAGGTATTTTCACAGTGCATCCATATTATATACTAAGTGGTTGTAGACAGTTATATACTAAGTGGTTGTAGACAGAGGAAATTCTGTCATCATTGGAGAAAAGATACATACATGGGATAAGGGCTTTCTAATATATCTATTCACAATAACTGAGAATAATAGAAAAGTTGGTTGGACCTTGGAGGAGCTAATCTGAGTGTTAGGTCATTCAGTCTTGGCTTTGTCTAGCCAGCTTCTGAAAAAACTCCAAGGAGAGCAACTTCACATAATCTCTGGCCAGCCTGTTCCAGTGCTGCATTACTCTCCAGGGTATTTTTTCTTTTTTTTTTTTTTGGGGGGGGGTGGTGTTGGTGTACAGTCTGAACTTCCCAAGCCAGGTTATGGCTGCTTGCTCTTGTTATGTATATCATCTACCACAAATTCCCATGAAAATCTGCACTGAAAATGAATTTCAGTTTTGGAATACACACATAACACTTGAATGGGCAAACACAAAAGAAGAATTAGCCTTTTTTGTTGCACACAATTTTTTTGTAACTGTAAGGTGGAATTGCTTGTGGCTATGTCAACAAGAAGATTTTGAAAGCACAAGTGCAGTAATAGTAGGGTTTCAGAATCCAATTTCTACCTCTTAGGAATCCCCCTTCTACCAGAAGTAAACAGTCAGATCATCCTCAGCAAGTTCCTTGCTTGTAAAAACAGCGACGAAATTCATGCTATAGTGATATGATCAGTCATTAGTATGCACCTGCTGGAATTGCCCTGGTAATTCATTACAGCAAGTTATCATCAAAATCATGGTGTGTTGATTACACGTTAACTTCTACACATTACCAGTGGACTGGTGGATTGATGATATATTTCTGCAGTACATCAGAAAAATGCCAATTTTAGAATATAAGAAATAAAATTTGTTTGTTTTTGTCAAAACAGTAAAACTTTATGACAGAAAAAGACACTAGCACAAGCATTATGCTGTCAATATCCTTCTTCATTGAAGAATGGACATTGGACATAAAATTGGATATGAGCCAGCAATGTGCACTCGCATCCCAGAAAGCCAATCATAACCTGGGCTTCATAAAAAAAGAAGTGGGGCCAACAGGTCACGGGAGGTCATTCTCCCCCTCTATTCCACTCTGGTGAGACCCCACCTGGAGTACTTCTTCCAGCTCTGGGGTCCCCAGCACAAGAAAGACAGGGACCTGCTAGAGTGTGTCCAGGGGAGGGCCACAAAAATGCTAAGAGGACTGGAAAACCTCTCCTGTGAGAAAAGGCTGAGAGAATTGAGTTGTTCAGCCTAGAGAACAGAAGGCTCCAGGAAGACCTTATTACGGCCTTTCAATATATAGAGGGGGCTTATAAAGACGGAGAGAGACTTTTAGCAAGGCCTGTAGTGACAGAACAAGGGGTAACAGTTTTAAACTGAAAGAGGGTAGATTTAGATCGGACATAAGGAAGATATTTTTTATGATGGAGGTGATGAGACACAGGACCACGTTGCCCAGAGAAGTTGTGGATGTCCCATCCCTGGAAGTGTTCAAGGTCAGGTAGAATGGGGCTTTGAGTAACCTGGTCTAGTGAAAGACGTCCCTGCCCATGGCAGGAGAGTGGACTAGATGATCTTTAAGGGTCTCTTCCAACCCAAACCATTCTATGATTCTATGACCATTAACTGACTGTTGTGGCAAACTGAAGAGGACACACTGAATTACAGATTCTAATGAAAAACCTAGTCTTAAACTTCCCATGTTTACCTTCCAAATGCATTTGTGTCATTAGTAACATATTGGGTTTGTGGATTTTTGTTTGGGTTTTTTAGACATTTATAGTCAAGAGAGTGAAGTTCCCATTGAAAATATAAATTAAAACAGAACTTTCAAGTCAGGTAGTTTTTCTGCTATTAGCCACAATCTGAATCCATTAAATAGGTGTGTTTAGCCATAATGTAGAATCAGTTATAAATCTGAACTGTGGAAACTGAAAGACATGAAACAAGCATTTAATTCTGAAAAAATGAAACAATTGGAAGAGAATAAAATATCAGTTCCACTCTCCAGTCAGAAATATTTTATTTCTTTAAGTTTTGAGAAGTGTCTTAGTAATTTGAGATAAGAATTTATATTTTTTACAAATCTAAGTGGATATGAAATTTTATAATATATAGTTCTAGCTTTTAATTTTAACACCATAATGCCGCCTGATGAAACTTTCCCTCCTGTTTTACCCTTCTCTAATAACCTCTCTCTTCCTCAGATATCAATAAATCAATCATGCAAAGAAATCACTTAAGGCAACCAAAGTAAGACTAAATTGATATTTTATGGGAAATTCAAGCTCCATATCTATTATGTTTTACTTGCAATGATTATGATCAAAACTTTGTTCATGGGCAAAGCAGCATGCTATAGTGTATTCAGTTTACATTGCAAGGTTTTGGTAGTGGTGGGGGCTTCAATGGTGGCTCCCGTGAGAAGAGATCAGGAGCTTCCCCCTTGTCAAAAAGCCGGTTTCATCTGGCTCCAAAATAGACCTGCTGCTGGCCAAAGCTGAACCCATCAGTGATGCTGGTGGTGCCTCTATGATAACATATTTAAGCAAGTGTGAAAAACCACTGCTTGCTTATGAAGACTTCAGCTAAGTAATTCGTGTCACTGTGATATGATCAATTATTAGGAAACAAAACAAAACAAAACAAAAGACAATTCCCAGATTCACTCAAAAAGATAGAGCAGGGTTTGCTCCTACAAAAATCGTATAGTGAATTTGTATTGGATTTAAGGGGCAAGTTTTTGGTAGGTGGGAGTCTGCAGGGATGGCTTCCACGAGAAAAGACCAGGAAGACAACCGTCAGTGCAGATATCCACACTGCAGCTTGTGGAGGACCCCATGCCACAGCAGATGGACAAGTCCTGAAGGAAGCTGTCACCTGTGGAGAGCCCATGCTCGAGCAGGCTCCTGGCAGGAACTGCAGCCCGTGGAGAGGAGCCCACACAGGAGCAGGTTTCCTGGCAGGACCTTTGGCTTATGGGGGACCCACACTGGAGCGGTCGATTCCTTAAGGACTGCACCTGTGCAAAGAATCTATGCCGGAGCAGTTCATGAAGGTCTGCAGCTTGTGGAAAGGACCTATGCTGGAGAAGTTCATGAAGGACTGTATCTCGTGGCAGGGACCTGATGCTGGAGCAGGGGAGCAGTGTGAGGAGGAAGGAGTGGCAGAGACAAAGTGCTATGAACTGACCACAACCTCCATTCCCTCCCCCCTGTGCCACCCAGGGAGGAGGAAGTAGAAGAATCATGAGTGAGGTCGAGCCTGAGGAGAAGAGGGTTGCAGTGAGGGTGGGGTTAGTCTTGGTTTTATTTGTCACTGTTCTACTCTGTTATTGACAATAAGTTAAATTAATTTCTGCAAGTTGAGTCTGTTTTGCCCATGACTGTAACTGGTAAGTGATCTCCCTGTCCTTATCTTGACCCATGATCTTTTTCGTCATATTTTCTCCCCCTGTCCTGCTGAGGAGGATGACTGAGAAAGCAGCTTGGTGGGCACCTAGGAGCTGGCTAAGGTTAACCAAAACCAGAGATGGTGCAGGGGGGGATGCAAAACCAAAGATTTATCATAAGCGTAAATAAAATCTTAACAGTCTAATTCACAAATCATTATTACTCTAGATCTAATTGCAGAAAAAGAAAATAAAAATCTAAATAGACTAATTCTATACAGAAAAAGTCTTAGTAATAATAATACAGTTAAAATTGCAGCACACACTTCTTAGTTTCTGTCCCTTTTTCATGGTGTCATACTCACCCTTCTGTTGTCTGGGTTAGTGATTTCATTGTGGTGGTGAGGAGGGCGTTACAGTGAGCACCCAGAGTCCATCACTGGGAGGAATATGATCTTCATAGTGATGGTTTATTTTTCCTTGGTACACGATATACTTGGGATCATGTTTGCTAATACACTTTTATACCTTTGCTCTTCCTTCATTGGTCTACAGCTCCACATTACATCCAAACTCACTAAATATTGTCTTTTACATATGTTATCTTTGTTACATTTGTTACCCCTAAAGCCCATTTTTTCCAGCTCCACAGCTGCATAGTTTTAGTGACCATTGCTGAGTTGTCAAAGCTGTATCCTGTGCCTCGACTTCTCAGGCACTCTGATACTGTACCAGGCCTGTATTTCTCTACACTGCATCATTATGTTGGAACTGAAACTATCCCATTCTACAGAAAGTGCTTGCTGCTATCTAAAATTACGGTTGTACCACACAAACAAAAGCAAAACAAATTAGCCATAGACATCTAGTCATTTAGAGAAATTGTTGTCATGGCTAAACCAAATAAAACAAAACTGCAAGTAGGTCGAGAAAATTCAGACAGAGCACAAGTGGCAAGCCTCAGCCCTGAGGCCTTGCAAGCTCAGTACAGAGATTATGGCTTGTTATGGCAATACCATGTTATAAGACTACACAGTTACACAGTGTAGTACTCCTGTGAAGCTAACTGGGTTTGTAACATTGTTGTTTTGAATTACATTTAATACAAGAGGGCATCATCAGCATGACATTTATTTCTACAGTGAAGAAGCAGGGAAATCCAATACCAAACATAAAACCAGGAACAACTTCTGAAGATCATTCTGTTTTCAGCTATTCACGTGGTGTTGCAGCAGTACAGCTCATGCAAAGCGGATTGCAACACTTTCATTACTAGAAGGTATCATCATATATTCAAGTTGTTGCTATTCCTTAAAGCAACAACAGTTGTGATCCTTTCTCCTCTAAAAGGAAAAGGGTCATGGCTTCATGTCAAGCACAAGAGACTACTGGTCTTAGCAGTTATCTTTACATGTCCAGTCAACCAGCAAATATAAAGAAAAGAAATTAAAGGATTCCTTATTTAAGTATTATGAACAGTACTATAACAGGACTATAATCTGTTTTCAAGAAATATTTAGTCTGGACTACATCACTGCAAGTCTAAAACATAACAATATGAAAAGTCAGTATGAAAATGAACAATTAGAATTCATTAAAATTCAGTATTGGAAAATCGAAGTGAGGTTACGAAGATATTGGAGAGGATATATTTTCTGTGTAAATGCCCATTTACATATAATTCCTATATAAATATCCCAATATTTAGGGTTGAGTACTGTTCAGAACAAAACCAAAGAAGAATGAAGAGGACAAGAAAATAAAATACTGTTTTCTGTGGCCACTTACTGCTCTTCTGGGCAAAACATTTGCTGATTCCCTGAAAACATCAGTCTCTTCCATACCCAAGCATGCATGTTTATGCCAAAGAAGCAAAAACTTTTGTCCTACAAAAATGAGGACAGAAACTTGCTTAAATCTTTCTACAGTTTCTGAATGAGGTGCAGGACAGACCAAGAAGCCTGAGCAGGTTCTACAGAATCCTGGACACTTTTCCTACCAGGCAGCAAGCATTATGTCAGCATTCCCCCCACCCATGACAGCACAGCGCACACTGATATGTTCAATACTTTATGTGACTTTCTCCATCAGCAGGAAAATAAAAAGAAAACTCATTCCTAGCTCCCAATTCAGTTTTAATGTATGAAAATCCTTGTTTCTAATTACCTTGTTGTTGCAGACACAAGTATTAAACGGAGAACCACTCAATGGCCTCTTTAAAGCCAATTGCACAGTTCCCATTCTTCAGTGAGACTAAAGCTTCATCTGAAATTGAGAACAATTCAGATTAATTATTTATAAAGGATATTCCTCTACAGAAAGTCAGAAAACAGAGGAATGATTCTATATACTAACTTCAAGCAACCCTAGCCAGCTGAAAGGACAGCTATTTAGTAAACATTAATTCTGGTTAATGAAGCAGTTTGTTTGTATCTAACAACCAAAACAGTTGTTAAAATAAGACTTTGAATTGCACAAGACTTCAGTAACAGATAATGCTTCCTAAGAAATCTAGAAAAAAAGTTGAGGCAATATAATAGATAGTTTTACAAGCTCAGTTGTTTTGACTGAAATCCACCCAAATTTAATTTCCTTTTTCTAATAAAAATGTCTGGAAAATGTAGAATAAGCTCTGGAAAAACACAGAATAATTAGAGTGTCATCTTTCCTATGAAACATCTTAGACATTTATTATTGGAAAGAACAGTCTGGTGCCCTATTATGAAACCCAAGTTTTGTTACAGAAAATCAATAAGCTTACGTAAAAAACTTGAAGAAAGTCTCTAGGAAAGGGTTGTGTTTGTTTAAGCTCTCATTATACCATTTGTGTTTTCTTGGGGGTTACATTCAGGAACAAATTAAGTGAAACTAAAACAAACCCAGCCTGCTCTACTACAATACAACGCAATTTCTTAAACTGAGTATTTTTCAAAAACGCAGCTGAAAATGCCGATGTTACTGTACTTGTATTACACTCGTAAGGTTTTTGCTTTTTTTCTTTTGCAATATTCCACATGAATAACAATATTTTGCTACAGAACTTGTAATTTTTCTCCCATTTTATAAGAAATAAGGTGTGAATTATGTCCTTACTTGCTGTGCCACTTTGCTATTCAATTAGCTTGTACCACCTCCCCCCGTGTTGGAAGCAGCTACTTGTCACTGCATGCCCCCTACACTCCTGGTGAATGCATTGGCCCTCTGTTATGAAGATCTGAGTTCAAGAGGTCTTGGTGACAGCGTAGAGTTTTCAGAAGGCTGATGTGTTTAAACCAAATAGTAATCAACAAATCTTCTATGAATAAGAAATGCAGAATTGCATTTGTAATGTGGTACTATCGGTTAAAATTACTATGGTAGTCCAAGGCTAAGACCGTATTGTTTTAAGCCACTAACCAGAAAACTGTAGCAAGATTTTTTGAACAGAGGTGAAAGACGATTTCTTCTTCTATCATATGCGTATTTCTTTTTACAAAATGCCTTTCAACATAATAATATAAAGGTTGCACAATACTTATTGTAAAATTATATAATAGTTAAAGAATGCATAACAATCTGTATTTAATGACTTCAAGATTCAAGTTTTAACTTCTAAGTAGATCTACAAAAAATGTGAAGAAAGTAAATTCATTAGTTTTAAACTCACATGACAGAAACCTTGTCATTCATCAGGTGAATTTATTATTTTTAGAACTGTTTAGCTGGTTAATTTATACAGTCCCATGATGCACCTGAGCTTATACAAATTTACTTTGTTATGGTAAGTTAAAATACCTTTGAAGTTTTTATGTTTTTCTTCTACCTTAGTTTTCTAGACATTGGTCTACATCTTAGATAGTCAAAACCAGTTACATAAATGGAGACAATCTGCAGCAGTCTGCTGTCTGAAACCACGTTGTTCTTCAATCTCTTTCAACTCTTCAATATTAAGAAAAGTTTTCTGGCTGTTTTCAGTTGCAGATTTTGTTATCCCACAAGGTAAGAACTATCCCTCTGACCCAGACAGGCAGAACATTATGAATGACGTGTCAGCGTGTGTGTCCTCAGAACCTTGGGTTTGTTTGCTTATGCTCTTCAGCTGTTACATTGTTCATCAGTATTAAAAGAAACATATATAATACACCATTGTTACTGCACTGTTGATTTAATTTTTGGGGCTACTGATGGAAAAAAATACCATAGTTCTTCCTACAACATTTTTATGAATCTTTCTTGTAAATCAACTTTTCTTGCTGTTTGTTTAGTTTTCTTCATGTTTATTCAACTTATTTCCTTTGTATCTTTAGCATGTTTTCTCAATCTACTGGCTTACTGCATGACAAGACTTCATCTCCTTTTTCCCCAGAAACTCAATTATTATCAGATGGCTGTCAGTACATCATGCATTCAGAATAACTTAAAGTTCCATCCTATAAGACAGTTCAAGCCTCTTACACATATTTTTTCAGAATTAGACTCTGCTGAAAGAGTCAAATTTGGCTTTGGAAAGTTTTTTTCTTTTCCAGTATTTAACATTAGAAAAACCTCCAGCATTGATTATTTGCCTTCTTTGAAAAAATAATTGTTTTCTCTAAAAATATTATTAAAGAGCCATGAAAAGATGGACAATAATGTAAGTAAGTTTGCTAAATGTTGGTTAATGGAGATGCATTATTTTCTTTTGTTTTCAACACAGAAAACATAAGGAGGAAAAGGAAGGTGGAAGGCAAACAAAATACTGGGTTTGTTTGGTGTTTTTTCTTGTTCTCCTCTCAATTTTAAGTTTTTCTTTTCAGTTTCAATTCCAAAATCCTTAGTCATCTTCTGAAACTCACATAAAATAAGAGTAGATTAAGGAGACATAAATTAGAATAATTTAGTGGTGGAGTCTGAGAAGAAGTGATATCTATCTTTAGACTTCTTCTTTTTAAGGACTATAGCAGCCTCCATGCTTCTTCCTCCCTTTGTGAGAACAGCTAAAATGATTTCATTATCCATCTCTTATCACATTTCTCCCAATTCGAGTATTTTGAATTTCCTTAGGAGACTGTTTTAGTAAATGGTGCTGTATGTAAGTAGCTTTAGAGGAACTACTGGGATTTCTTGTACATAATTATGTACTCTTGTAAAAAGGTTATTTTTTATTAAGCAGTGTAAATATATTTTGATTAGAATGAAGCAGCTCTGACTTTGAAATAGCCTAAGGCAGTGAAGTGCTTTGTGACTATTTGGGATGTAAGTGGCTGCATAGTCTGAGAAGTGGGGACACTTTCTGGTTTCCCTGAGGCATCACTGCCTGAAGTTGACCTTCTTCCCAACTTTAAGTCCTGTTGTCGTTGTGTAATACACCACAAAGTAGAACAGCTATTGCCAAGGTGAGAAGCATTTGAAGTCATATTACCCCCATGAAAAGGGGTTCAGCACATATAATAGTATGAAAGTTACTGCCATTGCCTAATATTGATTCAGAACTAAAAGTCAGAAACAATTTATGGATCTTCTTTCTTACAATGTCTTATATCTTTTTCTATAAAAACCAAAAAGCACAAAGAGTACAGCTGTTCTATGCAGTGTCAGATACCAGCTTGGAAGGCACTTTCAGGCACCTCTCATGCTTTTTTGTGTCTGAACATGTGAGTCGTTGAAAGCAATGATTTCAAAAACTGCTTCTGAAGCCCCAAGGCAGCTAAGGTCTCACAAATTTTTAATTCCTCTTTGTTCTCCGCAAAAAAGTAATTGCATTAAAGTATGTGTGTAAGTACCTGCACGTGTATATATAATATAGGTGTATGAGTTAATATATATATGTATGTGCGCATGTATATATATGTGTGCATATGTATACAAATGTCTAAATACTACATTATACCTAGTAATTATTTACTTGTAATTTTCTTAGATTACAGTGAAGAACATTTGTGGTGGGTTGACCCAGGCTGGGTGCCGGGTGCCCATCTAAGTCACTCTATCAGTCCCCCTCCTTGATTGGACAGGGGAGAGAAAATATGACAAAAGGCTCGTGGGTCAAGTTAAGGACAGTTTAATAAAGCAAAAGCAAAGGTTGTGTGTGACAGCAAAGAAAAACAAAAGCTTTTTATTCTCTGCTGCCCATCAGCAGGCCATGTCTGGCCACTCCCTGAGAAGCAGGGCTTCACTAC
>JAVKLA010000027.1:35823360-35833906 GCA_034782735.1 Sagittarius serpentarius | reverse complement strand
CAACACTTTCCTAGCTGGCAATACAGAGCACAGCACTACGAAGGCTGCTATGGGGAGAATTAACTCCATCTCAGCCAGACCCAATGCAACATTGAAACTTGAATATTTTCATCTGCCTTCTGTAGCTATTGTTCACTCTCATGGTACTGATTAAAACCATTGTAAAACCCCCTACATTTTTACAACAATTAAGAGTGAAATTGGGTATCCAGAACTACGTGTAAATCAGCTTTTTCACAAAATGTTTCTTTCACACGTAAAGTGTACAAAATTATACAAATGTGTATGTACATTTGTGTGTATGTACAAATATCTATGTCTATTTCCCTCTTCAGCTCTGTAAGAAACTCTCACTTAACCAAAATCCCTGCTAGTAATATCAAATACATTTTTCAAAGGTGATCTCAGTTCAACTAATAGTAGGTCTTTCACAGCAAAGTGTTGAGCAAATACCCTTTTGTAGTCTCTTGGAAGAGACGAGTAAAGCCCTAGAGGCTTCTTGGAAGAGTTTCTATGGAGAAAAGGAGGACGTGACAGGCATCATCCTTTTTTCTTGAGTGTCAGTGTTTTTATGCCCAAGGAAGTGAGGCTATGCCTGGGCCTTGTCTGGAAAGCTAGTCACATGGTGACATATGTGTCATTTCTGATAGACTAATACTGAGCAGCATTCCTTTCTGAAATTTCTAAGCAAGACATGCCATGTCAAATCCCATTAATCAAACACAACACTTGTTGTGGCAAATATATAATATAAAATAGAGAAAAGCTTAAATAAATTATAGGAAGGTATTTTTATGGTATGCACAATTCCTCACTTATGAAACTCTTGGGCAAAGGGGGATAGCTCCAAGTGCCTGTGCAGCCCTATGTTCTTTATAAAACAAAAATGAGTGGAAACATTATGTTTTTTAGAAAGATGGCTATTCCATACATATGCATCAAAGCAATTGCATGTATAGTCATAGGAAAAATGCCACAGATTTGGAGGTAAAGTCTCCTTTTGAAGCTTTTAACTTCAAAAAAATTGATGAAATGTAAAGGAGGGCAAAATCTATTCATATTTCATTAAATAACTTTTGTTGTGTCATAAAATACTCTTAATACAACTGGAATCATAATCTAGGATAAAATTACTATTTTTGCTAAAATGATGGGCGATTTAACTGCTTCATTACCTTTCACATCACATTACAGAAAAGAAACAACAAAGTAATAAAAAGTAGAGCGGAACTAGTAAATGGTAAGTGTAGAATAAAAGTGTGATGCTGGTTGATTCCATAGAGTCTGCAAGAATATTCAAATGTTCAAAACTGTGATCACAAAAATAAAACTTTTTATGTTTGTATAACATGCACACAGGCATGAGTCTTGGAGGAGACTCCTTGAAATATAAACTATTGAAAATAAGAACAAAAATTTCCCTCACACTAGGTAATGCTGTAAGATCAAGCTGCTAGTTTTCCTGGCTTCCTTCTGATCAGTCATTGCTTGAGTAAGACTGAGTTGACTAGTGGACTGAATGTGATATAATAACGTAAGTGTTTGTGGATTTAGGAGTACTTTGTGCTTAGTCTTCTCGATACAAAAAGCAAGAATTCTTCAAAATGTACTGATTTACTAAATGTGGTGGTACATTAAGTCACCAGTTTAGAATCAGGTTTTAAGAAGACAGCACTGAAGTTCCTCCTGAAACTCAACCTTCTCTTTCAGCAAAGGCTTTATATCTCAACTACAATGCATTTCAATAGATGAGAAAGTTTACTTCTTGAGCTAAAGATACTCTGACAGCTGATCCCAGCTACTCAATAAGTCATAGCTATTTCATTTAACCTGTATACTTGAAATATTTGTTAATCAACATAAAATTACACAGAATTTGTATTATTTTCATTTCATATTTTTTTATTTTCTCCTTTTTAGGTTGGTTAGATATAAGGGTTCGTGTCTGTACCTAAGATGTGGTGGAAAAACAGATAATGGAGATTAATTAACCTGGTCTTCCATGTAGCTTCATGACCTCAACCTACGCTGTCACTGTACTCCTTAAAGGGGGCTTAAAAACAGAAGAAATAAACAGTTAAGGAATGCTCTCCTCCTTCAGATCAGTGGTCTGTGTAGCACAGTGACAGTAGGAGATGCCATTCAGGGAGAGCATGTCAGCCCAGCCAGTGTCTGGTTTCCTGGCTTAAACTGTATATTTACAGTGACTAGATTAGAGATAGTAGAGGATATGTGCCTGCCTATTCCTTAAGTTTTTGTCTATGGACCTATTGTCTCTAATGCAATGGGCAATAATTGGTTTTTTTTTGTTTGGGATTTTTTTGTAAAATAGTCCTGGATTTTTCCAGATTTTGTGTGAAGAAATTAATAATATTGAAAACTCAATATTAACACTTGTGGGTGTTCACCTTCCTTTGAAAAATAGAATCAAAACCATACACTGTAATATGTGAGCATTTTCTTATAAGTATTTAAAGAATATGTCTGGAAAGAAAAAGAGACTGGTTTCCCCTCATTAAATACATTTTCATATTTCATAATCACTAACGCTATTTAGAAACAGAAAAGCCCTAACATATCCCTCTTGAATTAAAGATATTTTGAAGACTGTGCAATGAGAACTTTTAAAATGTTTTCAATTCACTCTCCAAACACTGACAATGAGAGGAGTAATAATGCGTCACTATCTCTGATTTTTACTTTTTTTATGATGGACTTAAATTTTCTTCCCTGATACTGTACTCTACTCATTTACACAAAATTCTACACAGATGCCACAAAATAAAAGGTGTTTTGACAAAGCCTGGAAAAAAGTTCAGCCCTTGAGGGGAGAAAAACATACATGTCCCTCATACTCAGGTACTCAAGTATACTTTGCTCTGTTTGACAGACCAGCCACTCTGAAATTCAGGTCCTGAAGTATATGTCTCAGTACTGTCAATGTCTAATAGGTGGACTTACAAAGTCTATGATAAGTGATCAGGGAGTGTATAACACCATACAGTTAAACATTTCTGTAGCACAACACTTCATAAGTGACTATGGCAGTAACTTTCAAATACAGATTCTGTTTTTTTGTGGGTGTGTTTCACCATATGTAAATAATAATTCGTCCCACCCTCCAAATTGTTTTATGTGATGGTAAGAACCTAAGCCTACTGAAAATCACAAAGATCATGTCTATCCTTCTCCTTTCTGTTAGCATATATGCTGATCAACAGTATTTTATAGGTATTTAAGAAAGAGCAGGAACATTCCTACCCAGTTTTACAATCCTGTTATAAATTTCAGTTATTCACAAAGTTAGTAGAAGGAAGGAATGGAGCTATTCCTTTTCCAGCAACAAGAAGTATAAATTATTTTCCAGAAGATGAGCAAGGTTTAGTATGTTAACATAATATACTTTCCTGATATGCAGTTATCCAATAAATTCTTAATTTATGTTACGGAAAAAAAATATATCTTCGGGGAAAAACATCAGAGCTAAGCAACATTCTGTGCCTCTCTATCTCTCCAAGTTTCTAATACACTAGCAGAAAATATGTTGCAGTCCTTGTGTTTTTCTGCTTAATCATATTCTATATTCAGAAAAAGGTTTTCTCGGTTTCTTGAACATTTAGTGATATGGTTAAATTAAATACTCCTTAACATTCACATGTACAAACACGCATCATGCAGAGGAACATGTAAAACTTACTACTGTTACTCCCTTTATTTGTAGGGCACCCATGTTGACTGAATAACAGGAAAAATGAATTTTCCAGTTCTATGAATACTTTATACAATAATGTTTGCTTCATTATGTACTTTTCTAATTAATTTCACCCACTTAATGTGAAGATTGGCAAAAATTTTTCAAATGTAGTGAATAAACCTTACAAGTCTAAGGACTGTCAACAATTTAAAGTAGCACACCTGTCTATAATGTATGCTTATGTCAATAATTTTCAGAGTGCTTATTTACTTAGCTTTTTGTTTTCCCTTGAATGTTTTCAAAGGAATTATGTGAAGATTTCTCCCCTTTTTTTGAGCAGGAAAAAAGATATGGAGAATGCTAAGTGAGGGACTACTAGTTTCTTCTCTGCTGAAACACCACAATGCTAGCTAATATATTTTTTTAATATTCTAATATAAGGTAATTTTCTTACCGTATAACCTGTCAAGAATGTGTAAGGGATCAAGGAGTACGACTGTAATATGTAACTACAAAAGTTAAAAAAGGAAAAAAGGAAGGTACAGCAAAGAAAAGGAAAAACAAAAGGAGCTGGTGAAGAGCAAGGAAGAAAATGTGTGCTTTGAAATCAGTAAGAATACATATATATTGAAAGATGAGAGCCTGTATCAATGTCTTCCTTTAAGAAAACTAGCTTGATCAAAGCATTGGAGTGGTGAGAGTTAAATGTTACGCTTCCATACTGGCACAGACTTTTATACTGAAGGACTGAAAAGCACAAGGTAATCCATAGAAATATATATATATTATTTTATCTTGGTGAAAACAGATGAAACTCTCAACTTACCAATTAGTTTCTAGTGGTACAGGAAATTATGCATTTCAAAGAAAATGTCTATTAGCCAGGGAAAAAAAAAAAAAAAAAGAAGAAAAAAATCCAGAAAGAGCTTCCTTTTTAGGCATAATAAGGAGTTATATCTGGAAGCACTGTTGTCATTGATATTAATCTTTTCATTAACTTATTTAGCATGAATTCATAATCTGGCTGACATTTTAAGTAAGGTCTCCACTGTGTCTGAAATAATCAGTTTGTTCTGCATGGCAAAACTATTTACTCTTGTTATGTTAAAATGAATCACATTAAAAGAATCTGACTTCAGCTGGCAGTTAATTGAGATCAGGGATATAACACTGGTAATCATTTTACAAATGAGTTCCCTGCTCGCATTCAGTTCTGACTCACAGCTCCTAGCAACATCAAGTCTTTGTTAATAGATCCTTATCAATGGAATTCTTTAGAATACATCACTTGATTAGAAATTAAAAGAACATATCTTTTTCTACACTTATTAGTGGCCTTATTGTATGAATTATTTTTGAAACTCAGGATACACACTGTGTAAGATCACATTTCACCTGAGATAAAGCAGTAATATTTTAATACTATTTTAACATTAAATCAAAACCATAGCTTGCATTTGGTTTTGCAGCAAGTAGTATTTTATTGTCAGACTGGTTCATGTGACAGCCACTTGCCTTTCTAGAAACTACGTGAGTAAAACATGCCATCACAAATGGCAGCTCTTGGAGTCATCCATGAAGCTATTCCTGCTAACAGAGAGCTCTTATGTAGCACTTCATATTTTATAACAAGCTTAGTCACTTTGACCAATCTAGAAGGAAAAGACACACACAACCAATCACACAGTTGGACAAGATGATGCAGTTGGACTAGGTGATCGCTGTAGGTCCCTTCCAACTCAACTATTCTATATGTTCTAATATGTGCACATTAATTGCAGATTTCTTGTCAGTAAACTATATGGATCTACAAAGGAAGAGTTTAACAATAAATGCCAACATTTTGAGTATTACAGGTCCAGCAGTCATGGCTGATCACATGTATTTCAAAATCTTTCTTTATACAATGTATATATAAATTTTAAGGACACTGGTATTTGCATTCATAATACACCTTATCTGTTGTGCAGTGTGATATGTAGGAATGAAAAAAATGAAAGGTTTCAGTGTCTAGCCACTAACTGGTGTTTTAAAATGTTGGTTTCTCTATTTTAGTTTAAAAAGTAGAATTACAAAATTGATTGTTCATAAAACAACCCAGTTCTTTCTAAAACCAGCTGCTTGTGTTAAATTAATTTCAAAGGGCTAAGACACACTTTAAATACTTCTGTCATTAATTGCAGTGTATTCAGCTCAGTTTCTTGATGCCTTTTACAATGTGGCATTCTTCAAATATTTCAGAGTATGAAGACTTGCATCCATTTGCAAAGTACACAAGTGGAATCCTTTTATCTGACTTTACCTCCACTACTAACTGCTATGTAGGACATATATACTTGTTGTAGCACAACAGATATTTTCTTTAAACTTCCTATATGACTTTGTAATCTTATTTCACAGAAGTGCAAATTAGTGTATATTCAGATACATTTCTGTCACCCTGTGGTGCCTTACATTTAATCTGCCATTGTACTGAAATACTATACTCTTCCTGATGTATTTCTTGGCCAATGTTACATATTAAAACATATATTTTGAATAAACCCCTCAAACCTTCACACTTATCTGAATGATGCATTCTTCAGATTTTTAAGTGTAGCCAGTCCCTGTTTCAACGTATCATTTCATGTCATGAAAGCCTCAGATATAACTCAGCAGGAGCAATGTAGAATGCTTTTATGTCCTATACTGAAAGATTTACTACAGGACTACTAATGAAACAAACTGGCAGTTTACCCAACTATTATTTATTTTTTCTGTGAGTCAGATATGTTTTCCTATCTCAGTTGTGTCACTTGGAATTAGATTTTTCAGAAATTAAATTCCTCACTATTCTAATTAAATAGTATGAAGATATATTGCATTATATAATTCTAAGCAAAATTACGTCATGTCTTTTCACAATGAGACCCAGAAGACTACTATGCTATAACACGGTTGTGTACCAACGCTCAGGGACAAAACTTCCTCTCTGGCCCCCCTTTATTTCAGACCTGAGATTTGTCAACATTTAAGTTTGAAATGTTCCAACAAAGTTTATTGCAGTGGGCAAAAACCAAAGTAATATTAAACATGGTCTTGTTTTTGAATTGACAAACATCTGTATATAATTCAGAAATATATTCTAGGTACTTTTTTTTCTACACTGTAAGAAAAAAAAGGATGTACTTCAGATTATTACTACAAGCATCTACCATTTTTTGGAATATATGATTTTGTTCTGGATTTTGAGATTAAGGTACAAGCACAAGAGGTTTTTTTCTCCATTTTCAGAGCATCAAGCATGCCCAATTGTGCCATTTTTCCTCTAAATAAGTACTTAGGCCCTCATGTAAGTGGGCTGATTTGCAAACGTGACACTGAAGTAAATAGATTTGCTAATTTCTGGTTAATCTTCACATGAAGGTAGTGCCTAAAATTAGGAAGGATTTTCCTAGGGTTTTACAGAAAGATAATTTTAATGCAGATTAATATGTAAAGCAGAAAGGAAATAGCAACCCCTCAGATACCCGATAATAGTTTGATAACTAGATGCTCCTCTTATGAAGCCATAGGAAAAGAATACATAGCCTGTATCCTTAACTCCTTTAACATCTCCTAAATGGAAGGTGATTGTTTAGTTAATATGTCTCAGCTGCAGCAGGACAAAGAAGATTGGAAATCAGTTCTCTATTCCTCTCCCTTAAACAAACCAGTGGGGATAAAAAAGTGCCCAAGAATCTCAATAGTAAGTTGCAGGGAAAACTGATACCATTATACACAGTCAAGTAAGACTGAGGAAGCCATTCATATCGTGGTATAGTAGAAGCCAAACATCGTCTCAAATAACTTGGTATTTTTAAATCTAATTAACATTGTTACGTTAGCTAGGTCTACTATATACCTTATATCTCAAAGGATAGAGCAGAATGTTCTGGGCACACAACTACCTATCCTATACAACATAAAAATAATTAAGAAACACATATTAGAGAGAATATTTGTCGTAAAACTTCTCTGAGACCAGATTGGAGCTTGTTAAAAAGAGAATATTCCATTCGTATGCATTATAATGAGTAACAACTAATAACATGCTATCTGCTCATTTGTTTGTTTCTGCATGATTTTTTTCCCCACTCAGCTAACACACTATTTAGCTAAATCCTTACTACCTAGCTTATGCAATGCTACTTATACAATACACTACTTCATTTGTACAATATTTAGCTAATACATTTCAAAGCCAGCATATTTGCTTTCTGAATTTCCCAATAGCTTTAATTTCCTCATATTTTTTACTAAAATAAATAAAGTAGTACATTACCAGAATTTCAGCAGTGAAATTGAAAGTGGAATGTTTTGTTGCTTGCATCAAATATCTTCACCAGAGTTTCTCCGATTTTACAATGATGTGCGTTGGAGTAGGACTGTAGACAAATTTACTTTGTTTCTCACAGCTTACAGCTTCCCAGAGAATTCTTATTTTGTCTTGTTCAGGTGCTTTCGGAATGTCTTCAATGTCATTATTGTTCTCATTACTCAACGGCATTTGTAGAAAGAATTCAGTCACACACCTTTCATGCACCTTCTATTTTTTAATCATAAACTCTGAAGCCACAATTGAGTCAGTCAATTTTTAATCCTGGTATTTTATATTATATACACACATATATATAGTTTATAACTACACAAATGTTAGTTATCTCTTGGCTTAATACAATAACAAAGTTTTGATCTGATCCTATAAAATGCTGAGTCCCTACACCTTCCTCTGACCAGACAAGAATAGAAAATGCTCAGCAATGGCCCCTCAGTGTAAAGGATGTTTTAGGATGCTAAAGCATCTACTAAAATTTCTCCTTCTCCTGTACATCTTTTTCAGATTGTTGGCATATAAATAAATAAAACATTATTTAATACAAAGCATTATATTTTTTTCTGATAAAATGTAATAATGTAAAAAGGTATTTGTTTCCCTTTCTGTTAATAAAATTAGAATAGGAAAACATTGATCATTATTTAATTAAAAGATTATTACTGTTATGACTTCAGAACATGACAGTTTCATTAGGTTCAGATTAAAGGAAAATAATATAAAAATGTGCCTCTTTTTCCATATAAAAGAAACACATTTAATTATTACATTACTGCAAAAGAAATCACTGTGTATAATATGAAAATATTGGGCCCAAAGGTCTTGTAAGATTCATATTTTCTCTGTTACATTTTATACAGTACACCTCAGAATCTTGGAACTTATTTTCATCCTCTCTTATTACTGAAGAACAAAATAGCATTCACTGAAAATCAACAAAATGTAGAAATTTTGAAGTTGAAAGAAAATATAACTCCATGTAGTGCACTAATACTTTTTTAGGTCAATGACCCAAGACTGTAAAAAGCTTAGAAATACTCATCTAACAACTTTTCCCTTGATATAAACAAATATGACTAGGGAAGCTAGTCATGTTTTTTCAAGGGAATATATTATTTATACTTAGCTTTAACCCAGTATACCTCTGAAATCATTGAAATGAAATGTATAAAAATAACCTAGATTTACAGTTGTAGAAAGATAATTCAGTTTGGTAACTCTTGGAGAGGGCAAATACTGACCAGTACTGACTGCAGTTATGATGAAAGATTTCTGAAGATAAAGTTAGTGGGAAAAGAAAAGAAGGCAACTAGAGGACAGATGGTTGGGAAGCCTCCGTATTTGTGTACAATGAAAATGTTAATAAATGTGTTCTTTTAAAAAAAACCCAAACATGTAACTGACAATATAATGAATTAATCTGAAGGAAAAAAAGTTTCTTTAAAAAAACCCAAATGCTATTATTTAATCTTCAATATGTTATATATTCCATGATGACTGACCACAATACACAAGTAAGTTTTAGGAATGATCAAGTGTATGCTTTCCCTGGAAAAGGGTAAAAATATTGAAATATATCTTTTTTTTCTGTGAGCTTTCCACTTCATTACTCAGAACAGCAACAGTAACAAGCAACCAAATTACTTGATTTGCTACCCTCCAAAAGGTCTAAATAATATTTTGGTGAACAACAAAATCATCTGAATGTAGAATAACATGATGAACATGCATTACATTCAGAATAGAGCTGTGGTAGACTATTAGAAATGATTCTGAAAACATGGTGTGCAACACAGCAGAAGAAGTTCCAGCAAGGGTGATCTTAAAATGACATGTTTTGGGGGATGATTCTCTAATCAGCTACACACATGACATTTGTCAACAATATTGGAATCATCTAGGTATTCACTTTGTATAGATATATATACCACTTTATTTTGCATGAGAAATATTCCATAAGCAAGACTGGAGATTTGCACCTGGTTAACACTACTGTAAAATATTTACTAAGTTCAGGATAATGGGAAATGGACATTTTCCAGTTCCCACAGGATCAATGTCATCCTCTCTCTCTCTCCTGAAACATAATACGAGACAATACCTTAATTGCTCTTTATAGTCTAGCTGTGATTTTTATGTGTCTGAGAAATTATATGATTATCTTGTAATGACGGTGACTAGATAAAGTGCAGAACACAAGGGGGTCATGTCCCTGATTCTGATAAACATCCTTTGATCTTATTTCCCTAATTCAGCATTATAAACATCATTGTAAATATTTGCAGTGATAAAAAGCGAAATTTTTTTGTTTGTTTTTTTTTTTAACAGGACACTTGGAGATATAAATTGATATTTTAGAGGAGAGTTTTGTAACTCTAACTTTTTTCTAAAATACCTTAAAAAAAAAAGCCCACCAAGACCAGAGGTGTTGGGGAATGGCTACGTGATCAAGGACACAGGTCCTTGGATCAGCTGCTTGAGCAGTCTCGTGCGTAAGA
>JAVKLA010000027.1:35791701-35821163 GCA_034782735.1 Sagittarius serpentarius | reverse complement strand
TTCTCATACTAACCCAAAACACAGCGCTGTACCAGCTACTAGGAAGACAACTAACTCTATCCCAGCCGAAACCAGGATACCAGTCAAGGAGCTGTCAGTTATTTCGCCAACTTATGTATGTCTTTTATTAAAAATTAAAATACTGTTAGCTTGAGTCATACGGCTATGTCTGCACTGATGACTAATGTTAAGCATACAATCATCTTTTATCTCATACTTACTACGCACTATTCTCAGAAATACTTTAGCTGACCCTACAGTTAGATGATGACTTTTCTCTCTTGGAAATTCTGTTAAAATGGTAGGAATTAGGTCAACCCAGATCTTCTGTGCTCTCTTGCCTTTTTTAATCTGCAGGTATATGCCACATACAGCCTTAGGAGATGGCCAGCCAGAATCTCTCAGCTTCCTGTACCTCATTTTCTAACCCATTTTCTCTCTGCTACTCTTGAGATCATTCTTGAGAGCTCTGTTGTCTTTCCTATATTTAGATATCTGCACATAGGTGTTCACATGTCCTTAGCATCTATAATCCCATGAAGTCAATGAATACCTAGGGTTCATTTAAGTTAATTAATCCTGTGCGTTGTGCCATCTGAGATACTCCATGGAATCCACCTCACCTCTGGACACTGCTGTAGAAGAATATTAGTATCCTGTACACCTTTTGTAATATTTGCTAGACTTCACATGAGTGTGTTGGATACTCCAGGCCATCTGAAGTGATACTGGATATCTATCTTCAGGGAGCTGAATTGTGCCATTCATCAATGCAGTCAATGGACCTGGGAGAACAGCACAGTTCACTCTCACCTAGTGAGAGTATATAGGCTGGTAAATGGAGTAGTTCTCTAGTCTTTGCTTACTATATGCACCTGATCTTCACTGACTATAATGTGATCTAAGACACCTAGCTCACAAGAAATCATCTGCAAGTAGACATCTATATTTAGATGTCTACATCTCAAATGGAATAACAGATAAGTAGGAATCCAAGACTATACTTCTCCTAAAATTAAAACCATGGTGTGGATTACTCTGGTGTTTGCAAGGAATTGCAAAGGAGAGGGATAATTCAGTGGACTAAGCCAGTTTCATATAATACGAGTTTCTTACTCATTATGAAAAACCAAACAAACAAACCAAAAACCAGAAAACCAAATCTGATATAATTGAATATACAACTTAAAAAAAAAAAAATCAGATTTACAGACCTATATCAAGTATGGGTAGTAAAAATAATGCAATGCTTTTTTTCAGTCCAAAATCACACCTTTATAGATATTTGTTAAATCTGACAACAGTTGTTCTACTGTTCACTGTAAATTTTTTTGAAAAAGATATATGCTATAAACCTGATGCAATTAGCTGCCTGAAAGGCATCCAAAAAGTATAAACAAAGCCATTCCTTGTTCTTTTGGTCCATCTCCACACTCCATAGAATCTTACTACTTTATTTCATATGATTATTCAGGTCTTCTGCTATTGGTGTGAAGACATGCTGGCACTATCAGCAGATAGGAAAACCATTATTAAGAGGGAATAGCATTTTTTATTACCGTGCTTTCATGAAAGGCATCTTTGTTAGGCTTGTATCTTTGTAACAGAAATTGTAAGGGAAGTAAAAAAGCAGGTTTGTTAGAATGGAAGAATTCAGTATCACAGAAATTGTTTCTATTTTAGAAGGAATTTCTCCTTCAAACATAAGAAAAATAAGACTTCTAATAAAGTCTGCTTTAAACTGATACCTCGGTTAATTATGAAAAGGCATGAAACTCTGGGGTTTATTTTTCCCATCTAGTGGACTCAATTCTCAAGTCATTATAGTGTTTATACTGTTGTAAACCCAGAGGAACTATTTCTTATTCACACTAGGAAAAGCAATTTTTTTTTTTTTAAATATAATACTAAATACGATGCCTCCTGAGCACTTTACAAAGTTTTCATAAAGTATAAAGATTCCGGACAATAAATCAGATTTATAGACTCATATATCTGATTGAAAGTAAGCAGATGAATTTCTACATGTTCATTCTCAGCTGTGGTAAGTTAACCCCAGCCAGCAGCCAAACACCTGCCCTGCCTCACCGTTCTCCCAGTGGATGGGGTGAAAAATAGAAGACAAAAAGACATGTGGTTCAAGATAAAGACGGTTTACTAAGAAAAGCAAAAGCTACACTTGCAAGCAAAACAAAGTAAGAAATTAATTCACTACTTTCCACTGGCAGGCAGATGTCCAGTCACTTCCTGGACAGCGGGGCCTCAGCAAGCATACCAGTTGCCTGGGAAGAAAAACAGCATAACCACAAATATCCATCCTCCCTCCTTCTTCCCCTAGGCTGAGTATGATGTCATATGGTATGGAATATCCCTTTGGTCAGTTTGGGTCAGCTGTCTTGGCTATGTCCGCTCCCAGTCTCTTGCCCACACCTACTGACTTCTGAGAGGATGGGAGCAGGAGGAGTGGAAGCTTGACATTGCTGGACACAGACTAAGGTGCTGTGCTTGTAGCCTGACTAAGCTACACGTCTATACCATCAAAACCAAATCAAGTAATGTGCATGGAATCATTCCCAGAATAAGCAAGCTAATCATTTTAATGAGTGCTCCGAACTTTGCTTCATAAGGGTTAGAGGTTCTTGACTTTTCTCATACCATAATTTCACTTGAAAACAGCAAAGCATTTTGGGCTTGTTCTTCCATTTAAGATTAAATGCTGTTTAAATATTGGCCTTCCCAGCCCCCATCCCTGTTTAATATTCCAAATTAAGCGAAACATGGACTTGTATTTGTAGTAAGATACAGACCTACAACTAATCAAAATTCTTAGAATTTCTTTGAGTGAGTTGAAGTTCAGTTTCTGCCCCACTGCATATGATCACTTTATGCATATGAACACTTTATACCCAGAAGTTATGTGACTTCTGATCCAGGCAAACTTTAAACTGGGTCCACTTCACCAGGAAATATAATTGATTTACATAAGCCCAGATAATGTAAAACAGCAAATTTTTAAAAAAGATTAAAGATAATTTCAGAAATGTTTATATGTAATGTGAACTTGACATTCTGTTAATGACAAAGCAAGTAAAAATTATTTATTGTTTTGGGTTTGTGTGGCAGGGTTTTGGTAGTGGGGGAGGGGGCTACAGGGTGGCTCCTGTGAGAAGCTGCTAGAAGTTTCTCTGGCTCCAAGTCGGACCTGCCTCTGGCCAAGGCTGAGCCCATCAGCGATGGTGCTAGCGCCTCTGTGATAACAGACTTAAGAAGGGGAACCTGCAGCAGAGAGAGGAGTGCGATGTGAGAGAAACACCTATGCGGACAACAAAGTCAGCGAAGAAGGAAGGGGTGGAGGCGTGCCGGAGGAGATGATTCCCCTGTAGCCCGTGGAGGTGAACAATGGAGCAGATGCCCACCTGCAGCTCATGGACGACCCCATGCCAGAGCAGGTGGGTGCCCCCCAAGATGGCCGTGACTCTGTGGGAAAGGCCATGCTGGAGTAGTCAGTGCCTGAATTACTGCACCCCGTGGGAGGGACCCACGCTGGAGCAGTTCATGAAGAACTGCAGCCCATGGGAAGGACTCACATTGGAGAAGTTCATGAAGGACTGTCTCCCATGGGAGGGACCCCAGGCTGGAGCAGGGGCAGAGTGAGGAGTCCTGCCCCTGAGGAGGAAGGAGCGGCAGAGACAAGGTGTGAGGGACTGACCCCAACCCCCATTCCCCGTCCCCCTGTGCTGCTGGCTGGGAGGAGGGAGAGAAAACTGAGAGTGGAGTTGAGCTGGGAAGGAGGGAAGGATGGGGGAAGGTGTTTTAAGGTTTGGTTTTACTTCTCAGTATCCTTGTTTTGACTTGATTGGTAGCAAATTAAATTGATTTTTTTATCCGCCCAAGTTGAGCCTTTTTTTTGCCCATGACCATAATTGGTGAACAATCTCTCCCTGTCCTTGTCTCAACCCAGGAGCTTTTCTTTGTATTTTCTCCTCCCCCATCCCACTGGGGTTGGGGGAGGAGTGAGCGAGCAGCCTTGTGGTGCTTTGCTGACAGCTGGGCTTAAACCATGACATACATGTTTTTTTTCTTTTCAAATAGTGACACAAATCTTAACCCTAATTTTTAGGTCTCTGGACCCTTTGGTTATTTATTTAGCTTCAGAATTTAAAACAATAAAACTCTATTAAATTAAAATTGACATTTTGATATTACACAATAGGAAGAAACCACAGGAACTTCCAAGACAAGAAAACTGTGCTAAGATCAACTTCTCCAAATCCTTCATTTTTGTCTGTTGGAAAGACAGAGAGGAATATAGCAAAGGCCACTTTACATCCCTCTGTTCCTGGGAGTTTATATTAGATAAGGACCAGAGGTAAGAATGATCCTGGAATAAATCATTGTAGAACCAAGAGCATGACTGATATTTTTATCTTTCTTTTAGTAATTTCACCTTTTCACACATAAAATTGAAAAACTTATGAGCTAAAAGAGACTACCTCTTTTTCAGATTAGAAAGAAATAAAGGTGGGAGAAGGATTGCTGTTTTTCTTTCTGCCTTTTAATAAACGGTTTAAGTCCTGAAGCTGTAGCAGTCTAAACAAGTAAGAGGGAAAGAAAGGTAAAGAGAATCGCAGAGAGCTACTTTAAAACTCAGCACAAAGGCAACCTGAACTGTGTTCGCTTGAATCTCCATCCCCAGAAGAGAGAAAGTGAAGATACTAATGGATTAGGTCCTCTTTTCTACACAGCTTACAAAAACAAGAGAGCATTAGCATAAATCTTTCCAGGCCTTCACATGTCAATCTTTCTCTTCATCCTTGTATTATCTATTAAATCGGTAAACACTTTACAGACATAATCTCTTATTACGTACCTGCTGGCACAGAAGGCTTTCCTAGACTCTGCCAGATCTGTTACAAGCCTATGCTGCTGCTAGTAACCATTCCTGAATGTAGGGTATAATTTGCTGTTCACCTGGACTTGAGCTATTTTCATCCAAATTTTCTTGGCTTACTGCTGTTGCATTCACGTCACACTTTGCAAAATGAACATACTTTTCCAGCTGTCTCTTATGCCTTTGCTCCCACTCAGAACAGGCCCTTCTTGCATTCCCGTTCCTTGTTTTTCTGCTGAGGAGAACACAGGACTGTAGAAGTGGAACACTTTTGTGGAGACGAACCTGTGCTATACTGCAGGCAAGCACATGGTAGGGTAAGCCTGTTCTAGGGGCTATATTTCTGGAAACAGACCAAAGTTTGTGCTAGTTTTTCTTCCTCACTTGTATCCTCAAGTTTCAGGTGATAACATCTCCATTTAGCAAATGAATTGGTGCACTGAAGTCCTTTGAGTTGGCATGGTGGTTGTGTGGATTGGAGTGCAAAATAAAGCCCTGAGTTAATGTAGTACTATAGACATAATCATCTGAACTACAAATCAAATTGAAATTAAGCTACTTTTCCTTTAACAGGCTTTTTAGCATATTCAGTTCTGCCTGTGGCTCTATGAGAGGTGATGCTAGTTTTCCATGTTTACTATGGAAGACAAAATACCTCATGGGGATCCTATATTCAAGGTAATGATGTTTCTTCCATAAAACAGTTGGGCTTAGTATTTTATGAACAGTTTAGGAAAACTACACAACAACAAACAATTGTCCAGAGGTAAGTGGCACTAGTTATACACTGCGTAACACGAACAGTGTCTTCTGTATGAAAAGTAAAGTTGATTGCTGTTCTCTACACATGAGACTGTCCTGCCTTTCCTTACTCTGGTAGAATGAATAATGTAAAGAATCTGTCAGAATGATTTACGTGTTCACCAGAACAATCTGACTGTAACTATCTTTCTCTTGCCTCATTTCTTCTATTCAAAGAGAGGATGAGAGAGAGGCATAGAGACAAACTAGAGACACTTACCTGCAACAGAATTGAAAACCATAGCTGTTAGTTTTTTCTTGTTATGTTTGATGGCCCCCAAAACATAAATACAGTTCCTAAGTAGCAAGCTGAGTGCAGATTTGCTATAAAAATATTAAGTTAAACTTCTGTGAATCTCAGATAGCTTTCACTAGTCTCTGCTCCCAGCTGCTTGCTAGGGTTTGTACAGGACTTTTTAAATTCTTTTTTTCTTTGCCTACTTGTTTGCATCTAAGAGCAGGAATATGCTGTCCTTGCGTCATCATTAAAATAATAATTCTTCTGTTTGTAGTGTCGTTCAGCTCCAACACTAGAACAAGTAGAAGAGCAGCAATATAGTAGTATTAATGGCAAGTAAGTACTTTCAACCTGCTGTGACCAATCAATGAGTATCTACAATAGAAGAAGGCTCTGAGGAGGAAAGATGAGCTTAACACAAAGGTGACCACAAGGTGACCTTTGTTCTAGATAAATGGGTTTTTATCAGCTGAGTGGATCAGCTAGCTCCATGAGTGGAACAAACCAAGCGCTTGTATCAGCTGAGTGAACCAATCAGCTGTGTAACTGTTTGTCCCTGACTTTATCAGAAGAGTGCAAATATCTTCCTGAGTTAGCCAGACCGGCATGGGGATGCAGATTTGGCTCTGACCAACATAGAATATAAAACATGAATAACCAGCAAAGAGAACTTCAAAGAGAGCAATGGGCCTGAGCTGGTTTCAACCCATGTATTCCTTCCTGACAACCAGACTGCCCAGCCTCATGACAGTGAGTATGTCACAGACAGCATATGGTGGGTATCAGGTTGTATTCTGATTCAGCTGTATATTGCTATTCCTATGCTCCACTAAATGCAATTTGTACTTGCATTGTGATGTAAGTACATTGCTGTATCACTCTTCTAAATCAAAGTCCTGTATAGCATCAACTAACTTCAAGAAAGTAAAGTTAGTATTAAACTTTAAGTCCTCCACTTGTGTAATACCTACAGGAATCTGCTCACATAATAATGGACTCTGCTACCTGCCTATTTCCAGTAGTAACTACTACTGTCACTACTAGATAATCAAAATGGAGCACTGAACCTCAACAGGATAGAACAGATCACATCTAGTTAATAAGAAATTAACTGAAGTCACAGACTATGTCAGTGCTCAAAGCAATATAAAGTGAGTGTTATCTTTGACATGTTTCTAGCAATATCTAGTTTTGGAATTGACATAAATCTGATCCATTCTCAATCACTCATATTTGCAATCCAAATTATAAAATGCAGTGATATATTACATGTAGTAACAGGATTAATAATCAATATGATGCATGACAGATTATATTAATGTTAATAAATCATTAACTTGACAGATTTTTATAACATAGATACCCATAGAATTCAGCTATCTGCAACAACTTAGCATTTACTTTATGTGCCACAAAATATTTTAAAATGCTTTGGATTAGCCATGTGAAAATCAGTGCTAAATTCAGCATGACAGCACCTGTGAAATCAAAGCTTAACCCTTTACCTTAGCACAAAAACTTTACAGTAGAGTATTTCTTTGTTATATGACTTAATAGCATCAGCATGAACAGCTACCAGTAAAATTCTATTAACATTGTCATAATACTTATTTTCTGTGTTTTCCTATATGTCTTCCTGTTCCTCAGTACTCCTATCTCTGACTGATTAAAAAGTACACTAAAGGAAAAGAATGGGGATGAATAATCTCTTTGATTAATACCCTCACTACTCAAGCTCACCTCTTCACTACTGTGTATACTTTGTGTCTGATTTGATTTATTTCATAGATGCTTTACAGGGAAAGAAAGCATGGATATTCTGGATGTTGTCTAACATTCTGTCCTCCATTAATATAGTTCCTGTTTTTTACTACATGGAAGGTACCTTTCTTGCAGTTAATCAGCTGTTTGGAAACAGTGGGGCCAATTCAAATTGCCCTGGGAGATGGAGTTAGGGTTGGGCAGAATTTGGGTGTCTAAGCTTAGGAGATGATTCAGATCACCTGCTGTCCATATCGGTCAGATCCTGGAGGAGCAAAAGTCTCAAACTGAGCTATCAGTGCCTAAAGCTTCTTTGCAATTTGTAAATGAGTAGACAATTCACTCCCTTCCACAGAAGGCCCCAGGACACCTAGCGTATTTGGTGTGTGCAGACTGTACACTGACAGGTAAACATTGAATTCAGACCAGTATTCAGTCTAAACTATCTATTCGTTGAAAAGAAACATGTAGACATACCTTTGAGACTTCTTACTACTAGCGACTGACTACTGCCCTAATACTCTTTGCCCTGGCTCAGAGACAGAGAGTGCTATGGCTTTATACACACAAAATAACTCCCTCCCCTCACCCCCCCCCCCCCGCACCCCCCCTTCATGACACTATTTAACACACTGCCAAGTGATTCTGATTCTCTTGGCTGTGTTAAAAAGACCAGACCAATTCTAGCTCACATCTGTAAGCCCTATGCTCAGTCATTCTCTAAACCATCATTATACATATAATGCACACACACAGAGACAAAGTTATAGCATGGAACAGTCTCTAAATACCAGATCTGCCCCTCCATTAAACATTTTTAATATTGCTCTATTTGAATGTTTCTTGCATATCCCAGTTACAGTTCTTCTGTTTGCTTCTGCTTCACTGTATTTCACTTATCTGACAGGTATGATATTTATATTGAATGGATTAAAATTTTAGCTTCCTTTAATTCTGTACTTTCTTACTTGAAAAACTCCTTTTTGGAACTTAAACACATGCTTTTCTGTTTTCTCTGAACACTTTGGCATAAAGTATTTATTTTGACTTATTTCTGCATTATTTTTTTAAAAACTTGAACATTTCCAGTGCTTTGGCTAATTGCCGTTGTCCATCTCCATCTTGTAATATAAATGAATTTGGCCTATTTTGCTTTACCTGTGGCCTTGTATTTGGATTTCTAATTGTTTAGCTGCTTAGCACATATATACATCTGTTGCCTTGTTTAGTGTCAGTTCCATCTCTCATTAAGTGTTTATATAAATTTTTGTTATTATATCCTGAAATCATCTACTGTTTAAACAGATATTTTAACAGGTTGTATTAACAGGACAGACTTAGTTTTAAGTCTCTGACAAGTTCCTCTATTTCTTTTCTCTTCAACACCCTCTAAACCTTATTTTTATCTATTCAAGGTTTTATTACTCATTATTTCTATCACGTTCATGAGATACATCAGACATAGATAATGCTTTTGTGCCTGCCACTCTAAACCCCACAGAAATTTTTACCTTATCCTTCAGTTTAATTGCCCCTTCTTAGTTCTTATACGTAGTTCTTTTATTTAAATCAAATTGTCATCTAGGCCTGTAGCAGCCTTATACAGCATTTCTTGTCATTCCAAGGGCTGGGGAACTACAGCAACCATTTGGTTACAGGTAAACTACAGCAACCACTATAAAGTTTTCCACTGCATTTTCTTGCAATATGTCCCAATTACTTCTCATTTCTTACAAAAGCAGGAATAGTTCCACACAAATAATTTTTGTAATAAAACCCCTAACAAACCATCAAAATATCTCTTTCATTTGTTTTCCAATGACAGAATTTTCTAGTAACATTGCAGTAAGCCTATCCAGAAAGCATGGACACTAAACTGCTCCACAGCATCTTCCCTTTGCTTAAGGATATAGCTGTGGTAACACCTACCCTGACCACTGAAAACTTGTTCTCAGTGCCTGCTTTTCTCTAGTGGTTTTGGATCCATACCTACACAGGACAAAAGTCCTGAATACTTGAGATTCTGCAGGGGAAAGGAAGGAATATCCCTGAACCCTCCTTGTAAAGTTGTGCCCTTACATTGTAAGCAATGCAACATTATATCAAGCTAGAAGGTAAATAAGCAGGAGTGATCTGTAACACAGGTAAAGGGTAACGCCTTTAGCACGGTTTTCTGACATTGAGCTGACACGTAAGCAACATCGCACCTGTACATGCTTACTGCTTCCACGCAGTCTGGAGCATGTTGAAATATAGTCAATACATCTCCAACAGCACGTGGAACAGTTTTCAGGTCATTTCGTGAAAGCTCCAGGTCTTGGGGCTGTTACAAGAGTTTATGAAACTATGTTATGGGAAAATTATAGGAAACAAAGTCCCCCCCCAGCCTCAATAAGTATATCAAAACCAAGAAAACCTTTCAACAACAGCGGAACCTTTTCATTTTGATTTGGTTCACCTAAATTCCTGCTTACCTCAGTAAACAGGATGAGAACTGTCAACAAATAACTTGCTGTCATGATTCAGTCTGACAAAGAGACATAAATTCAGTTGTCGAAACGTATGTATTTGTGGCAATAAATTGTATTTATATTGCCTGATGGTGTCCAAAACATCCTCACAGAGATGGTAGATAAACGATGAAGGAACTCATGCTATGTCTGGACCACAAGCTGCAGTCCAGGCAAGTATTGTGAGTGTCTCAAACAATATGCAGATTTTGGCAGCTGCATACAGCCTAGAATTTAATCCATGTATGTATATTTTTAGATAAGTAGCTTTTAACACCAGAAGGCCAATTTTGGTGTCTGATTTTAATGTGCTTCATAATACAAACATAAAAAACCCAGTTAAGAAATACTGCTTTTGCAATAGAATGCCCTTTGGAACGGTGCCTAACCTTGACTTAAAAGGCTGAAACTGATGAGAATACATCATAGTGCTAGATCAGTTATACAACGATTTATTACCTCCATGTTAAAAACCTACTATTTTGTCCAGTTTCAGCATCTAACTATCAAGTCTCATTAGGTCTATTTCTGCCAATTTAAAGGAGCACTTGCCAACCAAAAAAAAAACCCCAAAACCAACCAAACAAAAAAAACCAAGCCTGCAGCCTATTTATTTCTAGGCCATCATCCTGACAGTTCAAACAGCCATGCATAAAGGAAAGAGATTGTGATTTTTTTCACCAGAAATGTTCTGGACTGTCCATATCTTGAAGGAAAACACTTTGAATAGTGCTTAGCCAGATTTCCTTAGCAATCCTACTGCACTGTTATCTAGACTCCAAGAATGGACTTTAGGATCATCACTGGAAATATATTTAGGACAAATAGAAGATTGTATGCTGCATTAAGCAATCAAGATGAGAAGAAATACATAAAAGAAACTAATTATTTGTTCACTAAAAATAGTCTTCATAAACATTCTTGGCATTAATCCCTTGGGAAAAAACCAAACCAAACACCAATACAAAACCAAAAGCAACAAATCAACTCCTAGAAAGGTTTTTAACCAGTTTTCATTTATTTTTAGCATTTGATGTGCAAAGGAATAAAGGATTAAAAATAAATTAGACAGAATTAACACAGCAATTTAAACACATACAACAAATTTGCCTTGGGGGCCTTGGGATCTAACTAATGCTTAATTACATTATATAAGAAATTAGTGGAGCCTTCTAAGGTGATAAAGACCAGAGCTATCCATTATTATATTTGTATCCATTTTACTGCAACCTCATCCAGATGCATTATCATGTTAGGCATGTTTCACTTCTTAGAACAAAAGCAGACCATAACAAATGGTTGACAGTTTAGGAATATGACAGGAAGAACAGATGGAGAAAGACTGATAAATGGACGGTGGCACTGAGGAGATGACAAGGCAACATTAATTGCAGGTAGGTTGGCCTGCACAACCTCAGAATGGACACACATACCTTACTTAACATGCCAAGCCTCTGTCTGCCAGCAGTGCAGTACGGATTGGCTAAGAAGTGTTTTGTTTCAGTTTTTAAACTAAAAAGGAACATTCTTTTTAGTTTTTTTAAGTAAAAAGTTGGCAATAGCATAGCGATTGCAATAGCTACACTTATTAGGAGTGTCCTAGATGTGTTTAAGCAGTTGTTTGCTACGTAACTGTGTTGAACAGTTTGAGATGATACATTGACATCTGCCAGTCAGATCCTGAGGGACGAATTTTGCACTCAATGTTTTTGTTTTCTGAAAGTTGTAATGGTACAATTTGGAATATTTTTTACCAAGTGGAAACTACTACTTAATCTAAGGTTGAATCATAGTTCACATTGGCATTAACAAAGTTCTATGTTCCATCAAACTAAATATTTAAAATTAAAACTGTACCTTTTTGAAGGTGGAAGCACCTTGTATATAAATACATGCTCACATCTAAATAGAGACACAATCAAACTAAAGTTGTTGTGAAGTTTGCCTTTATCAGATTTTGACTGAATGAAAGAAAATGTATTTCAATATTTGAATAAAGTCTTTGGTAATAAAGCCAACTGTTTTTCTCAGTGGTGGATGTAGAAAAACATGTGATTGTTTTTGCTGACATAAATTTATATCATTTGTATTTGGCCTTTTTTACGACGACAGATTTTGAAAACCCAGAAGCAGTTCATGCAGAGGGGTATGTCCTATTTATCTAACTTAATTGTGTGGCTAAAAAACAACGTAAAAAACAAAAGAGTTTTTGGAGCTGGACTGCGAGCACAGTGCTGAATGTTAGGAAGAACTCTGCTCTGGGGGCATACCTATTTCTACAATCCTGCTAGACTGTAGTCTGCATTACCCCCTCTTTCCTGTCCATCAACACCTTTTTGTTACTGCCAAGCAATCTTCTCCTTTTCTGCAGGGATGCCAAACTCTCTGATCCAGAAGCTCTCTGCAAAGAGAAAATAAGGCTACTACTCCAAGATTAGGACAGATAATCAACGTCAAGGCTGACTTACCCAGCGAAAGCAGTAGCATCTACATTTGTGGTTAGACTATGTTAAGAACACTGTTAATGTCATACTCATGTTTACTTCAGTGTCAGGAAGTTAAGACTATCAAATAAAGGTTAGCTCAGACAAGATAAAATAACCCAAACTGGTGCTTACATTCCCATATGATAATTGCTTTTCTGCCAAGAACATTTACACAGAGTATAAATCAAGAACCTGAAACCTAAGAAAATGGTGCAAGTAAAACAATACAAAAAGCGTGGTTACACTGTTAACATATGAAAACTGTTCATAAAGGAGGGACAATTCCCCAGTTGAAGACAACCACGGAGTAAAGCAGGAAATAAATATGTACAGATGTCAGAAAAATCCAAGATGTATCCTAACTTTTACAAAGAACAAATTGCTTCTTTTACATGCGGAAATTTTGGGAAGTTCCTAGACACACCAGTGGACTCTGAAGATGGCTAATCTGTCTGTCTTCCTGTACTTATTTACTGAATGTAAGCATTCAGATACTCTAGCCTAACAGGTATAATCCTCACTACAGGTGTGAAATTCTATGAATTTCTACTTTACTCAAGGGACCAAATGCATAGATTGATAAGGAAGGTAAGAAAATTCTTTATACAGAATACTTTTATAAGGAGTAAGGTTTCTACAGAGTTGTCTTTTGTCTTCAAAATCTAGCATTCAGGTGAATGAATAAACAAACTCAAGAAATTACATCACCCTAGAATTTCAAATGTAAAAATAAGCTCTATAAAGCAAAAGCAGCTAAACAAAGGCAAAGTTATAGACTGTTATGAGTAGCAACACAGAGAATTTTGCCTAACATGCATGTGTTCTTTAAAACTTATGGGAAAGAAAACAAAAGGAAATCACTTTCTGGTAATAAAATATTGTTGCCTGTCAATTAAAGGAAAAAAAAAAAGTTTCATAAGCACTCTCAGGGTCCTTGTCCTGAGGCTGTGCATGAGTAAAAAATTCTTCTTAAGTTAGACAATGAAATACTTAGGGCAATAATAAAAGAAACGGGTCATTTTCAGTAGAACTGCATTTGCTCCCAGTTCTTTTTATCTTGTCCAATACCTGGGGTCAACCCAGACACAAAGTAAGTAGATATTAATAATAATAGACAGCTGGACTCCCCAGGTAGCATCAATCCAGACACTACCACTGAAGGTGATAGAGCTTCAATGACTTATACAAGTGGGATATTTTGCTCAGAAAGCAATAAAATTGGAATCTAAATAATGGTGTAAGCCACTTCTGAGTAAATTCATATTTTCAGCTAAGTATCTAAAGTTGCAAGGTGACTGAATAGTTTTATGATGGTGCTTAACAGGATATAACCCATTTACAGCCTAAAAGACAAATACAAAGCTAAAATCTTTTCCAAGATGTGCATATATAACTACTTTATTTCAAAGGAATTTAAAGCATGAATATTTATCAGTTTGTTCCTTAATACTTTAACTTGATAAACACCTACTGCATGTTTCCTTGAAAACAGTATTAGAATTGTGTAAAACATGAATTATAGCCAAGGTTAATTACCATTTATATTAAAGCTGTTGAACAGCACCTTTAGTATGTATGCATTGAAATTAATTATCTTGGACTGAGCAAAATATATTGAGCCTTCTTCCGAATTATTTTAATAGAGGTTTTTTACTTACTATTTGGTAAAACAAGACAAAAATATCCGATATCTTCAAATAAGGTTTCAGATGCTAGGATCAATGAAATACCTGTTTTATTCTCATGTTATTTCCTGTTCTTTGAGATTTTTCGTATAAGAATTGAGGAGCTTTAACCTTCCAGTCACCATTTTATTAAAAGCCACTTGTAGGAGAAAGAAAAACAGAATCAAATCCTCACATTCTCTGGTTTCCTATAAAGTAAAAATCAACTGGAGTTCATGTTTTAAGAAGAAGCAGGAGAGAATATTGATCCACTCTACAGGAAACAGAGTAGAGAAGTGACTGATGCCATAATGGAGCAGTGAGGATCACTCCAACACGGATGAGCCCCAACAAAAAACGTTGTTTTTTTTCATCTTGTTTTAAATCTTACATTCCTGTTCTCCACGTCACTAGGTTATAGCAGTTCTACATTTACAAAGGCAAGTATCAGACCCTTGACTGCACGCTTTTGAACAATTTTAACTCATCATAGTGCTCCTAGATCAGATTCTTGAATTCACAATAAAAATAAAAAAGTTTGCCACAAGTCAGCTAGACAGGGAATGCAATGGCTGTTTAACACAGCATTGTCTTTTAATATGCGATATAATTAAGCCAATAAAGTATTTGGGGATTTTGTGTTCTAGCATACGTTATTCAGTTCTGGAGAGTAATAAAGTAATAAATGTTTTGACTATCTCATGGGTACCCAGGGAAGTGCAGTGGAAAGGCACTGCACACCAAGCCTTATAAAGTGTTTTGAGCACTCTGGCAATTCTAACTAAGATTTTGTTTGCTTAATAATCAGAAGACTTGTGAACAAGATGCAATAGTTGTTTTTTTTTTTTTTAATAGTCTTTCACAAGGACTCATACAAAACTACTTTTGACTTGAAACATAACTTCTTAAACAGCATGAATATTTTGTAAGTCTGTGTAATTTTCAGTAACTTCTGGCCAAAACCAGAAAGGGCAACACAGAAATAATCAAAACGTGAAATACTTGTGTGATGCTGGATAAATTTTAAAATCCTCTGAAAGTTCCTACATATAATCCTTATAATCACAGAATCTTTGAGGTCTCTTGAGATCACCTAATCCAATACACACAGCTCAAGCAGGTTGCCCAGTGTCATGTCCAGCTGGGTTTTCAACATCTCCACAGATGGAGACTCCACAACCTCCCTGGGCATCCTCTTCCAGTGCTTGGTCACCCTTAGAGTGAAAAAGTGTTTCCCTGTGTTCAGATGAAATGTCATGTTTTTATAGTTTGTGTCCATTGCCTCCTGTCCTGTCACTGGGCACCACTGAAAAGAGCCTGGCTTCGACTTCTTCACACCTTCCCTTTGGGTATTTACACACATGGATAAAAGCCCTGTGAGCCTTCTCTTCTTCAGGCCGACCAACCCCAGCATTCTCATTCTTTCCTCATATGGCAGATGCTCCAATCCCTTAATCATCTTCTTGAAATTTTGCTGAGCTCTTTCCTGTGCTGGGGAGTCCAGCACTAGACACAGTATTCTTGATATAGAGTCTGTAATTTAGTCAAGCTGTTTAAAAATTATTTAAATAATTAAATAAACCCCCACAGTCTACCTTGGCATACTACATAGGATGGTTCACCCTCAGATTTAAATGTTTCCCAGGAACTCCATACATGCCTAGCTCTATTTCCTGTCATATTCCAGGACTTCAGTTCTATTTTTTTAAGGTTACTTAAATGGGGCTGGAATTCCGTCCTCTTTTCAGAAGAGAACTGAATGCCCTGGAATATCTTAAGTGACAAGATGATATAAGTTTTTCCACTAAATCATTCAAAAATTGAAACAGTACACCCATTTGAAATTTTTTGTCTGTACTTTTTGGTTTATCATTTGGTAGGTCATGTTTGAACTATATACTTACTTAGACATAGGTCTCTTAAGAGATAGTACCTCTTTTCACAAAATCCGATCTCACTGACACCAAAGTAGCCAAGCAAAAATCCTTGTTGTTCTCAAAGTACAATGTCTGTAGAGGACACAAAGTGAAAAAGAGTACAGGCTGGAGGGTGCAGTAAAAGACTGAGAAAATAGATTACATTGTGCCTACATCACTTCACACATGCCAGAAGTCCTGGTCTTCTGTCTGGGGATGTATTTAAAATTCTGGATTACAGTAACCATGTGCAAGTATTAGATATGTGAACTACTATACCTAATGAATTTGCATTAGGGTTGGGGAAGGATCAGATCCTAGTAAGCTGAATATTTACAATAAATGTAAGGATGTACATTTTGAGGAAACCTGTGGAAAATTTGTTTGCTTTTTTTATGCGTGCTCTGAAATAAAATATGGATCTAAATTCCAATAGTGTGAAATCCCAGTCTCAGACATATCACAAATGTTTTCCAATATCTGGCCCCCAATCAACTTGATAGCATTAAAACTTCAAATCATCCTGACTTCAGATAGTGTCAAGTGAATCAGCTGGAGCATTTTACTTTTTCGTTTGTAGTTCCTGGTTTCAGGTAGTACTTTCAGCCTTTTTAATGCAGATATAGATAGACATAGACATTTCCTATAGATACAATAAAATAAAAGAGAGCACGTGTGACAAGTTTCGTCCATTCCTGATTTGAAACAGAAAGTCATAAACCTCTTTTAACCAACGTTTGCAGAGGGAAGGCGTAACAACTTGTCAGCTACAGCACCCTTTGTAGGTACCATTCAGCATTCCAATCTCTGTAAAATGCTGCCATCTACTGGGAAATATTTAATTAAATATTAAAGCCAACTTTGTGACTGTCCAGCAAAAATAGGAATAATGTTACTGTCAATGAAAAAAAAAAAGTCCTTTGATATTTCAAGATGTCTCTTTTTGGTCCTTGAGATCAATTATTAAACAATTTTCATAGGATGAGTGATATCTGATTGTAGAGTAGTAAAAGCCAAAGAACTAAAAGAAAACTTTTTTTTTTTTCAGAGAGAATAATTTAAGATGATATATGTGACACCTTCACTAGGAAATTATCTAATGCCAGTTAAATTCTAACTTTCTTCAAACTGAAGGACATATATCCATCTTTCATAAAAGCAACTGAATCACTATGATATACCATCAAATATTTAGATAGTGTCAATATTTTGCAGTCAGTTAGATGGTGAGAGACAGTATCTTGCAGAATTCAGTGAAAATGATATTTTAAGAAAGTTAGAAGTCATTAAGTGGAGAATACATGGACTTTTAAAAGATTACTTAACTGGCATAGATATAGCACTAAATTGGTCTTCCTTGTGAAGGAAAAGGAGGTGCTGTAGTAGAGCTACTCCAAGCCAGCTCATCAGAAGTACAGAGGCAAGGGACCTGTGCTGTCCGCTTGGTCCCTTTTACAAAAGTATCATTTCAGTGAGTTCTTGGACCTATTAATTAAGGAATGATGCTTGGTTCTTTCATGTCATAGCCGGGGTGTCTCAACAGGGCAAAGCAATCATATTTTACTCCATGCCATTATAGTCCTTGCATTACTCTCAGCAAAAACAGTCCCTAGACATGTGCATGCACATACAAAGATAAATGTAAAAGATATGAACTTTGTGGATCAGAATGCACATAGTTGTTTATAGCCACCTGCTTTAAAATTGTGGTTATCAGGAATATCTGATGTTTTCTCTTCCTAAAGCAACTGGACACTTAATCCTGCACATACTTAAAATGAAATTTAGAAATCTAACACACACAAATTTATTAATGTCTATGTGTATTATTAATGGCTTTAGAAAGTATTCCGTGTTAGATGCTCATTAGCCTGTAAGATGCCATGTTTAACTACTTAATGCAGCGTCAAATAGTTACTTATTAAATGCCAGTCATTTAGCAACTAAGTTAAACTTACCCAAACATTATAGACCATACTAAGAAAAGCAAAACTGAAATTCAGAATGAACCCAACTGCGTATCCAGTCTACTTGCCCAAGCAAAGCATTCCTGGGAATAACTAATGACGGTTTTAGAGAAGAAGTAAAACACCCTGGGAAAATCCTCAGTTTTGGTGTTCTAGATTTCTGTTTTACAGTTATGACAGTGAAAACCTAGGTATTGTACTTGCTTTAAGTCTCAGAGTCCTTTATATTGTTTAGTTGGGATCTGACCATTTGCTTCTTTAAGCAATCCTGTAATTCTATATTATGTTTACCTGATGAAATAAGTAGCTGAATTGATTTTATTAATTGCTCTGAGAATAGACAAGTTTGGTTTTTCATGCTTAAGCAAAAGACATACCAATAACTGAATTCCTGCCTTTAAAGGACCATACTAGCTGTTTCCATGGCTTATGAAACAACCTTAAGTATTTACTTTGAAAAGGTGCAAAAATGTAACAGCAAAACCACATGCACAAAGGCTTTGTCAGATAGTTATTTAATGGGAACATATTTACTCAAGAAAATTTTTATGTTACTGGTGTTATCAATGTTTTTGAAATTTATTCGTCCTAGTAAAGATCTAGAAAGAGGGAATTTACACACAGATGAAAGAAAATAAAATCTCTTTTGTGGAAAAAAAAACCAAAACAAAGCTCTTATCCAAAGGCAGAACATCTAAGTTTTTAAAATACAGTGCAAGTAAAAATTGAGAGGTAGTAAAAAATACCTTTATATTTCTGATTAATTTTAAGCTGTCCATCCCCTATGTATCTATGAGAAAGATGAGAAAGCAGCCTTCTGCTGCTTTTAAAGTGAGATTGGAAGTAGTAAGAAGTGTTAAAGGAGCCAGTTTATTCCAGTTGCAAGCAATCCATGGTTTAGAGTAAATTACACCTGCATGTAAGTTAGGACTGGTTGAAAATATTGCATGATTTAGTCCATAAAAGAAAACATTAGTACAAAAAATTGACTACAATGTCAGAAGAAAAACAAAAGAGTTGCAAGTCTTTTAATAAGTGGTAGATTTTGCACACTCAATGACAGAAAGAGCCTCAAATGGAGATGCCTGTATGACTTATGCCTAAAAGCAACTTATCTTGCACCAGGAAATGCCAATGAAAATATGAGAAAGGGAAAACATTAACTGTACTCAGGCTACAGCCTTGACCTTTCTTTGTGTTTTCTTTCCAGTTCTCTCATTATCTGGTCATAGAAATTTGTTCTGAAGAAATATTGGACCATTAAATGTAAGAATGACCCGGAAAAAGCAAACAGGAAACAAAGAGGCAAGAGAGTAAGCTGTTGTGGAAGAAGAATGTTTGCGGAAAAAGAAAAGCCAAACGCACTTTAAAGTTTGCACGTATCTGAGGAAGTGGTTGGACACCACGGAGAGCCAAACCATTCAGGCTTTCAGCTTTCCTGCTGAGATGGAGTATGCTGACATAACTGCCTTAATATTTAAAGCTCTCATCTCTTCTGGCTATTGATTTGGAGAATAACTCATGAAACACAGATATATGCTGTAGAAGCCTGCTGAAGAGGTCTGCATACCATGTGGAAAATGTGGCTCCCTTGTTGCTAACACTAGGCGACACTGGTGACTGGGGGAGACTGATAAGATTTGCTAGAGGGAAAGAAGAGTTATTATACCAAAATAATGGGATTCTATTGTTGCCTCATGTGAGTCCTCTTGCCCGGTCTTGACAGAAATAGCTTAGCACAGTTTATAAACATTTTAGAGGAGAAAAGTGGATGTGCTACTTCTCACAAAAGGGAGATACACTTCATGTACTGGGCAATTCTGAACTAGATGTAACAAATGCAACTGGATTCAGATGCTGCTGCTTCTGCATTATATTATAGAGTTATTGAGTTTTTTCATCCTAATCAAGATTAGGCAACTCAGCCCAAGGAAATAAAGCCTAGATTTGCTCCAATACTTCTGTGTCTGATCCTTACACCAATAAATCAAAATTTGTTTTTCACACAGAGCAAAAAATAATTACCTTGCAACACTAGATAGATTATCAGAAAGCAGCTTAGTGATAGATACATGGAGCAGATTGCTCTGTTTAATAAATAGATCAAAATAAATTTGGATGTGGAAGGATGATATCCTAGGACAATTTACAGACATATCCTTTCTGAATCCCCCTTTAAGGAAAGCCTTAAGATGCAGAAAACAAAACCAAACAAAAAAAACCCAATATAAGGTCTGCTGTTCTCTGCTGATCATTCCTTTTTAGTTCCTTTAGTCACCAGTACGGTGAGGGCCACAGGCATAAGACTAACTTTTTATAACAGATGTGACAGTAACCAAGTGAATCCACTCTCTTTTTAAAAGCTGGGCTTTACAAAAAGATCACATCACATATCCCAGTTAACTCTGTCACATTTTACCCAAAGTACTAGTGGGTGACACCACACTTACCTATTCTCTGGTTATTTGGGAAGAACCTGCCATGATTTGTCTTTTTCTGAGCATTACCTCTTCCTCTGTCCCGTGAGCAAGTCTTGCTGACAGTCTTTAAACCTAGTGAAGTTAGTGGATATGGCTACTTTCATAAGCTGAATTCAAATCACTCAGACTGGTCATACACCTGAGTGATAATGGATTTAACAGATGCATTTACTGTACCTCTGACAGTTATTTCTGAGTTCCTCCACAAAAGCCCTATCGAGCTGGCAAGCAAAGTGATAATCATTTAAATTTTTAGTAAAAATGAATAGTAGCTTTAGCATTTTCATGTTCAAACCTGCATTAAAAAGAACAACCTTCCTCAGAAAAATAAAAAGAAAGGCATAAAATTCCACAGAAAACAAACTGTGAGGCATAACTACTGTAGCCCAGAGAGAACATGATGTGGCAGGTAAACATTTTACATGCAATTACAAAGCTAGCAGCTGTATGAAAGAAACACGGCCAAAGGATTTGAGTAATAATTGTGACATATCTTACTAAGGTGTTTACAATAAAAATAAGAATAGGCTAACTTTCTTCACAGAATGCAAAATTTCACAAATCAGCATTTACAGTCCTCCAACCATTGGACTGATATGAATGGATTTTCCCTGTGAATACTGCAGTGACAGGTGTTAGATACGTTTACATTTCCACTAATGATACGGAGAAAAAAAATACACTAAATATTAACTAAATTAAAATATTATCTTAAATTGAGGCTTTTTGTAAATAGCTCCAAGATTTAAAAAGATAGAGAAATATTTACAGGCAACAACAAAATGAGATGGAAAAAAATTACACTCAAGGGTCTTGAGGAAAAAAAGAAAAAGAAAAAATGCGTCATTTCACATACTTCTGTTTTAACGTGTTAGTTATAATGAACTGCCTACAAAAAATAGATAATGGAATTAGTAGGGATAGTCCTGAAAAAACATCTTAAGGTTGAACTTAAAGCCCTTTGGAACATTTACTTGGATAACTTTTATTAACAGAAAGCGGAGTGTTTAAATGTCTATTGTTTGTATGAGGGCAGAGTAAAAATACTGCAAGAAATGTTCACAGTTCATCTTCAAGGTTAATTTTCAGAGCTCATGTTGAAGATCATTTGGGCTGCCTGCAGTCAACAGCAAATTACTTTTGAACAATATTCCTCATTTTTGATGAAGCAAGTTTCACTACCACTAACTCTTCTTGACGAATAGTTGTTTTAAATCAAGCCAAGCCATTACTGCTTGACTTGAACAGGCTGTGAAACATTTTTTACTCTCACGGCAGAGCTGAGAGTTCATTTCAGAAGCCAAAGTGAAACAAGGCTGAACTTGTGAATTTTATTACTGTTTATTCAGAAGCTGTTCTGTTTTTTTCACACACATTAACGTATTTATCCTTTCAAAAAACTCACAAGCAAGTGTGTTTTAATCTATTTTTTTCAACAATTTTGAGTCTTGCAAATGTATCACCTGTGGAAGGATGTCTTGCAGATCCATGAACATAGCTAAACTCTGCTGGATCGTTAACTACAAGACCCATAAAGCTAGAAGAGCCTCTATAAGCTATCTTCTTACATCATGCCATAACACTTTGGGGAATAGATTATTCCCTTATTTGCAGCAGCAGCTATATACATGATTGAAGATCCTTTCTCTTTTGCATTAGTGCCCCTATGCCTTGCTTTTGTTCTTTAAATGGACATACATTTAAATCCACTTTATGCTTCCTTATGTGGCAAAAATAAAATGCAATCAGTTTCAAATCAGTTGCAATGAAATCGGCACCAGTGAAATCAGTTAGCTTTCTCCTGGGTCCAGATACATGCCCATATGGGCCATAGCATAGAGATTTTAATCAGACAGGGTTTTCCTCCTTACTACTTTATCAGGCCAAATAATAGTTTTGGCTTACTGTAAACAGGAAATTAGCTCGTATTTCACTGACTCAATTGATGTTCAAATAAAAAGCTTCTTGTCAGTCAGAAATAAGAGTCTGGCAGGTCTTTCTTTCCCTTTTTTATCAGCACACTTGGTTTTCAACTTTTTACCCCATGAAATAGCTGACAGCTTCAGTTCTGGGTGAGGTGAAACCTAGTGGTCCAGCAAGACAGAAACTAATTGCTTAAACTCAGGGATATTTTTGTGTGCAATAGTTAACTGTTCATTATAAGTTCATTTTCCTTGAAGAAAAAAAGAAACATAACTAAGCAAAGGACCTGAGAAATTAATGGCCTTAACAAGCCAGATAGGTAAATTTTTTAAACTAAAAATTGTGGGAAGACATACCTCTGATGTAGCTGGTAAAAAAAAATGTAATAAGGAAGTTATTTTATGTAAACACCAGGACTCCATTTTTTAATCATTCAAAAAAATAAAGTTATAGTCTTGGTTGGAAATAAGAAACTGAGCTCAATTGTTGAAGCTGCAGTAAAATCAAATACAAGCGTTCTTTTCTTATAGTACTTTTTTGAACTACTTCAAGGAATAACAAAATTTTTTGAGCTGTTGAGTTTATTTAGATACTTCCCATCATCTCTTGACTCCAAGGGACAAGACTTGAAAGAACTTCAGTGCAGCAGGCACAGCGTGCAGTAGGGACGATGGCACGCAAGTTCAACCTGTGAGAATCATATGCACCAAGTTCCTGGGGAGTGTTCACAGCTGCGTCATTTCCAGAAGATCGATTAACTGTGCGAAATGATAAACTGCCTGGGAAAGTACATGCGGTGGAGGCAGGGTTTTCAAAGGTACATTTCTGAAACCAAAGAGACTACCGTACCAAAGCAGTGTTACTAGTCCAAAGAAAGCAAACAGTTCTGTTTGGAGATCTTATACACACAGTTTTGTTCTTGACAAAACAAAGGCAGCAGGCTATGGCCAGACAATCAATTTCTGTTTTCTTGCCCTTCTAGCTTTTACTTTATCGTAACCTCATCATTATTTCAAAGAAGCATCAGCTATGTCATTTAGGCAAAGAGTCCGCACATTTCTGAGTCCAAACAGATTTGCAAAATAATGCAGATGATGGGAAAAGGAAAAGGATTTCAGCTTTCAGTTGTATAACCTTCACCTTTCTTTGTAATCCAGGAGTAATAATAGTCTTTCAGTTTCTGTTTAAAATACCTGGTAACCTTTCAGAATTTAAATACCTATATTCTGTTTCTTCCTATTGAAACACTTACTAGTTATTTTAACTCATAAGAAAGTTTATTTTAAGAATAAAATAAACAATGTGTTATCAAATCTCTTTTAATACCTAATTTAAGCTTGTATTTCACCCAAGCATTATAATCTTGGCAGTCTAACAAATATATCAATAGAAATACTGATATTTTCTAGCATCATTACAGTTTTAATCTCTCTCAAGATTATGTTGCTCATGAAATAAGAAATATGGGATTGGACAGTCACAGGCAATCTAAAACATTCTCTTCTACTCAAGCAGGGTCAACTAAACCTAGATCACCTACACAATATGTTTTTATTTAGTTTGTATTTACAAACATGTTTTCTCACTCTACTTGTTCTTTCTCTTTATATACTAACATCATCCAGTTCTGGTAACCTTTTGTCATACGTTATGTTTTTAACTTCTTTATTCTTGTTGCTTTCTATTTTCCCTAAAAAAAAAAATTATAATCGACATTTATTAAATGAGGTGGCTTTCGCAGCTAAGCTCCAAGCTGAGTTTTTCATCTGCTGTGTTTGTGAGAATGTGGATAGATATCCATTGAGGAACCCAGGTGATTTTCTCTCTTATATTTTAATTCCTCTTTTTATTTATGCCTTTTGTTGTTGTTGTTTTAATAATTCCTGGATGCAAAAACTGTGATGCCCACCATGTGATGCTATTCTGTGTGAACATAGTAAGAAAAACTTATTTCAAAACAAATAATGTAGGCAGGTGGTGAGAATTAAGAGAGACAAGTCACTATTGACAGAGACCATAAACGAACTTGAGTTTTTTTAACACCTGGTCTCTTAAATTTGCTGCCTCTTAATTTTGTTTCTCAGTTCTAAGATGAATTAAAGTCTCTCAAATAAAAACAAGTTTGTTCAGATAAACAGAAAATTAAATAATATACAAGTAAAACATACATTACCAAAGCACTTTAAACAGGTTGCAGACTGTTTATTTTTATCATTTATTTCATTAAATAATCATTTTAGTTATAAAGAGCGGCTGAGCAGCTACCCTATTGTATGATAGGGTCTATCATTTATAACATGACCAGCCTCCAGAAGTGTGTTGCATCAGAAGCTCATATTATTTTCAAAATGAAGTCATATTTTGAAGATTGTCAAATATCATTATCTGGAAACTATAGAATGAAAAAACATTTTGGAATGAATACACTATTCACAGCTTGTACTGCAGAATTTTTTCCAACAGTCGTACACAGAAGCAATTAAACTCTCTATTTCTGGGTAGAGATTTTTCTCTCCAAATTTATGCGGGAAACATTATTTCAAACACAGATTTGCTCTTTCTTTTAGCCAATTTAGCTTGAGTTAGTGCCTTAGGTAAATTATTTTATAAACATGAGGCTAAACCTTGTTTGGAAAATTAATAGTTTTCTCAGAACTATGTAAACTATTATGGAATTTCTATTAAGACTGCCAGCATTAACACATTAAAAAAATAAAAATTATATACTTTTCCAGTTTTCATTAACTCTAAAATTAACCATTTTTAACATTTTTGACTGGGAACTGATTAAGTGTTAACAATTCCCTAGCAGCACTTTAGATCCATTTAAGTATTTAACCACAAATTGTGGAAAAACTCATTAGTTTCTAAAAAAATAAAATTTTGTCTTTTTTTTTTTAAATAAATGTTCTGCATGACTAGCTAATTCATTAGAAAACAAACTGAAGCAAAACCAGGATTACCATCAAAATCCTAATAATATTACAAACTAATCTTACTGTTTATACCATTCCTCAGAAGCAGGGTAAATGGTGCACATATCCACTTGTCTCACATTATCTCTGTATGGTTTCTTTGTTAAGTAACCATTTTAAAGGGAAGAGAAAATTAAGCTATAGTTCATCTCTGGCACCATAGAGAGAAACTAACCTGTTACTCCTTTACCTCATCCCATCATTCACCACCTGTTTAGTTGCAAGCCAGCTGCAATCTCATTTGGACACAGATTTCCAGTAGCTACATTTCTGTAAAGTTCTAATGTACTTACTTGTCTGATTAGGTTCTAATCCAAATGATGTATTTGTTTAGTAAATGCAAAATAGCAATTGTTAGCCTGCAGATTTTCATCATCTATGGTCAGTATTGTACAAAGGGCTGACTATATTAAAAACAGAGCAACTGAATATAATACTATGATAGAAAGAAACATAAGAACTTATTAATTTGATTCATCTGAAATTCAGTTCAATTAAATACTTAGGCCATGGTGATTACTGATGGAGAGTTTAGGCCTATAAAAGAGAAACACAGCAGAGCATTATCCAGGATAAAAAGGTAAATTTAAGCCTTTAGAGATCAGGCAGTTTGTCCAAGTGAGAGAGGAAAAAGAGGAGCAGAATCTATGTGTTTACAGGACAGATTCTTACCTAGGGTTAGCACATTAAACTACTAGTACTGCAAAGGAGCTCCAGAATCTGACTGTTTAAGCTGTTTTCCTGAGTAGAAAATGGAAAAAAATCAAAAGCAACAAGCTTTCGTTAGAAAGCATGCAACTGGGAGCCAGGTACCTAGGAAACACAGCCATGAAAACAAAAAAGCCTTCTTAGGGCAGGAATATATTGTACAGTTGTACTGTATATTTTGACACCTTTTGTCTATTAATGACCTATTTTTCTCATGCATTTCCTTATTTATGCCTTTTCCATGTCATGTCTTGCACTAATTTCCTTCTGTTTTTAATCTTCTTTTTTCTTATCATTGTTACAAAATTGTACATATGGATCCCCTGAAACTCTTTTAGAAAAGAGCCAAAAAGCCAGTTCTGACCAAAATAAGAGAACAGCTATGTTATAAGTTGCATTAAGTCATGTTAAAACCTGCTTTTAAAAAAAATTTCTTATTTCAGTTTACAGAAATAATTTGCAACAATTTATGATAAAGTTTGCATACAAGAAGTAGGGGAAATGATGCTGTAAGTTATTTAGTAAAATGAACAAGCAAACACTGTACCTTAATATGGACAATACCAAATTCAGGACTAAAAAATCCCAATGCTGCTTATACAGCCTTAGAAAACTGCTAGGGTACAAGTGCTGCATAAATACTGTAGTGTGCTTTGTTGTGCTTAATTTCTTTGGGTGGATCAACAGCTGGAAACAATTCAGAGCAGAGGCAGGAACAATTAAGTATTTGAAAACATCTTGTAGTCAGACAATCCAAATGACTGATTTACTTAACATAGCAAAGAAGAACTTAGGAGGTGTCTTGATAACAGTTTATGAGCACTTTTTATGAGGAGTGAAATGCATTCAGAGATCTCTTTAATTCATAAGCATACAACAAATACCAGTGGTATAGAAAGGCATTCAGTCTGGAATTAAGGTGGATATTTTAACAGCAGGATCTTCACTGTAAAAACTGACAAAAAAAGTAACATACACATTACTGGGAATTTAAAATCAAGAATGAAGATCTGTTATAAAGAATTGTATTACATTTAAAAAAAAAAATAACAGATGGTCTGACACCTCATTACCTGTATCAGAAGAGAGCTCGGATAGGACCGTCATAACAACTCCCTCTGCTTTTAAAGCATTTTCAAAGGGTGGAAAATACTTGCCCAAATTAAGTATATGAATGTAAGTAATCTTTTTTTTTTCATATCAAACCAAGTGTTTAAAAACATATGAATTGCTAAAATGACGTGAATGTGTAAGTTGCTAAAATTGCATCACTGTAATAGAAAACCAATCGTAAACACCCTTTTCATAACTCTTTTTCTTAAAACTCAGCAAGGTTCATGCCAGACAAGGTCAGAATAAGCTAGTATAAGACTTCACTGATTGTATAGTACTGCAATGCCTCAGGATAAGGATTAGGATGAAAAGCAGGTAAAGAGTCTGGGATTTTTTTATTCCACATAAAACAACAGTCTTCCTGTTATTTTAATTCTGTATTTGAAAATGAATCTAACTTTCTAAATTTTCTGGAAAAGAAAAGATTTTGGAAAAATATATACTTATGAGTTGGTACTTTAAATTTCCAATAAAACTCTACATATCTTCTTCATAATTAGAGAATATGGCATTTTTTTTATATATATACACACTATTAGATGTCCATTTAAATGTGAATTATATACATAAAATGGAGTATACATTGTTAATACACATTTTGGAAAGTATATATTGTGATAGAATAATTTCATCATTTCTCTTACAGAAAATTTTATCAAAATTTTTGATGCAACTAGAATTTGTACTCGAAGATGTTAGACTTTTTAAAAGATTCTTCAAGGAACTTTTTTATCCCAAATTTGTGGAAAATTGAGCTACAGAGTTCCTTTAATGGCCACCCTTTCCCACTCTGCCAACTGAAAAGTCATTTTGCAGGGCCACAGTTTTTATTTGGGCGCTACAGGGCATAGTTGAATGAATTATAGTCAGAAGTCTTTACTGTGCTGCCCTTTTCTCATGGAAAACTTGAGTAAGAAACACTAGGCATGTCACCTCCACTAATTCCATCATTTCCTGAACCCCTATCTACAGATAATGACACAGCTGACTAATAGACAGCACTGACTTTTTACACACTCACCATGTGGGAGAACAACTCAGCAAGTCCTCTCCTAAAACACATAGCAAAGGTGGTTTATTATTACTTTAGAAGTGCTATTTCTAAATTTCCTACAGATTGAATTTATGTCTTATATTTATTTGACATTATGTAAGTTTCATATATATATATACAAAGCAGTTTTAAGTAAGCTTTATTCAAATTTAGCAACTGAAATGAACATAGAAATAAAAAGATAATCATTGGTCCTACCCTCCAGTCCCTAGTTAGGCAGCACTCCCACTGAGCTGGAGTGAGCAACAGAACCTTTAGTTATTTATTTAAAGAGATTTTTAAAATATTCTATCCCTTCCTTCCAAATGCTATTACTTTTAATGGAATGCTGATGAGAAATGTCCTTTAGAAATGAGATTTTTAAGATTTACTAAGATTGGTAGTAACAGTTCTTTCATGTGTTCAATCTGAAAAAACATCTTTGATTATATATATTAAAAGGCTGTCATAAGTATTACAGTATGACACTTTAAAAGAATTAATTACTTTGACCATTAAAACATTTAGTATCCATATTGTACTGCTAATTATGCTTATACTTTATGTTTTCATGCATTTTATCCATGTATCTTTGAAAGAAGCCAATTCCTTGTTTGCAGGGTTCCTGAATTCATCAATGCAAGAAAGGTTTTCTTCTGCTGATTAACTCTCCACCAGATTATATCAAAGTCTACCTGATCCTAACAGGTACATATCTTGATTTTGAAAGAATCAGTTTTACTTTGCTGAATAATTCATCCTTTTAATATGAACAAGACCATTTATTTCCACATAAATCACTAAAAAATATGGAACTGTGTCCTGGTTTCGGCTGGGATAGAGTTCATTGTCCTCCTAGTAGCTGGTACAGTGCTGTGTTTAGTATGAGAAGAATGTTGATAACACCCTGACGTTTTCGGTTGTTGCTCAGTCGTGTTTAGACTAAGTCAAGGACTTTTCAGCTTCTCCTGCCCAGCCAGCAAAAAGGCTGGAGGG
>JAVKLA010000027.1:35753708-35776039 GCA_034782735.1 Sagittarius serpentarius | reverse complement strand
TACTGAACTGAAAACACAGCGCTGTACCAGCTACTAGGAAGACAATTAACTCTATCCCAGCCGAAACCAGGACAGTTATGTACACTGATAAGGCGTGAGATGCAAGTTCCAAGAGAAGTTTCAAATTTCATCTATAAAGCTATATTTTTTCAGTTTCTAAAATAAATGCACTCTGATAGGATCAACTGTAAGTCACAAGGAACTCTACAGCATTTATTTTACCTAGTTTGCAAACCATTTAAACATCCCCAGTTGTAAAGCTTGCTTTAATTTGAATGTTGCTTGAGGTTCATATTCTGTTCAAGATGGATTGTGAAATGATCAGATATAAGACTCGCTCAAAAACAAAAATGAAAAGTGAGGAAAAGTGAAGAGCAGAGATCAGAAAATATGCTAGCAACCAAACAGAAGAAGAATGAAAGGAAAATGAAAGGACAATGCTAATTCAAAACAGATTATCTCGTCCTTCTCAAAGACTGAAACATGTACCAACAAATGTGGGGAAACAGAAGAGTCTCAAGACTGCAGTAATGCTCCTGGACCTTAGGTATCTTTGAGCTACAGAGATATAATCATGCCAGAAAAATGTCAACTGTAAATCTCACTACAGATATGAGCACCTACCCAGTTCCTGAATCTGTCCATTGAAAGAAATGCTACCATTTTTATGTTCAATAATTGTTTATGGGTCTTATTATGCAGAGTGTAAGCAGACCTGTTTGCTCACTGAGATACATGTAATACATTTTCTGACCTCAAAAATTAAGCATTTTGACTTTTTTAAAAATAAACCAACTCTTCGGTATTTCAGATGAATGTTAATAGCCCATAGTACCTGCATAAAAAGACGGAAAGGTCTGGCACCACCTTTATCATCAACTGTGTTTTTCAGTAAAAATGACCTTACCTGCTGTGCTTTGGGATGAACCAAAATCAATGTTCTGATGTGTTCTACTGTACTGCACTCCATAGAAGTTAACAGGTGGGGAAATACCCTGCTTAGAGATTTGAACAAATTTAGGGGTCAGGTAGCCGTCAACCTATTCAGCCTCAGCCAGATGGATTTCACCTCAAGCATGGCCACAAGCATGGCTTAAGGACGCCAGGAGCCTTGGAGATGTAACCTTAAATGCCACAAAAGCTTTTGAAGATAGAAGCAGTGGGCAATAACAGCATAAATGTAGAAGTATTGAGCTGGGTCACTTTGTCCTGGTTGCACCCAAAGGATGGTCTCGAGTGCATTAAATTTACTATTATAGGCATTGCTTCAATTTCTTTTTAGGCTTACTACAGATGTATTTCACCTTAGTAACAAAATATACCTCTAGAAAAAGATATATCTTTCTAAACTTTAGAAGACATGAACTTTTATCAGCGAAGATTTTGAGATCTATGCATTTCCTAGGTTTTGCATTATTTAATTCTCCATATTGTGATTAAGAAACAAAAAAAGAAAGAAGGGGAAAAAAAAGAGAGACTATTTTTATTTCAGTTTTTCCATTTTAAAACTGCTGAAAAGAGAAGACTATGATTTCCCAGCTCCAGCTACTTTACAGAGGTCAGCATCTACTCATTCAAATGACACTAGAGAGATTGTCACAACTCCATCACAGATAAGATACCTTGCCAGTACCTGTAACATACCACTCAATGACAACAGACAAAGTTAGCAAGAAGATGAGAATGTCATGGTTATTGACAAATAACTATCAATTGATACCTCTCTTGACTGCTAATAGCAACAGGCATGATTGGCAAGATAAATCAAGGACTTTATGCTAACTATTTTATTTGACTTTTCAGCTCTAGAAGGTTCTGCCTTTCAGCAGGACATAATTGTTTCAGCCAGTTAGCATTTTGAGAGCAAGGTATATCATTCTTCTTTAGCATAATTGCATGTCTTCTACTATCTGGACAGATTTTTCCATCCCATTCCTGAGGAACTAAGCAGAAAGGGAGGGGAATGACTACACTCCTATCTCCTAATTCCGACTTGTCAGAAGCCTAAGCAACTGTGGATTCTTATGGATTTCTTCCCCTTACATTATCATAAACAATCTAACAGGCAGGCCAACAACTATCAATATTTTAACAAATGCAAGTTAGCAATAATGACTGTGCTATGCATAAGTTAATAAATCATTATATTTATCTTGAAATGCCAAATGGCTGTTCCGATGACATTTTTGAGAACCAGGCTGAGGTAATACAAATTTATATCAGGTTTACTCTTTTTCTACAGATCCAAATGAAGGGTTTTTTTCCAAATTGTTTATTGCATAGTTATTTGAATACCTGCATGTTTCAGTTAACCCCTCTGCTTGTATTCAAGTTTGTAAGGTTATCTAATGATAATACAAATTGTAGTTTTTTTCTGTTGTATACTTGCTTGGTTTTGTAGTATTTTCCTCCTACCCCTGGAATGGCCTCCCTTTTCATGTTCACTAAAATCAGCTTGACCCTGTCTTCACATCTTTCAGTAATATTGTTATACTTTACATTTTGTTCAGCATTCAATAATTGTTGGGGAGAGGAAAAGTTGTTTTTATGAAGACTTCCAAGATGGAGGAAATAGTGTTCTTCACCAAATTCTATTTATCTTGGTTTACTTATCATATGTATCTGTTCCTAACAGACATTACAAATGCTCCAATTTGTAAATTTGTTTACCTTTTTCTGCCTCAGTGATGACACTTGATTTTGAATCTGTATTCAACACTGTTCTTTTGCCATCCCTCTTGTGCAAAAAGGATGGGGTAATGGAATACACAACCTGAGTAGTTTCAAGCAGCCCACAGACTGTGGTTGGATCTTCATTGGATATAAAACAGGTGACTTCAATGGTGCTATGCAATTTATATCAACTAAGGTTATGGCTCTTGTTTTCTGTTGTGTTTGCAAAGAAGACCCCAAACTTTAGTGTTACGTAAGAACATGACAGTTAAAGTACACTAACAAAAGCATAACGTACTACCCTGAAAATCCTAGCTTCTAGAATGATAGGACAGACAATAGAAGGCAGAGCAGAGACCAAGATGGGAAAAGATTTCCCCATAACCATATAACCGTGAAAAGCCTACTTCACGGGCTCCCACAATATATCCATCAGATAGCTTTCCTTCCTAATAAATAATATTGTATATAAAGACATTTCTAAATTATTTTTACTTTCTCTGCCTTCTATATGCATTTGGAATTACAGGTTAAAATATATTTACAATTACAGAGATCAAGATAAATAAGCTTTCATGTAAATAATCCCAGAATGCTGAAGGATCAAATTCTACCCCCAAAAATTCTGAACAGTCAATAACCCAAAGAGTCATTAATAATAATTTTAGAAGAACATTCACCAGGCCATCTTGGTACTTTTCATAAAAGGAAGGATTTAACTGTGACTGTAAGCATACTAAGGAGAGAAGGAAAGACAATGACAGCAAATTGTACCCTTTAATATTCCCAGACCACAGTTATTCACATGGACCCAAACTCATGTCATGCCTACAGTAACTGGATAAAAATCCTCACTTAGTCATAAATTCTGAGCCGATTAAGGAACCTATAAGGTCTGGGGCTTTGTTAGCTTTAAATGTGGATGTAAGAAAGCACCAGTCTGCAATGTTCAAGCTGCTTTTAGCTGCGATATCCAGGACTAACATCTATAGCAAGTCAGAAAATCTTTCACAGAAAGTTGATTCAAAAAAAATCTAAGCTCATCCCAATCATCAGATCATAGAAAGACAGGACTGATGAGTAACTTCAGCCTGCATTGAGCATCAAATCATCACAAAGTAAGATTGAGAGAAAGCTCAAGAGAACAGCTGAATTATTAGATAAAGATTAGAGAAGAGATTTGTACGGATGACAGTAAATAAATAAATAAATATTTCCCCTTCAGTATGTAAAGAAAGTTAAGTAATTTTCTAAAATATCTAGGTCTGATGCACAAGAAAGCATCAATTACATATCCTATTTAAATTCTGCTGCAAGAGGAGTGCTAATAATGTGGAAATACATATTTTAGAAACACTTCATGGGAAATAATGTTCTCGTATATAAAGTTTTATCATATATAAACACATACTCCTATACATTACTCAGTGAGTAATAGAAGGAAGTGTTAATTAAATGAATGTCACTGAGACGAAGAGCAAGTACAAAGCATTACTGTGACCATGCACATGCATTCTATACTGTAATAGCCTTTTCTTAACAGTAGCTGTTTCCACTGCTGTAGACATCTTTGTTTCTACGAAATGCCCAGAACATATTTATATGTGTCCATGACATGGTAATTTAGAATATATTTTATTGTTCTTACATAATTCTTACTTATCAAAACAGTAGAAATCTCATAAATATATTTACTCAGCTTTTCTTTGCAAATATCTGAGCTAGTTTTAAAGTAGCTTGTTCAAGCACCATGTCAGTGCAGTTCCTGTGCCATGGCAGTGTTGTAACCCAGCTTCCTGGCACCACCTCGTTTGCTGCTTGGAGTTCTGTGCTTCCATATTTACACTGATAGCTGTACCTGAGAGATCTAATTTACAGCTGGTTCAGTCCACACCATCTGCAGTCATTTTCACAACTTCTGTATAGACAATACCCTCAGAGATACTTCTTAATTTAGGTAGAATATATTGCATGCTGAACTCAAGTATTCACAACCACCTATTCCCCCAGTAATACAGCAACATAGTTCTAAAAAGCAATTTATTAAAGCCTTAGGGAAGAAAAAACCAGGCAACTTAAAATTCAACAAACTTTTTCCTGTCTTACGGAATGCAACTGTCTCCTGGGGATTGTGAAGTATTCTTCATGCATTCATTCAATTTTGATTACAATAGTTTTCAGGAGAAATCCTTTCTTTCATGCCTGAGGTGTCTTTACTAATAAGGAAATTACTATCTGAAAAAAAGAAATAAAAGATATGCTTAAACCCACTACATGACTAAACCCCAGACATCTCTACATGATAGTGTGATATAATTTGAAATGGAAGTAGAGCTAAAGGAAAATTGTGCACCTCTTGCATTCATCAATAAACTTTACTATATAAAAGTTTGTATATACAATAGAGGAAAGGCACTGAAACAATTTCTATATTGCTGATATTCATATAAAGAACTTGTACTGTATACTTATCTTCCACAGTGAACTTCTTGCCTCCACTATGTTCTGTGCTGAAAGTTTGAAAAGGTCAATTTATCTCCATTCTCATTTGTCTCCATTCTCATTTACTTCTTCATTTTATGCTCTGTAAAAAGGGTGTTCATATGTTTTACTTATTTATTTGCTTAACATCAACCCTTCCACGAAGAAAAAGTAGAAATGAAATGGTGGTTAGAGAGGAACATTATCCAAGTCTGGTAAAAAATAAGTCTCTGTTGAGGTAATAAAAGCTAATGATACTTCAGACTATTAGTGAACTTTATATTTAACTTGCTCTTATTGCCATAGGAAATCTGAAGGAGGGAAACCAGTTGTGGATCCAATCTTAAAGCCTCCATAATGGGAAAATTCCCCAAAACTGCAACAACTATGCAAGTATTCCTGTCTGAGAAATTTAGGTTTAGATTTGACCCTGAATATTGCTACATATTTCTCTTATACAAATGGAAAATTAATACATAATTAGAATGAAAGAAAGAGTGCTTGTATTAGTGAAACAGAAGATACGTATTATTAGGGCCCTGAGGACACCAACAGGCCTTATTGGCTCTGACCAGCCCCACCTGGGAGCCCCATCTACCTCCTGTTCATGGCCCAGGAAGTCCCATTTCAGCTCAACCCATGAGATTCCTCGAGACCATAGGTTCCATATGGAATTCTGGATATTTTACTTCGAGTTTTTGCAAGATCTGAGCATAAAATTTTATGGCTTAAAATCTTTGAGTCCAATTCAAGAGTGTCATAGGCTCTTTGTTTTTAATAGTTGTGGTGTGTTGACCTTGGCCAGATGCTCACTTAGCCACTCTCTCACTCCCTCTCCTCAACAGGATAGTGGGAGAAAATAAGATGGAAAAACCTCATTGAGATAAAGACAGGGACATAATTTACCAACTGCCATCATGGGCAAAACAGACTTAACTTGGGAAAAATTAATTTGTTTGCTACTTAAAACAGATTTGTATAGTGAGAAACAAAGACAAATATAAACACTTTCTCCCCATCCTCCCTTCTTCCCAGGCTCAACTTTACTCCTTCATTCTTGACTCATCTACCATTTAACCCCCAAGCCGTGCAGGGAAATGGGGGCTTATGGTCAGTCTGTAATAGTTCCTTTCCAACACCACTCCTTCATCCTCACACTTTTCCCCTGCTCCAGTGTGGGTCCTAAATCAGTTTCAATTCTGCCAGGAACCTGCTCTGGTGTAGGCTCTCCTCAGGCTGCAGCTTCCTTCAGGGCATGTCCACCTGCTCCGGCGTGGGGTCCTCCCCGGGCTGCAGGTGGAGATCTGCTCCAGCGTGGGCCTCCCTGGGCTGCAGGGGGACAGCCTGCCTCACCGTGGTCTTCCCCACGGGCCGCAGGGGAATCTCTGCTCTGGCACCTGTAGCACCTCCTCCCCCTCCTTCTTCACTGACTTTGGGGTCTGCGGAGATGTTTCTCTCACATTTTTCTCACTCTCTCACAGCTGCTTTCTTAAAGACGTTATCGCAGAGTCATCACAAGCATTGCTGATGGGCTCAGCTGTGTCATGCAGTAGGTCCGTTGGATCTGGCTGGAACCAGCTGGAACCAGCTATGCCTGGCATGGGGCAGCCCCTGGCCTCTTCTCACAGAGGCCACCCCTGCAGCGCTGCCACTGCTGACACTTGGGACACATAAACCCAATACAGTGGTGGAGGACAAAGACCGCAGTCCAGCAACAGAAGCTGCCAAGGAGTTCTGCCTACTTCAGAGGGCACAGATCTGTTGCAGAGCTTTGTTCCTATCCCGTCGCTGATTAGGCTAAAATACAGGTAATCTAGAGAAGGGATGAACAGTACAGTTATTCAGCTTCTCTGATAAACTTCAGTTAAGGCCACTCAATTAACGGTAGATCAGGGAAAGTGTTTAAGCATTAAAATATAAACAATGTTTTCTTAATCTCTGAATTCAGCAGTACACAATAAACACTATCTGGGTAGAAAACTGTCTTTTGCCAAGTCTTGCATTTCTGATGATTTCATATCAAACCTAAATGATGTCTAGATGCAGCATATCATTTCTCTGTGAAGGTCCCCATCACTTATTATTTTTTAGCTCATGGGAGTTATGGCTGTTAAAACAAGGAAGGTGGTGTGATTTATTTTTCCTTTTTTTTAAACACAAAGTGTTTTCTTTTTTTGTTCTTACTTGCAAAGCTGTATTCCTTTCATCACTCTCTTGAAAATAACCATTTTTTCTTTGACATTCTTCACCTGAAGTTCATTTTCCTATGAACTGCATACTGGAAGACTTCAGCACACAAAATAAGTTCATATCATCAACAGAATTAGAAAAAAACTATTGTGAGGGCTGAGTAGGTGGCTGTAATGGTAATGTCAGATTGCACAGAGTTCGCTCACCATTGCTTCTTCATACTAAGAACTAGACTGGACTACATAGAAAGAACACAAATGTTTCTTTCAGTTCAGTTCACAAAGTTTTAATTATAATGCAAGCATGCCTGATTTATGTTTAGCAGCTGAATTTAATTCTTTCAATCAGGACTCAGTGAGGACTGGAGGTTTTAAATAAGCTTATGCTTCTTAAATAAAACTAAAAAATACTAGATAATGGTGGTTGGTAAGAATATCAAGTTTTAACATATATTTCAGTCATGCACAGGAAGATACATTGCCCGTCATAATGGATGAGATTCAATGCAGGCTTGACACATTTAGGCATCTAAATGTCTATTTCAGATATGAGCAATTCAGTTCAGTTGCCTAGGTAAAGGTGTCTAACATCATTTGAGACTGTATTTGACAGGATCTACAGGAGACCTGTGCCCTTCTGGGCTGCCAGCTGAAGTCTGGTACTTCCAATGAAAATAGATGCCTACCTTTTGTCAACAAAGTCTGAATCTAAATAGGAATCAGAGCCTAGAGTGAGTCAGTTCTCCTAAAGGCAGAGTTCATGCCAGTTGCTTAAAAACAACATAAGGTGCCATTATAACAGCAGCAGTGTATTCAAGTCACCTGTAGATACATGTCAATATGATACAAGAAACAGAGATACACAACTAGGGAGATGGCTAACACTTTGGACCTGCAGTTGGAGGTCAGATAAGAACAGTTTGTGACAGTTTAAATAATGCTACATGCCTGTGTTTGATAAACTGAATCATCCTGTGCAAAGCAATTTAGTTCACTCTAAAATACACATTACCTGCTTAGTCACTTCAAATTCCACCCTTTACTAGCTGCACTGAAAAACACTGTATTTACCAAAGGGATCAAACAGCTGAGGAAATACCTTCTGTCCCGTCACCAATTGGTTCTTCAAGGAGATGGGCAAAGCATCCCTACAGAAAGGGCAAATTACCTATTTTAGCTAACAATGCCACTTTAAAGCATACTTTGAGTGACATACAACATCACCTAAGGTGAGATTTTACCAATAACTGCAGAATTTGTCAAGTTAGATCTATGTCTACTATAGATAAGCTAGGCTATATTTAAATGAAATTTGATCAGCTCTTACAGGTTGCTGAGTGGGAGTCCGGGTTCTCAAGTTGTTTTTCAGGCCATGACGCTGTTCGTTAGTGCTCTGCTCTTCCTTGCTGAGGTGAGGTTTGGATCTTCTTTTCCAATGCTTTATTCTCTCCATACTCCTACACAGCCATTCTTTATAAACTCTTAGTTGTTATGCAGATCTGTTTTCTATCTGGTCTGGAGCTTTATCACACGCACCCAATGCAGGTGACCCTGCATTCTGTCTTGCTTGCTGTGGTTTTCAAAATTGCTTTAACCTTATTTATGCTCTCCCTAAAATAGATCCTACGCAAGTAAAACATTCTTTATTACAAGGTCAACTTTCTGTCAGCTTTTTGTTTACTACCTTCTTTGGCCAGGTGTGTTCTGGGCACTACTATCTGAATAGTAATGCCTGACACTAACTACACAGAGCACACCCATAGCTTATGAGGTGCAGCAAATCTTTCACTAATAACCTACATTACCAAATAGACCATTGATTCTAGCAAAAATTTAGATGGCCAGCAAATGTCTCAGTCTTCAAGTAAAACCCTCTCAGTTCATATAACCATTCAAACTGACTGTTGTTGTTGTTGTTGTTGTTTCATTGGTTGCTTAACTTAGGATAACTTTCCTATCAAAATTTATCAAGACATTCTCCGTTTCAGAAAATAGAAAACATATTATGTAGGCTGTTTCAAAGGTAATATTTGAAAATAATATTGTAAAGGAATCAGTGATTGGATTATTTTGTCAGTTTTACAGGAAAATCTTCACTGATTCTTTTCATATTAAAAGTATTTTCAACATCAAACTCACACTTCCTAAACTAAATTTCAACCAGATTTTTTGTCTATTGTTTAAGTTGTTTATACATATGTAAAGGTGTTTCATAGTGCCTTGAAAAATAAGAAGAGTATCACATGATAAGGCATCTACTTGATCATATTTTATTTTCTGTTTTTCTTGTTTCTGACTATTCAACGCCACAGGAATTTTGCATGAGAATATAACCTCTATCTTTAAAAGTTCCTCTGCTTCTATTCTTCATCATTGCAAGAAATAACAATTGGTTTGTGGCTTCATTGTTTGTCATACAAGAAAATGTCAGGAACTACATTTGAAAGTAGCCTGATGTAGTTATTAGCACAGCCCAGTGTGGAAAGCTGAGCAGATTTGGACTGTAATTACAATCTCAGTGTCACATGGTGATATGACTTCTAAGTTATGAGAGTGTGTAGTAAAGGAAATAATTCCTAAAGACCATTGAATAGCTGTTTGAATATCTATGCTCACAAAAACCAAGGAGATAACATAGAAAATGGTAGAGGAATTGTGTGCCTCTGAGAGTCATTTTTCTAAAAAAGTTAGAAATTATACCTGTGATCTTCTGTCTGTTAGAAGGTAAAGACATGGTAGAAGAGATTTTATGAGAAGTGTGTCTGTTGTTTTATATCTTACTTATAGTAACGAATCACAAGACAAAGGAGAGTGGAAGTAACCAGTTACAGCAATAAGCATGGTATGAGAAGCAAGTATGCTCACTGGGGAAAGTTTGTTCTTTCCTCCTGTAGAGATTGTTGAATCTGTAGTTGCAAGGGAGAGGAAATGGAATCAACCCCTTACCTTCCTGCAACAGATGAAATGTTGGTAAGATATGCCAGACGTTACCCTCAGATGATCAGTGCTAGGTGGATATACACTAGGCATTGTCTTTGAACTAAGAACTGTTGCTTTAGCATAATAACAACGCAAGCAGGTGAGCAAAATAGACAGGTTTGAGGAAACACAAATGAGGTAACAGTAACTTGATGGGATCTGTGCTTTGGCATGCATCTGGATGGGAGTCAGCTTTAAAAAATATTCCAGTATAAGGTAGTTCATGATCTCCTGAGGGTGTAGTACAAGTGTGAACACTAAGCTTCTCATTGGGTAAGTAAGCCAAAAGCCAATAAAGGGAAAGGAAGAAAAAATTCTGAAAGGCTAGGAAAGTTAATCTTGAAATTGGAGGAAATTTCTTCATTGTTTTTGAAGTAATTATTTTTCCATCATAATATCTAGAAGTATAAACCATGAAATTGCAAAACTGAGTCTGTTTTTACTTATTTTTGATGAGAAGGAACTCATGAAATGGGCAGATTTCTGCTGCAGAATTGTCCCTTGAAAACTTTTAAAACAATGGGCTTTGTTTAAAATCTGTGGAAATTTGAGGAGGGCCAGAAGACTAGATAGCTATAGATTTTTCATTTTTAATTGACTGTGTTGAAAAAAAGTATACATCTGTTTATCTCATATATACTCAGAGATAAATATACGAGATATATTAGCAGGTAAATAAAAATTACATAAACTCAATAGCTCAAAGAATGTAATTGTTCTTTTCAAGTATGTTCTGAAACAGGTATAGGAGAGAAGATAGTACCTTAAGATTTAGACAGACTACTGTCTAGAAGACTACTACTTCTCTTTAAAGATGTTAGTGCTTTAGTAAATTGAGTGCCAAAAAATGGAACGACACAGAAAACCATCAGCCTTCAGAAGATAAGTAAAATGGCTGCTAGCTCGGGAAAGTAAATGGGAGTTAAAGGAATTATGGCAAAGGATTTACATCCCTGTTATGAACACGGCATGATCTTAAGACGTGTGAATAAAAACAAATCCCAGGATAACAGGGGTGGAAACATTTAATCCTTAGGCTTCTGTTCTAAAGAATTTAAAAATTCTACTTGCTTTTGTGGTGTTTCAGATAAATCACTCAAGAAGAAAGGACAACTTTTATTCAGTCTTCTAAAAGATGGTAAGGAACAGTAAAGAACCTTTATTTTGAACTATGATCTCTCTTTTGGCTTTGTAGTGTTCATTCAGAGATGTTCCCTTTTCAATCTGTGAAAAGATGATATCAGCAGGACGGGCTCCAGAGAGCCTGTGAGTTTCCAATCTGTTAGTCCACGACAGCTAGTGTAGGGGCACTCAGTTTGATGTAGAGGAACCGGTGTAAAATAACAGAAGGAAGCACAAATGTCTCAGTGTTTTCTTTTGGACTGTATAGGAACCCTGCCCAATAAGCTACACTGTACAAGCCACAACTCTGTGTTCTACTCTAATTATAAAACACAGCAAAATCAGGTAGTCAAAAGGAGGAATGAAACTGAAACATATGTTAATATTCATCAAGGGCAAGTCTATTTTTACAACCTCTTGTCAGCTTCCTTTCTCCTTCTCATTTTTTATTTAGACATGTATCATGAAGAATAACGCTTGTAAAGTTCCATGGTGCCAGAAAAGCTGAAGTGAAAATGATACAGAGAAACATTGTCAGACTCTGTAAACAGCCAATATTCTCAGAATATGTCTTCTGAAGAACTAAAGTCAAGGAAGAGACACCAGTTTATACTATCTGTGTACTGACCTGTACACTTTAGGAGCAGTGGAGTGGAGAAGTCAGGGAAGTTTTTGTATAAACTCTTTATGATTCAAGTTAAAAAAATGAATTCAAAAGAGAGAATTATTTACAAGAATGGTAGTTTAAGTAACGGGTATCTTTGATAACAACACATACTGTACCACCTACTAAGAACCCAACAAAGAATCAGTACTCTTACTGCATTCTAAAGTATTATTTTGTACCTACCCTAACAATAATTTTTCCTTTTTGAATGTTTCATGTTATTCTTCGATCCTGATGCCATAAATTCCTGAAGTCAAGCATGGACAGCTTGTTTCTTTGATGTCTTTATCCACCTATAGAGTCACAAGCTAACATTTCAAATAAAAAACAACCTGTATTTTCCATTCTAATTCATAAAGTCAGAATCGTGTGTCTGCATAAGTGACTCAGTAAAGAGATCAGCATTTCATTTCATAGAAGGTGCTGACATTATTTATTTAATTGATTGATCTGTCCCTGTGAAATGAAAGTAATAAGAATGTCCTGCTATGTTATTATAGTTATTCAAGTTTTGAGAGTGAAGAGTAATCAGATAGCTCAGTTACATGCACTGCTTAACACACTCTGGAAACTGCATACAATCTACAGGGCTAAGGAGCAGATACAGAATCACAAGAAGAGAGAAAAAAACAGAAGTATTTGTATTACTGTTGCTGTTTCTTGTAATCTGAATTTTAGAGGTCATTTTGGGGTTCTTATTACTTACGAGTTTTATATCCCAATCAAGTACATATTTCATATTTTAATATATTTTTGCATCTGTATTTTATAGTATGTTTGAACTACGTTAATTTGCAAAGACATAGGCTGTTCATGTAATCTAATCTATTTGGAATAAGTCAATTTTAATTTGTATAAAACAGATCTTTGATAATGAGATTCTCCTCTGCATGTCTTTTGCTTTCCCTATGGTCTTCTAGTGCCTGACAATATTGTTTGTAATTATGACTTAATAAATATTCCCTGAAGAGTTGCTATATATAGCGAAGTCATTTAAGCAATTGTCAGCCATTTAAAATCAACACTTTTAGAAGGCATCATTTCCACCATGCTTCTCAAAGTCTTGAGGGAAGGCTTTGATTTAGTATAGATTATAATGTGGGACAGAAAACTAAACTTCGTGGTTGTTCTCATGATCTCCAGAACTGTCCCTTATAAAACATATCTGAAGTTTACCAGTATCAATAAATATATACATAAGGAAAGTTTATCTTACTACTGTATTTGTATTCTGTCTCACATTCTTATAGGATAGGAACTACCATATCTGCTTGAGGATCATACTGAAATTGTTCTTAATTGAAAATGGTCACAATTTTTTTCACTGAAAATACATTTTTTGAGGGTGAAACAGAAGGTAGAGAAGAAGGAGTATGCAGCATCGTTCTAGTTTAAGAGAGTAAGAATCTGAAAGTGAAAAAACTCCAAAAGTTCTGAAAATTCATTAATAAAATATGTCATAGCACTAATCCATTTTCTTAGTAAAATATGTTGTAGTTAATGTTAAGGAGTAGTCCCAACTGATGACTAGTCTTTGCTTTTTCTTTATTCCCAGTGAATGTTGTTGTCCTTTTGCCTCATTTCTCCCTATCTCCCCACCCATTTTATAATGTCATGTTCCTTATCCTGATGTATTTTCTTTTCACAAAATAGCCAAACGTAGTTTGCAACTCTAAAATGCAGAATACTGTATACATTTCTCTTTAGTGTATAAACACAAACAATATCCTTAAAAATCAATGGAACAAAAACTTAACAAACACATAGAAAAAAGGAAATTTATTAACATAAATTGTGGGAATATTTTTATGTTACATTAGGGCTTTCTGCTAAGGAAAATTCTGTTTTAATCTAATATTAGAGTTTGACATTTTTCCATTGTTAACTTTTGCCCTTGTTTCAAATTAGTGGTCTTCGTAATTTAGTTTTGTTAACAGTTTGTAACTTACAGAAGCACTAAACTAGAAGGAACACTAAAAGTAAAGGAAGTTCTGAAGAAGAAGAAAGAACAACTTTGAGGCTGAAGTCCAGAAAAACTTGCCTAACTGTCTGATTCCTTCCTAATACACTTGTGTTGGAGAGCTAGCATATTCCCTGATGCATAACAGTTTATACTCCTTCCCAAACTTGGATTTGGTTTTGCTGAACCCTTGGTATGATATTGTCTGACAATGATGACTTACAGAGATTAGTGTCTTAAAAAGCAAATGTTTTTCTCTCTGCTTCAAATTTCTTACCTTCCAATGTGATTGAGCAAACACAAGTTCTTGTATTATAAAACATTGTGAATAACGGTACTCCATATTTTTCATCCGCACTATTCACTAAACTGTATACTGATGCCTGTTTTCTATTTATCTGCTACTATAGCCTTTCCAGGATCACTGCAATCTCTAGCTATCAATTCAAACAGAAGATGCCAACATCACAGTCACTGGCATTTTGTATAAGTTCTCCCTATTTAAAGCAGGCAAAAAATGTAAGTGAATTCACACAGTAACTAAAAAGGGGCAGAAAACAATCAATATATGTACCCACAGTGCTGTATGAACAGATACAACGGTTGCAGCAGTCAGAGGAAAACTTTAACACTATCTTCATTTCAAGAAGTTTAATAAATCTCAGTATCAGCTGCCTCATTTTGAACAAGACACATTTAACTCAAATGAGAAGGAAATGAAAGAGAAACAGTATTAGCAAGATTTCCCCATGCAGAACCTTCAAATTGCATTAAGCAGCACAACTGATTCTAACAAAAGGAGTGCAAGACTTGGGACAATACCTAAAGCCCTGAGTACCATTGTATGTCATGTTAACACAAAAACAATGAACAAGAGATTTTTGTCCGCTTCTTACATTCCTCTCTATGAAATGTTGCTACCTTTACTCCTGTGGCAGAGGATGGTGGCCAGACTAGTGAGCCAGTACGTGAGGAAGAAGCAAGGACTTGCAAAGGACACCAGCCACATGGGGTACTATTGAACCTTACGTATCTGAATATGCAATGTATCTTGTATATCAAGTGCTGAATAAGAGAGGTGAGAGGGTGGGATAATACAGAATGAGGTCGAGGATTGCGGAGGCTCTCAATATAAGGAAAATACTCCTGAATGCATGGAAAAGTCATCAAGATTAATGCTGTTACTGTTGGTGTTTACATCATTACATGGTGGTGAAGGGAGCAGACAGAAAGCAAATAATGCAGTTCCCAGGGCTAAAAGGAGAGTAACTTTATACATAAATTCTGTAAAGAATTAAATATTTTACTATAAGCATTTGAATAATAGAAGTGTGACCCATCTGTCAAGATGTTCATCTTGCACAGAGAGGAATGTAGGATTCTTATACGCAGACATCTCTAACTGAGATAGTTAGAGTTTCCTACCAGTGAGGGAGAAATGGGCACATCTGGGACATAATTCAAGTCAGCCTAATAAAAACGTCTAAACCAGGACAGACTAACTGTCATGTAAAAATAGTATCATCTTACATATGCCTTTCTTGCTTGATTACTTTAAATAAATTTCTATTGGCTAAAGGAAAGTGTGGAGAAGGCTGGTTTGATTTCTGTGACCCCTCGGTTTCACTTCTAACAATCACCTGAAATTGTCATCAGCCTATAGTAATTTATCATGGCTTACTCAAGGGATAAGGGACATTCTTACTGTGATGGGGTTTATTTGTATCTAAAAGGGAGAGAGATCCTGAATAAACTGTGGCTGGGTCAGTTCAAAAATTCAGGAATATTTGACAATAACGTTATAGTAGAATTATCACAGATCTACAGCCTGTCGCTTGCACAGATCCATTAGATCAGGATTTTACATTTACAGAATTCTATGAAGCATGTTTATATGCTACAATTTTTCTTGCATCAGTTCCTTTATTCTGGCAAACTATTGCTCATTATTTTCTTTTTTTTTGAGGCTTTACTTAATAAAAGAAGTCTAAGCATGCTTTAAGAATGACTGACAGTCTCTGAGTAGTTAAATGCTAAGTGCTGTTAGCTTCAGCAGTTGAAAATAGTCCCAATGAACATGTGGATGATGAGAGCCACAAGACAATCGTATCTGCAAGAGCTGAATTATTATTCCACTTGCCAAAGGTGAGACTAAACTGGCAGCTTTTCTACTCAAGTACAGGTGTTCTCCCCTCTGCCCATGGCTGTTGTGTATGACAGATGGACCAATAATGTAAAAAGGCAAATTCTGAACATAGAATTCCAGATCATTTGGTGAAGATTTCTGAATAGGAAAAAGCAGGGGTTTATACGTGATTTTGACGATCTGCAAGATTTCTGAATAGGAAAAAGCAGGGGTTTATACGTGATTTTGATGATCTGCAACTACTCTATTATTCTGTTTAAGGATTTTAAGTTAGGAATAACATTATGTTGCAATACAGATTCAAAAGAGGGACTTTGCAAACACTGAGGGGGTGTTGTGCAAGATCACTTGCTCAAATCAAGATGTATGCCATCTGGCAGGTGTCTTGTACCTGTCATTGGGGATGAACATCAAAAGCAAGACCTTTTTTGAGCAAGGAAATACTATACCTATCAATAAGTCTGAATTGTTTGGCATTTAGTGGTGTCATATTTCACAGACACTTCACTGTACCTTGTTATTTTAATCAACCCAAAATCTGGGATCTCATCCCAAAGAGAATTTACAAAAAGTGTTTTATTTATTACATGTGAAAGAAGTTGTGATTAAACTAGTAACACCTCTGTGGGTCAGAGCCTTCTTATGGATCTTTTCCACATTTTTAGTGTCTGGTGTTTTTTTTCACCTGTGCCCGGTGGCAGTGGAGAAGATTCTCTTGTCCATCTTACTAATCAGCTCTGACAGACACTTGGAAATATTATAAGCAGAGATCTCATAGGAAGTCTTCTGTTATGGACTGGCCCCATGGGATAAAAAAAGGAATTAACAATTCTGAATTAAAGACCCAAAACTTTAAATGTAATATTCCAGCTATTATTTGTTCTTTAATGAACTATCAAGTGAGAGGAAAATTTGGATGAACTAACTGCTTTCTGAAAATATTTATTAATTGTAATCTTCATTCAGTAGAATATTGTGACTCCGGTGAAATCTGTTAGCTCACACTCCCATTTCTTTAACATTCATCCATTAAACTTCTCTGATATCTAAGTTGCCTTTGCCCTCTGAATACACAAGCTTCTTTGGTGTGTGTCAGGAGAGCTCAACAGGAGTCAGGGAAGACAGGGAGAAAATGAAAACATTTTTATTCTGTTTTTCCAAAATTTTTCTTTCTTTTTTCCTGCAGCTGCTCGCTCTCACACAGAAGTTAAAAAAGAAAGCTCTTCTCCTTTGCTTTCCGTCTTTCTGCTAGGTTTTTTTTGTTTGTGTGTTTGTGTTTCCTGTGTGCATAACAGAATCTGAGTTTCCATGAAAACATAGTTAAGACATATTGAAGTCAAGGGTTCTAAACTTCTGTCAGAGACTTTCTATGTGTCCTTGGCTGAACCCATATTGCTGTTTCCTGTTTTGCCCTAATAACTTTGTCACGGTATTTTTTGTTGACGCACCTGTTTTGTTTTATTCTGCTGGTAACATTTTAAGTGCAAACATAGATGGTAAACATCTTGTTTAAAACCAATGAAAAAGAAAGCAAAAGTGAAACCTGAACCAACACGATCCCACATATCAGGCTTGTCTCATCAGAGTCCTGCATGGAAAAGCTATAAGAAATATTGCAGGCAAGTCTGATTTCACATTAAGAAAAGGATTTAATACCAACTACCAACTGCACGGGATCATCCTATATGGTATTTTGGTTTATTTTATTTTATTTTTTTAATGTTAGTATCCACAAAAGTCATTCTTTTATTCTTTTACTTTGGCAGAGCTAAGTGAGGTTTTGGCCTTCTCACAGTAGCTTGAAGTAGCTAAGAAAAGTCAGACGCAACTTATTTCAGTGTGAGTAATCTACTTTGGTTACCTGTATATCCATCTTAAAGAATTTTTTATATAAGCCTCCAAGTCAAATTAATACAGATCAGTGCATAGTTTTCAAAGCTTTCAAATTATGTATGTGACATATGTAGATCAAATGTAAAGATGAAAGTGCAACCAGAAAATATATAATATTTTCAAAACATTTAAAGGTATTCTATGAAAAGATCCTTAAACAATCATGTTGATCTCACAAACTTACTTTCTCAGTTTTCTCTGAAATCCAATAACCAACAAACCCTGTTGCACTGAGCATCATCCAGTCTCATCTGAAGCACATACTTTACACAGGCTGCAAAGGGTTCCTCCTTAAGTCTGAACTCTCTAGTGTTATAACTTGATAAAGCTTGTTTTAACTGAAGAAGACTTTTTTCCCTAAGACTTGAAGATTTGACCATATAAATCCCTCTACTTATTTCTGAAGCAGTGGTATTGCTCATTTGTATATGATTTGCTGCATATATTATACAGAGGATAGTTATAGTTACTGTTCTGAAAATTAGGATGGCAAATGATACAAGAATATATTATGGGTAGCAGCAAGAAATAAAAGAGAATGAAAAAAAAAGTAGCCTTTGCTAGCAGGTCGCAGTTGAATATAAATGTACAGTGAGTGAATTTGCTGGTTTAGACATGAATGTGACAATCATTACTAAATTTTCATTGGCTGAAACTGAAAAGAAAAAGCAAAAATGTCAGTAAAAAAACCCAAAACAATGATTAGACAATGACTTTATGAAGGAAAACGGTTGAATTTATGGAGCACTGTGGTCCTCCCTAATATGGTCCACTTCGCACACCCACATGTGCCATTGCACACTGCTCACACATAAAAAGTATTCCCACTGTAAACAATGCCATTTCTAACTTTGTTCGTACATGAAGTCTAATGCAAACAGAAATAGCCTTATTTAGGCACTCCAATAACTAGTGAAATAAAATGCTGATGCTGCCACAGAATTTATTTCTTGATATTTACAGATTTTACATACCATAACACCACAGAACATTTAAGACAGTTTGTCCTGAAAGTCTGTCGTTTTCTTTTTACCATCAGGGATCTTTTCTCACTTCAGTGGTTCTCAAACAATTACAGAATCAAAATCAAGAGTTTGTCTTTTTATAGTATAAAGCGCTCTCAGTTTTTCCATTAGTTAGTATGGTTAGTTACAATCTAAGCAAAGTTTACCATCTACAAACAGTCCATGTCTTTATCTGTTCTAAAAACCTACATAAAGTTTCATTGTGAAATGTATGTTTCATTTTTCCCATTGTGATTCCTCTTTGAAAGGATTTTCCAGAGTATATTTGCAATCTGAACGGACTCAGTTCTGCCTTCATAGAGTATGTCTCTGTCTTCAGCTCTCCACTGAAGACAGTATTATTCTGCGCTAATTGTTTATACTTACACTTGTTTTCAGATGATCTTGGATATTACTCTTAGAGCTGCTTCACATCTTTTTGGATCTATTTGTGAGAATTGCTGAATAATAAATTCACTAGTTAGTTCTAACAGATCCTGACAGTTTCTGGGATGAAATCCAAATGTAGATGAGAAAGCATTTTCTTTGAAATCTTTAAAGTTGTCGACAGACTTAGCAAAATGGTACAGGTACAAAGCATTGTAAGATACTGAGCACAACAGCAAAATAGCTGCTTCCGAGAGAATCTATCTGGAAAGAAAAAATAATCTCTTTAAAGATACTGAAGAATACCCTGTTGTGTAATAACCATGACATACTGTATTCCTTTAATGAATTTTATGTTCATGTGGCTTAGGATCCAATGTCTTGTAGTTGTTAAAAATCTATCCTAATATTCTCTGCAAATACAGACTGAAAATACAAATTGCAAACTGCATCTGTCTAGTCTCTGAAATTTTATATTGTTATCCTATATTACCATCCCTCATATATTTAACCCACTTGACAGTTCTAGTCACAGAATGATGACTCTTTTAGTGTATACTCCACAGTTTATTACTTTGCATTGTACATTAACTGGGAAATTTGTTTGATCCAATTGGCATTTCTAGCTACTGCAGGGCAAACTACAAGCCCACAAGGTTATTATCTTCAAATACAGAATATATTGGAATGAAAACTGGCTGAACAGTCAGGCCTAGAGGGTGGTGATCAGTGTCACAAAAAATAGTTGAAGACAAGTCACTAACAGTGTACCCCATGAGTCAATACCAGATTCAGTCCTGTTTAATGTCTTCATTAATGATCTGGATAATGGGGCAGAGTGTGCCCTCAGCAGGTTTGCAGATGACACCAAAAGGGGAAGAGTGGCTAGAACGCCAGAGGGTCCTTCTGCCATTCAGAGGGACCTCGACAGACTGGAGAAATGGGCTGACAGGAACCTCATGAAGTTCAGAAAGGGGAAGTACGAAGTCCTGCAGCTGGGGAGGAACAGCCCCATGCACCAGAATATGCTGGGGGTCAAGTGGGTAGAAAGCAGCTTGGCAGAAAAGGCCTAGGGCTCCTGGTGGACCCCAAGCTGGACATGAGCCAGCAGCGTGCCCTTGCTGCAAGTAAGGTTAATGGTATCCTGGGCTGCATTAGGAGGACTGTTGCTAGCAGGCTGAGGGAGGTGATTCTTCCCCAGTGCTGGTGAGGCCGCACCTGGAGTACTCCAACTCTGGGCTTCCCAGTACAAGAGATGTGTATATACTGGAGACAGTCCAGCAAATGGCCACTAAGATGATGAAGGAACTAGAGCATCTCTACATCAGAGGAAAGGTTGAGAGAAAGGCACTGTTTACCCTGATCAAGAGAAGGCTCAGAGGATATCTTGTTAATGCATCTAAATACCTGAAGGGAGGGTGTAAAGAAGACAGAGCCAGGCTCTCTTCAGTGGTGCCCAGTGACAGACCAGAGGCAATGGGCACAAACTGAAACAGGAGGTTCTGTCTGAACGTCAGGAAACTTTTTTACTGCGAGGGCGACCAAGCACTGGAACAGGCTGACCAGACAGGTTGTGGAGTCTTTCTGCAGTTCATATCTCTCTTAAAATACGAATACACTTTGAAACATCATGATGGTGAAACATAAATGTATTTATTGAGATTACAACTTCAGTTCTTTTGATGAACTATCGTTGTATTTAGTGTAAGGGATAATATGTAACGAGGAAAAAGAAGGCTAGAACTTCTAAGTAATCACAGTTCTTTGTGCTAAAAATGGAGAATGACATCGCTGATCAAAGGGTGCAAAGAAACAAGCCCAAAAACGTTACTGAATCTTAAGAAAATATACAGGCATTGACAGATGTTAGAGTATAAAGCTTCCCAGCTCCCAAAAACAGGCAAAGGAGAGATACAATAGTAAAAATGTGATCTTGCAGCATATTTCAGACTGAAAAGGTGTGGCGGTGTTCTTTCCCCCTCCCCGCAACTTGACCTCTATTTCCCTTAATCCTGCTCAAGCGATAACCGCCAGTGGCGATAACAACACAACAGCCAAGGGCCAATTTGAACAATGCGCCCACGTAACCACAGTGCTGGTCAATGCGTGACTCAAGCCAAATTTGGAAGAAGCTAACACCCGTAGTCGGTGTGTGAATATGACTATGAGTCAATTATCTCACTCCATAAATAGTGGACAGCCCAGGGCCCATGGAGCTCTCCTGCACGGCAGTGGGCTGCATGCCAGGATCTCCCCCTGAGTACAGACGCCTCCTCTCAAGGTTACTTCTCAAGGCTGAGAGATTCCTTGCCGCAACAGATTTTTTTGTAGATGATTAATAGCATGCTAAACTTTGAAATCTTAGCTAGGTCCTATCAAGGATTGATTGTGCATATATAATCCCTTAGACATAAAACGTTGACCAAGTCTGGGGCTAAGTCTGGATCCAGCTGCACCTAAACTGCCCTCTGAGAAGGAGTTGAGAAAGTTAGAGTGTCCTTTCTGAACCTTGTGACTCAACGGGACGGTCTCTCTGACAGTTTTGTCTGACCCTGTCCTCTATGCAATAATATCAAGTGAACCTTGCCATTGAATCTTGTTAAACCTCTGTCGCATTTACTATCAAATTTTGTTAAATTGCTGTTTGTCCTGGTTTCGGCTGGGATAGAGTTGTCTTCCTAGTAGCTGGTACAGCGCTGTGTTTTGGGTTTAGTATGAGAAGGCGGCTGATAACACCCTGATGTTTTCGGCTGTTGCTCATTCGTGTTTAGACTCAGTCAAGGACTTTTCAGTTTCTCCTGCCCAGCCAGCAAGAAGGCTGGAGGGGCAC
>JAVKLA010000027.1:35720398-35737148 GCA_034782735.1 Sagittarius serpentarius | reverse complement strand
CTACAACTCTTCCTGTTGCCTCAAGTATCACAGATTTTAATAAAAATTAGCATTAGAGTGTGTATATCTGTTGATATCTTAGGTATATGATTACCTAGTTTGTCAGAAGCTTCTGAGTAAATTAATCCCACACAGGATTAAGTGGTATGTCTGTTCTAAAAGAATAGCAACCTTTGATGACCAGTGGTTACTGGTCATTATTGGACTACAACCTTGGGCACTGGGTAAAATCAGATACAGGGACAGCAATGAAAACAGAGAATAAGCATTCAATGAATGTAGAATATAATTATGTAGTAAATTTCAAGTGTGATGTAGAGTTGAAGAGCAGTGAAGAAACAGCAAGGTGTAGAGTGTGACAGAAAAATTATGATCCTACACTTCGCAGGAAGAAGCCCCTGCTTCATACTTCTCCCGGCAAAGTGAAGTACAATTTTTTTGAAGTACAAATTTTAAGGAACGCTTAGAACTTATCCTAGAATGGTGGTGCCTGTCAACATTAATTTTTAATTCTGTGTCTAACTGTAAATAACATTGTTTTAATGCTCATAAATGTATTCAACAGTCTATTTTACCAAAATGTGCCATGAACACTTTGCAGATGCAAATTATTAAACTTGTGTTCTTCCAGTATAACCACTTAGGAATTTTCTACTAGGACGAACCAGAAAATCCCACAACAGGAAACAGTCACCCCAACAAAGGGAGGCTTTATGATTTATACTAACACTTAAAGAAAATTAAAAGGAAATGGAGATACAGTGATGAAGAGGCTTATTGAAGGCAAGGGAGGAGAGCACTGCAAAGCCAAGAATAAGGTCTGTATCTCCTGCACCTAAACAATTGTTTCACCTACTGTTTCACCCAAAGAGCAGGGTCTAAAAATCCTCTGAATTTTAAACTGCACTTTTATTTTTTCTAAAATCAAACTATCAGGATCAAGATCAAGTGAGAAATACTCAATAGAAAGATCATGGTAAGCACTAAAGTTCTCTCGTATTTACTGGAGTTTTAAATATATTTTATTCTAAAAATATTGTTCAAAATAAACAGGAGACAGAAGACATTTAGGGCAGTTCCCATCTTATGGAATCAACATGCTGGCAAATCTGTTTTGTGTTTAATTAAATGATTGCACATTACAGCTAAAAATGAAAAGTAATTACAATTTGATTAACATTAAATTAATGGCCTGAGGGGATTCACCTTTGTTTAGACCATGGTGTTATTAAGAGAAAAAATATTTGCTTGATTTACTGAACATAGAAAATAGAAAAATATCTCATGCAATTAGATGATCAAGGACAGAGTAGTATTACATTGAACTGCAAAGAAAGTCTAGTGGGATATGCAGTGATATCAGTCCAGTGACATAAGCCCACTGTTGCTAGGAGCTTTGATATCAGCCAGAAATATGCTGAGAAAATTAATTAGAGAAAAATCATTACTGAAGACATAATGTCACTGATCTTCATTACCCATCATCCAAAAAAGGCCTCACTTAATTTGATAAATTTTGCTATTAATATGGAAACATAGATTCATGTTTGCATAATAATGATATATTTTACCAATTACTGTCAGCATCCTTAAAAAATTACTTTTACAACCTGGAAATGTAGCAAATTATGGAAATCACAATTACCTAAATTAAGCTAATTTGCAAAGAGAAAATATGCAGGTTTTCCACCCTAGTTTTTTCTTGTCAATTTGAATGTTACATAAATATTTATCTCATTCAGGTGTGCTTCTTGTTTGTTTCATTGGCTTATGTTGACACACTTGCAGTTATTTTATAATAACTGTCTCCTAGGTCTCTGTTGCTGTCTTAGAACAAGATTTCAAAACTATTCAGTTTCAAAGTAATAAAGGGAATAAAATTTATTTCCACTTTCTTCTGACACAGCAGATGATAGAGCAAAAGGAAAGTGACCACTAACAGTGGGTCTGTAGCACATGCAACCTGCTTCAGTATAATAACTTAGATTGTGGGTGATAATTGTGTAGCCACACGATCCTTATGAAAGCTCATCACAGCTGTGATGTCTGTACTAGAACAAGAGTAAAGGCACTAAAAGCACAATTTCCAAAAGGAACTAGGAATAATTACATCATAAATGGTGCCACAATTTTCCCAAGACATGAAGCAAGACATAGTAGGAACAGTATGCAGGATTTACTGGAGATTTTTTTTTTTTTAATGTACTTCATTCTACCTTTTGAACAAAATAACCATTGTTACCTCTCAAAAACTGTAAGCTGTGCTACCGTTGCACAACATCCTCAGTATAGGGCTGTATCCAAGCTACTCTGTGCTTTCTCCAAGAGTATGATATCATTTAATCTTAGGAAAAAAAATATTTTAGAAGTCATCTAGTGACTTCTCTGGAAGTCGCCTAATCCAAACTCCTGCTCAAAACAGGGCTAACTGGAAAATTAGATTAGGTTGTTTAAGTTCTTGTCCAGCTGAGTTTTGAAAACCTCCAAGAATGGGAAGTCTGCAACAAATCTGGGCAACCTGTTCCAGGGCTTAACAACCCTGATAATGAATTTTTCCTTTCATTCAGTGGGAATTTCCAACAGCTTGTGTCTGTTGCCTCTTGTGCTTTCCCTGTGAACCTCTAACATGAACCTGGCCCTACCTTCTCCAAGCCCCACCCCTCTTTAGGCCGTGGAAGACTGCAATTAGATCTGTCAGGAAGTAGCAAGTGGAGGAAGGATCCAGGGGTGACACCAGGGGAGGCAGAGGCAGTTTCACCACAGGCAAGTCCCCAGTCCCACAGTACCCCAGCAAGGCAAGTAGAACAGGTCTGGTGGTGGTAACCAGGTGCAGCAGGAATCCAGATAGCCAAACAAGACCCTGGAAACAGTAGCCAGGATCAGACACCATCCAGCAATTGCCAGAAGAGTCCATCGTGATAAGGCAAATCTGAGGTCAAACCTGGAACTCAAACCTGTGAGTTGCTATCAGTGACTACACCAAGGGTGTACACAGCCGGGTGTGGGGGACATATCTGTAAGCCTGCTGCAACACAGCAAAGGCCAGGATCATACACAAAAGCCTCAACGTAAAAACAGCTCCCACATGAAGGAAGGGGAGCCTCTGATGAGCCTTCTTAGCGCAGGTATTTGGGGTAGCTAGTTCTCTGATGCTTCTTCCAGACTTTTCTTGAAGACCTCTAAGGCCCGCTGAGGCTTCTCAAATAGCCCTCATTGGCTCCGAGCATGGGCAGCCAAGTGCTGCCCCTTCACTACTGTCAGTGAAAACTATTGCAGGAGGAGATTGATTTCTCAGACTTCCTTCTCAGACTTGAAACGGCAAATGTGGATCACACACCTGAGTATGATGGTGAGGAGAAGCAGTACAGAAGCACCACAGGGCACCTTGTGTACTACGTAGTTGTGTACTACCATAGTTTGTGTTGCGATATTTGTACATCCTCTGAACCATACTAAGAGGCTGACATAAAGTCTTTCCTTGGAGTAAGTCTACCTCAAGAAATAATGCCCATGGCAAAGATCCCCAAGCTAGCGATGATTTGGGCCACACAGTGCAGTTAAGTCCACAAAGCTGGACCCATGATTTCCTGGGCTCTCCACTGACAAGGTCTATACAGCATTTCATACCACCACATAAATTTATCAGCTCAGAGTTCCACTCCCTTGGGTATTTCTACACCTTTTTTCATTCCACAGTGAAAACATATTTTGAGAGAATCTTCCCCGCCCCCCGAGTCTGTAATACAAACACAACAAAAAGGGGGGCTGGTCTTACCCAAAATATAACTAACCTATTTTTAGTTATTCTTCTGGCTGTATGTACAGATAAAGCTATTATCTGCAAATACACTTATGAGTTGATGATTTGCATGTGGTTTTCCTTCTTTCTTCTTTTTATGAGACCAGAATCAAGTATGTGGCATGAGCCTACCTCATGTGTTCTTATCCCAGTATAACTATTGAGTTTAACATTACGCTTAATATGCAAATGCTTATGAGAACACAATAAGGTACACACTCCCTGCAGAAGGTGAAACTTTACATCATTGAGAAAACAGGTGCTGATTATCTGAATGTTAATTTTGTTTGTCATCCTTTACCCCTCTCCACTTGGTTAGAGGTTTCAGTGTCACATTTGCCCACCCGGTACTTGTCATGAGCTTATTTTCCTTCACAGGATAGTAAGATTTAATGTTGCTAAGCTAAATGTTAGACCAGTAGGAGTGTTCTTCCTATTAGACAGAACTGGCATTTCCCAGAGATTTATATGGCTCATGTAAACTACATGTATTGTAGAACATACTGAGGAGGCAAAGAATCTATGAACCATATCCACTCTTAAAAAAAAATAGACGTACTCTTCCTAGTTAAAGGACTCTAGGCAGAGAGTACACCTGAATGCTTTGACTGGCTTGTCACATTTGCTGTTTTAAAAAAAAGCTTCCACCTGCAAGAACTTCAATTTTTACGAGTTCTTTTGAGTATCAGAAAAGTCATCTATTAACTTTGCCCTAAAGTTTAAATTCCTGGAGTAAACAATGTATCTAGCCTTTTCAAAGCTGGTGCAATATTAGAAATCATGCAAAAAGCAAGCTTCTTGGGTCTTCCACAGTATAAAGTCATGCTACTGAAAAAAAAAATAATTCTTCTGTTTTGAGGGATGTTGCTGTCTATAGCAGTATTCTCCAATTTAAATCCGGGAGAAAATGTCATTTAAATAAAAAGGAAGTTCCTTGTAATTTGTGACTGGTAATGGTGTCAGGACATGCTCAAGTACTTGCCTCTTAGATCTCTTCTTAGTGGCCCTTGGTTGTTATTTTAAATACATACACACACAGAAGTAAAGAATCTGTGCTAAGATGTGTATTATGAAATAGTATTCATTATTTTTTGATCTATTTTATATGTGTATATACACAGTTGTTGAAATGGAGTAACCCATCACAAGACAGATCAGATACCAGATACCAGATAGCAGAAATTTCTGTAGATGGAAAATGAGACAAAATTGTGGCTCATCTGGTTTTCTCCTATAGTGATCTTCCTACTGATGTCTGATGATGAGCACAATAGTAACCAGATGTCTCTGTGCAAAATAGAATGTATTCACATGTATGTGTACTTAAAGTTACATAACAGAAAAAAGAGATCTGTGTTGAAAAGCATGAGGCAAATGGATTTTTAAAATAAAATTTTAAAAAGATTAGATGTGCAGATTGCAGATTGCAAAATTATATATAGTTGTGCATGCATTTTACATATACATAAGTGTTTCTGTATCTGTTTATAGTTATATGCATTTTTAAAGATTTGTATCCATGCAATGAATTTCTTAATTAAAGAGCAGCAAGTATTAATAGTGACACTATTGTTTAACATTATGAAGTCTTCACTACATCCAAAATACAAGATTATAGCTGTGAAACTGTGATATTTCAGTCATTGTAGCATTATGGTGTGAGTCACCAGATTTTGAGAGACTGATTTTAAACTAATCATCATCTCTACAATCTTCCTGTGTGAATTAGAAATAACTCTTGCCGCTAGCTGATTAGCATTACTTTCCATATCATTCCTGTAGTACACACAAGCTATCAGAATACCAGTGCATCCGCTGACAAATGTTTAAGTTTCTTACCAACACCTTTTACCACATATCTGATCATGTTCCAATACATTTAATTTCAAAGCTTTTCTCTGAGACATAGAAGTACTACTATGCCTAATCTACAGAAGAATATTAAGGCACATCCATATGCAATTATATGGTCCATATGCAATTAACTGTGTTGAGTAATTGCTTAAGGAAAAAATTAGGATTCTAAGTAAACATTGACTTAAAAAGGGGATTTCTACAACTTTCTACTTATTGTATTGTCTGGGAGGGAGGGAAGTTTTCATTCTTATCATTGCTAAAAGGAGTGTTTCCATTGATACATAATGTCTGTTTCAGCAAGAAAAACACCAACCTCTCCTGGATACTATTTCTCTCTCTTTTTCTCCATTCTTTACTGAGGAATTACGATGCCTAAGACAGGCTTCTGAGCTTAAAATGGGAATCTCTTCAGCGTTCATTTCTGAAATCTGAATGTTGCGCTGAGCAGAATTATTCTTTCTTTTCTTGTAGGTAGTAAGTGCTCTTTTCTTTCATCGTATATATATATTGTTAATAGTGGACTGGCATGGAGACCTTCACTTATGAAAGCAAATGCTAATGCACCCACACAAGCACATGAGTCAAAATAGAAACTTTAGTCCTTCAGCATTAAACTTGACCTTTTACATTTAAACAAGTTCACCAGGGACTCCCGAAGAAACTAAAAAGGAAATGTAATGAAAAAACATATATGATGTTTCCTTCCTCCAAATTACAAAAAATAAACTGCTGAGTAAATACATTAATAGGCAAGACTCCTCTTTCCTTAATATCTCAAAATATAGCCGGTAGTATTTTACACTTTTAAAATGTGAATCTGTGAGAAAGTATCAGGGTGCAAATGTGTCCAACTGCATGTGGGAATATAGTCTTAGTATTAGAAGCAATTGAAGAATATTTTGCAGCTGAGAGAAGAGAATATTATTTCTGTTTTGATTTTAAATTTCAGTGAAATCTAATCAGATTTTTTATTTGCCGCATAGCTTTGCTTTTCAGCCATACAAATAGCCTCTGCACTACATTATACAGTAAATTTGTTCAGTTAGTCATTAATTAATTAAGAAACATACATTAGGGTTGACAAGCATAAGTTCTATGAAAAACATTTCTTAATGAAACCATGTCCTTATAAGAAACAATGTTCAGTTTTGCACTTTTCTAGGCACTGTTTACAAAATCCAAATATATGAAAAAACTCATTGATGTTCTTAATCTTCATACTTAACTTTTTTCTCACATACTATGAGATGACATGGAGCCATCTTCAGGCACATAATGGGCTAAATGCTCATATAATAACTAAAGGTTAAATCCCAGTTCTCTAACACTCCTACTGTATTGAAAATGCTCACATAAGCAAAACAAGCACTGATTCCTTCATTCAAAACTCATCTTCCTTCTCTAACCTATTGCATGGGAAATAAAAAAAGATCTTGACATTTTATTTTAATACAGAATTTTACATCATCAAAAAGGCTGCAAAGAGTAATGCAAGGAGAAAAGTCAGTATTTTAGACTAAGGTTCTTCAGTCTAATCTTTTCAGATATGTTGTGGTAAGAAGGCTAAATAGTAGGAAGCAGCAATGCAATTGCCATAGTAACATTAAAAAGATTGTTTGGCAAATCCAGTTGCATCTGAGTTTTTTTCCCGTAAATAACAATAGATAAAAATATTGTTATTGATATCACCGATTAATGTTTTAAAGCACCACAAAAATTTTTTTTCAAAGGTGGATTGAAATAAGAGGAAAGGAAATTTTTAGCTTAACCCTCAAAGGCATTTTTTACACAAGAGAGAGCTAGGAGAAAAAAAGAAAAAAGAATATGGATCCAGTTGGGAGAACAGGAAGCAAACTGCATTACAAAGCTGACATGATATGAGAGAGAAGGGATGGAAACACAATCAGACAAGAAGACAGTTTATCTTAAGATGAGGGCAGGAACACTAAATGTAAACAAGATGCAAAGAAAAGCACCAGAGGGAGTGAAAACAAGCATTTTCACTTCAGAACAAAAGTACTGAAGACTGCAAAAGGGAGTTGTTTCCATTTCTTTGTTAGTTTAATTCTTTGTAATTCTTTTTATCTCTTAAGCTAGTAAATACTGCTGTCAGATCAGCGAAGCCTTTTGCAGATTGCCAAACATAATTGCTCAGCCTTCTAAATGTACAACTTTCAACTTATTGATTGTGATGCCACAGGCTAAATATTATTAATAACTCAATGCAGAGAGTGGTTTTGGGTGTGAGTGGCTTCTTTCTTTACTCTGGGTTGAACCTCTGCTGATACTTCAAAACAACTGTTCATTTTCTCAGAGAGCTACTGTTCTGTTCACGTGACAAAGATTTCCTTGCTTCTTTCTGGGAAAGAGACTAAGGTAGCTGAATGTGCAGTGACATTGCTGTGTCATGTCCTTGAAGGCCATGAACTCTGTTCTCCCAAACCCACCTGTTTCAGTCTGTAGCAGGCTGGTGAAATGAGAACATTTTACCTGGTTGGTCTGTTACAGAATCCATTAACTGGATCTTACACACTTCCAAACTAAGTAGATAGCATCTAGGAAGGCATGTCAATCCAGTCTAACTTCTTTCTCCAGTCATAGATACTCCCAGGTCACCACATTAACTTCTGGACTAACCCTTCAAGAAAAAAAAAAAAGGCAGAAAGAAGGAAAACAGATTTAAGAAAGTAGTTTACCAACCACCTAGACAAGTACAAGAGGGAATTTATGTTGCCACTTGTTTTTCTCAATGTCATCATGAATTGCAATACCAGAATGTGTGCTTGAAAAGCTTTATTGATAAAAATCCTCTACAGCTGATCTTGTATTGCGTTAATTGTCTATGGTTAATTGACCATTTATTTCTACAAGTGTCAAAGGAAAAATATATAGTGTCAAAGGAAAGATGATGGCTTTCCCGAAGAATAATGAAAGTAATAATTTTATACAGATTTTTGAAGAAAGAAACATATCTAGAAGCTGTAACAGAGGGAGGGACTTACTGAAGCGAATCTTTACAATGTAAAAAGTGCTCTTTGACAACTATGAAACACCTGAAATACTTGCAGAAAACAACCGGCTTATGAAAGCCACTGAAAAGTAAAGGAAAGCTCCAAAGGGCTGGATTTTTTTTAAGCTGACTATTTTTAGGAAAACAAACAAACAAACAAACAAAAACAACAAAAAAGGCCTCTCTGACATCTATGATGAATAGGTATCTAAGAACCAAGTAATAATTGAAGATTATGTTTCACAGATGGAAATGGCTAGAATAAGGGTACTGAATTAGAACGAATCACATCTTAGCAAGATGGATAGAAGAGAAATAGACAGCTAAAGGTATTAAATTCTTACAGCTTTCCAAAAGAAACTTCTTGTTCAATGGTGAAAACAGCTAATTGACCCATGCTATCCTGTCATGAAAATTAATTCAGCAGGTCAGTTCTGTATGTAAGTAATACAGAGATCAATTATTGACATGAAATGGAAGGCACCTTCTGTAAGTGCAACCATATTCACTGATGAAAGTGTTACTTGGTCTGTTCAAGCATCAAATTAGAACAATATCTCTGCTCTTTCCCAGTCTTTGGAAGAAGCCTAAAAGGGTGAAATTAGAACCAAAACAAGCACAGGATGACTTTGATGCTGTACTTATACCCTTAGCTTCAATATAGGATAAGATTTAAATCCATAGTGAAGGGGTTATGCTATGTTCTGACACTTATAATTAAGAACACAGTAATGCAATTTTTAAATGCTGTTATTAGCACAGAGCTTATTTTGTTCATGCACTGCTTCTGTCTGTTGCTTTTTCTGAATCTGCATAGCTGAGGTGTTAAGAGAACAAAGTACTCTTGAAAATCCTTCTTAGTAAAAGAGCCTGTTTACTATATTCTATCTTGTGTAGACTCCAAAGCGCTGTAAGTAGCCTAGAAATGGTTTATTCTTAAAAACACTTTAGGTATTCAGGTTAATATAAATCACAAAATACATTTTTCCCTGAGAGATCTAACAAGATTTCTTCCCCTTGTTGATTCCATAATTTGTCCACACTTCAGTCTCTCCTGTCTTTCTTCTGTGAGTCATTGTGTTGTGATGAATAAATGGTCCCCTACCATGTCTCGACATGTGCTTGCCTGGTATGATTTTGTCCAGGTCCACCCATGCACAGAATCTATTTTGCCCAGAAGATGAGAGACTGACTAAAAGTCATCAAAGGTGAAAGGGTCAGCCTGCATCTGCATGGTGACTTTGATGATTCTTTGAAGAGCTACTAACTCCATTGTTGGGAGGAAAAGTTTCTGCAGTGTCATTGCTCTCAGACATGCTAATATTGTGGTTGCAAAGCTACTTTAGTTCGGCTGCACTGCTACCAGAAGTGAAATGAAGCTCTCCTCAGTCACAGAGTGAAGACAGCCAGGGAACTACTCTGGATGTTGATATGAAAACGAACCTTAATTTTGCAGTTATCCTCAGAAGCCCAAATTTACCTGACTTCTACTCAAAATGTATTCTTTCCTTTGAGAAAGCTCCAAGTGATGGAAAGGTGGGTAAAGCCTTAAGTTCAGCACAGACGGGCTGAGCATTACAGTGGTTGTGCTTGCTTAGACAAGTCCTCCCCGTAGTGTCTTGGGGCAACATTACATAGCTGGGATTAGATTGAAAACTTATTGCCAGTCAGCTAGGACTGCAGGTAGCTGAACGACAGATGTCTCCATCCTTGTAATGCGGCTGTAAAATGCAGAAATCAGAGAACATACAGTAAAATAGTCTGCACCCCTAAGCGCAAGGCAAATGCCATTGGCTAACAGGGCTCTGCCTGTACATAGGGGACAGCTGGCACAGACTGCGGAGGAACTATCTTCTCCCTTCATTTCTGATTATGCAGCTAAATTGTCTTAACTATTCCTAATGGTCCTCAGCTCCTTGGCTACTCCTTGGCACCCAGGGGATGGTAGAACCCCAAGGGCATTTGTTTAATCTTTCCTCTGAAAGTTTTTTCTTTTTTCATTTAGATTGTGACCTTGCCGTGCTTATCTATGTCTTTGTCACTCCCTTGGTGGCATTATTAATTGACAGGCACAGAATAAAATTTCTGTTGTGGTTTCGTTTTTTGGTTTATTTTTACTTAATAAGTGTCTTGAAGGGTCTAGCGGTATTCAAACAAAGCTTTACAAATTACTTTCTATTTCATATCAGCCTAAACTCCAACACTCTGCATGACAGTCTATCTCCTACACAAACACCCTTACTATTAATTGAAGTAAGTGTCTAATGAAGCCTTAGAGTATTTCATTTTTAAATATGATGAAATTAGATACACATTTGCTCTGTGTGCATAGGTATTCAGCAACTAAATCTTGGCCAAACTTAAGCTACTATACCATTGATCAAAATTAGTGGTATTTTGCTAAAATCCTTTACTGTTTCACTTCATACAAATTTAGAAATCCATTAAAACTATAAATTGATCATTTATATAAAACATACAAATATAAAAGCATTTTTTATATAAAATGTTCAATAATATATACAGGGACATAGTATGAGTGTTTCAGTGGTTTATATCTCTATTTGGTATTTGGAGACATGTATCTGATTCAGGAAAAGAAACATGGATCTTTATTTTACCTGTCCTTTTTTATCATGATGCTATGCATATGCTTTTGTCTTCCAGTACAGAAAAGAGTGCTAGGAGCTCAAACAAAATTATTTCTTCAAGTCCAATAAATAAATAAATAGAAACTGTAGTGAGAAATATTAAAAGTAAATTTAAGTAGACTTAATAGCTGTATATGAAATTTTCTCAGCTATATTTGAACTGTCAACTGGATAATAAATTGAAGTGAAAAGCGTCACTTTAAAACAACTAGTTGCACATTGCTAAAACTAGAAAAACAATACATAATAAATGCCTTCTATAACATTTAAACAGCTGTGACTCCAAAGCTGTCTTCACTGATATTACAATATCATCAAAAATCTTAAAAATAAGACTGAGATGCTGTTGTGACAAGCAACATAAAGAAAAAAGTTTTGTTCATCACCACTTCACTGTATGGGAATGCCTACGTTAAAAAGAAAGAAGAATATATTTTGTCCCCATTTTCCTAGGAATCTCAGGTAAAGAAATAGATCTTCTCCTCTTATGTAGGCAGATTTCTATGCATCTGTTCCAATCCAATTGTAACTAAAAGCAATGATTTTATTAGGTTTATTTAAGGGAAATTTTAGGGTAAAATTTAGACATTTTATTTATGAAATACATGACAAAAGTACACCCACATCGAAAGATGATGAATAATGATATTAGAAATAAGTTTACAGACTGAACTCTGTCTACACAACTGTTACTATTCACTTTTCTATACATCAAGTGATTTTAAATAATATCATAATCAGGCATATGTTTATACTTACAGGATATTAGCACAGTTTTATCTGTCAAGCGCTGTACTTCCAAGAGATTTATTTTAATCATCCTGTTTTGTTAACTCAATAGAAATAAGAATTGTAGATTGAAAAGGATATAGCTACTTTTTAGGATGGTTACTCATATTGTATAAATCACCCTCTGAATCTTCCTCTTACTTTTTAGAACAATGACAAGGTCTTCATGTTGCTTGTAAGAGCAGCTATTATAAAGCTGCACTTTAATGATGTCCTGTACAGATTTGTAGAGCTTCAGAGAAGATCTGAACATTCGTTGCAAGTGGAAATGCAGATAGATATAAAGATCTTGTTCTCAGAAAACCTAAAGAAGCAGAATTTAAAGTAAAAGTAAGAAAAATTCCAAGCTTTGCTTTTTCGTAGGACTGACAGAGGAAGAAATGAAAATATGTGGCAGCAAGAATCATTGTTTGTATTGGGCATATCCGGCAGGATTTCGGTAGCAGAGAGCTGCATGTATGACCTGGGTGGGAGGAGGCTGGGAGCTGCCATGTGCTGATCACGGACAGTTCCGGCTGACTCTGTAATGGACAACACTGACCCATTGTGCACCAAAACTGGAACCGGTCAGAAGAGGCCCTGGCACCTCTGCAAAAACGTTTTTAAGAAGCAGTGGTAGCTACTGGAGGCACAAAGGAAGACATCTGAGGAGATACACAAGTAGGTGACATGTGAGGACACACAAAAAGAGACGCAAAGGTGGTCATGGGAGGAGAGGCATGAGGGTGCACGTGAGGACACGCTAAAGGAGGTGCAAGAGGAGGTATGCATCTGAGGGCAATTCAGCCCATGGGTGACCCCCACCAGAGCAGGTACACATTGAAAGGGACTGCAGCCGTTGTATGACCCACAACAGTGCAGCAGAAACAAGCAAGGAGAAAAGAGCAGGGGCAAGTAAAAGAGTAAGGAACAAGGAATGGCAGGAAGGAACTGCTGTGCATTGACCCTCTCCTCTTGTGCTGTCCATCGCCTCTGAAGGGACTGAGTGTAATGTATGGCAAAAGCTAGGGGAATGGAGACCAGGAAGGGGGAGGAAAGATGTCTGAAGTGAAGTTGAGACAGGCAAAGGAGGAGGAAAATGGTTTTCCATAAGTCTTTGTTTAAGTAATTTTATTCATTGTATCTCAATACCCGAATCAGTAATTAAAGGTTCATGTAATCAGCAGTAAATTAAAATTCAGTTGAATTCCCTGAGTCAAGACCATTTTGCCCATGACAGCACCCTACACTGATGATTTTTTTAATGCTGAAGTTAAAGAAAACTTAGTGAAAACCACAGTTTAGTACATACTGCATACTGCTTTTATGCTATTATTTATACTATAATTCCAATAAGCAACCTAAGTCATGAAGCAAGTCATGAATCAAGCCATGAAGCAATTTTCTGCTGGGCAATTGGCACAGAACAGAGAATAAAAAGATGCACACAATTTTATGTTCTTTGTGTGTTTAGCTGGCTTTTTGATTTATTATGTTAACGTACTAATCAGGGAACTGCACAATATTCAATAATAATGGTCAGAGGGAAAATAAGTACACTTTCTCAAAACAAGTGCACCATAGTTAAAATAATATTGGCAGGCTTTATTTTAAAATACAGAAACAGTGAAACTATCTGGCAGCTGACTAAGAAAAATAGTCACTGAATTGTTTTCTAAAAAAAATGGCAGATCATAGGAACATAAAGAAGTGTAGAATAAGGTGTTCTTTTTTAACTGCAATTTGAGCATGGTGCTTCGCAAGGTATAAAACTACTTCATGTAAATGCAGATTAAATCTAGACAGTTCTGCTTTCCTGAATTCTCACAAAAACATTGAATATTTTCATAAGAAAGAAGGTAAATCTCAAAAGAGGTATTGTCTGAAGCAGAGTTTTGGTGATACTCCTGAAATGGTGGAGGCCCAGCCAAGAAACATAGCAGTAGCACATACCCTATTAAATAAAGTGACAAGCAGATAATATAATAGGTAGCTACAATAACATTACAAAATTTTTTTGCTATCCTAAAAGACATTATGGCTGCTGTTCCTGACCTTGGTAACTCTTGTGTTGGTGGAGTTATTTCTCTGGAAAGACAGAAAAATCCATGTACCCATCAGCATCCAAAACCCATTCTATTCTCACTGTGTAAATCCCTCCAGTTTACAGCTGGGAGGAAATTGCAATATCTATGTTTGCACTTTAAATGTAGGCAAGTGGAAGGGAATTAAACCACTGGAACTGTCAATCTGGTACCTCTCACAGATAATACTCATGAAACAACAAATAAACCTTCAGGAAAAGTACTCTTTGGCTATATTTTAAAACTAATTTACATCTTAAATTTCCATTCATTATTGTGTTTGACATTAAAAAGGATGATCAAGTCCCTCTTTGAAGACTGTATATGGTTAATGCTAATGTACATTATGTAATCTGTTATTTTAAAATCTGGTAAGTAATTATTCCTTATAACAATAATTGATTGCTACAATCTTAAAGCTTCAACTACAGTATTCACAGCAAAAGAAAAACACAGCTATTTATATGATTGAAGAAATTAGACTGTTTTCATTTGTTGCAAGGACACTAAAAAAACATCTTTTTTTTTCCTATTTTGAACATATTAAAAACATCAGATGTCATGTGATTTTTGTGTTTTCAGTCTGTATTTTGCAACACATGTCAGATTATCTTAGCAAATAGTAGGGTAAGAGCCTCTTCAGTATTGCTCTTGCTGTCAGATTGAGTGACTCGGCTGGAGGATTGATGCTTTTAGCCAATGTAGCTGATAAGAATGCAAAAGTATTAGCATTGCCTTTCCTACAGAAGCAATCAAAATTGTCTACATTTATCTTCCAAATTTAAAGTACGCTGCACTAGACTGATACAAAAAATCAGTGTATATCAGTATGTAGCGATTATTAACAAAACTTAGCCATTTTAAAGACTGCATTTTAAAATGCCAAAATCTATCAGGCACAGCACTTCACTCCTTAAGAAGGCTCACTATGCCAGGAACAGCTGCTGGGTTTTCAGCACTGCTGAAAAAACAAGTCACTTGCAAGCTCTTGGGTTCAGAATTTCTATTTGTAAATGTAGTTCATATCAACTGGAAGTGAACAGCCTTCAGCTGAGACTCTATAAACACTTGTATCTTCTAAAACCACAGAAAAGTGAAATATTATGGGAATATGCACAATTACATTGCCTTACTAAGGGTGGTACTTCTCAAAATGTTCTAACTTAATTGCTTAACAGTCTGTCTGGCCATGTCTTTGGGAATTGCAGTGCAACTTCCAGAATCTGAATTTAGGTCCCTGTTTTTACAAGTTGTGGCCATTATCTTTTCCCCTTTTCCTTAAAGAGTTATGATGAACATTCAGTTCTGTGAAAACATCTCTAAATTTTTTACAGTGAAAAGGCATTCAGTATTTGTCAGAAGAAGTATCACAGTTCAAAAAATGACACCTCATTGGACTGAAAGTGAAACAACAAAGGAAAAAAAGAATCTTCAGAACAACCTTACAGAAAGCAAATTGGATTGGTCAGTTCACATTTTTCTATTTCAAGTAGGAGTAAAGGAGGCATGACAAAGTAAAACTGTTCAAGTTGAGGGAAGGAAAAGCTGATATGACCTTGACTCAGTTTTCCAAAAGTCAAATATTGATTTAAAAAAAGAAAAGTTCAATAGTGATGTAAAGATGGTGTAGAATTATTTTAAAAGAACTGGTGTTCCTTTAAGTCATGTTACTTACGGAATGTTTTTTTGTGTTCTTCACTGAAACAAGCACAATAAAATTAATTCCCTTTGGAATTAATGGAACAAGAATCCTGAAAAATATTGAAATCAATCATTAGAATAGCCAGAGTTTATCAAGACACTGTAAAATTTATTACACATACTGTGTTATGTACTTTTTCTTGAATGGTCCTTTTCAGGAATTGGATATTACTTTAATTCAAAATCTTTAAAGATGCTAATAGGGAAATTCCTCAGAAAAATTAACAGAAAAGTCACTTTAAATTTATAGTTGGTCACACTTCTTTTCTGGAGATGAAGTTACCATCATTTTATTTAAGGAAGTTCAGAGGAAATTCAGAAGGTTCATAAAGCTCATAAATACACAGGAATATGAAATTTCTTCTTAACTGCAACACATTACCGATTGAGCTTTCTGTAAGGGCCTGTAGCATCAAGAAACACTGGGTCAACTTGTTCACAAGGTCTCTGTAAGAAATCTGACTGTGGTGAAGCTTCCACACAGAGCTATATTGTACTTCATGCCTCTACGGAAAAAAAAGTAAAACCTTTCCATCTGTCTTTGCAGGTCATTTTCCACTGGCTTGCTATTGACAGTACTAGGGATGTGAAAAACTTTATTTTTATTTTAAAGGAAAAAGGCAGAGGAAAAAAGAAAAACAACATATTTTCATATTGTTGAGACAGCACTCTCAGGATCTTGGTTCATCTCTTCCAGTTCTCTCCCACTCAACTTGGGTACAGACAGAAGTTAACAGAGGCCAGAGACCATGCTGCACAGTGAATTTAGTTGCGGCTATCCTCTTACAGACTGTCAGAGAATCTGAAACTATGGATGTGGGCCACACCATGCCAGTTGGACGCAGTGTCATCAGACATTCCCTGGCACATTTAATTTCCC
>JAVKLA010000027.1:35700068-35720388 GCA_034782735.1 Sagittarius serpentarius | reverse complement strand
TTTCCAGATGCAGACACAAATTCCTTGTATTTCAAGAATGCTGGCACTTAATTCTCCTCTATTTGTCAACTGCCGTCAAGAGGAATCCATACGAGCTGTTCCCAGCCAGAGGTATAACCACCTCCAGCTGCAGCTCCTGCTGTCACCGATTTGGTTTGATTTGGGTGTGGAGTCAGCTTGGTACTCCTGCTGCAAATCTAGCAGGGCCTACCTGCCAGGTCTGCCCATTGAAATACAGCTAAGCAATGCTAATCTTACAATTCATGTAAGTGAGGCAACAAAGAAACTTGTTATATCCTTTGTTTTCTTCTTTTCTCTGTCCACATTGAAGGACCTGAGTTCTATCCATCTAACTGTGGTAGTCCTACATTTGTCATTTTGATGTTTCACACAGTTGCTTAATCCCTCCTTAGCCAGCAAAATCTTCTGATCCTTCCTTTCCATTTAGAGTCTGCCCTTTGTCTGCTCCCATTGCAAATGACCAGAGTTTTGCCATTGACTAAACCAGGAGTTGGTTTATGCCCCAAAATTGATTAATTATTGCAGAAGATTTTTTTTTTAACAGTTTAGTTCATGAGAGTCTGTCAGTTGACTTCATGGTTTTGTATTAAGTCTAAATTAACTCTTAATTAATGATAAACATCTGATGTTCATCTGCCTAATTTGATTTCATGCTCTAATAATTTTGTTTATATATAAATTCTTTCTCAAAAATGCAAATTGTTCTGGTTAGGTAAACTCTTCAGTGAGTCAAATTTCAGATTTTTCTGTTTTTTTCCACTAATGGAAATGGTTCCTTATTCATACTAATGGACGGTGACATCTCAGCGAGTAAATAAATCTCACAGTACCTTGACCTCTTTGCAAAATTTAAAAGCCTGAACAAAATTTGACTAAACATTTGTGAGAACTGACCTTCTCTGGTCCTACATGATATATTTTATGATGACAGCTCTAATTACTCCTGAGATACAGCCATCAGAAAATTGCCTTTTGCATTGTGTACAAGAATAAGCCTTTCTGCATTGCAACTCCCATCACAGTGTGCTAAGCACTCCAGCTGTGTTATAATGCCATATTTTTACCTGACCCTATATTTGGCCTCAACTAGGGATAAGAATATACATTAACTGTGTCCTCATAAATGATTCCTACTTATTACTGCAGAGATACAGCATGGCACAGTAAAAGGCAGTCATACAGCATGAATATAAGGATTGAGTAGTTAGAATACAGAAAGAACATGTTCAGGATTCAAAACACATGTTTAGCATCAAATTCTTCATTGACTTGCTCTGATTTCAGCATGACCACTCTGAATATAAGACAAAGCAGAATTTAGCTGTTAAGATGAGATTAACCACCAGTCACGTGACAACAGTAGTCAAAAAGCCTAATTAGAGGTTCACAGGGAAGGTGATGGGTGAGTTCCATGGCAGAAGAGCAGCACTATTTGAATTTCACGTTAAAGCTTGTTTTTTGCAGTCCGTAACTGTAATACGCTAGCTTGAAGCATGGTTCTGAAATCTTCATCATACGCTATATTTCAATTTTCTGTAGTCTTTTACTGTAGCTCTTAGGCTAAAACAGCTTAATAATTAAGTGTAAATGAGTGAAAGCATCTGCCAAAGATCATTATTTTAGGCATTTTTAAGGTTTATGATGGCATTTTTGCTTTTCTTGGCTAGTATGTATCCAATGTATGGATAACACACACACATAGTTCTTGCCTGAATCTATTGATAACATTTGCAAAAGAAACCACAGTTACAGCAAAACTTTGCTCTGTACTAAAGACAATCAAGAAGTACAACCTTCATTAGCAAAACTCATTTCCATATTACACTTCTATGTCTCTTTCCTTTTAGTTATTACTTGGCTCATTCCATCCTCCGCCTTTCTTACCTCTCCCTGTTTTACATTTTTAGTGTCCTTTTCAGAAAATTCACATCCAGCTATCTTATTTACTAGGCTAATTAAATACTACCAGAATGGCACCTAGTGGCAAGACAACACCGTTGTTGACATTCTAGGAAAGGATGAGTGTAGGCACAATCAAATCATCAGCCCTCAATGATGAATGGAATGCCTCCAAGAAGAACCTGCACAGCTATAACGTGCTCTGTCTTATATAGCTTTACATACTAGTGCTCAGACTTACTTTTTTAAAGACAGACAACTCTGACTCTGTGTGGATTTTTTTCTTCAAAACTACTATGGATCTCACAGCAATCGATCATGTTAGAGCTTAGGTGATGCTGGCCAAGCACATCAGGCCTTGTGGCTCAGCACTAGATTTACACATAGGTACCAGCTCCATAATCCACTACTGAAACCTACTCAACCCTTTTGCCATGAAATGAAAAAGTCATTGTGTTATTTTTGTGAATTCTGCTAAAATTAAATATTGAAATATATAGGCTGAGCTTACAAGTACCCCTAAAGGAAAGGCTTCCAGAGCCAAGATCACACACCTGGGAAGTTATGAGGGGATGCCAGGGCACAGCGAAGTAGTTTGGCCATGGAAACCTGGAGCACAAGGATCCCCCTTCCTCTTTGGGATATTTACGTGAGCTGCCTTGTAAAGCTGCAGTATAAGCCTGGGAGCAGCAAGGAGGGCTGATAACTCACAGGTCCTGGGCCTGCTCTAGCACGTGTTGCTTCTTCGAATATCTTTTTAATTCACTTGTGTTTCAGGTATTGGTAAAAGTCAGACTGAGCTAAATACCTAGGATGGCACAGTGGCATGTGAAGCAAGGTGAGGCACAATAACAAAAAAGAAAGCATTGCCCAAGGATTATGAAGCAGGTGTCATATTTGATGGTCCCTCAATAACAGAGCAGTATGAATACTACTAAGAAAGTTCTCAGGCACACTAAAGTTACAATTGGTGTCATGGAAGCCATGCTCTAGTACCAGACAATTTCATGGGAATGGTTCGCATAGGCAAAAGTGAAGGGATACGCACTGGGCTTTTGTCACCTGGAACATAACTGGTGATGACTAAAGCAAAAAACAGCCTAGAAAGGTTTTGACTTTAAGACTTTATAAACTAAAAATACACCTTAAAATCTAAATAAAATTGTAAAATTGTTTCATATTGAATGTTAATACATCCAGTTCTCGTATGAAGCCAATTTTACAACTTTATTTAGATTTTAGGGGTATTCTAAGTACTTTACAGTACTCAGAATGGGCAAAATGATTAGCCTATGACTAAAAAGATAGAACTCAGTCAAAACAATATCAGAAGACAAAAATGGAAACAAAAACCCTTCTCTTTTTTACTTCTGTAACCAACGCCATATTCAGAAGTAAGTTAATTGCTTCTACAAAGCAAATAATTTCACCCACTCTAAGAGTATTTAAGCATTTTATCATTCATTCAAAGTACAAAGGCTGTAAAGTGCACCTTTCTACAACTTTCCTATAAATTAATATTACTATAGTAGATCCCAGTCAAAAATAACAATGCTATTTCAAATATGGTTTACTTCCATTAGGTACAAACCTCCCTACTCTGCGTTCCTCAAAATCCTCAAAATTATCTGCAGAAAGTAGAAAAGCACTGAATGGGGCAAACCACAGGGCAACCTGCTGGATAATGGACACTGGATTTTCATGGTTCCTAGTTCCTGGGCAATCTTCACGATTTCATTAGACATAGGTATTTTTGCGATCCTGGATCTCTTAAGAACTGATGATATATTCAGTAAATAGAGTACTTTAATATGACCCTTTTGGAAACCTTGGCAACATATACATGTTTTTCCAGCTACCAAATAAACACCAGATTGTAGTATGCACTGCAGAAAACATTTAATTTTTTTCACAAAAATTAGTAACAAAATGTTGGCATGGAATTGTACAAAGCAAAAAAACCTGATAATAACCAAAATATTTACTTTCAGAAAGTGGTAACACATTTTATAGGTACATGTCTTTAAAGTAATGATTTATTATATTTGTTCCTTTTGTTGGATTTTTTTTCCATGCACTCCACCTCTACTAGAAGCAAGGAAAAATAATAAGAAATTATTTCATAAATAGTTTATTTGTTGTGACTACACATTAAATTCAAACTTAACTCTGTTCTGTGATGTCTAATACATGCTAGTTTCTTGTTAAATTAGATTTGATTATATGCGGAAAAATATGAAAGCATTATAAGAAAATACGTGTACAAACTATAATAGTACAAGTATAAACTATAATAAAAGTACATTTCTTGTCAGTCATAAAGACATGTATCTACTAATAAATTATTGTATTCATCAATCTTTCAACCGATCACGCTGACACTTAAAACTGAAAATTGTAAGTAAGCTCAAAATGAAAGAGCCTTTGTTGGCAGTGTGAAAGAAATTAACATTCTGAAATGCAAGACTGATGCAAACCTAAAAATAAAATGTTTCAGGACAGACTTCAAACAGAGTTCTTTCCACAGTCCACTAGTAAATGGCAGTGTGTTCCAATATTTTAAATTTCCTAAGTTTTCCTTATTTTTGTCCATAAAAATTTTTACTGCTGTGCTTCAAGAATCATGCAGTAAATCTCTATTTGTTTGAAAATATTATTTGAGATATTTAAATTCTTTCTCTTCTGTTCATTAATGACTTCTATCTAGTCTTAAATCCACAGTTGTTAATAGTTCACTGAAAACCACAGGGATACTTGTCACAGAAGAAAATATAGAAACAATGTAAAGAATTGGCAATATATATTCCTCAAGATATTTGCACATCTTTTTCTCACATGTGAATCCATCTGCACAGAAAATGAGCTACGGCACAGCTTCATTTTTGGGGGAAGTTTGCAGAAGACCTGAAAAAAAAAAATCAGATTTAAAGATTTTTCCAAAGTCTTGATGGGGTCTATATATAAGATCACAATATCCTCTTTTTTATAGACCATATTTACACACAAAATGTATTGGTTTCATTAAAACTGTTTCAGGTAGACTGTCATCAAACATCTATGTGAAGAGACTTATTGAAGTTTCAAAGCCACTTACTTTTATGCTTAGATGTATAAAGGACTGGAGATCTGATGTTGAGGTGCTGTGCAACTATTCTAATACATGTTATGGAATATCTTTTTGTAAACCTTTGACAGTTCCAGGAATCCAAATTGTGACTGAAAGCCCAATTATGAAACATGTATTGACAAACTACAAAGTCTGCTTCTTAATGAAGGAACAAATTGGAAATGGATACAGAGTGTGCTAGAGTTGAAGTAATAACAGTTTTTGTAAGCTTTTTTGTAGATGTGAAAATGCTTCGTAAGGTTTAGGGTCCAGCCTAAATTAGGTTAACAAGGGACATTAAATTAAGAAGAGTGAAAGAAAATGGTCATAAATGGGGGGCTTAAGAAGCAGTAACATTTTCACCAACGGCATGATCGTAGAATGGGATCAGACAAGTTTAAGAATAATATGAGTTAGACTGGAAGTTAGTTTCCTTGGAGACAGTGTGACATGCTATTTACATCCATCTTTCCTATCTATAACAATGTGGTTTACATTAATGGTTAGAAGAAGGACTTGCCCTAGAGGAAGGTGTCTCTGACAATGACCTCTCTTTTATACTAACGTTCTCACCTGCAGGTACAAGAAAGTCCTCACTTTCTTGTAACTTTGTCTGAAGCTTGGACAAAGTTTACCCCTAAAAGACTTGCTACTTACCTCATTTTTCAACAACTTAAAACCTCTGCATTACAATATCTAAATTATTCTTCTGTATTTGTTGCGGGAGGAAGCCTGTCTGAAAGCAATGCTCAAACAAATGAGACCTGGACTACAGCTGCAGTATCTAATCAATTAAATTACTCCTGTATGTGCTGGGAAAACAGAGAAGCATGCATGAGTTTTATTGTATAACTGTTGCCAAATTTACATTCTTCGCAGTCAATTGGGACAGAGGCTAAAGGATGATAATCATCCAAGTAACAATTGCAAATTGGCTTTATATAATATGAAACTAAGAGAGATCGGCCTGAAGCTACCTAATTTATAAGTCCATTGCTAGCTTATACCCACAATGTAATTAAAAAAAGCAATAACCATTAAGATGGTGGCCCTGTGTGGGGCAACATATCCATCCAACATCCAACACCATACTGAAGTCTGAGCCCAAGATAGAACCACTATACATAAGGGCCAGACCACCATCCAGGACTGGGACACATCACATAATTGAAGCAAGTGTCCTGTTCTGCTTGGTCTATGGCACTGGTCACAAGTGGACAGGAGAGGCTTGGCACTTGATTGACATGAATGTGAAGTGTGTGAGTAGAATCTTATGATGAGACTCACAAAAATTAACAGAAGCAAACACAAAGTCCTGCACCTAGGGAGGAATAACTCGATGCACCAGTACATGCTGGAGCCAACCAGCTGGAAAGCAGATTTTCAGAAAAGGCCCTGGTGGTCTGTATGGGCAAGTTGAACAAGAATCAGCAATGTGCCCGTGTGATAAAGGTGGCCAACAGTATCCTAAGGTCTTTCAGCAACAGTGTAGGCAGCAGGTGTGGGAGATTCTTCCTCTCACCACAGGTGAGACCCCATCAGAGTTCTGTGTCCAGTTCTGGGCTCCCCAGTAAAAGACACATGGACATACTGGAACACGGCCAGAAAAAGGTGATGAAGATGATTAAGGGACTGGAGCACCTTTCATAGAAAACACGAATGAAGAGTTGAGACTGCTTAGTCCAAAGAGAAGGCTCAGGGAGAATCTCATGCATACATGCAAATATCTGATGAGGGGAAGCTAAAAACAGAAGCTGGGGTCTTCTAAGTGGTGCTTAATGAGAGAGCAAGGGGGAATGGGCACAAATAAAGATACAATAAAATCCATTTAAACATAAGAAAAACTTTATTTACTGTGAGGATGTTTGAGCCTAGAACATGTTGCCCAGGCAAGATGAGGAGTGTCCATCCTTGGATATTCAAAACCTGACTCAGTAAAACCGTGAGCAATCTATTATATTTGAGCCTGCTCTGAGCATTGGGGTTGGACTAGGTGATCTCCAGAGATGCTTTCCAACCTCAAAGATTCTGTGATTCTATGAACAGAAATAAAAATATATTTTTATCTCAAATAGAACTGCTACTCACTCACAGTGCCCATCCTGCTTAGTAAATAACTTTTAGGCTATAAATAACAGTGTGGTGTGGCCTGGCTCTTGCAGCTGCCTTACACAAGATCTTCCATTGGAGTACTCCATAATTAATATTTCCTGAAACAGTCTTTTAGAAGACTTTTCTTTTTTTATACATTAGTCTGTTTTTCTAAAACTGTTTCCTTAAGAATTCTCCTAGTTTTGAATTAATACCTAGACGAATGTGAAATTTTATAATTCTTCTTGCAAAACTGTATTGCAGATTGTATTGCTTACGAGATTCAACTACTCATATACAAAATAAGCTTCTGATTCCTATCCAGTTTATACCTCTGTCTAGTACAGGACTTTACAAAGCTGCTTTGTTTGCAGACTTAATAGCAGAGTGCCTCCAAGCCACAAACATATGAAGGTTGAGTTTAGCTATACAGGCAGCTTTTGTGCATTCTGCTTTGTGAACAAAATCTACAGAAAGAATTTCTCTCTAACGTCTGTCTGCACTAGTTTTGCAAGAACTATTGTCAATAGTGTAAGAAATGCTAACCTATTAATCACAAGGCTTCCACGGGGCTTCCATGAGGATTGAGTCAATTTATACATACTCATGGCTTTGTTTTCCAATAGCTGATAAAATATTTTGTATCAGCATAAGAATTGAAAAAAAAGCTACAAAAATAAACAGCAAATTCTCTTGCAACTGTTGGTAAACCTTTTTAAACTGTACCCTACTAAATGACCTTTGGGTCTAAATCTTTTATACAAACCCTCAAGCGAGAAATTACATAACTAGCCCATTTTAGTATTGACAGATTATCCATACAACCCAGATGACGTTCCCCAAGAGAAGAAAAAAAGAATTTGAATATGCTCAAAATAGGATACTTAGAAACACAATGATACAAAGACAAAAGGGAAGGCTAAAGAAGACAATCTATCCAACTCCTTTCAAACTTAGCTTACATATTACATTCACTTCTGTGTTTATCTTATTGTTCTTATCACACTTATCACACAGAGTTTACCTTATTGTTCTTATCACACTTATCACACAGACTTTTCTTCCACTCACACTGACAAACCACTCAGTGGTATTGTTAACAACGGGAACTATTTCGTCTGCTTTTTCAGTTGCCTGAGTATACCACACTGAGTTTTTTTCTCTTTATGCTCCCTTTAAAAATCTTTCTATTCCAGTTGATCTTAGCAAATCTCAGATGTGGGCATACGGCCCTAGATCTTTCCATTATTATTCTGCAATGGATTCACAGAAACTCAGCATCAAAATTTTTCTAAACCCCATTATGAATCCCCTCTGCGTGGAAACTCCATTATGAATCCACTCATTTATTCTTTTTAAGGTGTCTTGTTTATATTTTAGTTGAATTATCTGCACATATTTTGACACTTTAGAAATCAGTCTTGACTATAAGTCACACAGATCAGTCATGTTTTGAGCCATCTCAGTTGATGGTGGTACCTTTTTTAATCATTACAACTATACCTCTTTCTTTTGTCTTAAATCAAATTAGGTTGCTATGATCATTCTAATTCAGAATTGTTGATGTTTATTGTCCATAATTTTTGTAATAAATGAAAAAAACCTACAAAGAAACTTAAGAGCAAAATTCATTGCTATTACTAATATATCAAACTGTTTGACACTGGATGGTCCCCAAATAAAAAGAAAATCTTATATATTTATGAAATTGGATGATATTCCCCTCATCAATGGACTCTGCTGCTTACTTGCCATCTTCTCCATTACTTGCTGTGAACAGGATGTTTCAGGACATCATTTCCTTCCACAGTTAAGCACCTGGACTGACAAAACACTATTCACTCTGACTTACACTAGAAAAACATCTTCAAAGAATAAGGTAGGAAGAAAACTGAGTATTCAGCAGGACTGTGAATCTAAGGGTATATTCACATTTTCAGACTATATAGAGGACCGAAATATTGTGGGAGAGTAATTGCTCCTTCACACATTTTGTGGGCTGTTAACAGTGTCTAATTTAAGACATCCTCCATGATGAAATGTCATCATTTGACTAGTACTCCATGAATTCCCTTGCAGAGTCAATGTAGTTACATCAAAGTTTCAGGAAGACTTTCTGACTGAGTTTAGGACAGCCATACCTACATCAGCAAATAAAAGAAGCCAGGAAAGAAAATAGCATGAATAAATGACTAGCACATCTCCTACTCAGAAAAACCAAACCAAACCAAACCAACCCAGCATGTTAAAATACCTTGAAGAAATTCTTCCTGACACACACTGTCTTCCAAATATTGTTTGACTTTGTCTTAGAGAATGCTTTTGGGTTTGGACCAAAACTATGCAAAAGAATGCTCTAAAACCTAAACAGCAATAAACCAATCTTGTGGCCTGGATCTACTTAGTTTACAAGAATATATATATAGTATAATGGGCTCCAAGTCTAGTTACTAGACAGTAATCTTGGAATTTCAGGTTAGCCAGCATTAAAAAAAAACTCAAAAGAAATATCAACTTACTTCACCACTTATATACTGAGGGAAATTTTCCTGTTTCTTGAGTTGTTCACTCGTTGGTTTTATGCTCCCTGCAATGTATTCCTCCTTTTATTTCAAATTTCTCTTTCCTACTTTTCTCCTGTACCATCACTGTACTATGGGAAGTAAAGAAGAATCTGCATCCAAAAGCAGACCCAATGTTATTTTAATGGCACCGTTTAATGGTAGTTTTCCTGAGATTTTGCAGCTCATGCCCTTCTGACTGATAATAGTGAGGTTCTTGAAATGTAAACATAGGGCACTCTTATTAAAGGAATCTCTTGTTTGACGATTATCTAACCTCTAGGTCTCCTTAATGAGGTTGAGTTGTTCTGAAGTAGAGACACTAAAGGTTGTCTCTATTATCTATCTCATTCTTCCAAAAAACCCCAAAAGTTTTCTTCTAAGGAAGGGTCAAGAATTTGAAGCTAAGAAAGCAAGCTATAATATTTTGGGTTTTAATTCATTTTTCTATCTCTGTTTTTTTATTAAGTGTAACTTGCAGATATGTCCATTCTAAAACATCTGTTTCATGATGCAAAACATTCTCACGTTATAGTAAAGATCAGAGATAATATTGTTAACACTGTCAACAAAAGAAAATATTTCTCAGTAATTCCTCTCTACTTTAAAATCAGATATTCCTAAGGCATCGAACCTGTATGAAAAATAGTAATTAATATTTGCATTGAGTTTCTCCCTATTGGATTGTGTTTTTCACTACTTTTACCATATATTGGTTACTTTTGCTTAGAATTTCAAAAAATAGAATAAGTATATGCTTATGAATTATGGCTTTTATTTCCTTGGCTTATAAACACAATCTGACAAGATATACCAATATCTCAACAGATAACAAGAAGATTTCAGAAAAGTAATTCTCTTAGTGAACAATTTCCATTTACAAAGAAAATCTTATTTTCAACATTTCAAAAATAGCCATTTTTGTTTCAGTTTTGTTAGAATATCACTTGGAATACAAGTAACACAAAAAATACTCTTCTAAGAGAAAGAGTTGCGAGTTTGTTTAAAAACAGAGAAGAGGGGAAATTTCTTCATTTTTGATGGAGCTGATTAGTATAACGCTTTGCAGATACCTGTAAAAAAGACTGAAAAGTCAATGAAGCAGAAGCATCTCTTCAGAAGTGGCTTGCAGTAACTTTTCTGCCTTCTGAACAGTAGTAATGTGAATGAACACTGAATAAATATGACCAGCATTACATCATAGTACGTGAACAGAGATATGATCAGCATCTGAAAAAATCAAAATATATTGGAAAAAGAATCTAAAAAAATACAAATGCATTGATGTTGATAAAGTACAAGATAAAAAATAACTATAATTTGAGCAGTTTCTCTACATTATTCCTTAAATTCTAGATATAGTAGACCAAATGTACAAAATTTCTCTTATGAGAATACAGGCAGGAATCAAGGCAGAAACATGTAGTTTGTCATCAAAAGACTCATATTTTCCTTCTCTTCCTCCAACACCCCATGCATACACCCTCTGAAAGCTCAGAATTATCTTCCTACTGACTAACTTCTGATCAGTCTCAAAATGCTCTTATCGCATGCCTGGAACTTTGCCTTGGGGTGACTCCAAAGCAAAGCACTGTAAAGCCAGAAACATACAGCTCACGTGGGAGATCAAATGATTTTCTGTTTGAGTTCGGTACAATTTTCTGTTGGTACATGCTAAGGCTTGTTACACCTCTGTGGTGTTTCTGCTTATTTGATAAGGGATGGTGTATTACAACGACATGTTTTGTAGCAACTCTGCTGAGCAACTTCCTTTCTACCTTCCTATTCAGACCTTCAAACCACGTCATAGCTTTCTATTGGATTGAAAGAAAACAAAAAAAATGTTTCAGAAAGACGAAAGATCCCCCATGTTTGCCCTCTAGGTATACAGTCTCCTCAGGGTAACAGTCTCATTTAGTTAATGTCATTTTTAGTGAATTAGAAATAATTTAGAAAACAACCATGAACTATGTAAACCATTATCACTCATAACTTGAGACAAAGCAGTTATTGGAGCTGTACTGAGCTTGGATTTGGGGCAAATTTTTCCTTACTGACCTGGCTTTTGCTGAAATTTGTGTCAATTTTCGTGTTCTTAATTGAGCTAAACTGCTATTTCATATGTTTTGAGACATGGCAGTTATCAAGAAGACACTGAATTTTGGACCATTGTTTCAACATGCTTTTAAAACTTGTGGTTGTTCCCACACACAGGTTAATAGATTTGACATTGCTTCCCTATTTAAGCATAAAAACACAGTACATCTTATTAAATTAGTTGGATATAAGACAACTTGAAAGAACTGATTAGGGGTAGAGAAGAAAGGCTAATCCACTGAAGAAGAATAATTTAAAAATTAAGAACATCCAGAAACATGATAAGAATCCAAAATTCCTTAAGGTTTATCTGATTATAATTCTTAAGTTTACTTGTCATTAATTTTTCTGGAAACACAATTTCTTTTTTCATCCAGAGAATAATGTCAATCCAAACTAGCGTTGCACAAGTGTCACTCAAGGAGGGAAAAGGATAAAAGGGGTTATGTGAAGCCATGTTCCTTCCCTAACCACAAGGGACCCTTTCTTTCATCTGTCTAGTCTCAAAATATTTTCATTCCCACCTTATTTGAAGATACCTATTTTTGTTTGACTCCAGCTGTGTAATCCCCAGCAGTATAGACTTACAGTTTAGACTTCAAAGTGTTGCTGTAAATTTATTTTAGATCTTTCCTCTCTCCCATCCAAAACCAGCTCTCTTTTCTGTGTGGGTGGTGGTGTGGTGGAAGTAGGAGAATTAGGAGAATGATCTGTCTGAAAGTTTGTGCTTTATGTTTAGATTGTATGCAAGTGCCGGCAAGTTTCTGCAGATTATTAAATACGGGCACAAGCGCTGTAGATGCCTAGAGCACTGTTGTCATGTGATGGTGGAAGGCTGACACTGGGACCAGAAGAAAAGCAGATCAAATATTGCCAGTGATGTCACTATGATTTTTAGAAAGAGGTGAGGGGGAGAAAGTAGGTGCCCTGAACTCATAAGAAATGCCAGACAACTAGAGATTTTGAGAAGATGATACATAAACAGAGCCCAGAGACAAATGGTGTTCTAGTTCAAAGCTGAGCCTGTAGTGATTTCCTGCCTTAAAAGCTTAGCCTTTATACTGCCAAAGATGTTAAACCCAACATGAATTGCTTTCATATGAATAGAAAAACATATCAATGTCACAGCTGTCAGTGGCAATTTCAAAAAGTTTACCTTCAAGTCCTCTACTCTTGATTTTTTCATAGATTAGGAATTTAACTACCGGTGATTTAAGCTTGACTGCACTCACTCTGTCACTGATTGTTATCCTCTACTGTCCAAGGAATCCTTTGACAGAATTCAGAATACCACTCTTGAGTTTGTATATGTATGTTTTTGTGCTTTCCTTAATCTTTTTATAATTCCTTCTTAAAAGTTTATTCTTTTCATTTGTTTTGGCTTATTTTTTTCATCTAGGCCATGCTTATGGTTATGTGGTTCCACAGTAAATTTGGAATTACGCTTTTCAAGAGAAAATAAACATACTTACTGTTGTCAAAGGGAGGAAGTAGAGGAGAATGAGATACTGAGTAATCACCTTCTTAAACTTTTTACCTAAGTAGACTTTGCTGTCCTATTTCATGTTGTAGGAGACAGGCATTGGATCGTGCTGGACACAAACAACTGTGATCACATTTTCAAAAGGTGTGATGCTTAGAGTTGAACAAAAAATGATTCTCCAAAGAGCTTTAAGTTGGGAAATGCCATATGGGAAAAATGACTTTTGCTGTGAAACTGTAAGGATCTTATCCAAACTCACTTATTTCATTTTAAGGCAGGAAAATAACAAAATCTAAAAAAAAAAAATTAAAAATAGCTATACTACCGTAGGAGTTAGAAGTATCCATTTTTTTTAATTTTTGAATTATTTTTCTTTTCAAAGTATTTTATAAAAAATGCTTTTAATTAAATATCAAAACAAAAAATGTAAAAAAATTCATATGAAATATTCTTAGTGTCCACAAATTACAGATTTCCTTGGATATTTTTTCTTAAGCAATTTCAGAGTATTGGTTTCTTATTGCATTTCTAAATGATTTGCATTTTGTAAATCCATTTTTTTAAAACCAGTATGAAATATATTTTAATAAGCCAGAGAAGGGAGTCCTGAAATGTGTGTTAACAGAAGAGAGCTGAAAATACTGGCATTAAAAGTTTAAATTATACACACTTCTGTTAAGTGTTCAGAAGCATTCATACTTGAAAATCACAGGAAAACAGGCCTCTGATGACCTCAAGTTAGGACCAGAAAAGATCACCTGGATCACTCAGGTTATTGTGACCATCAGTCCAGCTACCTGTAAGTAAAGTACAGTAGCTAGCACAAGAAATCAAACTGAGGAGGTGAATATATCTTTATCAAGGAAGTTCACCGTTGCATGCAGAAAACTGGTTAAAGGATTAGGATACCGTACATTTTATTTATTTGTATAATGTACGGGCGATCTGTTACATATCCTACCAGAAAAATTCAAGGCCCTCTTAATAAATTTTATAAATTATAAGGATAAAACTAGTCATGATGAGTAGCTGATAAGGATGTTGGTGAATGTAGGCAGAAACATTGAGTCTTTCTTATTTTTAGAGAAAAATTTTTAATCCAACCCTTACCACCACAATACCTGGCAACACAATAAAAGTAAGTCACCTTAAGTACACATTTTCAAATCTTCTTTTTATCCCACTCTGTGTTCCGTGTCTTGTGCAATTTTCAAACTTTAGCTAGGAATCAATGAAAAGAAAATAGTCTTTTCTAATAAAATGTGGAAAAATAACCCTCAGTGAACCTCAGAGCTGAGAGGGACCGCCTTCCATGATTGAACTCCTGACAGCACCTCATCCTTTTTCCATTTCTGCTTGAGGTAATCTGGCACCACCAGCCTTAATACCACTAGAATGGATGCGTAAACAGCACACCAGAAAAAAGGGGTAGATACTAGGGTGTTTTCTAAAAAAAATTAATGGTATTAGCAATGAGGCTTTCTGTAATAATCAGATAAATTAGACTACAAGTGCTTGTATCGATGTAAGTGAACTAGTAATAATAGCTGCTGTATTTTGGTTAGACTCTTAAAATCATAAGACAAACAATAATTCTTTGTCTCTGTATGTAAGGTGTTTCCCCTTTTGCTCCTAACAAAAAGGTGAGCATAACACTCCCTAGGACAGCATTTGTGAGACTCTCAGTCTTCAGAAATCTGAGAAAAAAGGACTGGAGGAACGGGAGCAATCCAGTCATGGTAAAAGCATAACAACTAATTAAGTAGAAAAGCACATGAATGCAGTAAGAAGTGTATGAGAGAGAAGACTACGAGAAACTGTAATCGCTGGTAGAATAATTCTAATATATTTATAGGGTGACTGTTAGATGAGTGAACTTGAGGGACTGTTTAGAACAGCACAGATTCCTGTGCTACAGACAGTGGATTATTATCTACTTGCATTTTATGTACATGGGAATAAGCAGTGGGATGCCACTCTGTCATCCCTAAGCACTGTACCCTTTTTCAGTCAGTATGCTAAAAACAGGTATCTGCCAGTGGCAACCAGAATGACTTTTGGTCCATGTCACTGTGTCCTGGTTTTCTGTTGATATATCTTGGATGGATGCAAGTAATTTCATTTTCTGCAGGTGAAAGACAATCTTGCAGGTACCAGACATTCTTTTTTTTTTTTTTAAGAATTAATCTTCCAGTAGGGACATGCCAGAGAAAAACTGCTTCTACACAAAGAAGCAACTGATGATCCAGAGTTCCATACCTTTGCTACCTATTTGCTCATTACCACATTAGCTTGGATCCTGTCAAGATACAAGGATTTTCTGGACTGAGGCCATTTCCTCCCAAAGCTCCAGGACAGGCTCTATAATGCAACTGTGGCACAGGAGGTTTAATAAACCTTGTAAATTCTGTTGCTGTTAGTGTTTCTAAGAAGGCATGTGAAAAATGCCTTCAAGTCCAGTAATAAGTAATATACTTCCATACAGTCACATTGTTAAACACAGGGCCAAATGATGATGCAGGATAATGAAAACAACACTATAATTTGGGGAAGACTACCTTGATGAGAGTTGCTTTGAGTAGAAAAGTTTGTTGAAAAAACAAAAATCGAGGTCCCATTTTAAACTTTTTTACCTTGTGCCTCTGAAGGGGAAAGAATTTAGTGGTCCTATACAGCCAGTCTATGGTTAATTTTGGTTTATAATTGTCCCCTAAACCTTTATGAGTCCTTACATAACCTGAATACAAGAAGATATAGAGAATATTTTTCTTTCCTGGGAATGCACAAAAAGTATTATTAATAGAAAAACTCTAATGGTTTGGAATCCTGTTTGACAGTTGAAGTTGTCTCTGCTATAGCAATATAATTTACAGTATTACATTTTCAGGACTTCTCATCTACTTTACTATAAGAGGAAGTAATCTCCAAAACTGAAATATAAATTTTCCTGGACTACCACTTCCGGGTGTATTTTATGGGAACTGTCTAAATGAAAACTACTAGTATTGATTTATTCTTCTAAGGCACCAAGGCATTTCACACAAGTACGTGATGGCAACTTAGCTTGCCTTTCCTGCATTCTGGGCACATGACACACAACTTTTCTTCCCCCCCACCTTGCCCCTCAACTCAGCATTATAATAGGCTCTTGTTTGCAGCCTCTGTCTGTTTGGACAGATAAAGATCTGTCCAGAATAACTGATGACAAAACCAAAAGCAATATTTAAGATCAGATCATCAAGCCGTAATTTATTTTTTAGATCTGACATGGCAAAGCATACAACAGCTCTCCTTAGAGGCAGCCAAATCTGGGATAGAAAACAGCAGCAACTTGACAGAAAAAGTTGCTGAAGGACAAATTGTTAAAAATAAAATTTTGAACAACCACCCATACTTAGGCTGGGGTCAGGTATGAAATTTTTATTTAACCTGCGACTTGTGGTGGGTTAGCCTTGGCTAGCAGCCAGACTCCCACCCAGCTACTCACTCACTCACCCTCCTTAGTGGGGCAGATGGTGCAAATAAGAACAAGAAAGCTCGTTAAGTTGAGATAAAGACATTGAGGTTGCATACCAATTACTATCGTGGGCAAAACAGAATTGACTTGGGCTAAACTAATTTATTAATTGCCTATTCAGGGAAGGTTCAGACTTGACATTAGGAAGCATTTCTTTACAGAGAGGGTGGTCAAACACTGGAACAGGCTCTTCTTCTCTCTGTCTGATGTTTTTTGAACTTTCTTAAAAACGTTAACACAGAGGTGCTGACAGCTTGGCTGATGGGATCAGCTGTGTCCTGTGGTGAGTCTGTGTCTGGCACAGGGTAGCCCCTAACCTCGTCTCAAAGCAGCCATCCCTGCTAACAAAGCAGATCCTCTGATACAAAAACCTTGCCGTGGACAGCCAGTACAGTATTCACCTAAATTTTCTTCCACAAAATGAGACCTACATTCAGATGCAACACTTACCTAAATCTCAGATCCCATATTTCATTTCAAATCCAGAAAGTAAATCTTTATATCCAGGAAATATAGAGGATACATCTGCCAGTTTCCCATGACTTCTATGGTTTATGCCTTTTCCATATAGACAAAACATGTGATGTACCATGGCCATTTTACTGATCTCTCTAGTCTGATGCCCTAAACAGTTATTTTACTTTGGCAATGTCTAGAGGTATTCTTGAGAATAATCCTCCATTGTAGATAATTTCCTAATGCTTGTCACCCCATGAGGAAATAAGGTTGGGTATTCCTGTCAGGAACTGGAGGAGGAGGAGGATGTGGTACAGCTAGAAGAGACCACTAAATGTCAGGCTGACGGTAGGAGGGAAGGGGTGATGAAAATAGTGGTCTTCTGTCTGATGTTATGAGCTTCCTGTTATTCAAGAATTATTACTTCCATTTGGTTAGAGTATAGTCACCTTGAATACAACCCATCTGGTATAAGAACACATCAGAAAGTTAATTTGTTTTTAGGTGAGTTCTTAAATTCTTATGCTACTATTAAGATATGGACAGTATCTGTAGGACCCTGATTATAACACTGCATTCCTAAAATCTCCATTATGATATTTTGATAAATGTGTAATGCAGCATTAGTTTAAACAAAGCACACGAAGCACACCTCATTCAGACCATCCGTTAGAATAAACTGTAATACAAAAAACCTGATAAAAATTATTCAGACAATCATTGAATCTTAATGAGGGACAGGTTTTCAGAATTAGGAGCAAGCAGAAGAATACATGTTTTTTTTCTCTGGTATATTTCAAGACCCAAATGAGTTCGTATTACTGCTTCAGTGGGATTTAAATTGAGACATATGTGTTAGCAAATTTTGCTGTAACATAGTGGGATGATGTTTTAAAAAACATATGAATATATATATCCATCAGACTGCTTATTTATTCTGCGGCAGTAGCAGCAGCAAACAAGATTCTCAAAATAAGGGCTAAAATAACTTCTGTGAATTAATCTTAATTTTAAAATAATCTCAGTATATAACATTATAGAATGTAATCACCATCTGTGTTGCTCTACTTCCTTAGTGAGAACTCATTTACTTTGAAAATAATATCAGGTTTGGATTCAGAAAAATATGAATATAAAATTGAACTAATAGATACAAATTAGACTCTCTGTATGTGTTATGTGAAAGCCTAAGAGTACTAGTTATGTACTGTAACCAAATAAATACTTTCATTCACTAACTATCCCTTTGTCTATGGGCATAATTAAGCTCATAAAGCCAGAAAAAATATGCAAATTTTCTGTTATCATATATTTGTCTGTGAATAGTACATTTTCTATTAAATTATATACTGATTTTCATTGGCTGACTAGCATATAAAAAAGAACTTCAATACTAATTGATGACTAAAGATTTCCTAAAATATACTAAAATATAACACATATTTAAATGTATTATGAGATCTGGGACATGCTTTCAGGATGTTATTTAGATTTTCAGTGTGTGGTTTGATTCAGGAGCTGGTAGGTTTAGAGGGTTTCACTTACTATAGTTCTTTAGTGTTTATTTTCTGAAATAAATTTCCACTGAGGTAAATGGCTTATACAAATTCCTAGGTTATGATATTCTTCCTGCATTGTATCCATTATTTCTAACTGTAATCATTACTTGATGCTGTGTTTTAAGTTATTTTGTGCCTTTAGTTCTCAGTGAGGCTGCTACCAAAATTTAAGAAGATAAAATAGCAGATAAAAGTCTGGTTTCAAATAACTCAGTAAGTTTTCATGGTCTGGACCACTGTCTTGATGGTCTCAACTCAAGACAGAACTGCACCTCCTTTATGCTGCCAGCCTCTATTTCCATTGAATGGAATGCCTGGGAAACAGTGAAAATACAGGTTTCATTATAACTTGAAGTTGCATGAAGCTATAGATTGCACTCAGAGCTGGGGGGCATGAAACTGCTTTTGTGTCCTTTAGTACAAATACAGCCCACATAAATTCCTATTGCCTTCAGTGTTGCACAGAATTCACCATACTTTTATACTTTTAAAACAAAGTGTTAGAATTAAAATCATAAGTAGTGATGAAAGAATTCCAAATTATGAAGTAGCATAGTGCTTTACATCAGGGATTTCATGTTTTTCTCTTTCTCAAGTGAAAAAAAGAGGTTGTAAACTGAAGAAAGAAAGAAATCACTTTCATTGAGTACAGAAAAAAATTTCTCAATGAAGGCCTGATTTCACAGCCTTTGATTCCTTGATATCGTCAGATCTGAGAAGGATCAAAAGAAGCTACTTTCGATGTACCTAGGAATAAATCTTGACAATTTTCTTACTTGTCACCTGTTTGAATTTTTGTACATTCAAAAAAAAGAATCAGTGTAAAGTCTGGCAGTGAGATAGGTTTTTGAACCATGTTTTCAAGACTAATTCATAAACATGTTTAGCCGTGTATTGACAAGATCGTTCCAGATGAGTGTTCCTGCAGGCCAGTAAACCTGTATCAGAGAGACAATATATGCAGTTGAATCACATTGAATCTTTTACCCTCTCAGCTTTTCCATATTGGTTATATCCACTAGGTTCTGTGTACACAATATTCCCCGATTAATGCGTACAAATACATTTTATTTTGTTCTAGCTAAAGGGAGCTAATACTGTTGCTGAAAAAAGCACGTGCTTCTAATATCAATAGTAATTTCATTCACTTCATGGGAATTACATATGGGCTAACTGAGCAGACAGTAAGGTGGATTGAAAACTGGCTGAATTCTTTTCAGAGCAGCCTAGAGGCTGCTGATGAATGGCACAAAGACTAGTTGGAGACAAGTCACTAGTGGTGCGTACCTCAGGGGTCAATACTGTGTCCAGTACTGTTTAACATCTTTATTAATGATGGGGCAGAGTATGTTTAATATCTTCATCAATGACATAGATGGTGGAATTGAGTGCCCCCTCAGCAAGTTCGCTGATGACACCAAGTCGAGTGGTGTCATTGACACTCCTGAGGGATGGGATGCCATCCAGAGGGACCTAGACAAGCTTGAGAAGTGGGCCTGTATGAACCTCATGAGGTTCAGTAAGGCCAAG
>JAVKLA010000027.1:35647310-35682681 GCA_034782735.1 Sagittarius serpentarius | reverse complement strand
AGTGTCATTGTTAGTTTCTTCCTTTCTGTTCTATTAAACTGTTCTTATCTCAACCCACGAGCTTTACTTTTTTTTTTTTTCCCCCCGATTCTCTCCCCCACCCCACTGGGTGGGGGGAAAGTGAGTGAGTGGCTGCATGGTGCTGAGTTGCTGGCTGGGGTTAAACCACGACACCCTGGCTCAGGAAACCCCCCCTGCATGCCATGATCCCCTGTTCCGCTGCAGAACATGTCTGCACTGGAGTTGATTGATTTGGTGAGTGACACAGGAACATAAGGTTTAAAACGAACCCCTAAGTCAGAGGGGAAGTGAAGACAACAATTATGAATCATCAACAAACCCTAACAACAAACAAAAGTAAACATGTTATAAACAAATCAAAACAAAATATAAAATAAACAGAAGCTACTGAAATGTAAAAATGTAAAATGGGAAATAAAATCTCCAAGAAAACCATAGCTGGAATGCTAAACTAATTTTAAAATATAGAAGCAATTGCAAAAATTTTAAGTCTAATTATATATGATGTCCAGCCCAGATGACATCCAGTAAATTGATAGACAAGATGACACCAAGTCCACAACTAGATAACAGCAATAAATAGGAAGTACAGAAGTGGTCATTATTTACTTTTTTTCCATGTATAAATGAAGTAGACCAAAACATTCATATTGCATGTGTATTTTAACTGATCTATAAATAATAAGAAAGTGTAACAAAGAAACAATTCATTACTACTTGAAAGAAACATACAAAATTCAGGTATGCACTTGCAGGGAAAATTACTAGCGTATTATCACTTCTAAATGCAGGTAAAGAAATAGATCCCTGCTGATTTCTCTGTCTTTTACATAAGCAGACACAGATCACAGATGTTTAGTGTTGCCCTCAGTAGTTAATTCTTGTTGTAGCAAAACGTGTTCTTTTAAGAAATGTTGTTGACTTTTTTATTTGGTTTTTAACTAATCATTTTCTAAAGTACTTTTCTCTTGATACCACGCCAGATAATAGAAAAATATCTAAATAACTCAGTGTCTTTTAAAACTTGGACTCTTTTTCTATGTAGCCATTTACTGCAATATCATAGAATCGCTGAATCATTCAGGCTGAAATGGATCTCAGGAGGTCTCTAGTCCAACCTCCTGCTCAAAGCAGGCTCTGCTGTGAGAGCAGACCAGGATGCTCAAGCAGATCTTGGAAACCTTCAACAACAGAGATACCATAGCTTCACTAGGCAACCTCTTTCAATGTTTCATTGTCCTTGGAGTGAAAAAATTTTTCCTTGTAAGTCAGACTGCTTCCATTTCAATTTATGACCGCTGTCATTCATTCTCCTTCCCTGCACCTCAGTAAATAACTTGCCTCTGTCTTCTCAGTAACTTCATCATAGGTACTGGCAGGGTGCTTTTAGACATCCCAAAGATGTCTCTTCTTCAGGCTGACCAAGCCCAGCTCTCCCAGCCATTACACAGAGGGTAAGTTCTCTAGCCCCAACGAGCTTAGTGGCCCTCTGCTAAACTCACTACAGTTTATCAACTTGTTTCCTGCACTGGAAGCCAACACTGGATGCAATATTCCAGATGTGGTCTGTATCTGAGATTAACAATAGTTTGAGTAGATTTTTGTGGCCTGAGAACAATTATTTCCACAAAAATCTCAGTATTACATAGCTTGCAATTCCAACCTGCTAGCACAGAAACACATTTAAAAAACATCTGCTATTATTTTAATCCAATTCAAATCCAGTTCAAATCCATGTGTAATACAGCTTTCTGTAATCATAGATCTAGAAATTCAACCAGTCAGGCTCCTCACAGTACATTTGTCTAAGGACAACACGACTTTTTTTTCAATAAAGCACTGTGCAGAAAAAAACAACATTGTTTAGGGAAGGGCATCACTCATCTCTACCCAGTAACAAATTATGTGTGTTCTGGAGTGACAGGAACTGAAAGTTACAGAATGTTAGGCATTTTATCCTTTTTTTATAAACTGAATCTTACACCTGTAATCAGCGTCACTTACTTATTATAAGAAACCCTGTGGAAAGAAAGAAAGGTAACATGATTATTTTGAACAGATTACAACATTGAAATTCCCCCTATTCTTAGGAATAATACTTGAAAGAAAGCTAGAAATGTCAAAGAAATACCTGGTGTGTATCTGCAGTATTATAAATCACCTTAGGATGTCAATTTAAACATTTTTAGTGCCTTGCTATTCCAAGATGTTAAAGCCTTACTGCTAAGTATTCACCGCCTTTTTATTTTGGTTTAACTTCTTATTTTGCAAGAAGAAATTAACAGAAATTTTATATAATAGAAGAATTTGAATGTTAAGAAAGTAGAAAAAAACCAACTTCAGTTTCAAAAAAAATATCTTTCTGAATTAAATACAGAAAAATCTCACCATCTTTATTTACAGGGGACACTGGTGTTGCAAAACACCTTGATTTGCCTAAGTGAGAAAAGTGGTCAAAGTTTTTGCTGCTTCTTGCTTGATAATTTACAAAGTTTTTGCTGCTTCTTGCTTAGAACAGAGCAGAATAGAACAGAACAGAATAGAATAAAATAACTTGGCTGGTGGTAAGATGTTACCTTAAGAAAAACATTTCCTAGACCTGACATAGCTGGCCTTTTGAAAATAGTCATACAAAGTATAACGCAGATTAAAACTGTCTGTCGGTGATGAAGACAAATAAATTATTTTTTTACTAATTCACATGTGCTCAAGCATTTTCCTGCTTTTAATAGCTGATTCAAAGGACAATCTCATACTTTGAGACTCGCTAATTTTCCCCTTGACACTTTCTAATAGAAAGGCATCATAAGATTATGTAAACAAAGCAATGAGAAACACAATCATGTATATATAGATCATGTGGTTGTAGATTTGTGGAATTATTTATTTATTTATTTATTAAGCTGGATCAGTTCCTTGTACTGATTTAGAGTATAATGATTTGTGCTGGCAAAAATGAGAGGCTGAGCATCAAAGAGTAGAGAGGTCAGTATTGCCACCAGAACTTCTTCCTTGCCACCCCTTCTAGCAGATGGGATGCAAAGATTCCTAATAGTCATTGTGGCAGTTACAGATCATCTGCCTTGAACCAAATAGGCTGAACTGTCTATAGTTTAGGGTGTTTTCATGAGCCCAGATTGCTGAACTGGGAACTCTGGCTAACTGCTCAGGCCAAATAGAAGATCGACAACAGTCCTAAATGTTGGCTGCAGACATTGATCACCCCAACCTGCTGTTTCTCCTGAGCTGGGCTAATGGTTCTTGTTAATTTCATTGTTTCCATGGAGACTGAAAGTGAAAGAAAAATTTTTATACTCCCTGAAAGAACCCTCTCTCCCACCTTCTTCCTTCATTTCACACACATTCAGATGTCTTTTCCCACACTAACAGATCTTTTTATTTTTATTCTTTAAAGTACAATTTTTTTTCAGGAACATGCCTACATTTTCCACCCATGTCTAGCATTTGAGTATACCTCCTACATGTTTATAAACATCGCCTATGAGAGATCAATGGACTAAGATCACCCAGATCATTTCGTACATAATAACAAACAGCCCTCAGGCTAGGGACTTTCAATATATACTGACTTATTTTTCAGCTGAACCTCCCAGCACAGTACTCATAATATGTGACTAATCTAAAGTGTTGTTTAGCAGAAGCCACTTGGCTAACTAACATTAGAGGATCTGCCAGTAGACCTGGCACTGCCCAACCAAAACCCCTGCGCACTGTGGAAGGAGAGAAGATCCCCATAGTACATATAAGGAACTTGTTGGGGAAAACAGTCTGGGTTATTCTTTCCTCAGGAAAGGGTGCACTTCCTCAAGGACCTGGGTGCGCTTTGTGGGTAATACAGAAGAATGGGGGTGTCCAATGTGTACCTCAAGGTGATTTAATCCTGGGTGAAAATAATCCATTATTTCAGTTGTATGACGGCAGTATTACATGATGCTGTATGTCACCACTGCTGTGACTGCCATTTGCCAAACGTATTACAGCAGGAACCTCTCACTGCTAGCATAGCTACAGGCAAGAGGAGGAATTCATTGCAATGCTAAAATTTAAGGCCTAATCCAAAGGGACCAGGGGTGGGGAATGTAATGGATATATCTTTAAATTGTTGTAACCTATAATTTGAGTTGTGTACTATAGGAATTACTATATCAGGAACCACCTGAATCAATGGGGGACAAGTCTTATAAGAAGCAGTGCTAAAGCAGCAGTGTCCTGATCTGAGCAGGCTTTGGTAGCCAGTAACTCTACACAACGCACCACCTCTCCTGACCGCCATAACAGATGGAACCCAAAGTCATGGACTGAGTGAACTCAATGGATATTTTGTGGACATTTGTAGACATTTTATGGACATTTTATACATATTTCACAGGGATGGTCCATAGACTAAAGGAATGATATCTGTGTATTATATTAAAGGATAAGAAGGGAGATGGTTGTTAATAAGGATGTATTGGATAGTGTAAGACCTGAGTGTAACATGAATGGTATGGAATAAGGGGTGGAGAATGTGATGATTTTGGCTGGGATAGAGTTAGATTTCTTCATAGTAGCTAGTATGAGGCTATGTTTTGGATTTGTGCTGAAAACAGTGTTGATTAATACAGGGATGTTTTAGTTACTGCTGAGCAGTGCTTACACAGCATCAAGGCCTTTTCTGCTTCTCACATCACCCCACCAGCAAGGAGGCTGGGGGTGCACAAAAGGCTGGGAGGGGACACAGCCGGGACAGCTGACCCCAACTGACCAAAGGGATATTCCAGACCATAGGACGTCATGCTCACCCATAAAACTAGGGGGAAGGTTGGCTGGGGGGGGACTGGCTGGTTATCTATCAGTTGGTAGTGCACAATTGTTTTCATTTGCATCACTTGTCTTTCTTGGGTTTTATTTCCCTCTCTTTGTTATTTTCATTTTCATTATTATGATGATTATTATATTTTATTTTAATTATTAAACGGTTCTTATCTCAACCCACGAGTTTTCTTACATTTACCCTTACGATTCTCTCCCCCATCCTACCTGGGGGGAGTGAGCAAGCAGCTGTTTAGTGCTTAGTTGCCAGCTGGAGTTAAACCATGACAATTAGGAGGTCAAACTCTTTGGTCTAAAACTGCTACTCCATTTGATAAAGTAGGAGAATGTGCTTGGATGGGAGAATATAAAGAATAAGATTATTTAAGTTTATAAATCGGAGAGAGAAAGGAATGGAAGAAGAGACATTTGTTCATGAGGGAGGGTGAGTAGAAGATCAGGACACATAAACCAAGTTTTTAACATCTTACATAGTCATTATACTATCAGATATGCCTTCCGTGACTACTTTTCCATCACAAAAGTCAAGACACTGAAGTGATGGACTATGTGAAGGAGACCCACCTTCATGCTTTCACTCCTGATGAATATGCTCTCCTGAGAACTCTGAAGAGTACAACAGATGTAGTTGTATGGCTAGCATTAAGGTCACTGCTGTCATATTTGTGTGTGAGTATCACTGACTGCCCATGACAATGTGGCTAGTGCAGCAAGACAAACTCAGATTCTAGCTAGCATGATTCAGAACTCTGCTGAAGACCCTGCCTGGACCGTTGCTATATAGACAGGGCTGCATGACTCCATGTAGTAGAAAACAGGCAGCAGCAGTCAAGATGTAGATGTGTACATGAGCACTGCTGAAGATGATGGCCTCAAGATGAAAGAGTCTCCAACACAGGAGTCAAAATTAAAAAAAAAAAAAAAAGAGAAAGAAAACATGTAATTGTCTCATTAAGATCCAGCCTAAATGTCAGTAAGTCATCTCAGTCAAGATGGAAGAACTTCAGATATGTCTAAGTGACAGCTGAATATAATTTTTCAAGGCAGTAACTATAGATGGTTCACCAGATCTTATTGAAATTGTATATCTTTTGTTCAGAGAGTAACACCTCTGAGGAATGGAGTCTAAATTACCTACTGGATTGTCATGGTTTAACACTGGCCAGCAACTAAGCACCACAGAGCCACTCACTCACTCTTCCCTAGCGGGATGGGGGAGAGAAGTGGAAGGGTAAAAGTGAGAAAACTTATGGGTTGAGTAAAAGATGGTTTAATAGGTAAAGCAATAGCTGCGCATGCAAGCAAAGCAAACCAAGGAATTCATTCACTGCTTCCCGTGCGCGGGCAGGCAGGTGTTTTGTGCGCCCCCAGCCTCCTCTCTGGTGGGGTGGTGTGAGGAGCAGAAAATACCTTGACTCTGTGTAAGCACTGCTCAGCAGTAACAAAAACATCTCTGTATTATCAACACTGTTTTCAGCACAAATCCAAAACACAGCCTCATACTAGCTGATATGAAAAAATTTAACTCTATCCCAGCTAAAACCAGCACATGGATCTAGACGTCAGTCAGCACCATTGGGACATTAATCACTGATAAATCTTCAAGGTGACTACCAGATGGTCAGACAATACAAACACTTTTGACATAAATGCAGGACAAAAGATACGTCATTGAAAATTGTATCACTTATTTATAGGGAAAATTTTCCAGTTGCTCAAATTTGTTTTATTTACTTCAGGTTTACTAAATCTGTTTAATTTTGAAAACAAGGCAGCTGAAAACTGTTAATACAATTTTAGTTCAAAAAAAAGTACAAACAAAATGACATACAAAATAGTTTTTATTGGCTGCATGCTTATGAAAAAAAAATTTTTTTGAAAGAGGTTATTCTGGGCTTTATTGCCATGGGTTCTCCCACTCAGTCTTTTAATATGATGCATTTATAGACTATTAGAAATGCAACTGAATAAATAAATTCCATTAGTCCAGACTTTAATGACATTCATTGTTCTTAAAGTCACAGAGGATGTGTGTGTAAGATCAGATACAGGTTATGTTCATTTGACTCTCAGTTATATGTGGAATAGATTAGGTATCAGGTATTTACATAAGCATTTAAATTAGAATATTTTCTTCTCTCTGCTCTTGGAAGGATAGCAACAATTTTTGCTATTAGTATATTTACTGTGAGCAAATAAATAATTTGAATGCTGCTTTACTCATGTAATTGTAATAACAAGTAAAATAAGTTTTTTAATCAAGTAGTTTATCAATGATTTATTTGATAGAAGCATCCTGCAAGCAGAAGACGAGCTCTGGATGCTGTTACCATGGATTAAAGAAATGACAAAGCAAGAGCATTTGAAATAAGGGAAGGGTATGAAGAAGGCACCAGAGAATGGGAGTGGCAACAGAACTGATCTGCAGTTCTGAATGTAAAAGATAAAGTCTTTTTTTCTCAGTTTTTCCTGACTGCACTTTGTCTTCTTAAAATGCAAAATTTGAAGTCTTTTTACCTTTTTACTTTTTATTTTTTTAAGCTTCCTTAAGCTTGTGTGTCACAATGAAACTTCTGAGGCAGCTTTCTTTCCTGTCTTTTGTCCTCTTCCCCCATTCTAAAATAAGTATTCATTGGGCACATGGAGGTCAGAAATTTTCAATCTTCAGTATTACATGAATACGACATTGCTACTGTCATCTTTGGATCACATTTCTAGAGAAGAAAGAAGAAGGAAAAACCTCAAAAGTTTTTTTCATTCATGAACCTATACCAAATAAAGCATACAGATGTGACAGCTCTGTGGGGGTGCAGAGTTCCTTGTCTGAAACTACCATCTACCAGCCAAGATAAAACAAGGCGGCACAATTCCTGCCGCCAATTCCAGAGAGGAAGCTAAAGGACTGGAAAAAGTAAATAAGGTCATCCATGACACTTGGAAGTAATTAAATCATTGGAGATTAAACTAATCTAAACTAAAAGCATCTAAAGCATTGAGAGTAGATCCTAGAATAAACTTTATGGAGGGAAAATGTTTTTAAAATAAATGATACTTTGAAAGACTAATCTAATCATGTTCATGCCCTGAGGGCTGTTTCTGAGCAATTATAAAGGAAATGAACACATTGCAGAAGAAAAAAGAAATTCTAATGAATCATAAGTGACAGAACCAGGAAGGACTTTTCACATTGCACATTCTAATCCTCAGCGTTTCCAGGAGTACTCATTACTATTTAATGTAAGCTAGTTTCAAACATAAGCAGTCTTGATTGTCCCAAATTCCTTTGTAATCTGTTAGTCTTATTGTCTACTTTCCCTCTTAATAACCCTCTTCCTTTTTTCTTTTCTGTGGTTTTTTTTTTTTTTTTTTTCCCCTGTACAGCTGGGACTTCTCCTGTTTTAGCTTTTGGTTGTTGCTCTTTCTTCTGTCATTTTCTAAGGATGTGAATAATTTCTTTCTTAAATTTCTATTGTTATTCTGTAGGACCTTACATTTCAAGCGCTGATCATACCTTAATATTGATTGAACCTTGCTGAAGTGCATCATGTTTACCTCCTTCAGTATCTTTATATTCAGAAAGCATATCAGGTTTTCAAATCTTTAATTTTATTTCCCACTATAGTTCTTGTATCTTTCAAACTGTGAAAAGAAGAGCTCTGTATATGGATACAAACTTTAATCATTAAAGCTATGTAATATATCATTATTACTTTACTGAAATGCAGCATTGGTGTTTACTTCATATCAGCATCACAGTGAGTACTTGTATTTATTTGCTGTATTATTTTCCTGGATATTTCATACTTATCAGTTGTATTCTGAAGTTTTTGGCTGTGCTGTTTATTTCTTTCCCTCCCACCACACGGTGATCTAGAAGAGAGAGATTAGTAACCCAGGATATGCAGAGAGTATATGGTTGGTTTGCATCAGGGCTTACAATGATTACTGTTTTGAGAAGAAATAACTCCCATATCCTGGCTCTGGAATCCGCTAAGTATGTGTACAAACCCTGCTACAAGTCAGCTAAACTTTGAAAGGGGCAGGCTGATATTCAACCTCATACTTCTGTAAGAGGCATCTCTCATCTTCTGCCGAGTGCCCATTAAAGCTCCCATTTTCACAGAAGCAATGTACTATATGCAAGAAGCTACTCCCTTCTGTTGAGGTTCAGTTCAGAAGCAGTAGTGATATTTTGCTATGTTAGCAAAAAAACTATTTTTATTTTTTTTACCCAGAACAAAATCAGGGTTTTCTAATGGAAAAAAATCCATTTGAGGGGAAAAAAAAACCCCAGTTGTTCTTCAAATAATAGATCTGTTATTATTTAGTGCACAAAGGTTTCTGAATTCAGTCATCAGCATTGTTATAAATTTTATAACATGAGAAAGAAAAAGAAAATATCAGAGGAGGATAATCCTTCTTTTCATATTTTTTCACTTGTTTCATTTCTTCAACCCTGTCCTGTGTTGTCATGGTACCTCATTCAGATGACTCGTTCCAGCATTCATATATAATCTTTTGTACATTTTGTTTTGCAATAAAATAAAAATAAGTGTTTAGATAAAAGAAGTGGAGTTCAGAAAATCTTTTGAGATTAAGCAAGGAAAATATGCAGCAATCAACATGTGAAATAAAACATCTAATTTGAAATACACACTATCAAGGTTTGCTGAGAGAGATGTAAAGTATTACCAACAGAAATGCAAATACATTTGAAATTCAAGCTGAGACTAGTGTTTTCTGTATTAGTATGTGCTTGAAAATGGTCTCAGATTTGCAGAAATTAGTAGTGGAAGTTGATGTCTTTTGTGGTTAACTGCATAATCTGAATCTTCACATCATACAGTTAAAACTGCAATTTCTGTTTTCTTTGCTAACATTAGTAGCATTTGAATATTAGGGAAAATATATATATATGCATTCATATTCCGTCTAAAAGAATGTGTATCTACTAAGTAATTCCCTCCAACGTAAAACCTGTGATTTTGGGAAGTTATTCACAAAAGAGAATCCTAGCAATATGGATTTGGCTGCATCAAGTTTGGTTATTCGTGCACTGTAAAAAATGAGCTCCAGCACCATCCCAGTAGGCTTTGCATTCTCTGCCATGTGATTATCCAGCATAGCCTTTACTTAAATTCAGATATTATGAACTGGGGGAAAAAGAAGTGTGTGCATATATATATATATCTGATTTAAGATACAGGAAGCCCCAGAGAGACTCCTACTGATGTGCCGTGTGGTGTGAAGTAGTTAGTCTTCTCAGAAGGGGTTAGCCACTCTGTCCCACTCAAACTACTAGCGATAGGGAGGGACTACTCTCTGGGATAGATGCTTGATCATATTTAATAATTCTCTTGAACATGAGTCTGCTCTTAGTGCCTGGAAATTATTCTTTTTCAACAGACCAATTCTCTTGAAATAATAGAATTACCTTATTTCACATTCTATATTCAAAAACCTAAAAGATAAGATGGGAGCTGTATTTTCATAGCACTTCCCTGACTTTGAAAGCAGCACTGTAAAAGTTATCTTCTCAGTTTTTGATTTATGAGATTTTAATTTGCAACATGAAACTGAAATATTTTGTGCCTAAGCAGTTTGTGAAACAGAATTTTTGCAAATATGAAGATGTATTTATGCCTTTCATTAAATCCCTGTTATCAAGACTTAGAAAATATTGTTTCTGTATGGAAAGCTACTTGCCCCTTGTTTTTAATGACTTTGCTAATAATTGTGAGTTGGCTTTGCATTTTGCATACCAGTAATGATTTTTTTTTTTACTTGATTGAAAGCCTAAAAGAAAAGGCAATTAAAAATACTAAAGGAAATTACAAAAGTTATTAAGAGTTGGTTTTAGGTGTAATGAGGTAATCATGAGTCATTTTGATGATGCTGTGACAATTTTGTTCACATTGCCTCATGATAAACTGCTATATCTCTTAGAGGAAAGTTTATCATATGAATAGAGATTTATTTAAACGTAGTACTACACTACAGTACTATACCATTGTCCTGATATACTTAATGGCTCTTTCTTCAACACGTACATGCATTTACAACCACTTTTTCTTGATTTTAAAATCCTAACTGTTCTAAAATGTGTTTAAGGCATAAATTAGATACCTTGCATAGCTTTGATACAAGGTCTTTGTTGGATTGTTTTTAGCAGTAGCAGAACAGGACAAAAAGATTCTACTTTTCTGTCTTCCTTCTTGCTTTTATTTTTTTTCCCCCCACTTAAAAAAGGCACCCTATCACTTGAAAAATAATAAAAAAATAATGTTTTAACTGAAAGCAGAATTTATTTGACTAACTTTTATTGGGAAAAAATAAATTAAATGTAATGAAGTTATTTTTATTCAGATTCCCCAGTCCTTCTACTTCACTGTTAGTGGGACTCTAATTAAGCAAAATCTTTTAGGTTCCCAGAGCATCTATGAATTCTCATTTTATGTCAGAAGATCTTAGCAGTCCTTCCAGAATACTGCAGAACAGAAAATTCATTATCTAAATGACAACTTCCTTGATGCTTTATAAGATTGTTCTTAAATTATTTTTTTATTTTTTTTTTCCGGGAGACAGTAGTATTGTTTCTGCTGGGGAGCAAGAGGAAAAGTGAGACAGACAGAGGGGAGGGAGGAAGAAAGGAAGGAAAGAAGGAAACTTCTGGTAAAATTATTGAATAAATATTAGTTACCAAAACCTGCCTGTTTTAACAAAAAAAAAAAAAAAAAAATCAAATGAGTTGTAAGACACAGGAGTTACCTGTAGGAACAAGAAATAAGTTTCTGGAACAAGTCAGTGCAAGTATTAAGGTATTACACAGAAAGAAACCAATCAACATGAAATTTAAGTTTTTAAAAAAGACTTTTTATTTACCAGGTCTTCAGGTCACACTATTTACATTATTTGATAGCTGTGAATATATTTTGTTCCAGCTAGAAGAATGTGGTTTGCTGAAGGCACTTTTAATCCTAAGGAACAGGGGAGGGGGCAGACAACTGTTTCAGATTCACATCCTGATTAAGTCTTTCTACATGCCCATGATGTTTACACCAGTGTGACTCCACAAACTCCAGTGTAAGCAATGGACAGAATTTTTGCATTTCATCAGAGTTCCACGAATTGCAGCATCAAATTAACACTACAGTTAGTAATTTTCTCTCCATGAGGCAGACCAAACTTCCCTGTGCAGAGAAAACTGGGGAGGGGGTAGCAGCTGGCAATCTAATAGCAACGAAAGTAGCCTTAAAAACTGATTGTGTGATGGAGCAACATAGTGCTCTCCTTGGATTTAGAATAAATCTTGGAAGGTAAGGCTAAATGAGAAAAACCCAGTAACTAAGACTGCTAAAATTATTTAATTTACACATTTATTACCTTTTCCTATAGAAGTGGTCAGGACATGCACATAGAAAAATATCTGAGAAGAACAAGAGCATATTAGCACTTATTCTTATGAATAATTTTATTGAATCAGTAGTCGTCCATGATTTGGTGTCTGGGGCTATGGTATGGAATACAGAAAGTCTGAATTCAAGACCCTGCTTTCGCTGCTCATATTGAGGTTTTTTGAAGAGTTTGGGATAGTGCCTCAAATGTAAAAATAGTTGCAAGAAAATAGAATAATCTCTTTCCAGTTGCTTCTACAGCTCAGAAGCATGATCTACCCGCATGGAACAGGGAAGTAGGGAGATTATTTGACTATCGTATGTACTTCCCAAGGTGGTAGAAAATATCAGATGGTCTAGAGAAAGGCGGTCCTTTTTCATGATCACTCTGTTTATGACAGCAGGACTTCCAGCTTCTCTCACTCTATTTTCCAGGGTGTAATCTCTTATTTCAATAAGGTATTTCTTCACATTATGGAGTGTGCAACTGAATTTTCTCAGAATTCCGATTTTTTAGATGTTTTCTTCAATTAGTCTCAAAGCCAACTATTAGAGTTTACATAGTGTTGAGCCTCCTTGGCTTCTTTGACTCTAAATTTAGGATTGTGAGTCACAACACCACTGTTTATCATCTGTGCCCTAGAGGGACTTAAATTAGCTCTGAATAAATTTGGGAAGTTCAGCTGTTCATCACTGATCATTACTAAGAAACAGGTTTTTTTCCCTTAAACCAAACAATCATTAATCATTATTTGGATTACAGAATGAGAGTTCTGAGAGCCAAAACCAACACAAATCATGTTTTAAAATTCATGGAGGATTTAGAAGACTCCATTGTTTCCAGTGTCTGTCTCCCTTTTCTCCTTAAACACAGTCTACATGCTTCTTTTGAAGCTCACTCTAGGGAAGTTCATTGTTAAAGGTTAATGTCCATTGGCAGAGCCTTCGCACTGTCTCAGCAAAGACAACTCTCTAAAATACATTGCCTATTCAATTCTAAAGTTTCTGGTTAGAGAGCTAGGCTCTATTTTCCTCTCTTTTTGCCCAAAGCAAGACTTTAATCCATTCTTTTTCCATTAAATATAATGCAGAAATTTGGGGGAAAAAACCCTGATAATATGCAGTAAATACAGAAATATTTTAAATATTTTCCTATTTTCTACATTTCCTTCAGGTATTCACAAGGCATAAACAAATAATATATACACATATATATGGAAATATCTTCTATGGTGCCTTTTTTCCCTGATTTTTTATGCTTAGAACAAAAGTATATATTCAAAAGAAAAAAGAAAATATTAAATAAGAACACGAGTCTCACAGAAACAAACAGTTCATACTGCCTTCCATGCAAGTTGGCAAAGAAAATAAGACTTTTTTTAACGTGGAGCAGATACGCAACTCTCTTCTGCATGGTCTCTATGGCTAAACCTATGCTGCTAAATGAAGTATGATGAGGCATATTCCCAGACACAAAGGCCAATGGTTCCAGAGCAGTGGGCATATATGTTTATAAACTATCGCAGCCTCCAAAGACAGCTTGGCATATCCTAAATTCTAAACTGTGCCTGAGAAACATTTGGGGGAGTGCTAGTTTATCCTAATGTCCAGGACTATTCTGATCATTCAGTAGTACAGAAAAATGAATTGTAATGTACAGGAATTAAACATGGTTCCGTTTACTTCATTAATCTAGACATATCTCAGGGACATACTGCTGCCACCTGGGTTACCCAAAAGGGTGCAACAACCGGAGTTATGACTGAGCAGCTGAATCCAGCACAGGCATCATGTACGAAGGTAAGAACATGTTAGTGATGTTGAAGCTTGACTCTTTAGCCTGGATCAGCAACCTTGGTAACACGCAGCTCCATGAATTCATCATATAGGCTGTCTTGAGACTGATTTACAAAGGAAAGCCTCAGCAGGGATACCGGTACTTGGCACTAGTTAAAACAGAATGAAGGTAAGACTCCCTAAAGCAAAACTTCAGTGACTGAAACTACCCATTCCTAGCCATTATTCTCTTTGTACTGTTAAATGATCTCATGCAGTTCATTAATCAATTTGGGGCTTCATCTGAGCTCTCAATGAGACCAAACTCTTCCATAAATTAGGAAAACAGCAGGGTTGTTTTCCTATTTTCATTTCTTATTTTTTGCACTGATATAACGTAAGCTTTCCAAAGACAAGACAGTAAAATGTGTCCAGATTTACACAAAGTATTTAGAGGTGAAGCTGCATAGAGATCTTTGTATATATATACACACATACAAGAAATTTTATTGTTGTCATCATCTTTCTGTATTAAAAAATATTGAAATACTAAATTTTATTGAAAAGGAGTCTCTGTATTGATACAGAGGACAACTCTGACACAGTAGAATTATGGAAGAACTTTTTTTCCAGTATCCTTCATTTCAAATACAAAGAATAGAGCTGGAATCAGCAGTAGTTCCAGAACTCTGATGACCTCCATGTCAGGGCATGAAGGGCACCAGTGGGCCTGCCTGTCCCTGCCCTGTCCCCTTATGGTCTCCCTCCACCCTGTCCAAGAACCCCTTTCAGAACCCAGAGGGTGTCCCCCCATCCTGCTCACAGCCCAGGACCCCATTTCTGCCCCTCCTGGTGCCATCAGCCCCTGCCCCAGTGACTCCACAGCAGGGCTGGTCTCCAGCTCCCCATAACCCTGCCCTGCCTGGCCTTAGGCCCCACCAAGCCGGGCCCACCTGTGGGCCTATGTCCCAGCCTGGCCTCAGCATGTCGCGGTCCCCAGGGAGATGCCCAATGCCTGGGGCTGCGACTGCCCCAGTGCCCCCCAGCTGCCTGGTCCTGTCTGGGGCAATGGGATGGGACCTGGCTGCCGGGCCCTGCCCTGTCACTACAGGGGAGCACCAGCAGCTCCTGGCGCCTGGTCCCCAGTGAGCCACTAGCCCACCTGGCACCCTGACACTTTAGTGTTTTACATGTATATCCCTCGTATAAAGGAGCCAGATGTTATTAGCCTGCCTATATAAAGAGGCTAAGAGGGTGATTATTGCTATATAAGGAACAAAAACAAACGTGTGTATTGCATGATTCTTAAGGCTATGCTGGTATTAGTAATTACATTTATTCAGGATTGTCCCCAGGTGCTGAGGGTGACTGTCACCAAATGGCCTGAATTTATGCTTACAGAGCATGGACTCCACCAGAGGCTGGCTGCATGCAGCCTGTCTAACAAGAATGGTCTGTTGAATGGTCTGACTCCTGAGCTGCTCCTGGGAAGTTACTCTCACAAATGTAAAGCGCCTGAATATTTCTTATGTTACAACACAAAGGAAGGAAAGAAATGAGGTATATATATCGCTGTACATCTCTACTTTTCTCATTATACATGAAGGACTATAACTGGGAATTATGTAGAAAGTAGGTCTGCCTTGAATCCCAGCACAAGCATACGGAATATATACTTCTGAACTGGACTAATGAGTAACCTACTTGAGCCTTGTAGATTATGCTATGTTGAATATTCACATTTCTATGCAAAGTAAGAAATGCAAAACTTCCTACAAAAGTGAAAATGTGCATGAATAATTCCTACATTTATTGTTATATAGAACATTATCAAATAAAGATATCCATAACTTGCTGGACAAGAAAAAAACTAAATGATTTCTAAAACTACCTACTGCTACTACTGCTTAGCAACAGCACATCAGTTTAAAACCACCTCTTGATTCTGCAAGAATGTGAACATGTTATACAGTAGCATTATGGTTAAACTCATAACGGTTTCATTAACTGAGCTATTGGACTTCATGCATACATTACCGTTCATTTTAATACCTGTAAGCTGATACGGAAAACTCTGCTTTGTGAATTTACTCTTGGGTGCAAAATTATTAACTAATATAATTGTTTATTAATAAAATAATAGTATTGGAGGCATAGTCTTTTGCGTCTATATTAGCTAACAAAAAAAAAACCCCCCAAAATTCCAGAAGGAAATAAATTTAAGAAAAGCTTAAACCAATGCATTTGCTGATGTCTGCAAACATTTAATTTACATCAATGTATATCCAGATTTTAACAGCTCTCTACATAAAATTGTTAGCTCTCTCAAATTGAACTTAAGGATCCTATAATATATTTAAAAACATATAATTTGATTATTCTGAAATACAAAGAACAAAACTTAAAATGCCAAATAGTCCAGGTTCATCATCCCACTCAGCTTTAAACCACAAACATTACATTTATGTATATCTTCAAAACAAAAATCTAATTTATCCTACTGAGCTGATATGCTCAGTTAAACTTCTTATGTTAATGGACTCATCTTCATAGCTGATAGAGACAAATAAGCTTTTTCTAGAAGTCACTGTAGATTTTCTGTCTCTTCCAGTGTGTAGAACAGCAATTCACAGATGAACTTACTGGTTAGATCCAAACTTCAAGAGAAACACTGTAAAGGTCTGATCTTCCCATATTCTGTCAAAATAATCCTTCTTTTGGAGAAGATGACAGTGTCACCAAAAGAGACCAGCTCCTCCCCACCTCTTGTCTGTAGCAGTATCTTCTCTAGTGTCACTCATTGGCAGTTTATTCTTCTTTTTCTTCCCACCTCTATTGCTTCTCACAGCTCAGCCCAACTCTGTTATTTTACCTGTAATTGTTACTGAGAAGGACTAACTGAAGACAGAATAACAGCAGCAGACTCGGTTCTCAGGAACACCATAATAGTTTTCCTCAACATTATCCTAACAAAGTGGTATCTTGGCCTTCTGCCCAGTTACCAATTTTGGACCAGTTATGCTCTCCTTGAAGAAAACAGTACTTTGACAAGTTTAGCCTCTGAGTTTTATTCAGCTCTGTATCTCATTCTGCTCACTTCACATCGATCCCAAAGATTTTCTTGCATATAGCATCTTCAAAATTCTGCAACAGTGAAATAGACAGTGGATATACTGATCTGCCTTGTCTTTAGCACTGGGAAAGACTACCAGTTGCACTGTAAATAATTCTCTTTGGTTATGCATAAATCCCATTTGTTTTTTCACAGTTTGCATTACCTAAGAGTTTAGCAATTTCCAGAAGATACTATTCCTTGGAACCCTGCCAAATCTTAAGTTTAGACTCTAAACTTTGAGTTATGTTTTTAAGCTAATGATTTTGTAAGTGTGTGGATATTGCATCTAAAATATTAAGGAAAAGTTAGCAGATTTTTAAACTGTTTTTTAATGTTTTGTCCAGGAACATATGATAGCAAAAAGAAATATGTCGAGGATGACAAAAATGAGGAGGAAGTATGTTTACAAAATTTGAGGGTTGAGGAGATCAGTGGTGAAATGGGAACCCTCCACCGCTCCTTTTGCTTTACAAGTAGCAGGTCTCTCAAACCAAACAATACAACAGAGTAAAGGGACTGGTGTAAGCCTTTCACATTTCACAACAAATACAGTTTAATATTGTTGCAAATCCCCTGAAATATGTAGTTATTTCCAGTATAGAAGGAATACAAGACCCTTCTATTTATAATCATTCTCCTTACCTCCATAACGACAAAAAATAACCATTCTGATATTTAACATCTCCTCTATCAGCTGACAATTTCCTGAGAAGCAAGCACTTAATTTGAAAACCAGAGCAGACAATAAATCAAACTATTACTGGCAATCTTGGTGGGGAACTGGGCATCTGAACAACATGGAAATGTACCATCTGAGTAGTCCCACAAGGTCAAAGTTGAAGCACATTTGGAATATTTACAGAAAATATCTGAGTACACATTTCCAAAGTTAGATATTATACAAAGCATTATTCTCCAGGCCAACAGGTTTTCCAACAAAATTCATGTCTTATAACTCAAAATAAGTTATTCTGAACTTGTATAGAGTCCTTCTATGCTCATAGATTTTTTTCAAGTCAAGGAGTGTGCCTGAAGAAATTACCCCAAAGAAAAAAGTTGCCTACAAATTCTTCAGGTAAAATTACAAATTAGCCTGTTAATTCTCATTGCAAATACTCTTCAAATTTCTGAATAACTCACAATTTTCCTTAATGAGTATAAAGTTCATTGGCAGACAAAACAGTTTCATACTTATGGTAATAAATGCTTTTTCAAAATCACTGGTGACAACTAAGAATTGTAATATGTAGTGCACAATAAAACACAAGGCAAGTAGAACAGAAACAGAAAAAAGAGGCATACACAGACAGTAGTCATCTTGTTAACTAAAGCTATCAATTTACTTTTACTCTCTGGCATTTGTATCATAATCGCCGCTACATTATAAAACCTACAGTTAAGATTATACAGATTAGGAAATACATCTTTCATGTATTTCCAGTATCCTTAGAAATTTCCCTCTGAGATGGAAGCTTCTGGTCTGTGATTTCAATTTCAAGGTGATACTTCTGAGTTCTGAAAAGCTAAAATGTAAAGGTTGTTTAAAAAAATTAAAACAAATTGATATATTTATATATATGTATATTTTCTTACTCTAGACACTCTCAGATGTTACTAGGATTTTTTAAAAGTTCAGTTTTACTTTACCTGTTTTGTCACCTTCACCAACAATCTATATTATTGAAAAATTCATGAAAAAAATACGCAGAAATAATAGAGAACACAGCAGTAAGACTACAAAGCAATATTGTAGATCGTCTTGTGTTATGAACCAAGACCCTAAGAAATGAGACTCTTACAAAATAAATAGATGCATTACAAAAAAATCACATAGAAGGTAAAGGTAGATTTAGGTAAAGTTAGACTTCTTAGAATGCAAAGTTCAGTCCTTCTCACCTTGTCCAAAGAAGATACAATAGAAGTGGAAATGCTTTACAACCAAGCAGCGAGTTTGACCAGCACTTAATTCTGTCATGTTTTACCTAAATAGGAATGAGATGGAAAATTTCCTAATTTTTTGTCCATAAGACAAGAAGAAGCAGACACACAGAATGAACAGAAAGCGGATACATGTTTTAACTTCTGAGAATAACTATTCATTGGATGCCATAATAAGTAACAGAATTTACTGCAACAGAGTATTAATGATGTGAAGAGATTAACCAAATACTTTATGATCAGATAAGACACTAACTTCCTAGGATTAGGAAAAAACACACAAACAAAAGATCCTGTAGTCAGGCCTTTCAGTGTGCCTTCTGAAATTTCATCTGTCTCTAAACATTTGATACTGGCAACTATTGAGGGACTGGACCAGTTTGAAATGTGTGGCAGTTTGAGTATTCTTAGGCCAGAATACATCTTTTTCAATATGTGTCATTTTCTGCAATACTCATGTGTGTTTCTGCAGATACATTTCTCCGATATTTTACCCAAGTAGGAAAGTGAATGTTAACTGTCTTGTATTTAGAAGACTAAGAACTTTTTTTACTTTAGAAGTATCTAATAGCAATAAAACCTGCAGAAACATGCCTGAAAATACAGAGCTTAAAGATGTAGTTTCCTTAGCAACAAAAATTCTGAGATATCTTCCAAATTCCAATACCTCACAAATGCTAGAAAAAGTGTCTACTGTGCTCGTATTTTCCCCTTCCTTGTATTCTGAAGCCTTGCTTTGTAACTATGAGTATTCAACAGAAGAGTGAAATACTCTCTGAAATGAAGGATTTCAGGTGCTAGAGTTTTTCCTTATTTATCTTTCGGAGGTGGCTTAAGAAAGTGTGCAGATTCATCATTTTTCACAAAGGCTGGGAAAAATGTGAGGAAAAAACCCGAGAAGTTGTTATCGAAAGAAAAAAAAAACAAAGGAAAAAAAAGAGAAAGGAAAGTAAGACTGGTTATCAGAAGATGACAGAGAGGATGGAATGGCAGGACGAGCTATTTTTTGGCAATTTTTGTGTGAAAAGACTAAATGTAGCTAGTGAGAAACAATAAACAGTAACAAGAGAGAACATCAGAGAAAATTAGGAAATAACAATACTGAAAAATTCACAGGTAAAATAAGTAGGATTTTGAAAAGATAAAAGGTAAGGATGTTTAATATAAAGATTGAGAAGGAAATTCAAGGAAGTGTTGCCTTTCTATTTTAGTTTCCTACATGTCAGTTTATATAATTTGACAGATGGCTGACTTCTGTACTTGAAACAGCCAAAATGTCTTAGATTATTTAAATTCAAGTATATGCTGAAGTAAGCCACAGAATGGGAAAATAAGTGTTTAATCAGAAATATCTTGATTTTATAACCTGACATTTTGTACTGATTGTAGTTACGAAGGAAAAAAAAAAAAGGAAAGGGAAAGAGAATAATCAGAAAAAATGGTTACAAGTCAGGAATAATTCTTCAAATCCATGCTCAGCTGTGACCTATTCTGTGTACATTTCAAAGTCACTTCCAAAGTTGTGCTATGAGAAGCTGAACTTTACATTTTGATATATGTGTTCATACTGGCAGATCTTTTCCCACTAGACATTTAGCATACTATATCTAGAGTTTAAATTTGTCCTCAGAAGTTCACTTTTTCTTGATAGGTGAAATACTGTCTTTCCTTGATGTGGCATCCACTTTTTAACCCAGGGCAGTGAAGTTGTGAATTGCAGTCAAATGAACTGAAGTTTAGGAAGAGCTAAACCAGGGTGTTGACATCTTCATCAAAGACCAAGAGGCACAGTGCTGCAGCCAACAGAATACTTAATTTTTTTAGGATTTTCCTCGCTGATGCTGTTGGTAATTAAAAGGCTCTAGCTTATGGACATAAAAATCCCAACCCAAAGCAGTCTGCATTCCCCGTGTCAATAAAGGGGAAGTTTCCCATAAACAGAGTCACTGCAGAGTTACAAGTGGCATCGGTGGAAGTCCAGAGCTCACACAAAATAACTGAAGTAGCAGAATAAGAGTAGAGGGGTCCACTTGCACTACATCTATACTGCATCCTTCACCGACCTGAGCCAGCCTGAGGTCCACACTCACAAGCCATCCACAGTTTGTACACAAGCCCATGCTGAACTACAAGCATCATATGAGCTTTGAGGAAGGAGATGAACTTGTACAAGTTTTCTTACAGTACCATCCAACTACATCTTTACCTACTATGCAGTGGACAAGAGACTTCATGTGAGGGCAGGTTTCTTCCAGGAGGAAGCCCAGTGCTCCCTGACACAAAGGCAAAGGAGTTTTATAGGCAGCTGCCTGTGTATAACATGGGTACTGACACTACAAGTATCCACTAAGTTAACATAATGAGTTAGGACTGAGGTCATTGAGCTCTATCAGTTGACTGGGACCCAAATTCTGCTTCTTAGATTAGGTGTCAAAGTACCTTTTTTGTAAGTAGTCCCTAGTTTAGTGTTGGATGATTCAATTTCAAAATACGGTGTGGATTTTTGTATATAACTGACTCATGCTAAGTGATCAGATAAAACTTTTCTGACTCAGTTTGAGCTAGAGAATTCCTACAAATAACAGATATATATGTTTGATAAAGATGTGGAATGTCTCTTGCTTTTAAATCATAGAATGCCTCATGTTTTTTTGCTGTAGTTAAAAATTAATTGGGAATATTGAAACAGTTGACTAGTATATGAGATTTATTCCCTTTCTGTTTTATTGTTTACCTAAATCTGTCCCGTTCAGGCAGCCAGCTGGATGTTTATTTCTTTTTTTTTTTCCTGAATTGTTCTTTGAAATACCATTAATATTCATCAAAATCTTTAGATAGGGACAATTTGGTTTTCCATATGTGTATTTATCATTTTAGCAACTATTTAAGCCTGTGTCACTCTTTCACTTTACTCACTGCATGGGATCAAACTTGTGACAGTGATCAAGCTGAGGAATGCAAAATGAATCGGCATATTTTCTGGGGATTCTCATTCCGCCCCTTACCCAGGCAATCCTTCTTCTGCTTCCAGGCTGACTTTTCACTCTCTATATACACGGTGTAGATTTCTCCATTTGAAGTAAATTTTTAGGGGGCAATTCTTTTGTTGATATTTTTCTGCTTTTTTTCCTTCCCCCTCCCTTGTTGAAGCCATATTTTGCAGAAATATGTTTTCAGAAAAGAGGTGGGATTCCATTGCACTGTTATTGCACATTTCAAAATAAATATTTTTTCACTTATTCATTTGAGCATGTCAGTTTGGAAACTTTGTATTCAGATTCAATCAAGATTCCTTGAAATCAAGTAAAATACAGCTATGTATTATTCCAATAAGCTGGTGACCCTTGGTGGTACAAAGGACAAAGGAGGTACCCATACTTAAATAAAACAATTTAGAGTAAATCTACACTGTTGCCATTTCTGTGACTGTTTTAGGAAACAGTTTGAGTGCTACTGCCATTTTTTCAATGACAGTATGAAGCTCAGTTCAGCGTCATTTATCTTGTTCAGTACCATGCAAAAAATACCCTCAGAGCAAGGAGACATTGGCTTAGTCCTTGACTCCATGGTATATTTCTTATGTTACCTTAGGTGGGTTATTTAGGGTGAGCTCAACAAAATTTAGGGTTATAATTTACACTTCAGAGACCAAATTGCAATTGCTTTCAAATGAGAAACTAAGCATCAAAATGGAAAATAGGAATTAAACATTTTTATGGATGAGAATCTTTACTCCCTGTGATTCAGTTATTTCTTTATAAAATGGAAAAACCAGCAGAGTTTATTGGGAACTTTTCAACAACTTATTTCCCTGTTGGAAACATTTGATTTATCACCATTTAAATTATTTTTTTATCATGGAAGTTTTCCAAGTCCAAGACATAATTTCTGGTCAGAGAAAAAACTGGAGGCAAAACCAGGCCAATTCTTAATCATAACATTTTTCATATATCTGGGCAAAATTCAGACCTCTGTTCCTCCCACAGGGGTCTCCTGCATCCCATGTGAATACTTAGAGGTAACAAAATCTGAAAATGTTTTCTGAAACTATATTCTTTATTTCCAAATAACATTAGGAATCAGTACTTCTATGCTCCCTCATTTTGTCTTGTGTTTATGTGGATTGTGCATTTGAGGAGCTTATGGTGTCTTTTTTTTCAGTTGGTACTTTAATTTGATATTCTGATACAAATAATTACCTCTTCTATAATTTGCTGTTTTCCTTTGATATGTCCCAGCTTTGATCATTTCAAAGGAAAAGACATTTTAAGCTAAATGGTATTTGATGAAAACATGTGGGTTTATGAAACAAAGAAACATTCTGTTAAATTCATCAGATGCTTTTTCCAAGTCAGAGGCAGCATATTTTTATCTCGTCATTTCCAGTAAGAAGAATTCTCCTGCATCACTTTGTAAGACCTTGACAAGCTTTTAAATCCAAACAAATCAACTGAGAAGAGGTGCAGAGCTTAGAGAGATATTTATGGTAAGTTTTGCTGCACTTTTCACATGAGTTTTGCTTTACTACACTTAGCTGTTACTTGTTACTGTTTTTTCTAAACACTCTTGTGCCTAGACAGAAGTTTCTTTTACCCCAGACCAGGTAAATAGGAAGGTAAATAAAAACTTATTAGCCTTAACAATTCATGGAGTCTGCTTTAAGTCTTTATGGATACAATTGGAATGGGTGAAGCCTGCGCTCATGACTGACTCCTTTTAGACCTAATTGCTCCACTATTCCTCTCTGCTTTTTGATTTCAGTAGAACATCTGAAATAAACTGCTGTTCACTGTGAGGAAAAAATTACTCTCATAGAGAACTTTTTAATCTTTTCATCATCACTTTTGTTATTCCCTTTTTCACATTTAAACAATAAAATATATGTATAAAACCCCTGAAACATGCCTAAACTTATCCTAGTAGCATAGCATAAATACATCGTCTGCGCTGCATAACTGAAATTTGGTTATGGGTAGCATCTTTGACATTAACAATGAAGAATTTATCTTCTAAGAGCAGAGAGGCTTAATTGTCCAAATAGCCTAAACTGGAAATCACAGAATCACATAATGGTTGACGTTGGAAGGAACCTCCAAAGGTAATCTGGTCCAAACACCCTGCTAAAGCAGGGCTGCTGAAAGCCAGTTGCATAGGACCATGTCCAGGAGGCTTTTCGGTATCCCCAAGGAGAGACTCCACAACTTCCCTGGGCAACCTGTGCCAGTGCTTGGTCACAATCGCAGTAAAAATGTGTTTCCTAATATTCAGAGGGAACATCCGGTGTTTTGGTTTGTGCCTATTCTCTCTTGTTCTGTCACTGGACACCACTGAAAAGAGCCTGGCGCTGTCGTCTTTGCATCCTCCCTTCAGGTATTTATATACATTGGTAAGTTTCCCCCTGAGCCTTCTCTTCCCCAGGCAGAACAGTCCCAGCTCTCTCAGCCTTTCCTCATAAAAGATATGCTCCAGTCCCTTAATCGTCCTTATTGGATTCTCTCCAGTTTGTCCATGTCTCCCTTTTACTGAGGAGCCATTACGGACCATGGGATTCTTTACCGAAGTGTGTGAAGGATAGTTGTAAGGCTGATGTTTTTTTCCCCAATATCCCATTACATTGATTCTTCATGCTGACACAAGGTACATTCTTTGAAAAGGCACTGTTAGTATATTCTAAACCCAGAAATACTGATTTTATTGAAAGTCCATAGAAATTTTATCAAATTTATTTATTTATTGTGCAAATAAAATTTAATAACAAAAAAATTTGTGTAAAATTGCAATCAGTACTTAGCGTGTTGGTTTTTTTTCTCTGATATCACCATTTTATAGTTGGGAAACAGAATGTGAATGAATGACTTAAATGTTTGTAAATAAAATCAATGTTCTCCATTCCACTCTCTTCTGTTGCTCTCTTATTACCAATTATATTGTATAAAGCACAGAAGAATAAGAGCAATTTAGAAGTCTTTAAAGGAAAATCAAGTATTATCACCACCAGATTCATAAAGGGTGAACTGCCCTGTTAATATTCCAAACACTCTTCCAGTGGCAGATCTCATGATTTTGAAGGATTTATTATTGTGTGCTGCTTGAATTTGAAAATTCTGAACTGCTACCAGAATACACTATGTAAAAGAATCACTATTGTCATTGACAAATATAGAAATGTAAGAAAATATAAAATTTAAAAGTAACATGGAACAAAAAGAAAAGAAAAACCTAGTTACTATTCTAAATTACTCCAGTAGTGTATGTTTCAAACAAGTGGTGCATTACAGTACTGCCTGATAATGAATAAATTGTGGTAGAGTATGGGAGTTTAGATTACAGCATCAATGACTATGGCATCACAAGGGCCTTGCATATTGACAGAATATTATACATGAAGAATTCTAGAGTCCCCTTTTTATTGTTAATCAACATACAAACATTTTTATATAGTCACAAAATCTTAAGCGTGACTTAAAAGTTGCAATGCCAAAATACTATCCTTTTCAGATGTCTTTCAAAATCAAATGCAATACTTTATACTCTTAGGAATTGCATCTGAAACTTTTCATGGTAGAATACAAAGGAAAGACCTGCTTGTTCTTTTATACTCTCATTAACCACTGTTTTTACTTAACAAGTGGATAAGAAAAAGGGAGGTAACTACAGCTACTGGATTTTCCCCTTAAATTGAAAAAAAAAAAAAAAAGGAAATAAAAGCTGAAAGGATTATAAAGAAATACCAATTTATAAAAGTAAGATTCCTTTCTGAGTCTTTGAACTTAAGCTTCTGAATTTTCAGATAACTCCCCAATTCTCTATATTCTTCGTTGTTTATTTCACTTTCTCTTTGAAACAAGTAAGGAGAAAGGGAAATACATAAGTAAAAAAAGGAAAGATAAACTTCAAAAGATTTCCACCTCACAACATCTGAGAAAAGGAAAACCTGAGGAAGACTCTCAAGGGGGTTTGCAGTGGGTTTTTTTTGTTCAGATTATAAAAGACATGGTTTTGTGTTTAAAATATGAACATGCATAAAGTAAAAAAAAAAGACAGACATTAAAGTAGAAAATAGACACAATTTACATGATACACAACCCCAATTAATTTATCTACACATACACGTATGACCATATGAGAAAGAAATCTTTATTTATGACATTTGGAAAGATGTAAATGGGAGCAATGCTTGCATTGGTTTGCCTTTGTCTATGAAATATGTAGTATTTCTGTTTAGGAATTCCGTTTACCAAAGTCCAACCTCTGTGAAACTTCATTTACAATGTCTAATTTTTTACATTATTGTGAGAAGATCATGCACTTTATTCCAAACATCTTCTGATTGGTTTTATAGTCTGAACAAATAGCAATGAACAAAGATTCTTCCATAGGCTTGTCTTTTTCACAGTGTACTGATCATCAAATCTAAACCTCTCCCTGAATTTTAAAAAATTTTGTTCCACAAGTAATACTAGGTTTTAATCAGCTACTATGCCCCTGAGAAAGTGCTGACACTCAAATAGGTTAGGTCAACATATGCATCCAGCTACATTAAGTAAACATTTATTGATTATTCTAGAATAAATACTGGGGGGAGAGGGATCAGAGGTGGGGGGCAGATTTGTGTCTAAATCCCAGCACTTGTAAGTAATAAATGAAAACACTTTTCCCTTCTAAATAGCAGATCAGGTACTATCTTTTCAAAGTTTCATTCTAAAACACACTCTGGCTAACAGTAATATTTTATACAAAAAGCTTTATGAAATATATTCTTGTGAACTTCTGAAGTATTACAAATCTTCAAGTAAACTTCAGGAATGGACAGATACACTTTTGAACTAAATGGTGCAGGGAACGGGGCAGAGGCAATCCTTGCCTATGGCTTGTGATACAAGAGTACATACTGGTGCTAAAGGGGAAATGGTCAAGTGGTTTTAAAGCCCTCTGTGAACATCCCCTCAAAAAAAGCAAACTAAATGGAGATTCATACTTCTTAATTTTTTTCCCTTTAATATTTCCCTGCTGTTTCAATGATGTTCAATGCATTTCTTCACTGCGTAACTAGAAAAATAGGCAGCTCTACACAGGAGGAAAATAACATCCATACATCATCAAAGTTCTTAAGCAAAGAACTCACAGCCTGGGTAAGTAAGGAGTAAAAACAATTTATTTCAAAGTTATCAGGTTAATCTCATAAGGAGACTGTAATTTAACTGACATACCTAAATTTCTCCTGTATTTTTAAATGGAAAAATAAAATATGAGCTCCAAAGCATTTATTATTTGTAAAGGCTTTGTTAAGAAGCAAACCAAAACAAACAGCACTTTCATTCTATCTTTCTGGTCTGCTTTGTAGCTAACTTAGAGAATCCATTAAAAGAGAACCATTCTCACTGTCTGATTAAAAAAGACATTTATTTTGTACTGACTCCCGCATTTGGTGCAACAAAATGAGAAATAGGCTTACTTCATTTCCAAGAAGGAGATGGAGAAAATAAGACAAGCAGGGACAGTCAAGAATTCACCTAGTTATCCGTTCAGAGAACCCAGGACCTCAAAGTGTACTTGCCAAGCTCTGAGCAGACAGACTCAAGGAACTGGTTTAATTATAATTATCAATCAATTTATTTCCTTCACAGCAAGACAGGTAATAATTTTTTAACCATCATATTTGGGTATAAGGGAACAATGACAAACAGGTGCCTTTCACCCTTTGTTCATACTTCTGATAGAAAACCATTCCTTTCAACCTGTGTAAGGCTGGAGCAGGTAATTAATTTTACAGCCAAAGACAGTCCTGCCAACTCTTATGTGATTAGTTACATTAATTGTTAAAAGAAAATATGAAGACCAAGAAGAAAAAGTAAAAAAAATTAAAAAGAAAATAGAAAAAGCAAAATTCCAATCTTTCTTCAGACAACAAAGGAAAAGAAAGTTGCTCCAGGCCACTGTGAGCTTATTAATTTCCTAAGAGAAAAGAGGGAATAGAATTACACCTATGTTATCTTAAAACATGACACAGTCAGTATATTTATGAAATAATATCTTTTTTTTTCTTTTTTTAATTTTTTTTTGTGTGTGCCTCCTTCTTCTGGTGTGTGTTTGCCTGCTTATCTGGAAATTCAGAATAACTCAGTTATTCATATAATCCTCTCTTATAAACCATGAAAATGTCAAGTGCAACATCAGCACAGCTTTTAATAAACAAATGAACTGACAAATGTGAAGGGTTGTATGTAAGCCATCCTGCTGTGGTGAAACTACCAGTACCATTCGAGGAGTTAGGTGTGTCTTCTTGTCCATGAAGCACCACAGTTACAGATAGGAGATAAACCCACCAGAAAGAAGAATTGTTCATCTAATACATTAGGATAAAATTGCACAAGATTATTTGCACAACATCAAATTCTTTATTGTTTTTCTTTTTCTTAATGTATAGAAGAATGTCTCACCAAGACAATGATGAGGTCACATTATGTGAGGTCAGGGGGAACTATAGACGGGCCTGGTAGACAAAGGGAGAGCAGTGGATATTGTCTACCTGGACATCAGTAAGTCCTTTGACACTGTCTCCAAAAAGATCTTTAGAGACAAGCTGTTGATATACGGACTGGATGAGCAGACAGTGAGGTGGATTGAAAATTGGCTGAATGGTTGGGCCCAGCGACTGGTAATCAGTTCAATGAACTCTAGTTGGAGGCCAATAATTAACAATGTATCCCAGGAGTCATTACCAGGTTCAGTCCTGTTTAATGTCTTCATGAATGGTCTGGATGATGGAGCAGTGTGTACCCTCACCAAGTTTACTAATGACTCAAAAATGGGAAGAGTGGCTGATATGCCAGAGGGTCATAGAATCATAGGATAGTTTGGGTTGGAAAGGAACTTTTGTATTGGGTTTGTGTGGCAAGGTTTTTGTAGCAGGGGTGGTGACAGGGGTGGCTTCTTTGAAAAGCTGCTAGGGTGAAAAAAGTCCATTTAAGAAAAAAAAAATCTCTTGGTACCCTGAAGACAGATTCTCCTCCATCAGCTGGTGGGAAGAGGATGTATGCAACATGGGGATTAGTACCAACTGATTTTATTTGAACAAAAAGAAAACTAATGAGTTAATTTCATTTGATTCATAACCTACAGCCAACAAATTAGGATGCTTACTTTCCTGTGTGTTCCTCAACCATCCAGCCAGACAGCAGCACTCTCTGCCATGTACTGAAATTGTCATTGACAGAACTCCAGAACTTTCAGAATTAGAGACCACACCATTATAAAAGATACATTGTTTACATTACATTTGTCCTTTCCCACTATTTAACTTACTTTGGGTTTACTGCTACCAGCAATTTTCTTCTCATTTATTGTTCAGTACCCCTGCTTAGGCTGCACTTTGAGACAGAGGATTTATTTATTTATTCAGTTTCTGAAGTTAATTGCCAATTTTTTCTAATGTGATCTCAGTACTCTTGAAAATAAGTTTTCAAATACTTACATAGCAGCTTCATATTGGCAGATACCAAAAATCTCACAAAACAACCAAAAACTCTTGGATCTACCACATGGTAAAATCATAAAATTACTGTGACATTTTTTCCTCTTTCCTTCTGATTTTTTTCAGAAATAAAAAATATTAGCTCTTTTCACTAGGTCCTCTTTCCCTCCAATGTCTACCTTTTAACTTTATAGATACGTCCTTTCATGTTCAGACTTGATCCAAAGTACATTCAAATCTCCTGAAACATTTCCCATTTTCTTTTTTTTTTTTTTTTGCTACTGCAGCATGGTACAGAAGTCATTCCAGCAGTCTCAAGACAAGAGACCAACTGACTATGCTTAAGTTGTACAACATGTACTTTAGGAGGCCAGATAAAACTTTTCTAAATTGAACATGATTTTGTCTTCAACAGTGGTCTGTCATTGGAAAGGTGATCTTTATCGTGAAAAAGGAGATCTCTATGAAAACAAAAGACCTGAAAATTGCTCCATAAACTATGTTAACTACAATTATAAAAGGCAGAGGTCCTTTTGATAAAAGAAAATTACTCTAAGAAAGAAAAGGCTGAGAGAAGGACATCACAACACAAAAAGTGATTTTTCACTCTTCATTTCAATGCTAATCTCGAGTAAAATATTTGTATGTCTATATGGATTATGCAAGGAGGTGTCACCTTTCCTGGGATAATTCTGTATTTCCACACTATTGAGTCTGTGCAGCCCACAGGGAATATAGCTCATTTGGAGTATTAAAACTCACATATATACTCAGAAATCTTCCTGATAAAATTTCAGGACAGCAAGGAATGCGCACAAGAGGAGACAGTTATCTAACCAAGAAATCTACAACACTTAAAATATAACAACAAAATTTAATTTTACCACCTCTTGAGTATTTGCTTGTTTTAACAGTTGATAGAAATTCCATCCTCTAATGCCCTGTCCTCGTTTCGGCTGGGATGGATTTAATTGTCTTCCTAGTAGCTGGTATACTGATATGTTTTGGGTTTAGTATGAGAATCATAGAATCATAGAAGAATGTTGATAACACCCTGATGTTTTCAATTGTTGCTCTGTTGTGTTTAGACTCAGTAAAGGATTTTTTCAGCTTCTCATGCCCATCCAGCAAGAAGGCTGGAGGGGCACAGGAAAGTTAGGAGGGGACAGAGCTGGGACAGCTGACCCAAACTGGCCACAGGGTTATTCCATACCGTGGGACGTTATGCCCAGTATATAAACTGGGGGACCTGGCCTGGGGAGGAGCACGGCTCGAGCATCGGTCGGCAAGTGGTGAGCAACTGCACTGCACATCACTTGTTTTGTGTATTCCAATCATTATTATTGTCATTTTGTTGTTATTATTGTCACTGTTAGTTTCTTACTTTCTGTTCTATTAAACTGTTCTTATCTCAACCCATGAGTTTCACCTTTTTTTCTGATTCTCTCCCCCATCCCACTGCACTGGGTGGGGGGGAAGTGAGTGAACGGCTGTGTGGTGCTGAGTTGCTGGCTGGGGTTAAACCACAAGGTGTCCAAATACTGTAAAAAGTAATGACCCCAGTTACAACCTGCTTTAAGCAAGTGCACAGAGGTATTTTCTGTTACTGCACAAGTTATTTGTATATTAACACAGTAGCACTGTGACCTGTCCACGGCCCTCAGAAGCTAGAATATGTCCAAAAAGCATTTATATTAACACAGTAGCACTGTGACCTGTCCATGGCCCTCAGAAGCTAGAATATGTCCAAAAAGCATTCTCTGATCAGCCATTTGTGATTTTGTCATAGCTTGTTCCCCCCAAAATATTTCTTTTTCAAACTGAATAGTTCTAGTTTACTTAGTCTCTCATTTCATGGAAGCCATTTCACCTTTCTGACCATCTCTATAGCCATTAGCTCTTACTAAAAGACTGTCATCACAGTTGCTTAAGTATTTAAAATGTTTTGTGTCAGATTCTATTCAAGCTTTAGGAATGATGAAGTCCTTGGTAAATACATTATGTCAGATACCAAGGGATTTACACTTGTTTATACAGTTCAGTGAGTGAATAGCAGGGAAAGTAGCTGGGACAAGCTAAAAGTTTGTGCCTAGAGACAAATTTCAGAAAGGATGCATGAGGAAACCCAGGACAATCAGAGAGAAACAATAGGACAAGGAGGCAGCTGAACTCCAGGCAAAGCATGAAGGGAAGCAGCAGAGACAGAATGCAGATACTCAGGACCAGGTCTAGACCTGGACAGTTAAGTGAAAGGACTGGGAAGCTGACACTACAGCAGGTGAAAAAGAGTGTTGTGCAGCAGCACCTAGAATCAGGCCATCAGGTGCCCTGACTTCTTGAAAGAACCCAACAGTTTCTCCTCTGTGGAAATCAGCTGTACATGATAATATCATCAGTGGCTGTACTGCTGGGGTCTTAGCTAAAGCTTGTATTCATGATAACATTAATAACCATCCTTGCATGAGGAAGAAAAAGGACTCCCAGATTCTAAAAACAGTGAAGAAATACACATTTTTCAAGACAAAATGTGGCATTTCCAATACTGAGTAAGTCTGTGAGTAGAGCCTATTTGTATTGCATTATTTTCCTAAGCAAACAATAGTCAAGAAAAAATGAGTTTCATTTTCAGTTGTTGTACCTATGTCTAAAGAATCCTGTCACAATATTTAGGCAAGTGTTGAATAAATACAAAATGCTAAATATCTATTTATAAAGCCATAATACATGCTATAAACTGTTACAAAGATTAAAAAATTACAACAATCCTTATAAGAGATGGATAGCTGTGTGAAAAAAATGCTGATTCAGAGTTAGAAATACAGGATTACATCTAAAAAAAATAATTCCTGGCAGAAAGATGACTGAGAAAAGAACCCTGGAGGTGGGAAAGTATCCAAATAATTCTGACTGGGCTCACATCAGATTTTTTATTCAAAACCTCTATAAAAGAAATAACCTCTTTTATTATTATTCTTTCATCTAATCTAGAGGAACTTTTTATGAGCTGCATATTTCTATTTCCTGGCAAGTTTTATACGTTTACTCTTCAGTGGGCTACTGATGGGTAACCTGCCAGTAGCCTGATTTGATCCTATACCACTGAAGACACCAAAACTGTACACTGATCCCATTTGGTTCAAGATCAAATTCTTATTCCTAAATCTTAAACAATACCAATTAATAGAGACATGACGGCTAAAATAATTTACTTTTATATTCTGTGTATGGTGAATAGTTGACCTCTGTTGTGGAACTATTCAGCATAAAATTCACCCAAATAGTGGATTACTATCTTCTCAGAGTTGTTTGAATGGACATTCAATATGCAATTAGAGGGCCAGACTTACAGTGTATGTATAGAAGTAATAAGGAGAGGAAACCTTGGGAAGGTTGTTCAGATCATGAGCTTATCCAAAGTGATCTGGATTCATTACTGCAAGTGCGTTTCTTTCCCAAAGCAGGTGACTTCTGGGTAGGTGCATTTCATTGCATCCAAGAGTTCAGGTACAACTTCCAGATCCAAGGGTTGAGCACAGTATGTTGTTCCTCTCTGGTCTGCACAGATGGGTTTGCTCTCAGTGTGCAAAAGACTGGTGTAAATACAGAGCTGGGAGATGAATAGGAGTAGCTCTTGGCTCCTTTAGTTTCTACCCAAACATAATGAAACTAGTTACCCAACTTGGATGCTGAACTCAGACGGATGAAGTCAGGTAGTGGGAGTACTTACCTCTCCCTGTATTGCCCAGTGTTCTATACATGAGAGTCTACTTTACAAAATCACTATTTTTTCTCTTCAATGTATAGGAATATCTATTTTTCTGTCTCGGAACATGTGATATAACCATGAATGGTTTTACAGAGTAAGAAGACATCAGAGAAGGGAAGTGATCATCCCTTTGTACTTGGCATTAGTGAGGCCTCATCTCGAATACTGTGTTCAGTTTTGGGCCCCTCACTTCAAGAAAGACATTGAGGTGCTGGAGCTTGTCCAAAGAAGGGTAATGAAGCTGGTGAGGGGTGTAGAGCACAAGTCTTATGAAGAGCGGCTGAGGGAACTGGGGTTGTTTAGCTTGGAGAAAAGGAGGCTGAGGGGAGACCTTATCGCTCTCTACAACTGCCTGAAAGGAGGCTGTAGCAAGGTGGCTGTCGGTCTCTTCTCCCAAGTAACAAGTGATAGGATGAGAGGAAATAGCCTCAAGTTGTGCCAGAGGAGGTTTAGATTGGATATTGGGAAAAATTTCTTCACCATAAGGGTTATCAAGCATTGGAACAGGCTGCCCAGGAAAGTGGTTGAGTCACCATCCCTGGAGGTATTTAAAAGATGTATAGACGTGGCACTTAGGGATATGGTTTAGTGGTGGACTTGGCAGTGTTACATTAACAGTTGTACTCGATGCTCTTAAAGATCTTTTCCAACCTAAATGATTCAATGATTCCATGATTCTATGATCATTCATAGGATCAATAATATGTGATACAGTATATCAATATTTCTTATCAGAAGATCTTACTAAGTGGCGGGTCACAGGATGAAAATGTCTGCAGAAGCACTTGAACAACAATGAGGAAGCTGCCAGACGAGAGTGAGTTGGGTGAGTGCAACTGTCCTAGTCCCTCCAATTGGAAAAGTGTCCCATGAACTTGGGAAATGTCTAAAAGGAGCAGCTGACCTGGTAGTCAACATATAGGAACCAAGGAGGGACTGAATGCATGGCAGAAAAGGTGATCAAAGTTGTCACTCGTGTATGTAGCCTAAATGACTGACATAAGGAAAGAGAAGTTTTTCATTGCATAAAATGGAGGAAATTAGTAGAAATTTGCAGACAAACCCTCACCTGGAGGTCTGGCTGTCAGGGCTCAGGGCCAGCTCAGAGGCAGCTCAGCCGAGGGCATCCCCCTTCCCCCAGGGATCAGCTCTCAGGCAGCGCTGTGGGGAGGTCATGGCCAGGGCCCACCCCAGCCCGTGCGAGTTGCTTTCCAGCTGATGCCCTAAAGCCTGAGCTACAGCCCCCACTGCACCACAGCCCTGCCCTGCCCTGCTAGGCCCTGCTCATGGGCCCCACTGAGCTGGGCCTGACCAACGGGCTGATGTCCTGGCCTGGTATGGGCCCATCCCCATGGAGGTGCCTGATGCCATGGGCTGGCGCTTCTCCCAGCTGCCCTGCTCCTGCCAGGGGCAGTGGGACAGGTCCTCGCCACAAGGTGCTTGAGGCTCTCAGTGCTTTTGGGGGGTCCTGACAGCACCTGGCCCCCAGGAGGTACCAGCTCCCATGGTGCCCTGACAATATTTTTCCTGTTTTGGATGAGTCAGCAGAGTCCTTCAGGTGAACATTCAGCCCCCCATTCCGGGAGACGGTCCCAGTTTCCTCAGGCTGCACGACCCCTTCACAATCTACATAAAGTTTACTATGTTTTACTTAAATGCTGCTTTAAACTGGGGAAAAATGCAGGAGGATCATTGCCAAGAAAGAAAATAAATACTGTTTAATTTTATTTTATTTTTATCTGTTACCTTGACCATTAGTCTCACTTCTCTGAGATACAATTTCTACAATATGTTAAAGGTAATATGATCATTTGTAACTGCCAGCTGAATTCTTGTGGAACTTCACATAGCAATATGATAGATCTAAATGGTTTAAGCAATTTGCAGGAAAGCCTGGCTTTGAATTTGTCACATCAAATCCTACTATGTTTTTAATGTTTTCGTCAAAATTGTTCAGAAATTGGTTACAGAAAAAAAGGGGGGGGAAGAAAAAAAGCGGGGGAAGGAAGGAAGGAAGGAAGGAAGGACGGACGGAAGGAAGGAAGGAAGGAAGG
>JAVKLA010000027.1:35621630-35647210 GCA_034782735.1 Sagittarius serpentarius | reverse complement strand
TGTGCCTCAGCATGGCTTCTAGGAGGATCCATTCCATGATCTTCCCAGGCACAGAGGTGAGGCTGACAGGTCGGTAGCTCCCAGGGTTTTCCTTTCTACCCTTTTTAAAAATGGGTACAACATTTCCCTTTTTCTAGACACCGAGGACTTCCCCTGACTGCCATGACTTTTCAAATATCATGGAGACTCGCTTGGCAACTGCATCAACTAATTCCCTTAGGACTCTGGGATGCATCTTGTCAGGTCCCACAGACTTACCTGTGTTGAGGTTCCTCAGGTGGTCACCAACCTTGATCTTCTCTTACAGTGGGAGGGACTTTGTTCCGCCAGTTCCCGTCTTGCAGTTCATCCACTTGAGAGGTGTGGGAAGAGAGGTTGCCGGTGAAGACTAATGCAAAAATGTTGCTGAGTACCTCAGCCTTCTCCTCACCCATTGTTACCAGTTTGCCAGTCGTGTTCATCAGGGGAGGTACGCTTTCTTTGACCTTTCTTTTCTGGCTGACATACCTATAGAAGGCCTTCTTATTATGCTTTGCATCCCCTGCCAAGTTCAGCTCCAGCCACACCTTGGCCTTCCTGACCCCATCCCTACACAACTGGGCAGCGTCCCTATACTCTATACTCTGTCCCTGCTTCCACTGCCTGTGCAATTCCTTCTTGCCCTTTAGTTTAATCAGCAGATCTCGACTCATGCATGCTGGTCTCTTGCCTTCCTTGCCTGATTTCTTACACCCCAGGGATTGAGAGCTCTTGCGCTCTGTCAAAAGTGTCTTTAAAGATCTGCCAGCTCTGTTCTACTCCCTTGTATGTGAGGGCAGTTTCCCAGGGGGTTTTATTGACTGACTCCTTGCAGAGCTGGAAGTTTGCTTTCCTAAAATTCAGGGTCCTGACTTTACTCTTTGCCTGTCCCATATCCCTCAGGACTGCAAACTCCACCAGTGCATGATCACTTCAGCCCATGCTGCCTCCAATCTTGACATCACCAATTAGGTTACTTGCATTGGTGACCATCAGACACTTCTCACTGGTGCCCAGTAACAGGACAAGAGGCAATGGGAACAAATTAAAAATAATGAAATTCTATCTGAACACACTTTTTTTAGCTGTGAGGGTGGTGAAAACCTGTAGCAGGTTGCCCAGATAAGTTAGAGTTTCTATCCTGGGTGACATTTAAAACTCGAATGGACACAGTCCCAAAAAACCTGCTTTAGGTGACTGCTTGAGGAGGGTGTTGGACTAGATAATGCCAAGATCAAGATATTGCAGCCCTTCTATGATCCTATGTCAAGCTCTCACTTGTCACTAATGTGAGTTGTTTTTCATAAGGTGGGTAGGCAACTACACAGATCAAAATTGAGAAAAGTGTAAATATGTTACTCATTAAATGGCAAATCTGAATTTCAGAACTCAGTCTAAGCATTTTAAAACATTAAATACTATTTACTTTGAAAATCTTGCTGTATTTAAGATCACTGAAAAACTGTTTGTAAAAGAAAATGACCTGTGACTGCTTTTCAAACTTCTGCTTTCATTTCTGGGAATCTGAAATGCACTGCCTTCTCACTTCTTCTGAAACATAATTCAATAAACGATTTGTCATAATTACATACATTTTTAAAAATAAAGAAGCACTATCTGGAAGAAAATCTCTCTTCATGAAACAAGCCACTGTTCTCAAAATAAAGGTTATTAATGTCAGGGTGCTAGGTGGGACTGTGTCTCCCTGGGGCGGGGCATTTTTGGGGCTCCCCTGCAGCAGCAGGGCAGGGTCCGGCATCCAGGGCCCGTCCCACCACCTCAGCCAAGAGCAGGCAGCAGGAGGGCACTGTGGGCAGCTCCAGCCTGAGGCATCAGGCACCTCCCTGGGGACAGGCCAAGGCTGGCCTGGGATGTGGGCCTGGAGGTGGGCCCGGCTCGGCAGGGCCCACGGCCAGGCAGGGCAGGGCTGCAAGGAGCTGGAGAGTGGCCCTGCTGTGGCATCACTGGGGCAGGAGCTAAAGGTGCTGTGGGGCTGAAATGGGGTCCTGGGCTCTGGGCAGAGTGGGAAGGAGGTCTAAGAGAGGCACCACCGATAAGATCCATTGGTGCAGGGACCCTGGAGTACTGTAATTCCTGTTTATTACTAACTGTAGATCTCTTTTGACTATCTTTTGCTGTCTGAACATTGTGTATGTTAGTACTCATTGCACTTAATGATTATCCAGACAGTAGGGTTAGTGACTATAAACCAGTATCTGAATTTTGAACCGTGGATTTTCTTCTTCACATTCCTTTGAATGTCACTCTTAAAAAAGATCTTTATAACATGCTGAGAAGCCTGTTTATATTGGCTGACTCTCAATAATAAAAAGTCTCAGTAAAGTAATGGGATTTTTGGTGAGAGTTTTCATTTCATCATGAAATAATGAAATGAAATGAAATGAAATGAAATGAAATGAAATGAAATGAAAGAAATGAAAAAAAATCCTTCATTTTACTGAACTCTAATTAGCCCCCAATATTCAACAATTTTGATATCAAATGCATGGATGTACTTTTTCCAAACATTCTTCAGAACAAAACCACATTCTACTGTAACTCCGTTGCAAAATCTGTTCTTCAGTGTTATTTCATAATTTCTAAATTATGAACGAAGGGCTAGTAGTATTACAGCTAGCTAATGTCCTGAGTTTATGCAGCATAAAGTGCTCACTTGTGAATCCAATTAATCACTTGGATCACTGAAATTATAAATGCTATAGTACTTGCCACATGTAAAATGCTTTAAATAATAATTTACTTGTTTTAATAATGTTATGTTGCCACTTTACAAGAATAAATAAATAAATATTACTTTACATGCTGGGACTATGCACATTAGGAAGGGTACTCCTTTCCCTATTACTAACAGATTTGGAAAATCATGTATGCAGTGATCAGTAAATCTAATTACAGTGTTAAGATAACAACAGAAATGAAATTAATACTTTCTAATAAAATCAGCTATAATCGAGAGAAAAAAAGGAACCTGAAGACAACTTTGATCGAATGATACAGCTACTCATTAATGGCTTTAAGTCAAGCACAAACATACCTACGACTGAGCAGTTCCCCTCGTCTCTGTTCAATGACACTAAACACATTTGGCAGCATTTTGTTGAGATTTTGGTGCTGTTTTCATGTTTATATTGCAGAAACTGAGGGCAGTTCTGCTGTTTTGTCCTTTGGTTTTCCCCTGACTTTGTAGTAGGAGTGTTATACTGTGTTTCAGACCTTTCCAAACATTGTTTCTCAAATTTGATAATTTTTACTTTATGTTGGTTTGAGTTTGGTTAGTTGTTTGATTTTCTGAGATGGAGAAAGACTTTTCTGATTTTTTTTAATCTTAAAATAAACAATACTTTTTATTAATTATTCAACCCAACAGAAAGAAACTTCTTCATAACCATGAAAACTCAATGAATTTCATAAGAACTTTTTTCATTTGAAAGTGCTAAGCAAATATTGTGATTCAAAATTAAAACTATCAAGGTATCATCAGAAAAGCACTTCTGAGCAGAAGTAAAATATATATTTTTTATGTTTTCTTTTCATGGTCCCAGTTGGTGATTCTGACAAGGTGTGATGCTACATGTTTAACAAAGCCCCTAGCTTTCAGAATGTTATACAGTAGTGGTTTTCTGATAAGAGAATAAGTTCATGTTTTAATGATGCTATCTGGAGATTTTGACATCCTACATCCCTGTAGATAAATGACAGATTGAAAGATTTTGAGCCATCTTGTTTAAAACCAGTAAATGTCATACAGTTAATTGACAGAAGAAAGAAAATAATATTTTAGTGGATTACTGACTGGATAAGTGCCTTTTATTTTTAAATTATATACCAATGAATTATATAAAGAAAAGATAACCATTATCTAGAGTAGTGGTATAACAGATATAGATGAGAGTGAAAAGGAAGTAAGTACAAATTATTCAGTTAATTGGTTTTCATATCATTAATTCATAGTCACCTCAATGAGAGCTTAAATTAAGTAATATTAAGTCATTTTACCTCACAATGAATGATTTTTCTTTATTGCACATTCTTTACTATTCTTCCTAGGCTACTCTGAAATGTTCCAAGTGATGGAATACCTACCATTTCTCCTGAGAGTGTACTTCACACCCCACAGATCTCATTGTCAAGACTTTTTCCTTAATGCCTTTTTTTTAAAAATCCTTAAAATTACTGCCAGAATATTCCTTCTACATTCTTAAACTATTTCTTAAAGAATTTGTAGTTTCTTTAATTTTGTGAGGTGTGGATTTCTTCCCGCCTTGCATTAGTTTGATTCTTCCCTACTGAATCTTACTTAAGTAGTCTCCAGTCATACGTCTAATCTCTCTGGAACTGATTATTTATCTTGTAAGCGTTAAACCTTTTAGTATAGCATCATCTATGAATCATATTCATGCAGTGCCCTACACATTTTCCAGAACATTAATGAGGATATTAACGAAGACTGAGGCTAAGATATGTTCCCCTTGTTCCTCATCAGCACATGCTTCCAATACAAAAGAAATACCTTGCCATTTTCATAACTTTCTTGTATTAAAAATTCCTCATCAAGATATTAACTCTTGATATTTTTCATTTTTGAGATCTTTATTCTAAATTAAGCTTCACTGGATGACTGAAATCTACATACACTACATGTAAGTTCTTGCTTTATCCATTAATATGCAATTTTCAAAAAAGCAATAATATTTTGTTTGTCAAAAGCTCTTAATTCACAAATATTTTATCCTTTCTAAGAGTCCTATTTCCTTTAATCTCTTTGCTCTCTTAATTTTATTTTTTGGGTGCTTATAGGATAGATTTTGGTGTGAATTAACATAGCTGTTCTCTGTGGAGCCAGCTGAGATAAAAGAGATTTTCTGCCAGACTATTGTTCAGATAACGGAAGGTCATCAATTTAATTTTGAAACTGTACCTATCTTTAATTTTTAAGGAACAAGTTAAAGTGGGTTTGACTTATTTGGAATTTCCATTATATACAGATATTTCAATTATATACATATACACTTATTTTCTCTTCTTTTTAAATGGGTTTCTCATTTAATTTGCTGTTCACACGTGATTGCTGATTTGAACTGATCAATGTAACTTTCCTAATTAGTTAATTTTGGTTACAAAGCCTGCCAGTTTTTAATCTGAAAGGTAGGTTTAAGATTTTTTCTTTAGAAGAAGCAATCAATTTAAGCAGAATATGTAAATTTATGATCCCTACATTAAGACCTTTTATACCTTGAGATCCTTGAAATAATCTTCAGTTCTTTTAACTCTTCTTTTGCTGAACCTCTTTTCATTTTAATTGTAATTACAGGCAATTTTTGAAAAATTTGTGATGTCTTGTAACCATATTATAGCATAATCTATCATAATACCACATCATAATTTAACCTGATAATGTAATATTCTCATTTATGTGAGTGATACGATTTGCTGATCATCATCTTCAAAAGATTTTCAGATTAGTTACTCTTTCTGTAAGGGGCTTTAAGTTTGTGATCAAGAGCTGGATTGCCATCCTCTTTCAAGCTTGCACTTTTTTTCCCTGTGTCAGCTACATTTTTTGTAGTGCTTACTAATTTTAAACATCTTCTGCTATTTTTCTCCCTCTTTTTCACTGAGTTCATATTCCTTTATGGTCCAACATATCCGTCTCTCCTACACGGACATTTTGAGTAATTTTTTCAGAGAGAAATTTCCTGTTCAACTGGAATGTCCATTTGATCAAATCTATCCCCCTTTCTGTCTTTAACAGGGTTCACCTGCCTTTCAGGATTTCTTGTTTTTTCTTCTAGATAAAAGCGAGAAAACTTTGTAGGTAGAAGTTATGGTTTCTGAGAGCTAGGAACAATGGTTTGTACTCTAATCCTACTCTGTTTTTGCTCTTTGACCTTTTAAAAGTCATTTTAAATAACCTTTGTCAGTATTTTTTGTAAAAATTAAAGATTTTTTTTTCATTTGCAGAGTTCGCGTTTTGTGTTTTGAAATACCTTTTTTTCAGGGACCAGCTTACTTCAAATAGAACATCTACAATTAAATCATAGCAACTTCAAAATTAGGATACTTTTCTGTGAATCAAGTGAGTAAAACAGGTATCTAAACTCAGTCATTAGAATTGTTTCTAGTTGTGTAACTTCATTGTTAATGGTGTAAATTACACGGTATGTGTTTTACTTTGACGATCAGAAGACAGCTATCTTTTCTAGAAAGTTTTGTCTGCAAAATCAGATGCAATGCCAACATAGTTTGGCACTCAAGCCATTAACATGCTTGAGAGAAGTCACAAGATGAGAATTTCTGTACCATGTCCAATTGTGGAGTCACACTCAAATTATTCAAAATCTGATGGGCTTTAGCTTTTCCCAGTGAAAAGCATCAACAAGACCAGATCAGTAAATTTCTGTAAAGTGTTAAACGCTCAGCATTTTTTACTTTGCCCAAAATTTAAATTCTGTAGGAAAAAAAGTGGTATGTTTTATATAGTAACAAAAGTTCTTAAGTTTGAGTTTTCTTATGTCTTTGACAAAAACTAATTGAGAAATTAAATATTTTCAGAAGGCATAGATTTATTTCCTTTTTATTTACTAACTCCATGTCAAAAAATCTTCAATTCTACACAAAATATAACTGTGTTTTCATGCTCTTTTGCAACTGAATTACCCACTGACACAAATTAATCCTTCTAGGTACACTGGTGCAGTTAGTTTTATTAGGCTTATTTTATTTAAGTCTATAAGCTAAGAACAGTATACTTAAGTGTCAAGTAAGAATTTATTATATATTGTGCAGTGCTCTTCCACTGTAAGTTCTTTATCTAGCACTCTTAAAACAACATTTAATGAGAGTTAACTCAAGTAAAAAAATGTCATCTAAGTATCTGTAGGAAGCAAATGGGCATGAAAAAGAGCAGAGCAAATGTATCCGGACTTGAAGCAAAGTTCACCAGAACTGCCTGCTGTATTCGCTTAAGTTTTCTTAGAAGATCTTCAATAGCTATCTCTGTTTTAGATCTGAGCTTCTTTTTGCTTAGCTGTCACTGTCTTGTGATCTACCTCCTTCCTTCTGGCCTTTTGGAGCCTTAGCCAACAGTGTGTCAATCTGCACTTGGGTATTTTACTGCTGTAACTGAACTTTACGTGTGATTTTTATAGATGTGTACACATTTAGATATTGTAAATACTAGTAATTCCAGTTTTTGCTGGGTGTGGGCTTTTATGAAGCACTATTGAAATGTAAATGGGAAACAGAATTTTCTGTTATGGTTATAGAAGATTGTGGATGGAGAGAATTCTGGACCTATGAAGCATAAAAGAGGATTTTTAGTTCTTGAAATATAAGATGACACATATTCTGTGTCTGTGTGGAAGATCTAAATAAACATTACTAGGTCAAGCCATGTTTACAAATATTATTAGTACCGACTTTCTCTTCCAGATTGCAATAGAGCTGATCTAAACTTATCTAGAAGTTCTCTAAAATATTTAAGACTTCCTTAAAATTTTATCAGAGCAGTAATTTTAATTCTCTGTTTAAATACTGAAACACAAACTTCACCCCTGCAAGAGTAAACTGAAACACAAACTTCACCCCTGCAAGAGTAAAACCACTTGTTCAATGAAAGTTAGTCTAATAAGTATTTATTAGGTGTATATTTTCTTTCTGCTGTTTTTGTTTCAGCATTAATTCTTACCTGTTCACACAGTAAAGTGACTTCAGATTGCTAACTTGGCCATAAGCTAATGAATTCACTTCTCTGTTTCTTTGGCTCAGTTAAATCAGACAAATGAGAGCTGGAGTTGGTGCAAAAGAGGAAACCAGCATATGTCCATATTACTCTTGGGAAGCATCAAGTTGGCTCAAGCTATGTAAAGCTTTATCCCAAAACTGACTGAAACAATCCTCAGACAACTTTTTTTGGTCTCTTACCTTAGCAGAGAGAGTTCTTTCATAAATGTAGGTGTGACTTCCTAAACTTAGAACTTCCCAGAGTTCATGCTTAAACCTGCATAAGGTTGAACCTAACAGTCAACAACCTTTGATAACAAGACAACCTAAACTTTTCAGCTGGTTCCTTTCAGTTCAGTGAAATCCAGTCTAGTGTTGCTTCCTTTTTGAATTCAGTGAATTTTCTAATTTGAATCTCTTTCTCCATTTGTTTTTGGTACTGATGTGATCTTCATCCTTATGGATTATGTATATTCATTTAAGGACTCATTGGAGTCCTGTCATTGAGTATGAATTTCAGGGTGAATGAAGGGTTTAAAATGCAAACAGGCATACAGATATAAGAATGGCAACTGGACAATATTTTTCATGTTTCACAAACTATTTAGCCCTTTCCTCTATCTCATGAAATACGTGATGCAACAATAACAGAAATCATACCATAAAAGTGATGGATTGGAATGCTTTCTTAACAAAGAAGTTTTTATTTAAAAGAAAAAAAGTACAGAAAGAAATGTAGGTTATCAAGCTCTGGTGTAAACAATATGCTTGTGCTGTGTAGTAGGCATTTGTGTGAAATAAGGACAATACTTCACTATCTTTCTATTGAATGTCATTCAGAGAATGATGCTTTGTTTGATTCTAGAGGAGTCCCATACGTACCACAGCAAACTGGAGCCAAAGGATCTGGAATCTGAAGAAGGTCTGAAAATGTCAGTAATTCTGCACTGACTTCAGGTGTGTATTTTAAGATAATGAATTGTTAATTTAACAAATGGAATTTAATTGCTGAATTAAAAACTTGACGTTCCATTACTAAATAACATTTATTTTGCTCTTTGTAATATGAAAGTTGTATACTTTTACTGTCTTTCCTTGTTTAAAATGCCAGTGTTGTCTATACGTTACCCAATCAATTAAATGGGTAAGGTAACTCCCATTTCTATTTTTTTTTAATGGTGTTTGGGTTATTTGTTTTTATTATTATTAAAATGCTATATAGTTAATATGTTGATGTAAATACTATAAATTATGTAAATTTGTTGTAAATTATTAATTCCATGCTGCTACAGAATGCTGCTTATCAGAGTTTCTCTGGTACCAAAATACAGGATATAAAAGGCTGTAGGTGAGAAAAATATTGTCGCATAAGGATTAGAACAAATCAAAATGATTTTTCTAAACACTTTGGAACATTAAGAAAGTATTAATTCCTTTTTCATTAAAATCTCGCGGCCTGGACCCATCTTTACTCTATGTTTAAAAAAATGCACCAAACCTCCACATGCCTTACCCTCTTCAAACGCTAATGCCATAAAATTTGGAATGTACCTCTTGTGACATATTGAAACAGAAGAAAAATTAATAGGGAGAGATGAGAAGGAAATTATTCTGCAAGATTTTGCAAGAGTTCCTAATATGCAAAAATACATTCAATATATGAAATTCAGTGCTTTAATCTTATTCATCAGGAAAAAAACATCTTGCTGCCTAATACTTTAAGTTGTGTATTCAGAATATGCATCACAGTGATAATAACATTTATGTGGGATATTCTCATCTTTTGATGCAGAAAATTTCTAATAACCAATATCAAATTGATTTTTTTGTGTGATGTAGGTAGCAGTTTGAATCTTATCCATTTAGAAACTGGAGGAAAGGAAGTGTCTGTTCTTGTCTGTGGAGGATATAAACATTCCAGATTTTCAAAGCATAGTGCAGCCAAGTTAAGAAGTTGTTGTGGGTTAACCCCAGAAGGCAGCTAAGCCCCACACAGCTGCTTGCTCCCTCCCCACCTCAGTGGGTTGGGGGAGAGAATTGGAAGGGTAAAAGTGAGAAAACTTGTGGGTTGAGATAAAGACAGTTTAATAGGTGACACAAAAACTCTGTGCACAAGCAAAGTAAAATAAGGAATTCTTTCACAACTCTCCATTGGTAGGCAAATGTTTAACCATCTCCATGAAAGTGGGGCTCCATCATGCATAACAATTAAGTGGGAAGAAAAATGCCATATACTCTGAACTTCCCCCTCCCTGTCCTCCTGTAACTTTTACCAATATTTAGCAAATATTATTTATTCTTCCAAGCTTTTCATCTTCTCACACCCTGCACTGCTCAGGTAGGGAGGAAGTAGAAGGGTTAAGAGGGAAGTTGAAACTAGGAGGAAGGGAGAGTTGAGGGGAAAGTGTTTTAGTTTTGTTCTTATTTCTCACTTTCCTACTCTGTTACAAGTAATTGGCAATAAATTAAATTAATTTCCCCAAGTCAAGTTTGTTTTGCCAATGGTAGTAATTGGTAAGTAATCTCCCTCTCCTTATTTTGACCTACAAGCCTTTTGTCATATTTTCTCCCTCTGTTGTGTTGTTGGAGGCAGACTGATAGAGCAGGTTGGTGGGCAGCTGGCAGCCAGTCAAGGTCAACCCACCACAAACACATATGCAGGCCCAAAATAAAGCATCCAACATAAAATTTCAAAGTTGTTCTTGAATTAGATATACCAAGTTCAGCAAACAGGGCTGACAAGAAGGGACAGCACTTAAAGACTTATGTGAAAGGGGACAATGAAAAGGCCGTGCCTGAGGCTTCAGAGGACTGACAGGAATGGCAAAACTATGGTGGTTCTGTGTCACAATAGACAGTCCTTGGCCTGGCTGGAGCAACTGTCCCAGTTCATCAGAGGCAGCTGCCCTGGTCTCAGGTTGTGGGCCGTGCCTGGTGCTTCTCTCTGAGACAGGGTGTCACGCTGTACAGAAGGAGGGACTTCTAGAGTTTACACTAAACTAGTGGAGAATCGAGTCTCCTAAAATGGAAGATCATAGAAGATGTGACTTCTGGCAAAAAGGAAGCTATTTCTTTCTCTACTTCCAGATGTGCACTTTTAAAACAGGTATAGGGCTATGGTATTATATAAGGAAGAACACATTTCCTCAGGGGAGACATTTGGACCAGCTGAGCCTGAACCATGTACTGGCACAGAGTAGAAGCAGCAGATGGTAGTAGCTGGAGACACCCTTCTGCAGGGGTCTGCATCAGTCTCCCGAACAGACTCTGTATTGCAAGGCTTATTGCTTGTCAGGAACTCAGATCCGGGATGTTGAAGAGAAATTGCTGAGATTCATTTGATTTTCAGACTCTTGTCCCTTACTGTTCATGTGCATGGACATCAGTGGTACTGTCAAGGGAGACCTGGAGTTTATCAAGAGCAACTGTATGTTTCTGGGCTGTAGAGCAGGCACCATGGCAGCTTGGGGAGCTCCTCAGTTCTGTCAAAGGGAAGGACTCACACATGAGCAGATGGATGCAGTGAGTCAGTGCCTGGTTGTTTGCACTATATTGCAGACAAGACTTTTGCTTTTCTGACTATAGCACTCTCTCTGAGGAATTAAGACTACTGGGGAGAGATAGGATACATCTGATGAGATGCAGAATAATGAATGCCTTTGCCAACAAGCTTGTTAACCTGTTGAGGAGGGCTTTAAAATAGGTTCAGACAGCTGCTTGTCGAAACTAAGACGGCTAGGAAGAGCCAGCATAGATTTACCAAGGGCAAATTGTACCTGAAGGACCTGATTGCCTTCTGTGATAAGATAACTGACTGTGAAAAACTGGAGAACAGTGGAAACTGTTTATCCTGACTAATAAGTTTTTTGACATATGTTCTTGTAGCCGTATTGGAAAGGTGGACTACAGTATGGAAAAGTAGCAGGGATGCTGGCCTGAATGGATTGTGATTAGCTATGTAAAATCCAGCTGGATACCAGTTAACAGTGGTGCTCCTCAGAGATGAAGACTGGGGCCAATCCTGTTTAATGTCTTCATTAATGGTCTGAATGATGTGTTAGGATGCACCTTTAGAAAGTTTTATTGTTGATACCAAAGCATGTGAGGGGCGGACAGGGCTGATACAGAGCTACCTGAACAGGCTTCACAAATGGGCTGAAAGAAGCTAAATGAAGTTCAACAAAGAGAAATGTATGAATAATCCCATGTAGCTGGGGACTGAATGGCTGGAAACTATCTCTGCAGAAAAGGGGCTGGGGTCCCTGTGGACAGGATGAATACGAGTCAGCAGGGTGTGCTTGCAGCAAGGCAGGCTATTGCATAGTAGTTGTATTAACAAGAGTAGAGACAGCAGGTAGCCTCTATTTGGTAATTCTGAGAGAAAATTGAGAGTTCTATATCCAGTTTTTAGTTCCCAGTAGAAAACATGTATGAAAAAAACAGTAGCCCTCAGTAGAGGGCCACAAAGATGATTAGAGGCTTGAAGTATGTGACATATAAAAAGAGAATGAGAAAATTGTTTCCTCAGTTTTGAGAAGGAGAAACTGAGGGAGGATCTTCGTGTTGTCTTCAACAACAGTGGGAGGGTAGAGAGAAGATGGAACCAGAGTTCCTAGAGATGCCCAGCAAAGAAATGAAATATAATGAGGATAAGTTGCAGCAAAAGAAATTTTGATCAGAAATTAGGAAAATTTACTCACAATGAGTGTGTTTAAACACTAAAACAGGTTACCCAGAGAGATTGTGGAATCTCTATTATTGCAGATACCCAAAATGAGACTGAATTTAACCCTAAACAGTTTTAACTTGGAAATTTGATCTACCTTCAAAGCTGTCCTTGTTTTAAATAAGAGGCAGTTGAACTAGTCCCTTCCAAATTTTTTTTTAATTCTATGATTTTAAATGGTCCCTATATCTCAAAGGCTTCTTTTCTTCAGTGATTCACTACATTTGAGCTAGCTGATAAGTTTTATGGCAGTGTAATTTTGTCTGATTAATTCTGTAAATAGAACTGTTGATGAAAATGCCTTAAAGATTTTTATAATGCATATTTAAAAATTTGCCCCCAAATGTCAATTTAGTATAGATGAAAACTGGGTCTCAAGTGATGTTCTAACCGGTGATAGTGGGCAAGCTTTTGTTCCAGTGTATAAATACCATAATGAATACCATTTTTTTAAATATAAGGTTTTTTATATAAAAAACCTGCATGTTTCTTGCAATTGTTCTGTGTACTTAGTAATATGGGTAAAAATGAATCAGTATATTAACAGACTGACAAATACTGAGCAGATAATTTAAAAACTTAGTATCAGAGTATGACTTTAGAAAGTCTCTGTTTCTTTCATACTTTTTTTCCATGCTGCTAAGAATAAGTGAAAACTTCAAGATGATTAAACGAAAGTTAGGAAAAACAATAGTGTATTGATCTGAGAACTTCTATAAGGAATCTGTAAAGACACAAGAAGAATGTTTTACCATTATAAGTTTCAGAAAATCTGTGTTCTAAGTAAACACAGCACCTGATCTACATCTATATGGGTATTTTCAGATACTGGTACTTAAATAAAATAATACAATCTCTATGTCATTGTAGATATTCCTAGCGTCCATCAAATACTCTTTGTTAAGTTAAAGAGTGAGTATTCAAGAAACTGCATAAAAGACTGAGTAGTTTGTTCTCTTTTCTTTATTGTATTTCCAGCTGGTTACTCTCTTATCTAAAGATGGCAAGGTTATCTTTTATCCTTGGAGGTCAAATACTTATTATTAAGGGCATGGTCCACAGGGTACCAGATTTACCATCTAATTCTAATGATGTGAATAGAAGAAAATTTTTTGGCCTTGAGCTGGAGATGAACAGTAGAAGAAAATAGAGGTTTTTCTAATTTACATTCTGGGGACATTTCTGTTATTATTGTCAGGACTTCAGAAAGATCCTCTACAAATTCACGTTCTACTTATTCACAAGTTTTCACCATTAAAATAGAATAGAATGTCTTATACATATACACATAACTGTATAAAGGATTAAAAAATGCTATGTGAAATAAAAGGACTTTAGAACATTCTTATGTATGTAGCACCTTTTTCTGTTTTCAATTTTTGTTCTACATTTAAAATTTGTCTACAAAATATACATGTGTTTTTTAAACAATTTGGAAATTGTCTGAAAATAGTGATTATACAGTGGACTTACCATTATCATGAGTTTGGTTTTTATATTAAAATCAGTAAGTCATTTAAACATTTTGCAGAAATAATCTATAATCATATATTCCAATCCAAATATGATAAAAGAATTGTTTTGACTCATGTCAAAAAGTGTGTCAAGTGCTTCTTGAAAGAATCAGAACCACTATGCTATCTGAAAGCAGCTAACCATGTAATAAGAACTCCATTTACAAGATAAGATAGAGGCCTGTGACAGATGTGTATATGTCAGCTGAACATTAACTCTACTTACTGTATTGATAGCCATTAGTACTGGGGCACATTTAGTGTAGCACAGCATTGTATGTCAGCACATAATAAAAGCTTCAGAGAAAAAGAAAATGTCTCAGTTAATTTTTCAATGGTGTGAATAGGTTTCAGATCCCAAATCAAACATCTCACATGTGTCTAAGTTATTCTTTGGTTTAAACATTCCAAGAATTTCCTTGTGTAAAAGGCTTCTACTAAATGGGTCATTTTCTTAGTCTAATCTAAAATTGTCTTCTGCATAATGTTGCCTACAGGTAAAAATCTATGTCCCTTCTCTGTCCTGCAGCATTAGATTTGGTTCTGTTTGTGCCACTGAACCCTTAAATATATTCTGCAGCTGACATATATCACTTAAAAGCATGATGTGCTCTGGCATATTCCCCTTCAAAATCCTTTTAACATGCCAGTCATACAGCAACAATGATACATTCCTTTGTGCTCAGAGATTTCATTGCTGCAGGATGAATAAATAGATACTGTTTGTCTCTCTTAGAATATCTGTCTCCTGAAGAATGGGCATATTACCAAGCCCAAAGAACAAGAGATTAAATAGGGCTGGACATCTCCTAAAAATATGATCTAGTAGGTCTTCTCATTCTGAAAAACCTTAAGTAAGTTTTTTACTGGGGGATTACTTTATGTTTCAGGCTAAGTTTAAGTAAAAATAATTTCCTGTAGAACCTCATTTTTTGGCTCTTGTCTATATTTGGAAGATATTTTTCAGTACTACACACATCACTAGCTCTTCTATTTCTTTGGCATAATTGTCATAAGGATATTGATTACTTTGTGCACAGAACTGTAAGGAGAATCTAAAATGAACTATTTGGAGAAAAGTAGGTAAATCAGTTGAGAGATACTGTTTATTAATACTGGTGCAGTAGTGAAGATACCTGTTTGAGTGTCCTGAGACTCACTATGAAGTCTGGACAGGGTTAGACTATGACCCTATAGCTAACAATGTACACATTGGCTCAGGGGCCCCTCCTTTGAAGGTTTGAGCACTCATAGGTAGGACTAGCTATATTAAATGGAACTGCTGTGACAGAAAATACCCTAAAATTTACAGTAGACTGAGGAAGAGAGTTTGTTACTGATGAATGTGTAATCCATGTCGCCTCTTGGTTTCTGCAGAAGACTTGTACACACCAGAGACTATGAAATGTATCAGGGTTAACTGATGTTTCATGCAATATTTAATGTGAATTTATTAATGCACAAACAGGCACAAGACACAGTCAGCCAGCTGTCTGAAGAGGCAAGACAGGAATTAACTTTTAAGTGCCCAAGGCATCAGACTCCAGACAGACTGATTAGAGCATTTTCCATATATACCCTAAAACCTGAAGAAAGGAGTAGTTGTGGAAGGTGTGTCATGGCTGCCAAGTGTACAGATGCAGTTTCACTTCATTTTAGGTATGAAAGGCACAAAAATAGAAGCTAGGAATGAAATTTGACATGGCAGCTAAACCGGCGTACTAAGTAGCTGCTGTTAAAATTGGCAGTCCAGTTTCCCCATCTGCAGTTCCCCTCAAATTCTTCTACCATTTTCTCTGAACTTTGGCCATTATTCTTTGGGTGACCATGAGGTCCACTGATTTAAGGAGAAATCCAGAAGGGAGAAAACCCCAGCCAAATTTATATAGTATTCTATTTTAGCTCCCTAAACTAACTTATCCTGAGTTCAGGCAGGCACCACTAGCAGTACAGAAGAGAGGGCAGGAACTCTCAAATGAAAGTTGGAGGGTTGCTTCTTCTAGTTGTAGGTCATCTATATTGATTAATTAAATAAAGCTGTTCTTTGGCACTGAGACCAAACTGTCTGAGTACCTATTTTTAAATTCGGCTAACCTCTGAAACAAAGTAGTCACATGAAAACTTTCTGTTGGGGCTGTTTCGTAACCCATGCTGTGCTCAGGTATAATTTTGGAGAGTCTTAGGTGGCTTGGGCCAAATCTGTGCAACAGACTGCTCCAGGAAAGAGAATATTAAATTCCAGTGCCTGAAAACTTAGTTTGATTTTGCAAATAGATAAAATGTATTAAAACAGATTAGATGTGATTCAAAGGAGTACCTAAAACAAACAAAAACTATGAGGGGGTGAAGTGGCTTTAAGGATCTGGGTCACCAGATAGCTTTAAGTTCAGAACAGAGATTAGCTTAGAGTTGATCTACAGTTGTTGGATACATCTCAGACTCTAAAGCAGTCAGAAAGCTATCTACTTGGTAGATATGGGCTATGATTCTGTTTTGCTTGTATTCAATACTGTATTCAATATTGTAATTGATACAGGAACAGATTGTAGGCTTAGCTTAATGTCTTAAAAAGTTTTAAACCTCTTTTTTAAAGAACACTGAAATATCAGAAAAATTTTAAGAACCCTTACAATACCTCAAAACTACTTTCAAAGTTTAGGCATCTTTCTCCTCGACATCTTTTCTAGTTTTATATCAAAGAACCCTTCATTACTATGAGGAGGTTGAATTGTCCCACTGGGATTAAAATTTTAATCGCCATAAAGCTTTTCTCATGTGATAATTACTTTTCAAATTATGAATTATGTTTTAAGCATGTGAATAGAATGCTTTGATTTTCTTGTTCAAATGTAAACACTCTCAGTGGGTAGCTAAGAATTCCATAAGTTGATGAATATTTATATGTATTCATGAGGCTTGACATCTGCCATGTTGTGCATATTTATAATCTAGTTCTATGTAAGAGTTCTTGAGGGAGGTCAGGTAGAATAAGCCCTTATTACTTTGCAGTGTAGTTTTTAATGTTCCTGAATTTGGAACACGCTTGCTTGGCAGGTTAAATGAATTACCACTGTGGGCCTACTTGGGACAATCTTCATTTCATAAGAAGTAGTGGAATTGCATAAAATACAAAAAGATAGAGATCTTTTATATGAATTTTCATGAAATCACAGAATCTCTGAGGTTGGGAGGCGCCCCTGGAAATTGTCTTATCCAACTTCCCTGCTCAAAGCAGGATGAACTAGGGTAGGTTACTCAGGTCTTTGTCCAGTTAGATTTTTAATATCCCCAAAGACGGAGACTCCACAACCTCTCCAATCAACCTGTTCCAGGATTTGACCATACACACAGTACAAATTTATTCCTTACCTCTAAGTGGAATTTCTTCTGTTTCAATCTGTTTCAGTTACCTCTTGTGCTGTTACTGGGCACTACTGAGAAGAGTCTGGTTCCCTCTTCTTCATTCCCTCCCATCAGCTATTTATACACACTGATAAAATCCCCCTGAGCCTTTTCTTCTTCAGGCTAAGTAGTCCCAGCTCACTGAGCCTTTCCTTGTATGAAAGGTGCTGTAATCCTTTTATCATCTTCATGTCCCTTCACTGGACTCACTTGAGGATGCCCATGTTTCACTTGTACTAGGGAGCCCAGCACTGGACACAGCACTCCATGTATGTCTCACCAGTACTGAGCAGAGGGGAAGGATCACCTCCCTGAACTTCCTGGTGACATTTCTACTGCAACCCAGGAGGCTGCTGACCATTGTGGCAAAGGCACATTGCTGGCTTGGCTCATGTTCCGGCCTTTTACTGACAAACTGCTATCCTGCTTGTTGGCCCCTAGTCTGTACTGTGCAGGTAGAGGACTTCTGATTTCTTTTGTTGAATTTCATGAGGTTCCTGTCAGCCCGTTTCTCCACCCTTTTGAGATATCTCTGAATGACAGGACAACCGCCTGGTGTATCAACCATCAAACATCCCCCAGGTTTTTATAACCTGCAAATTCGTTGAGGGTCATTAATGAAGAAATGGAACAGTAGTGGCCCAAGAATCAACCCCTGGGGTACACCACTAGTGACTGATCTCCAGCTTGGCTTCATGCTGCTAGTTACATTCCTGTAAGCATGGCATGTCAGCCAGTTTTTAATCTATATCCACAGTCTTTTCATTATATATTTATTTATTAGATCGTAATTTTATTTGGGAGGATGTTGTGAGACACAGTGTCAAAAGCCTTGGTAAATTCAAAATCAGCAACATTCCCCACTTCCCTCATTCACTGAACCATTTGTCTTGCAGAAGGCTGTGAGGTTGGTCAGGCATGATTTCTCCTTTGTAAATCTGTGCTGAACACTCCCAGTCACCTTCTTGTCCTTGGTATGCTTGGAAATGATTTCCAGGATTATTTGTTGCATTACCTTCCCAGGGACTGAGGTGCAACTGACCAGACTGCAGTTCCCTGGGTCTTCCTTCCTGTCCTTCTTGAAGATGAGTGACATTTGCTTTCTTCCAGCCCTTTGGAACCTCTCATAATCTGTGTGATCTTTAAAGTATAATTGAGAATGGTCTTACAATGACATCAGCCAGCTTCCTCAGCACTTATGGGTGCATCCCATCAGGTCGCATGGATTTATGTATGTTCAGTTTGTGTAAATGTTCCCTAACATGATCCTCCTCCACTGAGTGTAATGTATGCCTTTGTTGCTCCAGACTTCCCCAGTGGTCTCAGGGACCAGGGACTGCTGAAGCCTGAGCTTACCATTGAAGACCAAGGCAAAGAAAGCACTGAGTACACTGGTGTTTTCTGTGTCCCTCGTCACCAGGTCCTCTGTCCCATTAAGCAGCAAACCGACATTTACCCTAGTCTACCTTCTGCTGCTGATACATCTGTAGAAGCCCTCCTTCCCCTTTATGTGACTTGCCAGATTAATCTCCAGATGGGCTTTGGCTTTCCTGAGCTTATCCCTGCGCACTCAGAGAATGTCTGTATTCCTCATGGGTGACCTGACCCTGCTTCCACCTCTTGTATGTTTTCTTTTTCATTTGAGTTTTGTAGGAGCAACTTATTTATCCATACAGGCCTTTTACTGCTTTTGCTTGAAGTTGTCCATGCCAGGATGGCTCATTCCTGAGCTTAGAGGAGGTAATCCTTGAATATCAACAAGCTCCACTGGAGCATCTTCTCTCCGAGGCCCATGGGATTCTTCCAAGCAGATGCCTGAACAGGCCAAAGTCTGCTCTCCTGAGATCCAGGGTTGTGATCCTGTTATTTGCCTTGTTCCCTGCTCTTGGGACCCTTAACTCCAACAAGCATGCTGTAGCCAACTGCACCACATCTTCCCATTCCCAACCAGGTATTCCTTGTTTCTAAGTATGAGGTGTAGCAGAGCATCTTCCTGGTTGGCTCTTTGATCACCTGTGTTAGGAAGCTGTCATCAGTACACTCCAGAAAACTCCTGGATTGCTTGTGCTGTGCTGTTTTGGCTTTCCAGTAGATACTGGGGTGGTTCAAGTCCCCCACAAGGAAGAAAGCCTGTAGGCAGAAGGCTTTTTCCTTTTCTCTGAAGAAGCCATCATCTGCTTTTACTTCCTTATCAGGCAATTTGTAGCAGACATATGCCACCACATTGCTTACATTGATTTGGCCCCTAATCCTGACCTATAACCTCTCAGCTGGCTCATCATCCATCCCAAAGCAACTCCATGCACTCCAGTTCCTCTCTCACATCAAGGGCCATTTCCCTTCCTTGCCTTCCTGGTCTGTCTTTCTTGCAGAGTAGGTACTCTTTCATGATACCATGCCAGTTGTGTGAGCTAACCCACCACAGCTCTGTGATCCCAGTGAGACTATAGTCCTGCAACTACGCATAGACTTCCTGCTTCCACTTCCTTATTTGTGTGCATGGGATGGGACTTCTTCAAACTTGTTTTGCTGATCACAGGGTTTCTACTGTCCATACCATCTTGAACCAATTTCTTGCCATCATGGTCCACTACTTCCTCACTTGTCTATGAGCCATCATCTCCCTCCCCGTCCTACTTTAAAAATTTCCTTTCCAGGCTGACCAACCTGTTGTCAAAGATTCTTTTGCATAGCTTGTTCAAGTGGATCCTCTCTCTTCCTAGCAGTCAATGATCCTTAAAGAGAGTCCATGGTTGTAAAAGCCAAATCCTTCTGGTCAGCAAAAACTGTGCAAGCAGGTGTTGACCTGCAGAATCCGTTCACTCCTCAAGCCCTTTCCCTTCACTAGCAGGACTTAGGAGAAAGCCACCTGGCCCCCCATGTCCTTGACACTCACCCCCAGAGCCATGTAGTCACACCTGAAGTAAACCATGCCCCTCCTCCCATATTGTTGATGCGTACGTGGAAGAGCACCAGGGACGAATAGTTTCAGGGCCAGACAAGCCTCAGCAACCTCTTGACAACATCTTGGATCTGAGACGGGGCAAGCAGCAAGCTTCCCTACATAGCAGTCAGGCTGGCAGATGGGAGCCTCTATCCCCTGCAGCAGAGAGTCTCCCACTACTGCCACTCATCACCTCCTCTGGGTGCTGCTGTGGGGCTCAGGCTCAGCTGTCTTGGGTGCTAGGTTGAACACAGCTCCCAGTTCATCATATTCTAATAAAGCCAATCCTGTTAAATTTACAGACTTTCCAGTGCAATTGAGATTCAGTTAGGATTAGAACACATGCAAGCAAAGACTGTCAGTTACACTTCAACTGTGCACTAATTGCAATTAATCTGTGGTGACAATGCAGGTAGTGTAATTGCATCATGGGAAAGTCTACCACTTTGCTGAGCAGTGTACAGTTGCAGAATGGAAAGATGATCACTGACATAAGGAGTTCAATATGTAAGAGCAAAATTATTTTTAAATACATTCAAAGATTACATTTCCAGTTACCTTGTAGCAGTTAGTCACTGCATCTTCATCTATCCTGGAAATTAAGCAAAGTTAGGAAATTTTTTATGCTTACTGGAACTCAGTTGACAATACTGTTGTGTATTCCCTGGTACTTTTGCTTTACTACAAATATAAAAATCAAACTTTGGTTTTATTAAACACAGTTGCTCTAGGGTCAGTATTATGTGAGTGGAAATACAGGGGTATCACAAAGTTTGTTTAGATTCAGTTTGTCAAGATTTCAATGTATTCCTAGTAGGCAAAACCTGTTTAAATTTGTGGAAAATTTCCATATATTTCTTGTCATACTCCAGCTAGAAAATGAGAATCTGGTTTGCCTTGTGAGTAGCCTAGTACCAAGCAAAGTTATAGCTCACTTATTTTTTATGAAGAAAAAAAATAGTATTTGAATAGTTTGGTTACATTTATTCTTTAAGAGTTTTTTCCCTGTTTTATTAATGGCTGCTGCAATAATCAGCCAGGTATATATTGATCCAATATATGTAGCAATTTCATGAAAAAAAAAAGAATAAAAAAAATAAAGCATTAATTATTTCAACATCAAGTTCCTTGTCACATGAGACTCCATATATGTGAAGAACTAGTTTAATTGTATATACTAATTACCCATTTAAAAAGAAAACCAGAAAATCACATGACAGATTTGAGTTGAAAAAATCTTTGAAAAGCATACTGAATTCAATGGGGAATTTCTAGAAGTCTTTTAAAGCACATAATAAAGCTCCCTGCTATTCATAAATTTCCCTCATAAATTCCATAGGCTGGCTGAAGAAAACATTGTCTTCTGTTAAAATCTTTGTGATTTTTCGTAAGGCCTTATGGGAATTATTTAACTTTGGATGTGTAGAGCTAGAATACGTACAACATGCATTGAAGTTACAGAACAATATACTGCATAAGGTCATAGCCAGAGGCATTTGTTAGAAAATACATCAGCAGAGTTGCAGTAAACATTTCAGGTAAAATACAGTGGCATAATTTTCTGTCAGGGAAATTAATCAGATTTTATTTTGGGTCACATTTTCTACAGAATTTACTAATGTTTTCATCTTTTAAATGTTACACCTTTCTCCATTTATATCATTTAAGAGTCTATGGTTCCATTAGTCATCAAAAAAGAAATAACAGCATAGCTGTCAGCATTATTAAGTATTGTTCTAAACTGCTGAAGTAGAGGTTGCCTATGTGAGCCAAGCCTCCATTCCTTTCTCTCTTGGAAATCTAGAAAAAGTTGTTTTGAAAAGACCAACAGACAAAACTAGACTATTAAAACCTATTTAAATATTATACACACTGAAGAATAATTCAGGTTTGAATGAACATAAGGCTTAAGATCTACAGAAATTAATAGTTACTCTTGGAGCAATAAAGTTCCAGCTGTTCTTAAAAAATCCCACTTCATGTTTTCTCTGTATTTTGATAAAAATTTTGATGTTTTCTGTGATGACAAAGAGACTGCCAGAAGAGAGACTGACAATCCACTAAGCTTCAAATCTGTTTATAGATATATTTCTGTTAAATAAGTTAAACTATATAAAGAAATGTTTACAACTGGGATAAAAATGATGGAGATTGATTTCCATAGTGATGATTTTAGAATGACTTGAAATGAAGGGCATAAGTAATCAGACATTAAAACATAAGAGGAAAAAAATAGTACTTGTAATATTTTTTACTAAATGTTAAGGTAGTAATAGCAAATTAGTACTTACAGTGCATGTTTTGTAAAGGGGAATTATATAGTGAGATCCCAGCTATATCTGTTTTTCCTAATACTGCAGAATTTTATTACAACCTCATTTTTTATGGGATAATTTCTGTCCTCACAGGGTATAGTCAAAGTTCCACCATTCACCTTTTCAGTGCCTCCACAATATAAGAAGAAAGATACACAAATAAATTTTAGTTGTTTACTTGTCTGTTTCTAGAAAAAAAAAAAAGACTAAGGAAGATCTTTAGCTTTTGAAGAAAAAGTTTTCTGTGTTTTGAGGATTTACACACTTCTACATGAGTCTTATTTTAATTTCCAAAATCCAGGCTGCTCATGACTTCCCAAAACTTGTCATGACTTTAAAATTTTTTGTTTCTTTGCTAGCTTGTTTGTTTGTTTCTTTATTTCCTTTCTCTTTATAACTCCTGTACTGCTTTAAGTTCTTCAGTCTTTGAATTCCCATCTTTTCATTGAATGTATATCTGGGGTTTCCCCCATTTTAATTGTACCCATATGTAGTAATTGAGCAAATAGAACCTAAATCTAATGTGTACACAGCACTTCCAAAATCAGACTTACTCATAACACTACTGGATGACTGTCATGAGTCTTGTGCTGTAACAATTAAAAAAATCCTAGGGATTATTCTTTGGTTTAGTTGCAGTCCGGTGATCTCTATAAACTGCAGTTAGAGGACCCTACAGTGGCAGCTGGTGTAATCACAGAGCAAAAAGACACAGCCGGGACAGGTGATCTGAACAGGCCAAAGGGATACTCCATGCCATGTAATGTCACAGTCAAAAATAAAAATAGGTGTTTTCCAAGGTAGCTGTTGCCCGGAGAGTAGCTGGGCATCAGTTTGCTTGTGGGAGGTGCTGAGTGATTGCTTTTACATCACTTTTTAAATTTCTTTTTTCCTTTCATTTATTAAATTATTTTCTCAGCCTCTAAGTTTTCTCACTTTTGCTCTTACTGTTCTCTCCCCTGTCCCACTGTGGGGGTATGGGGGAGTAAGTGAGCAAGTGTCTGTGTGGGTGCTTAACTGTTGGCTAGAGTCAATAACCATGAGGAGAGAGTATAAAGAATCAATAAAACAATAACCTGTGTTTTCTACTGTTTCTCCCACAGAAAAGTAAGGAAATGTATATGGCAATGATTGAATCAAACAAGATACACAGTACTCTAGAGGCATATGTTAAATCATACAGAATAAATACAATTGTAGAATTGTTTTGCTTTGCTTTAAAAAAAAAATCAAACATGAAAGAATAATGGAATTTCAAATGTTCCAGTTGTGTAGTAGTTATTATGTTGTAATAATTTTCCTTTGGCTCATAGCCAGAAATATTTGCATTCCTAATCTTAACATGTTCTTGGCATTACCAAAGCCTCTCTTCTGGAAAAGTAGAGAAAAACAGTTTGAGAAATAAAGTAGCTTCCCAGGCCATTCATGTCAACACAGTGTGAAAAAGGAACTGGTCGTGAACTCAGTCTAAAATAAGCAAGTAACAGATATCATGAATGCTTATAATGGAATGACAGCACAATAGTTTTGATCAATGTATTTCTTCAGACAAAGGAAAAAAAAAGTTACTGATATGATATGCTTCATTGTTGTGCCCTTGTGCCCTTAACTTTTTGTGTTCCATCATTGCATAGATTCAATTTTCTGTTTACACATACATGCAATTTCCCCACCTCTCTTTTGCAAACTTAGGGCTTTACGCTTTTGAAAGAGATGATCAGAAGATTGTTAGATATGTGATGTAATGTTGTAACAATTAGATACTAGTCGTGTGCATCAGCAGATTTCTGCATTGCAGGAACAAGGTGAGAACAGGAAGGAAACAGACTTTCCAAGGTGGCATATCTGCATGTCTCTTAGTATTTAGGATCCTTTCAAATGTAACAATTCATTTTTAGCTACATTAAATAATCCTAGCTGTTAAAAGCAGTAGTTCAAAGCAGTATTCATTTGCAGTACACACTGCGTGCAAATTAAGAAAATCTCCAAATAATATTAATATTCCTTGAATTAGGTTCTTACAGTAAGCTATCAAAAACCAGCTTTTATAATCAAGATGAAAAAAAAGTTTACCTAGTACTAGCTCCTGCCTAACCATTGATTTCTTTGTTTGTAATATTATGATCAAATTCTGAATAAAGATGACATACTAATAATTAATTAAAATTAAAATCACAAATAAATACTAAATACTTTTATTTTTATTTAATATTAAATAATATTAAATAAAAATAAAATAATAAACCTATAATTTCTGTGTTCTCACAAATGGGTCTTATTACTGTAAGTACCTTCTAATTAAATGTACTGAGTAAGTGTCTGTCACTTGAAATAGCAGTTCCACTTTGTTCAAGAAACAGGAAAACCACTTCCTCTAGTAGTATTTATATCCTAGGATATGTTGTTCTGGCTTGTTTTAACCTAATAAATGTCTTCTCATGCAGTTTTATGGACTTCCAAACTTACTCCTTCTGAAAGTGGGATCAAGGTGTTACTTATTTCTCCTAATTTCATTTCAGTATTGATTGACCTGTGCTGAAAAATTATGAGTATAGAGCAACCTCATGCAACACCTTTATGTTTCTGTTTGTGCTGACTGATTTCCCTCATAGCTGTGCATTTGTTATATTCAAGAGCTGGTGGCAGATCTCAGAACTCTAAAGGAAATTGATTTTTTTTTTTAAAGTTTTACCTGTCTCCTTATGCTTTGACAAATCTTTTTCTCTGACTTTAGTTTCTGCCATTAGGTTTCTAGTCTTCCTCTTTGAAGAAAATACAAGCAAGAGGTCCTTGTGTTTCTGTAAGTATTCTGAAAAGTAATAGTTCTGAAAACATGGACCAGAGCCCAGTTCTTTGGTTTTTTCCTTCCTTCCTTCCTTCCTTCCTTCCTTCCTTCCTTCCTTCCTTCCTTCCTTCCT
>JAVKLA010000027.1:35584348-35621530 GCA_034782735.1 Sagittarius serpentarius | reverse complement strand
CGAAGAGGGGGAGTGATAGAGTGTCTTTGGTGGGTACCTGGCGTCCAGCCAGGGTCAACCCGCCACACCTTTAAAGGTCCCTTCCAACCCAAACTATTCTATGATTCTATGATCTTGCTGTGGATGTCAATTTAACAGTTTTCCTGGACCGCTTCAACTTGCTGATCCAAGTCCACAACAGTACACTACCTGTAGGATTCTGACCAGTGGAGCTAAGGTCAGACTGCCAATTCACTAGCTGGGTTTTGAACTTTAGTTGTCACAGTAAATGTATGATCCCACTAAATGGTAAGTAAATAACTATATAAATCCCTTTCTAAGATGTAATGACTTCCAAAAGTGGTAGATGAACTTACTTGAGAAATCCTGGTTTTCAAAACCTGTATTATGCTGCCAGCTTGTCTTGATTTTTTTGATTTTCCAATATAAATTGCCCTAGTATGTGATTTTTTTTTTTTTATCTCCCCTTTATTTCTCTGTAGCTTGCATCCTCTTTCCTTTGGGAATTTCATTCTTGTTGACAGCTACCCTTCCCGCTGTGTTTTGTCTTTACACTGTAAATAAAAAATATTTGTTTCTGTATATAAGTTACTGGGCATTTAGGAAAGGTCAAGAGACAAGGTGTCTGATTCCATCTTCCCCAATGCTATAGATCTCCTTCAGAAAAATGATTGTTGGTTTAAATTATGCTTTTTCTCCTAGACTCTTCCATTATTCTTCACTGCTTGCTCCTATTAATTCACAAACACACAAAGACCTTACATTATGGTTCAGCATAATTTCTCCAGTGGAGACAAACAAATACCAGGAAAAAAGTTTACATTTATTTCTAACACACTATTAGTCTCCAAACAACAGCCCACTGGACAAAAATATAGTCACCCCTGCAGGCTCCTATCCCCTCCTGTATACACTTTCATTCAGTATTGTTATTGGTATGTATGCATCAAAGAACTGGAAAACTATACTATAGGGCAGAATTGTAACACTGACCTTCCAGTATTGCACTATAATGCACTATAATATTACAACACAATAAGGTAATTGGAATAATTACAATAATTTAATTATCAGTACAATTAAAAATAAATTAGTTATGGAGACAGAGATGGATGAGATAGCCAACATACTGAACTGGGAACGACTATTCATCCTGTTTTAAACAAGTTCTAACAGGTTTATTTTCCATGTATAGTAAAAAGAAAAAAATAAAATTGAAAGGGACACTAACACCACATGGAGACACTGATCACTGAGAAAGGAGTAGTTTATGATCAGGTATATCTGTCTTTGCACATATATCCTACTGTGGGTGCAAAATCCAATCCCAGAATTTATTATTATAGTATGTGTAAGGATATGTGGAAAGAGAGTGCCTGCTCCTTTAAGGGTGAAGGATCTTTTTCAGTGTATCAAGGGATAATAAGAGAAGAAGGAAGCCGTAAACAGAAACATACAGAGACACAAAACTGGGGGACAGATGATAAGAGAGACAGTGATGAGAACCAAACCTGCTCACTCACACTAATTGATGACTGTGTGAGAGGTTATCTGGTCGGGGGCATGGTCAATTAGGAAACTAAGGGAAAATGGGGAAACCAGAAACAAAATATACAGAGACAGACCCAACAAAGTATATGTAAAGACAATGACAAGAAACAAATATCACCACTCACACTAATTGATGAGCTATCTAGAAACTACAGATGCTACATCCAGGAAGACTAACCTACACTCTGCAATTGATAGGATCATAAACCAGGGGGCACCCTGGTCTTCGGGGGGTGCAGTAATTGATAGACCTATCCAGCCCCTGAGGGGATATGCTGGGGAAAGGGAAAACAGGGAGGAACAAAATGGGAGTAGGCAGAAAAGATTATAAAAGGGGCCGGTCAAATGTAAAATGGAGCTGGTCAGTATGCATGTCTGGCTGAGCCTTGCACCTGATCATTGCCATCTTGTCTTATCTTCTTGTATCTTCTTTTATTTCTTATATCTTCTTTTATCTTCTTATTAAATCTTTTCTTACCTATCTTTCTGTATAATCTCACTCTCTATTCTGTGTGTATGCATACTGCAAGGACAATTTCCAGTACTGGATATGGAAGGAGCAAATATGAGTGCTCATAAAATTCTTCCCACAGTTTGAAATTCTATATCAAATTATTATCTGTTTTTATTTGGATTAACGCCCCCCCCCCGTACCTCATTAAGGGGGAGAATAATAAAAGTCAGACTAAGTAAAAGCATCAACAAAAAATGATTTTCATGAATCCATGAAAATACCATGAACATCGCCTTTGAAAAGCATCCATAGAAGGGCCTTATTCCAGAAGAGAATATTTCAAAGAATAGTTTTTTTGTCTTGACAACTGGCTGAATTCAGGTGAATGAGACAAGATGGAAATTGCAAATAACTTTGCAAATGAAATCTGTCAGTTCATTTAACTGTCACTTCTGATCATTTTATACGTTTATTTGTGAATATTCAGCATTTCAGTTGCAATTTATAACAATCACAGACAACAGAAGGAACCAGAGGGAAAAGTACGAGACTTCCCAGATATCTGAATGAGACTAAAACACACAGAATAAAAACCCAAGGGTTTTCTTAAAGCATGTGTTCCAGGCTAGTGCTCTTGTCACTTAAAAAACCACACCTTACAAATAAATGGATGAACAGATTAAGAGTGATCAATATTTATAGACAGTGAGTTATGTCAGTATTACAGAGCATAGATATCATTTAGCAGTTTTTCATAGCATCCAACCATCTAGTAATTATATTTTTAGAATATAGGGAACAAATACAAATAATGTACTTATTGTCTATGTCACAATGTAATCAAAGATGATTAGATAATCTTTAAACAGCACTCAGTTAATCATGTGGTTTATATCTCACATCCAGTAAGCAACAGTGATTGCTATGCGCACTGATTATTTCTAATATTCCATATTAAAAAAAGGGGGGTGATATGCTTGTATATCACCAAAGATCAAAGAATTTATTTGGATTATCGCTGTCCTTTTTAACAGTCATATTTAATGACTGAATTAAGGTCTAATGCTGGAGTACTGCTGCTGCTCTTTTGAGGACTGAGATTTATGTTTCACAGGGGATATTTCTGCACATAGATGCAGCATTTCTGAAAAGCATATTTTTCCATCTAATTTGAATATTGACTAGCTAAATTGTACATAATTCATTCTGTAATATAACCTACTGATTACTAACATGGAAAGAGTAAAAATATTCCCTTATTCTTTTTACCAAGTTAAAATACATAAATAAATTAATAACCCAAACATTCTGTTTGGTGACAGACATATTCACTGACTCATAAAAGTATTTAACAAAGTCAGTGATAATTTTAATACACAGTATAGTGAAGGACGGAAAACAACTAACAAATTGCTAAACTTATTCTGAGGTAAAAGTTTCTTCTGTAAATTGATAATCCTTAAGATTCCCTGGCTTTCTGAAAATGTTATCCAGACTATTCCTTGAGCTTAGGGCAGAGCTCAGTGTCAGGCCCCGGGTGCACCAACAGTCCCCACAGCTCCTGAGGGAGCTTCATCCCCATGACTGGCCCTGAGCAGAGCCATTCCATTGGTACTAACTAGGTTCAGACAAGAGTCAAGGTAGCCAAATAAGTCCAAAGTGTTGAGAAAGGTCTGAGGTCAAGCCAGGATGTCAAGTTTGCCAGGCAGGGTCCATATTTAGGATCCCGGAGTTGTACAGCCAGGCATAAGCACCCTGCAATGGAGCTCAAGCAGGGACCAGGACCTGAGCCTAAAAGCAGCTCCTGAGCAAAGGGGGGAGCAGGTCCCTGATGAGCCTTCTCACAGCCCATCTCCCAGAAGAAGAGAGGCACCATATTAGAGTTGGCTTTGAGCACAGGCAGCAAAACATCTCAGACTGTGAGGTAAAGATGTTGCAGAGCCTGCTGCATGCAGACAGTAGCGCTACTGTCAAAAGTCCATTAATTCCTTACAAGGAGCAAGATAAATTTCTTGAAAACCATCCTTCTATCTCACTGGTGAGCCAAGAGTCTCATTCCCTGTCACGCTAAGCCATGAGGAAGAAGGATTTGATGCTATCATCTCTTCTAGCCTCTCTTGTTTCTGCAGACTGAGCATTTACTAGCAGCAAAGTGGTGAAGCAGAAAGGTTTTTGGAAATTCCCACCATATGCTTAAACTCTCATAGAAGAGTGTCTGCATGAGTATTCTACTACTAGGAAATAATTCTGAAAAAAAATACAATTTTGGTGGTATGCAAAAGCAATGGCTTATGAGTAGCTACTCTGGAATAACAGCTAATTGCTGAACAAATAATAATGTTTTAATATAGTACCATTGCTAATAATTCTGAGATGTGCGTTAATAAATAAAGATCTTTCAGTGAAAAAAGTCCTTTGGTGCTAATAACATAAAAAAAAAAGTAGACTATTTTAAGTTATTAATATGCATAGTGTTTTCAGAAAAAAATGGAACAGAGATATTACTGTTATTTCCCAAAGATGCTGGGGGAGGAGGGCAATAGCAGTAAAAAAAATAATTAGTGACTGTGCAATTATTTAAATATACTGTAAAACAATCTGCTTTGTTTTTATAAAGCTATGAAGAATGCATCCTTTAAAAAAAGATGAGTAATCCTCTTCTTTTTTAGTTTGTTTGAAACATACTTAACAGTAACATTTTATTCATGTATTATGATTTGAAAGTTTCTATTCAGGCATTGTATCAATGTGACTGCTATATTTAAATATCTAATATGAACCAATGACTCTTCTGTGATTTTGTTAGATGGCTGTAATTCGCATTTCTCTTTGTCCTGATTCTCATTATCTCAGTATTTTCAATGATGTATTCTAAACCAAGCAAATTGCAAGTGTGTATTTTTGGTAGCGTTGACTTCCATTTAATAAATGACTGGTGCTGTCACTGCATGAAAATGTATCCAATTGTTATATTGTAAAAATATGAGGAATTATAATAAGTGACAATGAAACATTTCCTTTTGTACAGCTTTGATAAGCTTTCTCCTATTATTATGTAAAATTTCCTCCTCTGCTTTGAAAATAAAGGGCACACCCCAATCCATAAGCATATCTATGTAGAGAAATATTTTTCACTCACGATTCTGCTCTTGCTTTTGACAGAAAGGGAAGGATGGAACATGCTCTACAGTAAGAGACAAACAGCATTTTTTACAAAATATTTGCTCTTAAGAGGAAATAAATTGTCTATGATAAGACACTATGAATTAATACTGTTCCAAACAAAATCTGTGTATGTTGTAAAGTGTCAGATTCTTTTTAGTATGTGGCTCTATAAAGAAATATATAAAGAAAAACATCCAGTACAAATTCCACTTTCTCTTTGACTGTATTTATATGAACTAGATCTTTTGTCAGAATGCCATTTTTTAGACTCTAGTGCACAGGAATGGAATCAAAATACCTCTTCTGAAACAGTAGGTCAATTAGCTCACATCCAGGAGTTGTCAGTGCTACATACCAAGGTGCATTTGCACCAAAAGTTCACACCAGAATTCATTGTACCTCTTACATACATACCTTTAAGCTTTTCTGTTTTCATTGTAAACGTAAAAGGAATTTTCTTCATGAACCAGTAAAGCATTCCTTCCATTGCTCTGGATTAAATAATGAAAAAAAGTCTAGGCTTATGTTATTACATGAAAAAATAGGAAATGCAGATCTTTAATCCTAGTTCAGAATTATTTGGTTTACTCCATGGTGAGTAAAATGGGCATGAAGTGAAGAAAACAATATGTTGTATGGGCAACTGTATAACTCAACATATAAGTATTTACCAGCCATATAAAAGGGAATGATTTAAAATAACAGAAAAGGGGTATATATTACAATTTATTCATAGATACAGTTTTATAAAATATTGTTCTGAATTCCTTCTAGCATTAGACTATTACAGTTCTCCTTAGTCCAAAAGCTGTGTCTCTGAGGGATAGAGAAGGAAACTCAGTAAAAGTTCATCCTACCTACAAAGGTGGGAAAACAGATCAACATGAAACTTTCCAGAGTATAAAGCTACTGGGTATACTCTGACTTCTTAATTTAATCTCATTTCTGTTCTCTGTAAACTAGTGACTCAGAGGTCAGATAGGTGAGCAACATGGTTTGAGACTGCAAAAACGTCAGCCATTACATTTTCAGTGTTAGTGATTCTGAGGGTTGGTAGTGCGACTTCCTAATTCTGGCCAGCTGGAGCTAGCCATTGCCTATGGCTTGAGGATGGGACAATACAAGAGTGTGTGAGGCAGTGAATTAAAAAATAGATCCCTCTTTCTGGATGTGCAATATGTTAACTGGTGGTGTCTCAAATCAATTGCCAATCTTATTTGTCAAAATGTCTGTTTTCACCAGAATTTAAGAATTAATTATGATCTATAGATGTTAGCATATCAATGTCCTCAAATAAAACTAAGAAACGCAATACTCAGCAACGCATATTTAGCCTGAACCATTATGTCTCAAGGGAACTGTACATCAGTTCTGTTTCGTCAGAGTGATTTAACTTACTGCCTTGAAATGTTTCTACTACCTGGTTAGTACCTCAAAGATTCCTCAAGTGAAAAATGTTATTTAAACTTTGCAGTAACAAGCAAAAAGTCTTCAGCTCATATTTAATCACAAAGATGTCACAGATTAAGCTAAAATGCAGTTATTGAACACTGCACCAAACAGTTTTATCTCTGAAAATTTGGCGTTTGCACTAACATGATTCAACTTAAATAAATTATTACTTTGATAGAGTTTTGGAGCAGGACATTCACAAAGATATGCATTGCCTAACAATACAGGATCTGCATGAGTCTGTAGCATTCAGTAATTTTGACTTGATCATGCAATTTTTATGCAAACATATCAAGATGTAGAACACAGTCTGTATGCTTTCCCTCTGACAGTGGCTTTGTTACCTGTACACCTTCTAAAGTAACGGAGTTCCAGTTTAAACACAGTCAAACCCTTCATGAGCACTGCTTTCAGTGGAGTTATATTTTATTCATACTTAAATTGCCTTGAAATTGTTTTATTCTCATTATCTGTCCATTCAGTTTTAAGTTATGTATCGACTAAGATCCCAAATGAAGGTGCAGGCTGTCATTCGTAACAATGCTTTATCAAGTTGAGTAACTTCCTCAGTACTGATATATTACACAGCAAGATCTAAGCTATGAAGCATTCTGACTGAGGAATGTTGCTATCTGATTAATAATTGCATGCACAATAAATGTTTCTACAGCACAGTAAGATTATAAATTGTAATGGTAAACTGAACCTCCAGTTCCATTAAAGTCAGCCAGGTAGTTCAAAGTCAGGAATTAAGCCAAGTACAAGTATGATATAACCCTTTGTGATTTGTTTTATGAAAGCAAGAGCCCACAGATTCATTAACATATATATATATGTACACACATGCATGCACATATAAATATATACATACACACACAAACACAGTGTCTAGCCCCATAATCTTAATAGGTAATTAAAGCAAAGGTCAGTTTAAAAGCACATGGTCAAATAAATATAATTCTGTTTCTATTATAATTTTCTATATTGATGTGGAGCAATCAAGAAGTCAATTTGCCTTTATCCTACTTAGCCTTCAACTGAACTATTTGTTCCTCCAAATCTGGGTAAACTATTTGAAAGATGTGACAGTATTCTATTTTCCAACATAGCCAAAATCCTTCCTTCCAATATAGTTTAAGATATCTTTTGCTGTTGCATAATCTGATTTTTAAAGTTTCGTAGCTACCTTTAGAACAGCATTTTCTTTAAATAAGATAAACTGAATAATAAACAAAATCTGAAGCTATTAGATGAGTATGTATTTCTTTAGTTAAATTTGAATTTTTGCTGTAAATATGACCCTTTGCCCTTTCTATTGTCAAATTACTTCCCAGAGTTAAATTTCTTTCACTTATGCTTCAGTACAAAACATGCCATTAAGAAAGTCAGAACAAAACTCTGTTTTAATCTGTTTGCATGTATGAACGTTTTCTATTATTTTTTTCCCATACCAGATCATTACAAAAGAAAATTTAAGACAGACAGGTATAATTTTGTGTAAATGTTAGTGAGATTTAAGGACTAATCTGAGTTTGAAATATTTCTGGAAGAGCTAACAATTTGAACAGACGTCAAAACTCTGTACACGTTTGCTTAGAAATGAAAAGAAAACCACAACACTCCCCCCGCAAAAAAAACCCAAACCAACCTGCACACATATGCAGATGGCAGCTGTTGCAATATTACACATTGAAGTCAGTAATAAAATACTGAACAAACTATATATGTATAGGAGATTACAGAAATTGTGGTTTCCAAAGAATATATAATTTACAATTTCTTGAATTTTTTTTGAATATTTGTGGGTTTGAATCTCAGTCAGAATTGCAAATTATGCCATAGTTATCCTTAATAAAGAATTAGCATTATCAACACAACAGAATGTCTTTGTGAGGGAAAATATAACACAGCAATATTATTTTAATTCACGTAATTTTGGGAAGATTAATACACCATGAAGCCTCTTAGTCTTTCCTGTGCTCATTACCATTCACTTTTACTCCTCTCATAAAACCAGTCTTAGTCATTTACATTCATTTAGAACAAACTGCAGAATTGTCAGATAGAGTTCACGCATCATGTAACAATGCCCAAACATTTCTTGCCATTGTTGCAATTTTCAGATCACCATTTGATTCAGAATGCGACTCTGTGTACCAGTATATCAACATCAAACCACTGAGAACATATGTGTTATGACTGTAAAGGCGATTCTCTCTTAGAACACAGAAAAGTGACATTCTAAAAGATTGTGCTCATACAATAATTAACACACTAGATCTCATATTTAGTATTTTATCATTACAAAAATTGTTGGCTATTGCTGTGGTTTAACCCAGCAGGCAGTTAAACACCACAGAGCCATTCACTCACTCCTCTCCCGAGTGGGATGGGGGAGACAATCAGAAAAAAAAGTAAAATTCATGGATTGAGACAAAGGCAGTTTAACAGGTAAAGCAAAAGCCACACATGCAAGCAAAGCAAACCAAGGAATTCATTCACCACTTCCCATGGGCAGGCAGGAGTAAAGCCATCTCCAGGACAGCAGGGCTCCAGCACGCGTAATGCTTACTTGGGAAGACAAGTCACTCCAAACAGCCCCCTCTTCCTTCTTCCCCTAGATTTATATGCTGAGCATGATGTCATATGGTCTGGAATATCTTTTTGGTCAGTTGGGGTCAGCTGTCCCAGCTGTGTCCCCTCCCAGCTTCTTGTGCACCCCCAGCCTCCTTGCTGGTGGGGTGGGGTGAGGAGCAGCAAAGGCCTTGACGCTGTGTAAGCGCTGCTCAGCAGTAACAAACACATCTCTGTATTATCAACACAGTTTTCAGCACAAATCCAAAACATAGCCCTGTACTAGCTTCTACGTGGAAAATTCACTCTATCACAGCCAACACCAAGACACCTATGCTTAGTAACTTCTATAATTTGTTAGTCACATGGAAATTGCTATAATACTGTTTGTCACTGATACAGTTACATTTTACTTTCTCTCAGATGATAAATTAATTATTGTATTAATTAATATTAAAAAATTCAACAAGGTTGTTTAAATAACTGCTTTCTAAGAGAATCTTTACATTTTATTTGATAAAGTATCTATCGATGTCTTCATTCTGTTGTGTTATATAGATGCAGAGAAAATCATGAGTCAGTATAGTTAATCACCAAGTACTACAACTAAATATTGGTTACATTAGACATAGCATGAGGAAAAATAACTTTGAAAGAATTTAATATCTTGGTGAAGTTCTGGAATTCTATGTTTGTGAAACAGGTCATCAGGATGCAATTCATGCCACTTTTGTTTGGCAGATAATCTGTAATGAGGACTGGGAATCCTGAGTCACTTAATGGCTAGTCTATTTTTAAACTGCAAAGCGAAGCTGAATTAAATGGAAATTTTTGATCCACCAAGTGCTCCCATGGCTTCAGCTACTACCTCTGAGATTATGAATCTCATATGTCTCCCCACCATGAATCTCTCTACCTAGGATATGACCTCACAAGTGCCCTGCTGTTTCCTCAAAAGGAAGGTGTCAGACTTAACTTCATGAAATTGCTCCACTCTATTGACATTGTTACAGTATTTGCTGCTGTAATTCACAGTCCTAAAGTCATTCCCAGCTTGACTTCTTCTCTCTATCCAAAACTTTGTTCTATCTTGTGTCTGCTGAATTCTTCCCTCTCTGTTCTATGACCTGATCCACACCCCATGGGTTATATGTTTGTGGATATATTTGCCTTCCCAAGTGGCTCACATGCCCCATGTGAAAACACGGGCAGGCCAGACATTCAACTGTTTGTATGTCTCTGAAAATAAAATGAGGTATTTGTGCTCTTCTATAGCTAGAGGAGGGTAAAGTTACTTGAGCAAGCTAACAAGAAAAGATGAAGAAAGACACTTTAATAATTTTTGCCTGTCTTGCAACTTGGCTACCTAAGTCAGTGGCAGATATCTCTGAGGTTGGGACTTGAAACCTACTAGAACTCCTGCACTAGAAATTAATGCTGTCCCATCATGATGGTCTTGCAGCTGCTACAAATCTGTATTTTATAACAGCACGAAAAAACTCAAACCAACACAACAGTTCAGATGCTGTATAATTATTTTATATGTGATCCCCGAACAGTATGGAAACTGATATTCATCAAATAAAACATCTTTATAAAAAAAAGATATTTTTCTTCTGTTTGAATTCATGACTGAGTTAAGCTTATTCACCATTATAAACATAAAATGTTGACAGGATTTTTAGTTACATTGCATGCTTAGCAGTTGAGGAAATCCACTACTGTTGGAATGGGAACAGGTAACAAAAGGAAAACTTGCCTGTTCTGTAATTACAATGAATTAATTGTTCCTGAAATCATAAGAAATGAATGATTAAGGAATTAAGGAAAAGATCACAGTAGACTGAGACCAGAAAGGAAATGCCATTGCAGTGACAAAATATTTTAGTTCTCTGTAACTTAGGGATCAAATCAACAAGGTTCAATACCTGAACTAGATTGATTCTATATGACAGTCATGTACAAAAACAGAACTGTGCAAAATTATATTCTAAATTATCAGTACAAAATAAAACCTAAACAAAACAGAACTCCCAAGTCACAAGGACTGAAAATGTTTAAATACTTTGTGGAAATTTAGGCAGAAAAAAGAGCTATCCAAAGAATATAATAAACAGTCATTGATAGGGGGAATAAAAAACTTTCAAAATTAATATTTAATAAACCAGCAATACTAATATTTAATACAAGAGAGTCTAGGAATAAAAAAAAAAGCAAAGGAATGATAGTCCATTTAGAATATAATTTGAGAACTGAAAAGGAAATAAAATATGAGAAATTCTGAACACCAAAACATGAAAACCCTGTAGATCTGTATGATGTGAGAAAATTCTTTAAAAATTGTTTTACTGGGGAGCTTGTGAGTCCCTAGTACTTATAATGCTAATGTAGAGGTTTGTAAAATTTACTGGTAAAACATTTATAGCTCTCAATTAAGCTAAAGTAGTGCATGAAGGAAAAAAAAAATCTATGGAACTAGTATCCATCCCTCCCACTGACAGCATCTCTTCCCTTGCTCTTGCTGCTGACTAGAGCAGAACATTTAAACACCACAGCAGAAACTTCTGTGTCATAAGGTATGATATCAGTAATAAAACATTAAATAACAGGCTGATGATGTAGTAATGTAATCTGAACAGTAACCTGAAACTGATTAGTTAAAGGAGCTAAAGAACTTTGAAACTTAAAAGCTCAGATATCACAGAGATGTCAAACACTATAGGAATGTTTCTATGTTAACAATGGCATTCTTCTCCATAAACAGAAAATGGCAAACTACAAGCAAAATTAACTGAGTGAAAAGCTTTGTTTTTCAATGAACCTGTAAGATACAACTTGGCCATCCCAGCTGGCCATATTTAAAGATAAGTTGTATATTTCTGCAAGGTTGTGATATTTTTTTTGTGCAAATTCATGACTGAATAGTTTCCCACAATTTTCCTTTGTTTTCAACAAACATGAAAAGTTGTGAACACGTGCTTGTGGCCGTCAGACTGAAAATGAGAGCAACTGTTACTGAAATGACAATATTTTCGCAAGAAAAGGACAAGCGCTGTGCAGTCTGCTAGAAGAAAAATGGTGTTACACAGGGTGCATCTATTTCAGAGTCCTAGTTCAGATTAGAAGAACTGGATCTTTTTCATGAAGTTAAACTGCAAGTGCAATTAATGTATTCCAAATGGTCATGAGCTTTCATTTTTAATTTGAGCTAAGGCTACTCCAGAGGAATTCTTCTGCCTATGTATACATGTATACACACATATTTATATATACAAGTGTGTATGTATTTATATATGCATATTATATGTATCTAGACACAATGTATATATAGTTTGGATGTTGGTCCTCAGCCCCTGTTTCCCTCCATGTTTCCGCTCCTATTGGGCAAATGCATGGCACTCATTGTTAAGGTAGGTACAGACAGAAGTATTCAAATAGCTCTCTGTAATCCTATTACTAGACACCTTTCACCAATCTGATTTTCCTTTTTAGCCAGTTTTAATGCCTGAAAATGGAATGTTGTTGAATATTTTCCCCTGTACTTTTGCATCAAAGCTTAATTATTACCACGGCATTTTCAGCCACAATTAAGCTGAGTTTCTGGATGCCTGAAAATATCATATGCTGGTACTGATATTCCATGTATAATTTGAATACTCACTACAGCTTTAAAAGGAATGTTGTAGTAATTTAATCAAATAATTAAGTATAGTCAGCTTATTATGGGGAGTTTCTCTGATGTCTCATATAAAGTCTAAATTCAACCTTAACTTTATTGAAACATTTTTCTTTGTTTAAATTCAAACAGGACTCTTGCAGGATGATAAAAATGTTGCAGTGTTTTCTGCATTTAAAACGTCTGCTAGTGTATCTTCATGTTCCTGCTACATTTATGTTCTTTCCCATCTGGACTGTTTCTAGTACGGGGTGATTGTAAATAATATTACTGCCCAAAAAGAAAATGTCAAAAATGTGGATATACTTTCCAATTCTTTCTCAAAAATTTTAAATCTATCTTTCACCTGTGTTCTAGACAGGCCTTGCTAGTCCTTCAGCTTTTCCATGGATGGTTTTATGTCTTCCTACAAATGCAAGAACATAAAATACGAGTTGTTCAACCCTTCTTTCTTCAAAAAGGCAATAAATCCTTGAGCCTCAACAAAAAAGTGTGTGGTTCCTTTAAGAAAACAAAGTAATACAAAACCCTTATCACAGTTCCAAAGGCACCTTGAAGCTTTTTTATAAGGCCAAGAAGGAAGGAAAGAAACTTGCCAGTTTTTAAATTGCAATGAGAAGACAGATAGAGGAAATATTTTCATGCACGAAACTGAATCAGTTGATTTTTACAGCAAAATAAATACACAACTGAGAGCATCAAGGGGGAAAATGGCAGTGATCCAGACATGCCAGGACACAAGGTTAGAGAAAAACTTCAGATCAGTCTCTGTAATAGATATGGACAAACTACTCTGGGGGAATGAAATTGGAAAAGTTACCTTTTCCGGTGTGAGATCGAGGCTAAAAGCTTTGGAGGATAAGTGAAGGTAGGAAGACAAGATTGAAGTCTGTGGTTCTGGTTGTGCAAAAACAATTAACTAGTCTGAATTACAGATTACAAACTACATTTTACTAAAGCAGAACATTCAGCAATTATGCAAATTAGTATTTGTGCAATTTAGTAAAAGATAAAAATACAGAAGCAAGTGAGGTTTTTGTTCAAGAGTAAATGAAAGAATTGCACTTAATTCTAAATAAATTGTACTAATTTCTAATAGGCTAATATATTTTAATTTTCAGGGCTTTAAAACAGCTCTAGAACTTACAAATATGACAGCTAGTTGACAGCTAGTAGAGGGTTTTGGAAATGCTTAAGCAGTTGATACTTACCAGTAATTTCATCCCATTGTTCTGTAGCTGGGTCCTTATGTATCTGGAAACAGGTCAGAGAAGAACGGTCAACACATCCAGTCCTGTGAGGTCCTCCTGCTGCTTGAAACACTTTCACAAGGGAACCCTGACTGAAATACATTAATCCTTTAGAAGATCTGCAGTCTTACTCAGTTTGTTGCCAGTCTGTAGCTATAAGCCATATATTTGCATCTATAGTCTCTCTTGTGCGGTTCTGTACATTTTATATGATTCTGAGAGAAGCAGAAAAATTTGAGACTGAGTTCAAATTGAGATCTTGCTCGAAGATCAAAACAATTACAGTGTGCATTAGGGAAAGCAAATTTCAGGAATATGTATAGCTAAAACCTCACTGGAATAACAAGGAGTTTATTCTATTCCATCTTCTTAGAAATTTGAGTTCTGGTTTGTACATAGCTTCTTTTTAAACCTTATGTGTGTATAGCAACCAGGAAGCTTCTCACAACTGGCAGAAATTTTGCCTTCACACCCTCCTCCAACCAAATTAAATATTTCTTCATTTTAAAAAATAGTTATAATTTTGATTTGTGTCCATTTTTTAAATTATTATTTTAATTTTTCCACTACTTAGTACAATGTAATTATTAAGTTACTTGGGTTATTTGAATTGCCATCTTCAGTCATCCTGGATTACAATGACCTTGGATACAAAAGTATTTATTACACAAATCTCTGCATAGTCAGGCCTTTTGCTATTCGCCTCCTGTTTCTTTGGTGGACTTGTAAGCATCTAGTAATGCTTTTGAGAGTCACAAGCATATCACAGAATAGGAAGAACTTCTTGAAGAGGTGGAAGATCCTTACAGAAATCTGGAACAGGTAAAATGAAAAATAATTTCTCCCAGGAAACCTTGCAGTCATACCATCCACACTTTTCTTCCTCGTACTCACAGAAATATCATCTATCATCACGCTGTCCCATAGACAATAAAGTTTTTCAAGAATAATCCAAGTTAGCTGTTGAGTTACCTATTCAAAAAAGTAGTACAGTGTTTTAAGTATACCACTTCTCTGGAATTTCCTGCTAAGACAAACAATCTAGTACCCATCAACCAATATTTACTGCTAAAGAGCCATGCCTCATTTGTACCTTCTTATCCTGCGAATTAAAACTGAGTAAGAACACTATCTATGGAGTGCTGGAATGTGTTACCGCATTCAAAGCAACATAACAAAGCAACAGTGGATGTCACCACAGTAAAAGGTTTTTGATACAGGAATTTACAATTCTCTTTTAACTATTTCTTCACTTACTTACACAGGTTTCTGTAAGTAGTTTGCAATCAAAACAATTGCAGTGCACTGTTTGTCAGATGAAAATTCTCATATAGACATAAGAATATAGACACATTTTTATCTACAATGTATCTAGTATTAGGGTAAATAGGAAAACTTATTCTTCATAGAAAGTTCAATGAAAGTAAGATTAGATCATAAACTGCTTTGACCATTATATTTACAGCTATAAAGGTAATTTTATAGATTTTTTTTTTTAAATAGCATTCATTGGTGCCACATTATGATACATCAATGTTGAATTTAAAGCAGTATCAGTATGCAATTAATGAAAATATATTTGCTTTTGTTATAGAAAACAAATAACACATTCCATTTTAAACTGTACATTTTAGGGATCAGCCAAGGTTATGATAAAATTCTTAAAATAGTCATAAAATAACAAAAGCTGTGAAGCAGTGAAACAGTCCAATCTACAGGATAGTTAAATAATATTGACAGAAACACCAGTGTAACAGAGTTGTCAAAAATCACTGTTGCAAGCAGATAGGTTAGGGATTTAGCAGGTATGGAATATGTTCCAAATAGAAAGACCAATTTATCAGATTCTGATAAAACTGAGTCTGCAGAAAACACTACGATGGTGGGCAGCCAAGGCCCAAAATGAAAGGAAATAAGAAGCAGAGGAAAGCACTGAAGGGAAAGAGAAAAAATTCTTTATACTAGAGTAAGGTCCAGTTAAATACTAGTGTCCTGGTTTCGGCTGGGACAGAGTTAATTGTCTTCCTAGTAGCTGGTACAGCGCTGTGGTTTAGGTTTAGTATGAGAAGGAGGTTGATAACACCCTGATGTTTTCAGTTGTTGCTCAGTTGTGTTTAGACTAAGTTAAGGACTTTTCAGCTTCTCACGCCCAGCCAGCAAGAAGGCTGGAGGGGCACAGGGAAAGTTGGGAGGGGACAGAGCCAGGACAGCTGACCCAAACTGGCCACAGGGGTATTCCATACCATGGGATGTCATGCCCAGTATATAAGCTGGGGGAGCTGGCCTGGGGAGGAGCGCGGCTCGGGCATCAGTAAGCAATTAGTGAGCAACTGCACTGTGTATCAATTGTTTCGTGTATTTCAATTCTTTTATTATTATTGTCATTTTCTTGTCGTTATTAGTGTCATTGTTAGCTTCTTATTTTTTCTATTCTATTAAACTGTTCTTATCTCAACCCACGAGCTTTACTTTATTTTCCGATTCTCTCCCCCATCCCACTGGGTGGGGGGGAAGTCAGTGAGCGGCTGCATGGTGCTGAGTTGCCAGCTGGGGTTAAACCATGACAACTACATAGTTCAGAAAAGCATTAGGAAATAACCATTAACACAGACAAATATGAGAAAAGGAAAAATCTTTTCTGTCACTAAGAAGATGTCTCCCTTCCAGGATAATACACGTTAATAAAACAAATTATATTTCCAGTCAAGCTTGGGTTTTTTAAATATCAGTTCCATGTGCATGCTAGCATAAATTTAGCATGTTTAACTGGGCATTTAATCTCTGAAGAACAACTGGCTATTCAGGAGTTTATAAAAATATATGTTAAGTTTTGACAGTTGGTCTGCAAGGAGATCGAGGTGGCAGGAATTTGGAAGTCCCCATTATTCAGGGTTATGTTATCTTTACTTATTACTGAAACATCCTATACAGAAGGTATCAGTGCTACAGCACCTTTAAACCCATCATTCAACTGGGTCTGTCTTATCTTTAAACTAAATTTTTTATTAGAATTAATTATACATGCATATTTTAAGGTGAAATATTATCTGAAGACATTTTATTTCAACAAATTTGTATGTTTTAAAAAAAAACAAGTTTTTTGATCAGTGCTACAAGAAACCATGTCTCCGTCACTGTCTGATAGGTATATGCTAATATGTAGAAGATCAAGATTAAAGATATTGCATATACTTCAAGGAGAGTTCTCTAAAACGGGAAACTTCCTTGAATCAGGCAGAAGAATTCCAGCATTTGTCTCTAGTGAATCAGGATACTTTTTAAAACTAAACAGAATGTTCACTCCTTTTGAAAATAAAATATTTAGCAATTTTCTGTATCTTTGAAAACATGCACAATTTTTTTAAAAAATATTCATTATTATGTGTGTGTATATTATGTGTATTATTGTTAAAGTAAATTATGTGGAAGAAGTTTGCATAAAATATTTTACTTTTTCTTATGTCTGAATTTTAATGACAGAGTAGTATCATAGAATCAGAGAATCAGAGAATCACAGAATCATAGAATCATGGAATGGTTTGGGTTGGAAGGGACTTTAAAGGTCATCTGGATCCAACCCCCTTGCCACGGGCAGAGACACCTTCCACTAGACGAGGTTGCTCAAAGCCCCATTCAACACGGCCTTGTACACTTCCAGGAATGGGGCATCCACAACTTCGATAATGCCGGGTGTCAGCAGGGAGAAGGATGGGGTCCTTTTCTGTTTCTGAATTTACAGTATTACCAATATCTGAGAGGGATCTCCAGAATGTGGGAGGCCTTAAGCCATAGCAAAACAACAATTAAGTGCCATAATCAGCATAATCTGAAGTGGGCAGGACACAGAAAAGACTACCCTAGTTCCCTCAGGCCTTAGCTATGGTGGCACTGAGGAAAAGACAGCTCTTTTTAGATTGCCTTCCCCAATACCTGCCTTTGCCACTCCAAGCCTAGAGCTTGGAAGAAAACGTAAAGAAAAGGAAAAAGCCAGAGATCACCCATGTAGACAGTAGATAGATTAAATAACACTTCTCTGAGTGTAACTGAAGACTGAGCAATCAGTGCATCAGACTGAACAAACCGAAGGAGTCATCCAAGGACTGGTGAAAGACCTGATTAAGCCAGGCTACAGCCAAAGACTCAGCACAAGAAGTATGTCTAGTCTTGTATTTGATGGATGAAAAATGAAAAGAAGACCATTATAGAAAAAAGGGTTAGCGATGAGTAGCTGTACATATATCATAGATTGTACTGCGGATGTTTCTGGAAGGCAGATGCCCACTCATAGCCTATGTTTGTGAGACACATAGCTCTAAATTATGCAGCACTCATTCCAAACCCATTAAGAGTGGAATAAGGCTTCAAGTCATATCAATAATCCAAGTCAATGTTTACATAATTTTACATCAACTGTTAGGAGTCTGCACTTAAAAAGGGCAAAATGAGAATCTAAAATATATAGTAAAATGGGTAAAGAACTAATCAGGGTCTGGCCAATCAAACCTATCAGGCAAGTTAGAAAAAGCAGATCTGAATTAATTGCCTTCCTGGCCAATGACAGGGATTTAACTGGAGGCTGAAAGAAAGTGCATGTCATACTAAAGAATAAGAGCCAAAATACGTAGAAATTTTTAATGGTTTATTCCATTACGGGACTGAAAAAGAAGGTGACACCTCATTAGCCACCTCATTGCAGGTGGATTCTTGAACTCTTGTATAAAATCAACACAGGTAAATGGCAGAAGAGGTTTGAATGAAGAACCATGAGTTGAGCTGGTATGTCGTGAAAACTGTCAACCAGAAGCACAGGGCTGCAAAAGGAAGGGAAGAAAACATCTGTTTAAACAAAGCATGAGAACACAAGTGGCTACCCATATCCCCTGCAACTCAGACTTGAAAGAGTGATTGTGGCTGGTGGTTCGGTGCTAAGGAGGAAGAAATTGAAAATCTAGAGGATAACTTCATAAAATTATCAGTATAGTCAGAGTGATCTTACATTTTACTTTAGAAAAAAACATTTAGATTAAACTCTATTAGAGAACATAAACCATAAAGTCAGTGCTGCTAATTCCTGCTGATTTGCCCTTTCTAACGTTATTTACATTACAAGTATTCTAGTTTACTGGGTAAAGGGTATGTCTGATGCTATCATCACTTTTCCTTTCTTTAACCACTCCTTTCACAAGGCTGTGCCACCCTGAAGAGCTAAGAGGCAGCTGACCAGGTCAATGAAATCAACTTCAGTGTTGGATGCTCAGTTAGGCAGTCTTCCCTTTCTGAAGAATGTGAGGATTCTGACAGTGTGGCAAGCAGCTCACCAGCTCTTTTTACTACTCTGAAACCTTCCTCTGACTGTTCTGAAGGAACAGAACTTTTAAAAATCTTGCCTGCTCTAGTCTCTGAAATATTAGGCTGATACTTCATGTAAGTAAATACCTGGAGGTTTCTATTCCTAAATTGCATCCTTTCAGTTAAAATGAGGTTGATGATTGTTTTTCTGTCTCTTATTTCTCAAAAGAAAGGTCTACATAAAGAAAGATGATCTAGAATTGGGACACCTTCTTCATCTACCAGTATCTAGAAACTGGGAAGCCCCAAGGAACTTATCCTGCACGAAAATACAGAATTTCTCTGAAAAAGTGTTTGTTTGGATTTTTTCCCCAGTAATGTTGCTTAGGGTTCTGGCTGTTGGTTGTTGTTTTTTTTTTCTCCCCTAGGAAAAAAAATATTCATCTTTCTGCTTTGTCAGTTAAATTATCTTCATGACATTCATGTGACTTTGGATACTTCAGAAATAAACAGCAGATAACAAAACAAAAGACATAACTGAAATTAAATTCCAGTGAGCAAAAGCATGAAAAAAAACGAAGAGAATTTGTGCATTTAGTCTGGAAGATGTGTTTGGAAGATTCCTTTTATTTTATTTCTTGGAGTGAAAGAGGAATTAAACTTTTGCCAGTGAAGCACATTTTACATTCTAAAAAAAGCCACATGTGAATATCTTCCCTCCTTCCTCACCACTTGCAGAATGGGCAATATATTTGAACAATTAAGAATACAGACCAACTAAAGCAAAATCAGGTGTATTTCATATCCGTAAACATGCAAAAGAATCAAAGTTTGTGGAAAAGGACTATTTTAGAGGTTTGGCACAAGCACAGAAAATACCCATTTGTGAAGTGACATGATAAATTCACTAGTTTTTTACAGTTCAGTAGTTATTTTATTGTGCATCTATTCTTTTCCTCTAATCTGCTTTGTTCTTTCTGAAGCTGCAACAATGAAAGAGGAGCCCTTGTTACTACTCAGCTGAATGCCAGCAGCTCTTACAATTTAACCTCAAGATTAGTGAGGAACCAACATATCACTCATTTTCGCTGGCTCTTTTGTATCTTCTGTTAATAGGACCCAAGAGATAACCAGATAGGCATAATCGTATCAACAAGACGTGCTGCGTACTCCATAAACATGCTACAAACTGATAACCCTTATGAACATATCCAGAGGGGCTTCATAGCTCTGGCAGCATTTTTCAGAGATACTCACAAAAATGAGTTAAGGGGGAAGGTAACCCGCCCTAAGACAGTGTGTCTCCTTCTGTCCCCATGCACAGATGCTTGAAAAGACAGAGCTTTAATTGGTTTTGAGTTTTGTGGAAAGCTCCAGCAGTTTTAATGGAATGTATTAGAAAGTAAAGCTCAGTGGAGTCCTGTCCAAGTGGAATCACATGGCAACTAACTCCTTGACTTTTTTTTTAAATGCTGCTTAGTTGCTCCAGAAAAGGTCACTTGTGAGCTTACAATAAGATTTGTTTTTGGAATTCAGAAGGATAAATTGTATAAAAGCGTAAGGTAATCAAGCAGGCTATACAAAAACCTCAGGGCACAGAGGCATATTGTGACACTGATGAGCTCCTCTCCAGGTTCTTGTAGGTCATCTTCAAACTGGCACCAGTGAAAGCCTAAAAGCAAGTTATAGTTTATGGTCATGACAGACAAGATGGGGTTTATGGGGGAGGGGGGGAATAATTAAACCAAAGGAACTTCAGCATATAGCAATGCTAATAGCTGTTCCTCCTGGGAAAAAAAAGAATAATACTGCTTCAGGTCAATAAGCCTGAATTCTTAAGTAAAGCATACCATTAGATTTATCTTTTGCTATGTTTCTTTTCTCCCCGTAATAGACAATACTGAGTCATCTCTGGACAGCTGGTGGAGTTACAGGATTCAGATAAATGCTTCCCAGGTTGCAACTTGGCTACAACAGAAGAACATGACATGTAAAATAAATGAATACAGGAGAATGCATAACAATACTTCTGTGAAGTCTAGCATACTTTTCTCTTGGGAACTTCTTTTTCTTCAAAATAAAATGGGAGCTTGAAACATAATTTTACAGAATACAATTTTAAGATGTATTTGACAAACTTCTTTTTTTAAATTAAGAAATCTGAATATTTATGCTTTTGGTAGTGCTTCTTGTAAATTAATTATCAGCAAGATTTTATTGGTGTTGTACCATTATTCAAACTCATGGTCTTCAGTTTTCATGGATGTAGGTTGATTGTTGACTTATCAAAGTGGATCCGACCCATTAGAACTAAATGAAAGACAGTGAAATTAGAGCTATTGATAAATTAGCCTGAGAGTTCTTTGTTCTCTGTTCCTATCTGAGCTGTCAGGTATCTCTTCTCTCAGCTGCTTTTGTGAGGACCTTACAGTAGAAAGGCTCAAGATATCGCTTGGAATTAATAGTTAAACTACAGCTTTGAGAAAAGAAATAAGTTTAAACATATAAAAATAAAATAAGTTATTCCTCAATCAGCATTACATATGCTGCATCAAAGGTATCTAGATGCAAAAAGAAATGGGTGGTGGTTAATACCAAAAGCACAAATCAAAGTTAGATGTTCAGTCATTGGAAAATCATTTTACTGTCTGGTTTGTATCCCAAACTACAAAATGAAATCAACACAAATGGATATAACATTTATTTAATATATGGACATGCATTTTTATTGCCTATTTTAATGAAGGAAGTGTATCCAGATAATGCAGTAATGAATTTAGCATGACAATCTATGCAGAACAAAACCATGTAATTTCTTAATCATCACATTGATATGGTATCATTCTGAAAAAATTTTAGGTGATGTTTCTTGTATGTATGTATACACCTTTAGACAAAGTGTCCCATTTATTTATCAGTAATTTATTCCCTTCTATCTACCAAAATATTGAAGCCACTCATTTAATATTGTGTAAAAAAAAATTGATTTGAAGTCACTTTTCATTCTATTTTAAACATTTAAATTCATTCAGAATGTAGGGAAACCATTTAAGTTTTATATAAAACAAGTGGTTTTGCTTAATCAATTTCTTTTACTTCATGTTTCACCCATATTTAGACAAAAAAATCCTTTTAAGTATTGCTGGAAACATTTCGTTGTTGTTTTTAGACCCCCCAGTGAACTGAAAAATCCATTATTTGCTCAGCACTTCTCTTCAGCTTTGTTTTTTTGCAAAGGTATTTGTATCATCTGCTAAGTAGAGACCACAGGAGGGCAGTAAGTTAGGATTCTTTTCATCTTATAGTAGCTTAAAATCAGCTACCTCTGCTTTAGGTTCAAGTTCTTGAAATGGAGTCATGTCTGACGTGTTGGAAAATTAAGGAAGAGAGGGGCATCCAGCAGGGTGAGGGAGGTGATTGTCCCCCTCTACTCTGCCCTCGTGAGGCCCCATCTGGGATACTGCGTGCAGGCCTGGGGTCTCCAGCATAAGAAGGATGTGGAGCTGCTGGAGTGGGTCCAGAGGAGGGCCACGAAGATGATCAGAGGGCTGGAGCACCTCTCCTATGAAGACAGGTTGAGGCAACTCAGCCTGGGTTTGTTCAGCTTGGAGAAGAGAAGGCTCCGGGGAGACCTCATTGAGGCCTTCCAGTGCTTACAGGGAGCCTATAAACAGGAGGGGGAGCGACTTTTTACACAAGCAGATAGTGATAGGACGCGGGGGAATGGTTTTAAACTAAAACAGGGGAGATTTAAGTTAGACATTAGGAGGAAATTCTTTACTCAGAGGGCGGTGAGGCACTGGCACAGGTTGCCCAGAGAGGTTGTGGATGCCCCATCCCTGGAGGTGTTCAAGGCCGGGTTGGATGAGGCCCTGGGCAGCCTGATCTAGTGAGTGGCCCACGGCATGGGGGTTGGACTAGATGATCTTTAAGGTCCCTTCCAACCCAAGACATTCTATGTTTCTGTGATTCTGTGAAGCTGACACTCTCCCCAGCTAATTGCACTAGTTAAGGCTCTCTCACATATTTTTATACTGTTAGCCTCTGACCAAAAGTTTCTTATTCTCTCAGAAGTCACATTTCATTGGAGATTTTGAGTACTAACACAAAATATTGACAAGAAACCAAAAGCTGTATCCCATAACAACATTTAAAACAAATTATGTGCCTTGCTGTCTTGTTTCATATATCATTAGACCATCTTTCAGGAGCCTACCAGGAAGAAAAGAAAAAAAAAGAATATTATATAGTCTTAAGGCACAGATTTTCAGAGAAAAATAAATTTAGATGGAAAGAGGGAAATACAATGAGATGGAATTAGATGAAACAGTGTTACATAACGCTAGAAAACTCCAATGTGGAAGTTAATACTGCAGGTGCAAGTTAAGAAAGAGAGAGAGAAAAAGTAGGTATGATAAGCTAGCAATCCTGAAGAAATGTTAATAACAAAGAAAATTTCTGCAACTATACATACAGCACATTCATTTAGCTGTAGCTTGGGGTAACACAGCCTCCTTTTTTTATCAGTTTTGTTGGTTAATTATGCCAAAGTGACTGCCTAAATACTATGAAAATAAAGCACATACAAGTATAACCCACTTGCTAATCACCCATGACTCTGATACTGTCTTGTCTTAATTTAAAATTCTGGATACAGCAATAAAGCCTCTTTCTAAAATAGGTCTAACTTATTTGTGGCTGCTAAACTTTTATCATGGTCTTTTTTTCTACCAGGCATTTTTAAAGTTATCCCACACTGGAAAAAAAGTAGAATATTATTTAGTTCATGTTGCCGTACACATATGGGTATGCATATTTACTATGCAAACAAACCACTGGTGTATGACAATGATTTTTTTAGTAACCTTTGCTCTTAGTACTTTCCCACCACAGTATGTCTTTTCTACATACAAACTGACACTTGTATTTTCCTCTTGAATTCAAGTCATAATCTGAATCTATGACAATATATGCATCGAGATTGTAGATAGATTTGGCAAGGAATAGACAGATACAAATTTTCTCAAAAAAGTGCTCATGTTTCTCAGCTGGGGAAGAGAAAATGTTTACGTCGTTTGAATGGATATCCTTCAAAAAGTACAATTTTAGAAAAGAAATCTGACACTGTATAGGGATTATAACATATACATATGTATGCTAATCTGCATAGTGATACACATGTGCGTGCCACCGAGTATGATATATACTACAAGAAGCCCTGATCTGTATGTGAGAGATCGCAGTGTATGGCTCTTCTATGTCTAGTAACTGAAATGCACATTTCATACTTTGATTGCCTACTGAAATACCTAATTAATTTAGCCTATTTTAATAAGTCTTAGTGAATTTAGTGGAACGTCTGACATGAAAAAAAGCAGTTGCACATGTGCAGGAATAAGGGTGTATAGATGAATTTTCTCTGCCAACACAGTTCGTTGAAGTTCACAAACCCTGGGTAGAATACTGTATTTGCTAGTGAATTTTATGGGCTGTCTTTGTGTTTCAATGCTAATGTTATCCACACTAGACTGTAGTAAGCTACCATCAATATGGTAGAAGATAAAATAATCACTCTTTCATTTTTCTTGATATGTCTTAATCAGAAGCAGGCTGAAATGGTTGTTGGACTTACCAATAAATCAGAAAGACATGATTTATAACTGGACTATTTTTTATTTCAAGTTTTTTTTAAAAAAATGTAACAAAAGTAATTCTACTGTCACTCATTTATACACTCGTCTGACACCACTCAGGAAGCTATAAACATGACCTATTATTTATAGACCAGTGATAATTTTGTATTAGTGCTAACTCCATTAGTGATAGTGATTACTTTGTAATGAACACCTGGATTCTTGGCGATTCTATCCAAAAGATGCAAGCACCCTATAGCAATTTCATTTAACAGCTGTTAATCAGAAGAAAACTAAACAGTTATAAAATGGAAAACTATATTTTAAAACACGTGAATTATTCAAAGCCTTAAAAAAGACAGTGACTTACCAGCCAAAAATGAGCGTATAGCGTGATGCAGTGGCTGAAAAGAAAGTCAGTCCATGAAACTGTAAACTCAAGTAGGTCAGTACAACTGAGACAGCACACCCATTTGTGGCACCAGTTTCTAAAACACTGGTGAAACAGTTGAGAAGTATGCGAAGAATAATGCACTACCTCTACAATCTGCCTCATGATAAAAGCCTAAGGAGGCTGAATTGGAGCCTAATGTTTTACTACTCTGCAGTGACAGCACTAAATAGATTACTTTCTTGTTAATTCAGCACTCCAGCACAATCTTGTCATTAGACTGAACTGCTTTTGGCAAGAAGATTCAAATTCTGCCTGGGGTATTTCAGAGGCACATCACAAATTACACATCTTTTCTTTTATCATACTGCTCACTGTGGCTTTTTTACCATTAATCAGTATGATCAACAAAAATGAGAAGGCTAAATTGGTAATAAAAAAGTTTATATCATTCTAATCAATTTTACATGCAAATCTTCAGCCTTGCACTCAGTAGGAAGTAGAAATTTGGAGTGATGGCGTTTGACTTCCCAAGTCACCGTTACGCGTGATGGAGCCCTGCTGTCCCGGAGATGGCTGAACTCCTGCCTGCCCGTGGGAAGTGGTGAACGAATTCCTCGGTTTGCCTTGCTTGCGTGTGTGGTTTTTGCTTTAGCTGTTAAACTGCCTTTGTCTCAACCCAGGAGTTTTCTCACTTTCCCCCTTCTGATTCTCTCCCCCACCCGGCTGCGGGGGGGAGTGAGTGAGCAGCTGTGTGGTGCTGAGTTGCCAGCTGGGGTTAAACCACAACAATATTACATTTAACTCCTGTACATTTTGCTTCATTTGGTGTACACCTACATGTAGGTAGACTGCCATGAAATTACTCTGGTGTAGTTTTGAACTAGGTAACAGAGTTTCCATAGAAATCTAGTTTTTATTTGAACGTGGGTTAATTTACCTTTATCAACAGAAAGCAGTATACATTTCCCTTAAACGCATTTCTGTCTGCCAGCTCCTTTTGGAAACTGGGGAAGGGAGGCAAAGGGAGGCTATTAAAAGACTGAACTGATACACTGATCACTTGAACTTTTAATATTGAGAATACAGATAATGGAATCATTAATCCACCCTACTAAAGCTAATTTTCTAAACTTTCCCTTGTCAGCTAGGCTCCAAGATCAATACTTACGTTATTTTTGTTTGATAGACTTAATTTTCAGAAATTCTGAGTCTGTAAAACCCCATTAAAGCTAATGAAAGACAGTTTTCAAAACAATACCTGATTAGAAACTGTTCAAGAACTTTTGTATTCACCTGCTCCATGGAAACTTATTCCATTACATAAAACATCCAATTCAGAAGAAGAGCATCCAGAGATGACTAACAATATCTTTTGAAATTCCTTAGAAAGTTCAGGGTTTGCAGTGTTTATGGCCAACATTTTCAATTTAAGTGAGCAGTAGATGCACACAAAAAATACGTATTGTTTATTCATATTCTATTCTCAAAAGTAAATTGATCGTTTCTAATGAAGTTACAGAGCCTATTCTAAATAATTCAGAATAAAATTCTAGTCAGTCCATCATAAATTCTACACCTTACCTGCTGGATAGCTAATAATGTCTCTAGTTGCTTTCAGTCTTGTTGTCAATCATAACATTTAACATGTTAAATTAAGCGAAAAAGCAAGTTGTTAGTCTTAAGCTCAGAAACAAGGAGTGCAGAAAGATGATTCAGAGATTTACTAATAGGAATTCAGTTTATTTAATGAAAATATAAAATTAACAGAGTTTAGCCGTCTTTAAATCTTGGTAAACCAGGTACATTGTTATTGCAATGTATCAAATATATATATATGTAAAAACAAATATTGCTGCTACTCTAACATGATTAGAATATTATTTCATATGCAACAGTGTTTTATTAAACACTCGTTCTATAAGCGTACATTTTAATCTGCTTTAAAAAGGTGTTTGACGGTAGTAGAAAAAGCCAGTGCATTTCTGCTACCATTTTTATTTTATTCTGTAGACCTATGCTTTTCCATAAAAGCAATTTACTTTTTACTTGAGTGCTTTTCCTTATTACAGTTTTATATCTGCAATTCCTCTGGGAGGAAAAACAAACTTTGATTACAAGGAAAAAGCTGCCAGTCAAAAGACAGCATCGCCAACATACTTAGCATGTAAATCTCAGCATTTCAGGAAAAGCTTTGTACATTCTGGCAGCCAGTCATTAAAATCAAAGCTGCACAATGCTCAAGATAACCAATGCCTTATTTTCTGTGAAGAGAACATAATGTCATAGGTTTCTTCTTTCCAATTGTGTGTGGATTTTTTTCCTTCTTTTGTGGAAATGAGTGTATTTACAACATCACACTGGGCATCTTCAAATGCCAGATCTCATTCATAACAACATCCCAGGAGATCTGTGTCTTCCTTTGTTCTTTCTCTCCATAACCATTTTGTTAAATACCACTCTTGTGATCTTTCCCTTTCTAGCAACATCTAGGCTTTCTCCAGATCCTCTGGACACTCTCCCGTTTGTTTCTCTCCAAGCTGGAGCTGGATTCATAAGTATTATAGCATATGTAAACCTCACATCCAAAATATATCTTATTATGGCTTTTCCATCTGTTTTTTCCCTCCCTCATTTCCCTGTATAAAAATCTGGGAAGTTATCAGTTACACTGAAAAATTCAAATGCTTGTTCTTCCACTTCACTTTTTTAATCTATTCAAATATGTATGGATATGCATTAAGTTGTATAATGTTGTAGATAGCTTGGGCCGAGTATCTTACTGACTTTCACCTTATGTAGCCAATTGCATCCATGTGCAGTTACTGCAAAGTGGTGAAAATGACTGCTTTTCTGATTTAATGAGGTTTTCCATGCTCTTTGCTCTGATGTAAATAAATAAAGCAGATCACAACGAAAAATAAGACATCTGATGTGGAACCTAACATGCAGTTCAGTTAGCAATGGAAGAGGGTGACACAGGCAAAACTGAGACATGAAAGTGGGAGGAAGCCATATTCCAGGGTAGTATGACAAGTTGCACCACAGCAGCTGCCATGAAAATCTCCTAGAACTATCCCTGAATGGCTGCATTTTTTGATTCATCATTTTATAGTATTCCGCTCTTAAAATGTCACATTTTATTACTCTCTAACTTGCTTATTCATTTAGACTGGTGTGAAGTGCCCACGGGGCTCACCTGTGGCCTGAATAACAACAGATGTTAAGACAGAAATGCGAATTCACAGTGTGTGTCAATGGGACTCCCAAAGCTCTTTGGGAGGGTGCTGTTTGGGAGGATGTTCGCCTAAAACTCATCATGTTAAAGAAGATGATGACCATCAGTCAGATTAAACAGTAGCCAGGGAATCACAAAGAGGCATTTCAAACAAAGGATTCAGCTTGAAAAGAGATGTAAAAGAAGCATGAATATTCTTTAACAGTGGGGAGAGACCTTGGAGTGGAATCAGCAGCACTTGCTGCTCCCCACCAGCATCACGACCTGTCAGTTGGTGTGAAGTGCCTGCCCTCAAGGTGCTGGAGCACCAAGATGGGGTGCAGGACACGGAGACCCACACTCAGGGTGTGTGGACCTGAACTCATGAGGTGCTTTCACACTGGTGTGGGGATCAGTGAGGCACTGGGAGGTGCACAGGTTTGCCAAAACCTAGAGCACCCACAGAAGGGGTGTGCAAGTAAGAGAAAGTGCAACCAGGAGAGTGGGTGCACTTGTAACTCTGTCTGTATCTGTGTGCATGACAAAAACCACTCCAGAATTAGTAATACAAGGGTGTTGAGAAATTTGTTGGTAAATATTAACATTTCAGAAAAAGCCTAGCAAGCGATTTTTCTGTTGAATTGCAGATATTGATCTTGAATCTATAGTTCACTCATTGCTGATTAATTATGTGTCATTAGTAAATTGACAAGCCACTTAGTCTTGGTTTAGTTTAAACTATCTGAACTAAGCAATACTGAGAAAATAATAGACTCTGCTAAGTCCAGATAATTTAGACTAGCCAAACAGACCACATCAGACTTCCACTGTCTGTTACACACCCACCACCTTGTTAAGGGTGAAAAGGGAAACATTCTGTACTTCTGGAGAAAAAGAATCTGCTGTTCAGCTACTGCTTTTGTATCCTAACAAAGATATAACAAACATTTTTAGTTTAGTTATATTACTAATGCTCATTGTTTATATTAATACAGAAATGTCTTAGTAATATCCTTAAAATTATTATGCAGGAAAACTTCAGGATATCTATCTTTTTTTCTGTGATGTTATATTCAGCCTTCCAATGTCCCCCTGTGCCTACAGGTTAACAGCCCCAGTCTGTCTCAAGAAGAACACAGCTGGGGGAGGTTGTAATGTATCATAAGCATCCTTAGGTCTTCCCCAAGAGAAGTTCAATGGTTGTGGCGGTGGAGATCCCTTCCTGTTCACACTAGGATATTTTTAAACCTATTTTTGGCCTGCATCCTTCACACTAGTTTCTGTCCCCTGCTTAGAAGGTGCACCACAACCTTCCCTGGTGCCAGGGGACATGTCTTGCAGTGCCTTCTCCAGCCTTTCCCATCCATAGCCATTACAGGCATTCAGCTCAGGCCAGGCAATGGTCCTGTGACCGTCAGGTCATTGTTGGTGCAAGCTGGCATCAGCTCAGACCCAGGCAACCCCAATGCAATGCTGTGGCTTTTTAGTAATAATGGCAGATATCTTATTAGTGGGGCCACCATAGAAAGGAGGAAACTAATCAGGTCCTCCATTGATTTAAATTTTTCTTTAGCAAAGTGCTGTGATTTGGTGAAGATGACAGACTTTATCTAATTTTGTTTGCTATTCTGCTAGAAGGTGCAGAAAAATATCCCTTATTCCAAATTAAGTTTGATATTTAAAATGTGTGGAACTTCTTAGCAAAATGGAAACCAATCTCTTTAGAAGCTTCCTTTCAAACAGGACAGAGGGTAATGAGTAGGAGTGTAAGCATTAGAATATCGACAATCACTTCCTTGGTGCCTTAATTCCAAGCTATATTCTCTTTTATATGGGCTTGTGAAATGTTAAAGAAAATTCACTCTGAAATGGAAAACATTTTCTTAATATTCCATTGGATGCATTATAACAGAAAATTAAATTTCAGTAGATCAGCATTTTATGATGAAAAGCAACAGTTTCGTGAAAAATTCTTTGCAAGTTCTAGTAAATCTTTTTATATATTCATGGGGAACTTTTATGAAGGCACATGCTAACAGAACAAGTGCCAAGCTAGATTTTAGTCTGAAGTGCTAAAAATAGTCTTTTTTCTACTCTTTGTTGTTCAAATCTGTCAGCTTACTTATCACCCCTTCCATTTGTTCAATATCTGATCACTTACCCCCAAAATGGGCAAAAAATAACCAGAGAGCAAGTGATTGTAAAAGAATGCCAGATGTAAGCAAGCAGATAATGTTTAAAAGGAATAGCTATCACTTTAAGTTCAATGAAACATATTTATCAATACTTGTGACCATGACTGAAGCCCAAACTAGCACTAAGATTTAAGATTTCAATATGAAGTTTATATCTCATATAGGATAGATCCTGGTGTTCTACATTAGATTTCTTGAATCAGGATCTGTTAACTGTTGTTTTTGCATGAAGGTTGCATTCAAAATACCATAAAAATCAAACATGGGCTTAACAGCAAGAAGACTATGTGGAAAGTATAGTGCTGATAGTATATTTGATTCTCAAAAGGGAATGTGCAAACCTATAAATAGGATTTATGTTCCTTTTGCATTAACAAATGGCACAGCCAACACAAATTGCATTCCTTTATTGTCTTTCCACAGCACCTGACAAACTCAATGCAGAGAGCCATGGAGACCTACCCTATCTATGTACAGGACTGAAAGTAGTTTTCCTGTGTTGACTCCACATAAAATAATGGATCTTACTAGACGGAGCATCCCTTTTTTGGCTTTAGCTACTTCCCCTGCACAGCCCAGTGCTGTGCTGAGGGACGCAGAGTCCACTCAGGATTAACTCGGGATACTTCTGAAATCTTCACTATTCGTTAAATAGGCATGAGGTCTGTCTGCATTTTAGCCTCCACACAAGGTTAAAAAAATAAAAAATAGGCTGCCTGCCAAGACCTTCTGGAAAAGACTGATTAGAAGGCTAATCAGTGTGCCTGATGTGATCCCTGAACCACCCTAGCAAAACTCAGGCTGAAAAGCCTCCTTGTCAAAATCAAGGTGTTTCCATGTTTCATAAATCAGCTCTTTCCTCCAAAAAGCAAACCAAAAGATTTTTGTGAAAATGTTCTTAACCATCCTGAACATAATTCTATGTAAAAATGTTAAGCTATTGCTGACAGCCATGGAATCCAGATATCTCCATGCAATAGCTGCTGGGATATTCTTAATGTAAACAAAAAAAAGTTTGAACTGAGATCTTCCAAGAAATATTTTGGAAGACTGATTCAAGTTAAGAGAAGATGCTGACAGAAACATGTATCTTGTGGCTTAAAATAACAGTAAAACTCATTCTTCAAAAGAGAGTATGCATAGAATATCTACCTATACTGTTTTCACAGCATGAAAGAAACCTCACTTGCTTAAAATCCCAGCATGTCAAATCTTCACTAATGATGTTATTTGGTCAATTTAATTATTTGCTGATATATATTTTAGCAATTATAGATTCTTCTGTGTGTCATCTGTATGAATCTCACGGAGGAGGAAATGTAAGATTAAAAATACATAAGAATTCTTTACATAGTGTCTCTTCAAACTCAATCTGCCATCTAAAGAAACCACACAGGCAAAAAGAAGCGCTCCTCATTAGTATCACCTAGTTTGCTTAGAAAGAAATTCTAATGGCTCTGATATTCAATGGATACCATTTTTCAAATGCATCCATCTGGAAAAATCCTCATATTCATGTTAATACAATTTTATTATTCTATTCTGTTATTTAACACACTGCTAAAGAAGGAGTATAACACAATTCTCCATTGATAATGTAAGAAGAATAAATGTGAGCCAGTATCCAAAATTAAAATTAATTATGTCTTTCAAGCTTAGAAAAGTCAAATTAGCATCTTAATAGTAATGGTAATTGCATGTTTTCTACTGAACATGAGTTTATCACCTTTTCCACAACGTATAATGCAGTCAAACACAAAGTTTGCTTATTTCAATGGTTCTTGGAAGGAAAATGTGATAAAAAATTCCATTTTCAAGAAAACACTGTAGATTCAATGATAATTACTCATAAAGCTGGCAGAGCATTTCTTCAAGGGAATTGCATAGCTGAAACTGCAATAGAGTAAAATTCCAGACACTACAAATCTATTTGGGTAGATAGTTTTGTTCTGTCTTATAGTCAGAACAAAATTCTTGACCCATACCCTGTTTTTATCTTTCCTTCCCTTTCTGTGGTGAAATTAGAGGAAGAGAAGTACCTAACAGAGTTTCAGGTACAAGACAGTTACATTTCAAAATTATAGCTATGTGCAGGAGGGTACATAAGTGTGTGCCAGGTGGAATCCATATTTACCTCATGATGGTGGACATATCTCTTTCTGAACTGGATTGTTCATTGAAAAGGAGGTGCTTGGATTCTGTTTTGGGGGATGGTGATGAGGGTGGGTTTCTTCATTTTATTTCATTTTTCCTAGTTCCAATGAAATGCAAAGATTTCCTCTAGTATTTTACCTTTTATCTGAAGTCAAGTCTGATATAAAAAAAAACTGAAAAATTCATTAAGAAGTGAACACAATATCTTTAGCTTTTTTCATGTCTCCTTTTCACAACAGATAGCTGAAATGTGTGCTAAATGATATAGAAACCTACAGTCACATCATGTACTACCTATCTGCCTTAACTTAAAAGAGTTATATTGCATACAGTTCCTGGTATTTGTTAGCACACAAAGAGCAATGTTAAAATAATGTGTATTTAGAGGGAAGCTGGACGACCAAGAAGATTTTATTTTATACTAACATTTTGGTCAAGATTTTTTAGTTAAATTTTTTTTTAATGCTTACTAATCAGTACCACACAGTAGAACAACTGGTTGTGTTCAAGGTCTCACTACTTCTTTTCATGGCCCACTGAATCTTGAGAAGCATATCTCAAGATCAGAAGTATTTGATACCATATTTGATACTGTATAGAAATATTTGATAATTTAAGAGTATATTTCATAATATCTCTTCGTAGCCATCACATAATTTCAGAGTAAAATTTGCTTGTGTAGGGGAAAAAAAGAAAAATGGTGTACTGGGGACAGACTGAGAATATGGAAAAAAGATTCCTGAAGGATCTAAGGACCAACAGAGGTTCTATTGCCTTGTACTTCAATAACAGTGAATAAATGGCAACACGAGATAAGTATTTGTTTAAGATGCTTTCTACACAGCATAATGCTGAAGGACTTCAGAAAGGAGTTGTGTCACACTAGGGGAAGGTCCAGGATGACATGAAAATGAATTACATCTGGCCAGCGGGCAAGCAGGAAGGTGTGCAGGAAGCACCACAGCACCACCCCTCTACTACTACACCCTGCTGTTTTGAGAAGCACTGGGTTTTCCTAAGGGGGCTGGAGAAAAGGAGAATGCAGTGCAGGGCAGATCTTCATCCCAATCCCTCTCACACTCATACACAGTGTAAATGAGGAGAGAGATCTTACCTAACCATAGGTCACGTGCCTCATGTTGTTTCACTTCAGAACGACAAAGTGCATTTCCTTCAACCATCCTATAAAATAAGCATACATTTATATGTATTCTCCCAAATAGCTTACCATAACAAAAAACTACACTGCACACACATCTGTTTCATTTCCGAGGATGAGAGTAGTTGCTAATCACACATGCCAAATGTAATGCCTGAGACTTGGAGCGCTGGAAACAGGCAAAAAGAAGCACACAATGATGTGGCAATGATGTGGTTATACAGTGAAGATAAATCAGAGTCCATCTGCTCTAAACTGTATCTGTGAAGTGTAAAGGAGGTGTAAAGATGCTTTAGACTGCTCCAGCATTGCTCTAGCACTGGAATACACAAGCTGACAAAGCAAGTGCAGCATCATTTGTATCCAGTTCAGTGTGTCCTAATAGCAGATGAGAAAGGCATTTGTAAAATCAAGTTTAGATTGTTGGTTGCCTCCACAATGTCCAGTTCTGATCATAAAGCTTTAACCTTAACATCTGTAAACTGGCATATCCAAGCACCCAACCTCCTAAGGAGAAAAAAAATACTCGTAAGATGTAAGTACTCCTATTACTATCACTGTCACAATAATGCCCAAAGAATGGACTAATACCCAAAGAATGGCGGAAATGAAGTGACTTTAAACATGTGTTCTCAGTGTATGATTTTTCTGTCATACCACTGACCATGAAGAAATATCACTGTGAACAGAGCTTTCAAAGCCTAAGTACTTGAGGGAAAGTGCTGATTAATATTGCTGTTTAAACTGAGGTTAATTAATTGTGATAAATATTAATTGGTCTCTCCCCTTCTCCCTCTTTGAAAACATTTTTTTGGATGAGACCGTGACACCTGTTATTCCAAATCAAAAACTTATAAATGTAGAAATAGTGAAGGGTCGAAAGCAGAGGAGGATTTCAAATATATAATTCTGAGAAAAAATGAACTGAGCTAAAATAAAGGCAAACTCCACTTTACAATGCTGTATAGATTTATCTGGCACTTGTAGAAGGAAGTGTGCACGGAAACATGACTAATGGCCATAATAGCATATATATTTGTCCAAGCTATGGTCCAGTCTTGTAAGGCATTGTTTAGAAGAACCTTATTGCTATCAGTGGTGACTCACTTCAAAAGAAGTTGAAGGTACTGGGCATTTAAGGAAACATTTATGTATTTAATTGGAGGCCACTTGCCTAGGCTCAGATGATTGAGACAGGGCTTTCCCTCCCTACCCCCAACCCTACACACACACTTAACAGAAAAGCTCTTTGAAATCTATATATCCTGGCAGACCTATTGATAACACAGCTAATAAAGATGAAGAACTGCAGCAAGAGTACTGCAACTACATGGTGCAAGTGTCTTGAAATAATGTATTTGATGGCAAGCAGACAGACAGAATTGGCTAGAACAGATTATGTAAAGGGGAAAATGTAAAAACAAAGCTAGAGTGAAAAAAAAAACCACACCACATAAAAATGCTCTCCACCATGCCCTAAATGGAGTTGCTCCCATACATACACTTGAAACCTGACCACCTATGGTGTGTCTTATTATTAGAATACAATGATGTTTGGAAAAAGTAATGCAACTATATGCATTTGAATATTTAGACCAGACGAAAATGGCATTTTTTCTATGCATAGCAGTTAAGGCTATAGATTTTTCATGTCTACTTATATAACACTTTGAAAATTTTCCCTGCTCAAAAGCTGTGGTGAAAAAACTCACAAAACAAAATAAAATGAAACAAAATAAAACAAAACAACCCCAAAACCCTTTTGGAAAGAAAACATGAAAATTACTGTCAAGTGGTTCTTATTTTACATTCTTTTATTTTAATCCATTATTTAATGTCGTAAGTAGTGGTCAAGAATCACTTGAATATGATTAACAGTATACTGTGTAATTACAGAAACAATCTGTTACTTCTCAAACTCTGATAGTTGTTGCTACTTAGAAGTATTTGAATTAGCTTATCTGGGAAAGAGACAGTTTGACACTTCAGGCTTGAGAAGAGAGTGAACACCTTAATCAACAGCAATTCACAAATGTTTTTCCTAGTGAAAAATACATCATTCTGTTTAGTGTGCAGTACACATTCATGCGCATACCCATGTTAGATAGTACTGGCATCTCTTTAATGTCAAATAAGCAACAATGAGAATTCTGTATAAAAAAGAACATCCAGATATGAAATTTCAGGAATTTATATTTTAAAAAACACATTCCGAAATGATTTTTTTTTAAACTGTTCTGTTCATTGGACTAAAAAAAATAGCATCATTAGAATCTCTGATAACAATTTAAAGTTTCCAAGCAGCTCAGTAATATAGTTGGAACTTTATTTTCGTGTCCTCTGTACAGCCGAGCATGGAGTGCCAGGGCTCAGGGAGGACGGGTGGGTGCCCGGGGACCAGGCACTGGCACCTCAGCAGCCTGGCAGCCAGGGCCCGTCCCATTGCCCCAGCCAGGAGAGGCAACTGCAGGCGCTGGGACAGCCCCAGGCGCCTACCTGGAGATGGGGATGTGCTGAGGCCAGGCCAGGGCAGGCCCAGCCCAGCCAGGCGGTGGGCTCAGTGGGGCCCATGGCTGGGCAGGGCAGGGATGCCGGCAGCTGGAGACCGGCCCTGCTGCGGCATGGCTGCGGCAGGGGCTGATGGCCCTGGGGGACTGACCTGGGGTCCTGGGCCTTGGGCCGTGTCGGGGGAGTCCTGGGCTATGCAGGGCCAGGCAGGACCCTCAGGACCCTGACAGGGAGATCTGGACTTCTGTAAGGCCTTTGACATGGTTCCCCACAACATCCTTCTTTCTTAATTGGAGAGGTATGGATTTCATGGGTGGACTGTTTGGTGGCTGAGGAATTGGCTGGATGGTCGCATCCAGAGTGTAGTGGTCAACGGCTCGATGTCCAGATGGAGACTGGTGACGAGTGGTGTCCCTTAGGGGTCCATACTGGGACCAGTACTGTTTAATATCTTCATCAATGACATAGATGGTGGAATTGAGTGCACCCTCAGCAAGTTCACTGATGACACCAA
>JAVKLA010000027.1:35533488-35544247 GCA_034782735.1 Sagittarius serpentarius | reverse complement strand
GTGACCACGTGTTACCGTGCCGATCCTTGTTGTGAGAAGCCACGCCACCTCATGATATGCTCTTAAGTTCAGGTTGTGTCTGTCCTGAATAAAATGTTCAACTGATTGTTTGGTGTCGCTTCACCTTAATTTAGCCCGAGGGAATTTCGAACTGTCCACAACCCCTCCCTGGTCTGTCCAGCACGGGTCATGATAGTCACCCAGCGTAACTGCAGGGAAAGCCCTTACCTTCTATCTTGGTTTTAGTTCAGCAGTTTTCAGTGCCTCTCTTTTTTGAATTAAATCTACACAGTCATCTTAAGAGTCTTCAAAAGGTCATCTTGTTCCCATATCCTCTGTATTTTGGCTCTACTTTGTTTGTTATTTACTTCCTTTTACAATCAATTCCCTCGTTTTTTTTCTTAGAGATGTGCCAAGCTGGACCCATGGAGCTGACTCCCTCCTTACTGCCTAGACCTGCTCTGACACTACAACCGCGCAGGCTACAGGGCCCTTCCAGGGGGAGGAATGAGCTCTGCAAGGGATCCCATGAAATCACAGCAGCCATCAACAGTGAAGGCGAAGCACACAGACATCTTGTCTCTGCTGACCAGTCCCTGTCCTTCGCAGAAATGTGTAGTACTTAAGCAGCAAATTGTGACTGAAGAAAGGTGTAATTATGCCATTCATCACAAAGGCAAATCTTTTCCACCCCACCCACTCTAAATCAGTTCACCATTGGGAACACAAAATCTGTGAAACTTGGGAAAATTAGTACTAAAATACTTGATAAAGCTGGGAAATAAATTCCATTAGCAGTTGAAGAGAGACAGAAGTCAGATGTTTTTGTTTCTTTACTTTGGCAAAGGTGAGTGTTCAGAAGGAATAAAACCAGTACTTCAGGTTTAGTCGTTGCATTTTAAGCAATCTTTTTGTTTTAACCATTGTAGGAAAAAAATGCAAGATATGGAGAGAAAGCTTGTACATTCCAAATGATGAATGAGCTATATAAAAATACATTCCATTTAATACTGAATACTAACTGCAAAGTTAACTACTAAAGTCATTCTTTCCTCTGTGTGTATGTGTATATGTGTGTAAATATATAAACAATGTCCTTTTAAAGGAAGTATATACAGTGCCTATTCAGCTGTGGAAATAATTTCCAAGTGTAGATGTGTATGTTCTTGCACTGACATATGTATATTTTAAGGAAGAATACATATTTCCCATGCTAGACTACTTAAATGCTTATACAGCAGTTAAATGCTGGAAGTGCTGTATATTTAATACAGCCATGGGACTTTTTATAAATAACTAAGCATAGAAATTTATGGACTTGTGACTGTATGCTCTATAGATTCATAGGGCTCCATAGATTTGAATGTTTATTTGAGTGGTTGCATGTTTTAACTACTTTTTTTAATAAAATCTCAGAAGAAAAGAGACATCCTGCTTGAAACTCTTTGAAATGTTAGGAAATACTTATGTTCAGCTGCTTCACAACATACTATATTCCCAGTCATTATGGAAATAAGATTCTTGTGTATAATTCTAGCAAAAACATTTTTATGGACAGTAATAGTTAACATAAATTATATTTGAAAAAGTTCAACTTTTATTTCTTGGACTGAGCAACAAAGGAAAAAATATGCCTATATTCTTAAATTCATGGTAATGTAAGTTGATAATTTCTGGGCCTTTTTATTTCCATGCTGTCTCAGAACCTAACTCAATCTTTAAGAGAGACATATTGCTATATAATTCAAAAGCCAGAGATAATCCCAGTTAATTATCGTATGGGTTCATTAGAAGTTTGCATGTGCTTCTGAATATCTAAGAAACTATTGCTGGTTTTAAATCTAAATAATATCCTTTTTTATTATCACAAATATTCTTATGTACACTATTTATTCTTAAAAGCTTCTATGAATATGCCAAAAGTACGAAAATATTATATTATTGTGATGGAGTTGGTCGAAATCAAATACCAGCTGTGCTAGCTACAACTAAAAATCACAAGTTCACCAAAAGAGAACTTGGGAGCTTGAATTGCAGCCTTTCTGGTGGCAGCCCAAAGTACGTGACACTTTGTGGAGAAATGTCACTGACTATCGCATTCTTTGATAACTGTGTTATGAATTAAAAAGGTTGAGTGAACTTTAATGCCCCACTGCCTTTGCTCCTAGAGCTATATGATTAACTGGCCCTGGGTCCTCTTTCTTCCTTTCTTGTTTTGTGCTTTGTTTGTTTGTTTATGGTGTGCTCTATCCACACATCATTTAAGTCATCTGCACCTCATGTAAGTAAGTTGCTAAAACAGGTATTTGGCATATGGATTAACAGTTGTATTTCAGGCTTTTGTATGTGTGTGTTTATTTCTGAAGATCTTTCTCTATTCCTTTTCTCTCTAGTTACAAAAGAAAAAAAAAAGGAATAAAAAGCAGGAGTATCTAAATGGATTCACAAATAAGAGAAGCCAAGAATAAGACAATTTTCGCTAAAATAAAAAAAATCAAGTTAATTCAGAATGTGATTTCATGTGAGAGGGAGATTAAGTTATATGTTCTTTGTACTCTCTTTTATCACCTCTGATTGCTGGACTTTTTCCTTTCACCATGCCATCTCAATGATGCAGTATTGGAGACAGTAACTATATGCAGATCTCATTCTGAAATACTCCCCAACTCAAATTGCTCTTTCAGTTCAATGGTATTCCCAAACAGCAATACAATTATTTAAAAAATCACATCTATTTAATTAATAAATATAATTTCACTCTTTTCTCAGATAAAATTAGGATTGTAGTATTACAGCACGAGTACCTTCTGGGGTCCCTCTGCTTTTTCTCCAAGCAGAGTATTTCTAGGTAGACAAAACCATACAAAATAAGTGGAAGGTAAAGGTATAGTGCTGCCCTGAGCCCTGAGTCTCAGTAAGTTTTTGGAATTATTTTTAAACTGTCTGTTGAAGTTTCATGCTGCATCAAGGGACACTTAAACCTTTTTTCCCAATATAATTTCTTTAACATACCTTTTTTTTTTCTATTTCCTTTTTTTTTTTTTTTTTTTTTTTGCCTAATAGTATTTTAGGCTTTCAAGGAAGGTATCTCATCTACAAGAAGGTGAGAAAGGATGTAGAAAAACTGCATCATTGTGCCCTGGCGAGCTACATTAGAACTTTAAAGCATGCTTATATGCCTGAAAGTTCAGAGAAATGAAACAAAATTAGATAATTGCTTGAGAGGGGTGGGAAATGTTTTCTGTGGTAGACATCTGAGAAAATGAGTGATAATTCTTCCCTCCCCATTCCACTCCATCTTGTGAGGAGAGAAATTTGCAGAAATAAAGAAAGCAAGTGGGTAATGTATTTTCTGAGCAGCAACTCATGAAAAGTGGTTGGTGGAGCACAAAAATATCACACAAACACACGCAAACACACTGCACACTGTACACCACTTCTCCAAATAACTCCCAAGATCAGAGAATAGCTCAAGCATGGATTTTGCTACTGTTTTCAGCCAAGCTCACCTGCTGCAGTATTGCCCATTCCTTGCAAACATAGGCTGTCTATTCCAGTTTTTAAAATGAAAAGACACCTTGTGAGCACTTTTACGTTTGTCTGAAGACAAAGGAAAGGTTGTTGCCAGCGTTATCTCGCTGCCAGTTTATCCAATCTTGATTCAAGCCTTTTTGACGTTACTATACCACATAAGATACTTTTAAGTTCAAATACATGTGTAAACAGAGGAATTTCTTCTTTTTACTGTTTCTGAGGAAAAGGTTATCCATTGCCCTTTTGGAAATACTAGCTTGGATCAGATAATAATACAGCAAATATTTTATTTCAATATAAGAAGCACTATGGAATTAGGAAGACAGAGTTGCAACTACAGCTTTTATTTGCATCATATACTCTCTTTGGAAGGCTGTACATAGCTTTTCAGATATGTGGTTTTCAGATAGTATTATTCATATACATATTCTATTTATATATTATATATTGAATATTGCTAAATATAGTAAGACTTAGAGGCTTTTTGATGAGGTTAATAACTTCTTCAAGCCCCATTTTATTCCTCATTCTTTCAGAGCTGGAAGGAAAACACAAAAATTTTGAGTACTACCGTAGAAATTAGCAAATTTAATTTTTTCTAACGTAATTAATGACATTTTAAAAATATATAAATCAATATATTGTAGACTAGTTCAAACTGATTGAGATTTTGTCAGTCCCTCCAAAATCTTCGAACAAATCCAGAAAAAAAGAATGGATTATAATATCTAATGTAGGTGTTAGAGTTTAACAAAGTAACTGAGTTCCATTTTATTCACCTTATATTTATTTATTAGATTCTTTTTTCATCTTTTTTAAATCCTCGTTCAATGTTTTTAATCATCAGTGTTAAAAAACAAATGTTAAGTAGCTTTGAATGTGACAATACATTTCTTGACCCTATGGTGGCACTGAGAATCACTTCTTGTCCATTTATCAAACAGAAGTTCGCAACAGCTGTGCCCTCATCATTCCAGCAACTCCTTATTTTCTGTCACTGATACAAAATAAGTCTTTCCAGGGAGGTAATGTAAAGATTCAGTAGTTATAAGTACTTTTAAGTCATAAGCCCTCTAGATGTTTGGAGAAATTTATCTTATCTTTAACCTTAATTTTTTTATGTGAAAATTTTAATTGGTGGCCACCCACTATGTGGAAACCAAAATAGGAGGAGGACTGTCACCAGTTGTGGCTTCGGTACATGAGCCTTTATGAGGTCCAAACTTCTGCTTAGACAACAAGATAAAGAATGCCAAATTCCAGGAAAAAATGCCCAACTGAAATACCTCATGTTTTATAATCTGGATAGCAGTGGTAATAACAGTGTAATGAAAATGACGTAACATTAAGCTCTTTACTTCCTGTAGGAAAACTAGGATAGAAGAGAAGAGCTATAATATCATCTGCTTTTCACTGCAAGCTTCATATTTCCCTTCCAGATATGAAATGCTGTGGCTTATGTTGTGGTGATACAGGGCAGTGGTGGTGGTTGGTTTGTTTGTTGTTTTTGTTGTTGTTGGGGGTTTTTGACCGGTTTGGTTTGTGTTTGGGGTTTTGGGGTTTAACCTCTGGAAATAATAGAGCAATAGAGACACCTACTGGTATTTTCTTAATATTGATAATTAATAAGTCTCTTGGGAAAACACTAAAATATTTAGCTGTCTATTAAACTATTTTACTTCTTATTATAGGTTTTGAAATTAAAAAAGGTCATGAATCTAGAAGCAAAAAGTGAGAATTCACAGTTCACATTAAATTCAGAATGTTACAGATAGGCAATGTCTTCTTCAAATTCCTGGTTTTTGAACATGATATATTCAATCTAAGAGTTCTTAATGAAGTCAGACTGTACATTAAGAGCATATAATCCTTTTATTTTTTCATGTATAATTAAAATGGCAGGGGACCAAATGTATATTGACTGCAGTGTGGAATAAACTCATTATAAAGTCCCTAGACTCTTTTGGACACATAATACTGTTCTCCATTGTCTCCAGTTATCGCTTTAACTTTTCACAATAACAGTAAAAACTTGTATTTGCCTTTTATGCCTGGAAAAAAATAACATTCTTAAATATTTACCATCTGCTTCTATTTTTTTGATGAATTTACTGACAGTTCTTGAGGGGAAGTGCTCAGTTTTTAAAATTGCAGCTTTCTGAAAGATGCGGATGGATTCCACATTGAATGAGCCTGAAAAAAATGTTACATGTTTTCAAAGCAACTGGTGACTTTTATTTAACAGACACAAGGCCACTTTGATCACTGGTCTCCATTTTTTGTTTTTTAAATGTCAAGAACAAAAACATTTTTCTTTATGATACTTGGCTACCTGGCTGTTATTTAATTAAAACCACAAAGTGATTATGTACTAATTATGATTCAGAACATTTCCCAGAGGGAGTAGACGCGAGAATCTGATGTAATATGGTGTGACAGCTGGCTGCTATTCCTTCCTTATTATTAACATCAGTTCTCAAGATGGTCTGTGCCATAGCTTGTTTTATCTGGGGGGAAAAAAAAAGCACTGGGAAAATTTGGAGAAAAGGTAATATCCTTGAATTGACTAGTGTTCCGGTTCTACAACAGGGATAGCTGGTTTTAACACAAATTATTGCACTACATTCTAAGAGTAAGGACTAAAGGGAACTTGTTAAATCCTCATATTGAGCTCTGGTTGCAAATGGATTCAATTCTCTATAAAAGAATTTTATAACAAATGAGTTATTTATATTTAAGTTATTTTATGCAATATACTTGCATTTGTATGTTTGTTTTGGTTAAAGCAGCATTATAAACAAATGCTCTTCTAAATTACAATATATGTATTTCATTGTAATTAAGTAATTCAGAAAGTGGCATGGAGTATCAGTAATTACTGAATTTGGCTTATGCTGGCTCAAGAAAAGCATGTCATTAACAATAACGCTATTACTAATAGCAAGAAAGTTGTAATCTAACCTAAGAATTCATGTAACCAATTGAATTCTGCTTCAGAATGAAATTAATATCTTCCAGAACTGCCTTTTTTCACCATTTGTCGTCATAAATGGCCTAAAAGCCTCTCTAGCTCAACTGAACAGGTAAGTCCCACTCATTGTCTTCAAATAATAGCATGAAATATTTCTTCTAACAAATGGGCTAATAGCAAACTCATATCAGCATTTGTAAAATGTTCTTTTAGATTTCACTCATAGGTTGTCAATGGATATTGGCAATGAAATGAACAGTCTAAAAATGATATTGCCTTTCAAGGAGAAAAAAAGGTTAAAAATTGCATGTGCAAGAGAAATGAGTCTATTGCATACATCTTGTAGTAAACATCCAATTAACCACTAAAAAGTGGTAGGAAATCTGAGTTTCATAGAGAATCCATTCATAACTGTCTGACACAGAACAAAGGCACAGTTTTTGTACCAGTTCTCAAGTCCTTAAGCGTTTCCTTAATTCCTTTTGCAGTCCTAAGAATAAATACAGTCACTTTAAGCAGCCACAACTCCACTCAAATCAACAGGGCTATAGTAAGGCTATAAAACCTGCTTTGGTATCTTGAATTTCCCAGTCCCTACATTGCTGAGTCTTTTTTATAAATGTCCTCAAATTCCACCTGTCTTCTCTAGAAGAGAAGACCTGGCTGCACTACAATGGTTGTGTACATTTGTATGCCACACTGATATAGCATATGTCAGTTTTTCTGTTCATTTAGCATCCACAAACAGATTTGGCTTTCTGAAGGTGTTTTCTCAAAATATTTTAACACATTGTGGAGTTGTATTTGAATTTATAAGCTTTTCGAAATCTACTTACTTTGTCCATATGTTTAACTTCTTACTACCTGTTATTTATGGTATGTCTAGATTGAAAAAAAAAATGCCGTCCTAACCCAGGAAAATTTTTAAGATTCCTAAAAAAGCTTCAGTCCTGAAGTGAAATGGTAAAATTAAACTTCAATAGCTACTGTACCTTGAATTAAACTAATTCCAAAATGTATTAGATGAAACAATTAACATAAACTTTGATAATTTTTAATACTTTTTAATAACTTACTCAAAACTCTTATTGCCAGGATACAGGTTTAAAGAAATGAGTGTTTAACTTTGATAATGTAACATTCTATAACTTAAAAAAAGGATTAATTTCTGGAATTTCATCAAACAGCCTTTTTTCTAACCAGTTTTAGATTCGAAAGTCCATAAGCTTTCACAAAAAAATGAATAGTTAAAAAAGTTGCTATCACTAGTTATGGAAGTGTGCATTTTTTTATAGACAGGTAGAGACTGAATCTCAGCTTGGGAAGACTTTTTTATTGGAAAATTTAAAAAAAATCACACTCATCTAGATTGTGTTTCCTTGCCATTATTACCTCCATCACCAACATTCCCCAGGCAAAGGAATCATAACTTTCACTTCAAAGGACAGTTAGACTTTGGCTCTCCCTTTACCTCACCACTGAATATTTTTTGACTCCTCAGTTTCATCAAGTGCAGTTGTAATCAGCCACTGGGTTCAACAAGTATTATATGAAAATAAAGAAAGACCAAGTGGTCACCTAAGCCTGTTCCCAATTAAAATAAGATCCAGAAAAATAAGGTTTTCACATTGTCCATACTGATAGAACGGTCTATCTAACAATTTGTGATTAGGGAATATGCTACTTTAAGAGAATCTTGATGCCTCCTTGCTTATTCTGCACATTTTCAGGAGTCTTAAGAGGCATGAATCTCAATTGAAAGTTTTCCCACTACTTGAGTTTTTATTACAACTCTACCTGATTATTTATTTTAAGAACATTTGTAGGAATTGAATTATCTTTAAGACCTCTATGAAAGTTGCATATGAAAATTTATTGAGGGATGATAAAAGACAGTATGTCATATTAGTTATATATGCAGCATTTTTTACAGAAAGTGTTTCCAGTAATGATGTCCAAACTCATCAGAGTCTTTTCTATGGTAGATTGGTCACAGTACACAGCACTTGATTATAGGTTTCTCCCGGGTCTGATATGGTCCTCCTGTGGCCCTAAGAAATAATTTGTGTACACATCTGTACGTGTACAGTATCTGAAATAAGTAGAAGGCTGTGTTACAGCCCACCAGAGTGACTCCTGGGACAGGGGAATATCTGCTTGCCTATGGCATGAAGTAAAAAGAGAGAGTGGTACTTCAGCTGCTGTATTAGAACAAGAGACCTGTGCAGGGGAAAGACCTTACACAGGCTGGTGGATACTGTTTACTGGAAAAACCCTAAGGTCTGAACCGTCTCCAGAAGCATCCTGAAGACTTGATTTGAAGGAAACTTCTTGGCTTGTACCAAAAGAGGATGAGACTTAGCATTATACAAGATAGCCAAGTGAAGGACCAAGACTCAGGAGTGAACTAGGTAGCTAAATATTCACACAGTGAAGTTGAGGTGTAAGTAAACAATGTGTGATTTCATAAATTTAGTCTCTGTATGATACAAAATACCGTGAACATATCAGGCTAAAACACTAGAAATTCCTCCAGTTTCCACAACATTCTCCTTTTCATGCCTTAACAGTGTTCATCTGCTGTGAACAGGGCATTGCTTATTGTTATTTCCATATTTTTTCCTTTGACTTTCTTTGTGCTCAGGAAAGTTACGGAAGCAATTTCCCTGAGTACTGATTCTGAACATACCTAAGTCAGAGCCAAGATGTACGTTGAGCCTTTAGTATGAAAGATATACTTTCAAACAGGAAAGATTTTAGGAGAGCAAGAAAGGGATTTTTGTGTCTCCCTTGTTCATACAGTAATTTTCCAACAGGATTTAACTTGGTTATCACTAACCAGTTATTGCCAGAGAATGCTGCATTTCATCTTGTGACCTCTTGAGGAGTCGGTTACCCCTTACAACTGGAACTACATCCTTGCACCATAGCTTTGCCCTACAGTATTGTCAACTACAGTAATTTTTACAACATAATCTGTAACCCAGCTTCAGTCTTTTCCTCCTCATAAATGAGAAGCAGCAGCATCTTCAGCCTCTGGGATGGCACCTCTGAGATTGCATCCTATCATCACCATCATCATCATCAAAGACGGCTGACATCCAAGTGAATTAACTTGTTCGTCATTTCAATTCACTCTTGCTTTCATCCATTAATAACAGGAAATCATCAGACAGCACAAAGGGTAAAATTTTCTGCACTTCTAGACCTGAATCCCGAACGGAAAAACTGGAAGAAATATGAAGACCTGTAGAATACCAGCCATACTCTCTGTTAGACACTGTTTAAAAACATGGAACTTTATTATTGTTATTTATGATTATAAATTTTTTAGCTACGAGGTATGCCATTGCTTTTTTTAAAGAGGACCAGGGATAGGGTTTTATACAATACTAAGATTCATACATAAATATATCTTTTCATATTTTTTTATATTCCCATTTTGTTGTCAAAATCAATGATTCAGCCCTCAGAGAATTATGAAATTTCGTTTTTTCCATCAGCCTTTTATCTACTACAAACACAATCTTTCCTAGAAAAAGTCTGTATAAGCCTATGTTATTGAATTTGCAGCAGTCATATATGCACAGAATTTAAATGTTAGTGGCTAAATCAGATTTTAAAAAATATTAATCATATCCTATCTTCTTTACAAAAACATTATTCCTCTCTTTTGAAATGCTAATTTCTGGAGATATTTAAATGAATTTTTGCTCCAAACTGTTCAAAATATTTTTCAGGAAGATGCATATGGAATTATACCTGAAATTTGCAGGAAGTGGTAAGAGTCTTAGCAAAAAAACAAATGTGATGTGGTAATAAGATAGCCTGCAAGTCCCATTAGTCTGGTGCTACTGATGCTTCATGACATCTTTTCAAACAAAGAGACAACGATAAATTTTGGGGGCTCAAGTGATAAGGTGTTTTTGACCATGCATGGTATATATGAGAACAATCATATATATAATACAGTTTTCTAAGCAATTACCTGTGAACTACTCAAGAGATTATTGGTATGTAGCAAAGACAGCCTTTTCATATCAACAGTTCTATTCCACAAGCTTATGAAACATTCTTAAATGAAACATGAGATCAACAATAAATAAAATAGAAAATAATTCAACTCTTTAATTAAAGATCTTTTCCTAATTTCTAGGATATTTTTCTTTAGGTAGCAGTGTGACGGGTTGACCCTGGCTGGACACCAGGTACCCACCAAAGCCGCTCTCTCACTCCCCCTCCTTGATTGAACAG
>JAVKLA010000027.1:35504655-35527453 GCA_034782735.1 Sagittarius serpentarius | reverse complement strand
AGCTTCTAGCAACTTTTAAAGAAGCCACCCCTGTGGCCCCCCTGCTACCAAAACCTTGCCACGTAAACCCATTACAGGCAGCTATTTTGATTTGCTTTGGTCTGCATCTGACAGATCTAACTCACATACCTAAGATCACGTTTCTCTATCTAGTCTCTGTTTCTCCGTGTATTCTCAATTTTTCTGTTCATTTTGGTTCCTGCTGCTATGTTTTGCATTATCAGTAGTAGACTGCTCTATTTTACATTTAAGAACTAGGAATTTGGGAAGAAAGGGCTCCAAGGGAGTCTGCTGTATAGTGAAATCCAGTCTATTTCATTACAAGTAACCAGGAAACAAGAATTTTATTAAGAAAGTTCTCCACAATATCCAGGATAGACCCTGCCACTTTTCTTAGTGCACAAAAAGTCTTCCTTGTACCCTGGAGACAAAGACTTAGAGCAAAGCACCAGAAGCCAAATTTACACTGTGCTACAGGAAGAGAGCAGAAACTTTGCCAGCATCACAAGTACCCTAAACTCTCAGAATGGGATCTATCAACAAAAACTCCAAGGTGATCCTAGGATATGAACATGTTCCGTGCTACAGAAGAGGGCAAAGACCCAACTGGCAGTCTGAACGGAGGATTAACATCTTTTTTTTCCTCAAAACAGCAATTTGATGAAGATGGAAAGAGCAACCAGGTCAAATCTATACGTATTGTTTCTAAGCATGCCTCATCACCAGTGCTTGGCAAAAAAAGAAAAGAAAAACACACAAGAAAAAACAATTCAAGTAACTAGTCTTAGGGTAGGAGAATTCCTTTTTCTCTTGGTTCATACTGACAATCACACTGGTAGGTGCTCTGAGATTTAGGATTACTGTACCACTGAAAATATATAGTCTCTTTTTCAAACCTTAAAGATACCAAAAACATTGGATAACTGAAAATTCAAAGGAGAAACTGTTTGTTTGTTTTCTTATTTATTGAAATATATATTCAGGAGTCCCTCCCATAAGCTTATCATGAGTGCTCCTATCATAATTTTGGTGACCACATCTTGTTAGGTTCAGACTGCTCTGATAGCAAAAAATATCCTTTTAAATTCTGCAACTTCCTCTTCCAATAGGGTAAACTGTAACAATTACAGTTTCCAAAGCTTTGGAGAACACTAACTCTTATCAAGGTCAAAGTACAAAACCCCATGATTTCTTATCATATTCTTTTTGCTTTTATATGTCACAGAGACAGAGGAATCCACTAGGAATTTGAAAAGAGATGCTGCCAGCCAGGGAAGTGAATGTTGCGTTTTAAATGGTGTGTGTAGAACCTCTTCAGAATCTCCCCAGAATCTCCCAGCACTACCGAGCACACTAGATGCGGTTGATTTAGAGGTCAGACATTTTATTTTATTACATTTTATTTTTTGCTTCAATAAAAGGGAGGTGCTAGGAAGGCATATCTTCTTTGCTGAAAGTTGAGTATAACATTCTTACAGTTTCTTTTCAACAAACACTTCTAAATTAACAATTTCTCACTGAGAAACTCTACTGCCCTTTAGGCACCAATGTTTAATGTCCATGTAATAGATATTTAAAAAAAAAAAGCTATGTGTAACAAATATAATTATTTCAATGTCAATAACTTTAATAAGGAAAAAATAACATTTATTTCACTTCCTTAATCAAAATTAAATACGTATTTGTCCCTCAGCTTCCTTTATACTTGGCTCTACATGTACAAATAGCCAAAGAACAGCATAGAACCAAGCAGAAGCACCTGAAGCCTGGAACATTTGATGATGCAGGTAATGATGACTATTAAAAATAAAGACATAGCTGTCACTTGAAGAATGGCCTGAATTTTTGAGACTTCCACTATGTAGTTCACGTAGCCTTACAAACTTACCATATGGTTGCCTCTTGGGGCACGTCTACACAAATTGGTTTATCTAAAACTGAGATGCATTGAAGCAAAAGCTGCAGTGTAACTGCTCTGATGCAATTGCATCTGAGATAACTGCCAAAGCATGCTACTTCTCAAATTATTATTTCTACATGAGGGAAATTTATCTCAAAGCATGTGCTCAACCATGGTAGGTATGTTCGCTATGTTTTTTGAACTGCTGCCTTGTCTTATCCACTGTAGGATTGTTCCTGCTGCAGCAAAGGAAGAATTCTCCAATTACACTACTGTTTTAGATGGAAATCATATTCCTATTCTTGGTTCGTGCCACAGGCCTCACAATTCATAGATGAGAAGACTTTAGAGAGTTCCAGGACTCAGTCTTAGCAGCCAACAAATACAACAAAATTTTCAGGAAGTGTGTTCTTTATAACAACACGGAAGAAAAAGGTGTAAGTATTTCTTTTTATTTGGGATTCTAATACCATGTGCGCTGCAGCCTTGCACTTAGTAACTGGTTAACAGATAAACCTGGCTAATGAACAAACAGGCAGCTGTAAGATGACAGTGCAGTGTACCTTTGGGAGACAGAAGATGATTAGTCAGTAGGCAGCTAGGCAGTATCCAGACTTAGTGCTCAATACAGTAGCTATGAGAAGAAAACCGAGCACTAAGCTGAAATCTGGGAGACAGAGGCAGAACAATGTGACTACCCAACGAGTAGCTTGCCCGTATGTGACAGCTCCTGTGGGCATATTATCTTCTATGGTTTTTACTCCACTCAAGAGTGAATATTTGGACTGTAGGAAGGTACCTTAGTACGCTTTAGCTGTCTTCGTGATTTTTAAAATTTAGACAACAGCATATCAACAAATTTTTCAGAGGGCGGTAGTTCTTCAGAGTTTGTTTCCTGGGCTTTCCTCAGCATCACACAATGGTATCTTCAGCGATCCGTGCATACAGTCTTCAGGTCTTTGTAGGCTCACTGGCCATTTGAGGCACAAGATAAGTATGTCTCCTGTGAAATCACATGCTCCAAACTTCATGTTCTTTCAGCTTTTAAATCTTAATGTGAGAAACCAAAATCCATAACTTTGAAGTTTAAAGATCATAAACCTTAGTGAAGGCATAGTTATGTAGGCTTAGATAGACATGCCTATGTGAAGAGTCTGTTATGTATTTCAGTTGCAACAACCTTGGATCTTAAGAGAAAACAAGGCTTCCTTTCAGGAAAAGAAAAGGAGAACCTCTTTGCCTTTCAGTGGCAAAACATAGTAAGAAGCAAATAGAAATAAATAAACAAATCTTTAATAATTCGTAGTTGTCCAAATAAGAGATTAACATGAAAGGTCAGTGCTCTAGAGATTCCAGGAGAGTGATTAACTCTTTTTCTAGGTGGCAGGTAGACTACTTCCATATGAGAGGATCCAGAAGCACTTCCATGTTTGTGCTAAGGAGAAAACACAAAGCTTCATTCATTTCCAGTTACATTTCTCTAAGAAAAAACCTGAAATAAACAAACCGGAAGCCAGAGTTAAGGAATCACTTCCCATAATACACTGAGGATTAAAGCAGTAGTGTACAGGCAGTCTGTTTGGGCTGACATGAGTTAGAGGGGCTCAAAGGCATTTGATTCCCCTTGTTAACTGTTTTGTCTGTCAGGTGGGACTCTGGAGACTGATGTCTGATTCCATGCTGTTGCGCTTACATGAGTTCCATAGGATGAATTGAAATGAGAAGAGACAGATGGTGAAAAAAAACTTTGAAACATACACTCCAGGTATAATTATTTTTCATAATCCTGTTCACAACCTTTGCGTTTTTATCTTCATCAATCCTGCATCTGCCAGTTAGGATCTGTCCAATTAAAAAGAGGTGGTGTTCTGTCAGGTACAGAGTAAGACTGAATCCCAGTCTCAATATTGGAATGTATGTCCTTGTTCCATAAGATGAAACAGAAAAGGTGTCTGCAGAGGGTTATTTTGACTAGTGGGACACAGCCATCAGTTTGGAAACTAGTGAAAGACAGTTTCACCCTGTAATCTAAGAACTCTTGGTAGCATTTTCTAAATTTGAAATTCCATTTTACATTCCCCATCTTCTTTATTATAGATTTTTCCATGTTGTGACAGTCATTTTGCAGTGAGATAGAGACATGTACGAAGGGTAGCAATATGTTCAATATGCAGTCTGTATTTTTGAATTTCCTGCCTGTTTATGCTGTAGATAGCGCTCATGTTCAATTAATTGCAAAACTGTAAATAACATTGATAAGGCATTTACGGATAACAACCTTGAAGTTTTATTGTTTTGTTAAATTTATAGCTTTGTTGATTTTGAAAAACACACTATTTTAGTGGACAATCATACCAAATTTTCACTGACTCCTTGCATTAATACCTATTGCTATCAAAATTGATTATCTACTTTGTTGAACAGTTATGCTAAAGTCTGCTTTGTTACTCTGTTTCACATCCAAAGAAATATTCTACACCCAAACTTGTATGTTTTTCCCTAGCTATGTCAGCCTTGCTTATATCCTCAGACTGCTAAGACTGAAATAATAATACTGAATTTTGACTTTGACAAATGAAATGAGGAAGCTCACCATAAAGATCGGATAAGGAAAGCAATATGTTCAGACATGTTCTGGATGTATCCTGATGGTTGGTGGGACTGATAACTTTACTCAGGTGTAAAATGTTCTTGCAAGTATGATGTTAGTATCCCACAGTGACAGAAGAATTCAGGTTTAGGTGGGAAATCATCTTCTGAGGGCAGTTTAATGTTATATGCAATTTAATCTAACTGTGATCTGCTACTGAAAGAGGCAATTTACTGTCTTCCACCTAACACTGTTTGTTAACTTTTATTGCCACCCTTGCAACTATCTAAAGGCCATGCCATCTGGAGAGTTAGTTTGACCTGTTTAGAAAGTAATAAATTAAAACTAATTTTCTGTTGGATTAACAGACTTGGAATCAAAGAATATCTAAAGCTGGAAGAGACCCATGAAGATAATCGAGTTCAACTCCTGATTTGTGTGGCTTACCCAAAAGTCATTCTTGTGTGATGCAATGCAAGAGTTATGGGCAGGATGTGCGTTCTACTTGGGAATCAGGAGCCATTTTTATCTTTTGGCAAGTTATATCAGCTCTCCACAAAAGCTCCCTGGATCATATTTGGACTGGGGACAAAAATATAGACTAGAATAGACTATTTCAGTTGAAAGGGACATACAACGGTCATCTAGTGCAACTGCCTGACTAATTCAGGGCTGACCAAACATTAAAGCATGTTATTAAGGGTGTTGTCCTAATGCCTCTTAAACACTGACAGGCTTGGGACATCAACCACCTCTCTAGGAAGCCTGGTCCAGTGTTTGACCACCCTCTCTGTAAAGAAATGCTTCCGAATGTCCAGTCTAAACCTCCCCTGGTGCAGCTTTGAACTGTTCCCATGCGTCCTGTCACTGGGCACCAGGGACAAGAGAACAGCACCTACCTGTCCACGTCCCCTCCTCAGGAAGCTGTAGAGAGCAATGAGGTCACCCCTCAGCCTCCTTTTCTCCAAACTAGCAAAGCCCAAAAGCCTGACCCGCTCCTCATAGGACATGCCTTCCAGCCCCTTCACCAGCTGTGTTGCTCTCCTCTGGACACATTCAAGGACCTTCACATCCTTCTTAAATTGTGGGGCCTAGAACTGCACACGGTATTCAAGGTGAGGCCGCACCAATGCTGAATACAGCGGGATAATCCCCTGTTTTGACCAGCTGGTTATGCTGTGTTTGATGCACCCCAGGATGCAGTTTGCCCTCTTGGCTGCCAGGGCACACAGCTGACTCATACTGAGCCAGCTGTCAACCAGCACCCCCAGATCCCTTTCTGCAGGGCTGCTCTCCAGCCACTCCTCTCCCAATTTACACTAGGATGCATTACTCCAACCTAGGTGCAGAATCCGGCATTTCAACTTGTTCAATGTCATCCCGTTAATCATAGCCCAATGCTCCAGTCTATCTAGATCCTTCTTCAAGGCCTCTTGTCCCTCAAGAGAGTCAACAGCACCTCCTAGTATAGCATCATCAGCAAACTTGCTAATGGTGCATTCAACTCCAAATCCAGATAGTTGATAAATATATAGAACAGAACTGGCCCTAGAATTAAGCCTTGGGCGACACCACTGGCTGACTGCCAGACAGATGTAGCCCTTTCACTACAACCCTTTCAGCTCTGCCGTTCCCCATAGTTGGACAACTTGTCCAGAAGGATGCTGTGAGGGACAGTATCAAAAGCCTTACTAAAATCAAGAAAAACTACATCGATCGCATTTCCTTCATCCACTAGGTAGGTGACCTTATCATAGAAAGATAATAAATTAGTTAGACAGGATTTTTCCTTCATGAACCGAAGCTGACTCTGCCTGGTGATTGCATTATTCTTTAAATGCCCTTCAATAGTATCCAGTATAATCTTCCTCCTAATTTTTTCAGGAACTGAGGTTAGACTAACAGGTCTCTAGTTCCCTGGGCCTTCCCTCACACCCATTTTGTGTATTAGAATAACATTGGCTAGCTTCAAGTGAGCAGGGACCCCCCCAGACTCCCAAGACCTTTAGCAGATGATCAAGAGGGGTCCTGCCATAACGTCCACTACCTCCTTCAGAACTCTCGGATGAATCCCATCAGGCCCCCACGGGCTTGTGAACATTCAGCTGATACAGCCTTACAATTTCACTGTCTGCAAATAGAAAGTCACTGTTCCCACACTCCAACCCAGAGGACTGGGAAGCCCAAGGTCTATCAGTATTATTGACTGAGGCAAAAAATGCATTGAATGCCTCCACTTTTTCTTCATCCCTGTTAGTCAGATGAACATCTTCAACAAGTATAGGTCCAATGTTTCATTTAGACCACCTCTTACTATTAACATACTTCAAAAAGCCCTTGTTATCTGAAGCAACACTGGCCAGTTTCAACTCTTAATTGAGCTTTGGCCCGTTATGTATTCTCCCTGCATAAATGAACCACAGCTCTATGCTCTTCCTGTGAAGCCTGACCTCGCTTCCAGAGATCATACAGTTTATTTTTCCTCTTGAGCTCCATGATAAGTTCCTTGTTCAGCCAAGCTGGTCTTCCGCCCTGCTTGCTTGACTTACGACACAGTGGAGTTGACTGCCTCTGTGCTTTTAAAAGGTGGTTCTTAAAGACTGACCAACACTTGGGGACTCCTAAGCCCTCAAAAGCAGATTCCCAGGGTACTCTGCTAAATAGCTCCCTGAATAGCCTAAACTTTGGTCTCCTGAAGTGCAGGGTAGCAACTCTGCTGTCCTGGAAGTGAATGGAAATTTCCTATTTTGGCAGATGGAATGAATCTTTTGACTAAAATTGACCACTAAGATTTCGGCAAAAAGTACTACATATGTCCCATAGACAGAGAAGAACTGATTCAATTTTAAGCACGTCTATCATCCCTTTCACCAGACAAACTTACCTGAAACATATTTGGTACCTGCCAATAACAGCAAATACAAAGATTGTTTACAACTAATTAACGTCTATATTAACATACTATTGCAAATAATTAAATTGAATGACAGAAGCATTTATTCCTTCATGAGTTATTTTCAGGCTATTGCGGTTGCTTACAATGAAGTGTCAATAAAGATAAAATATTTAGTAGTTTCCTCTATATTTTGTGTGTGTGTGTATGTGCATGTGTGCATTAACATGATAACCAAATGGTGATCAAATTACATAATTCATAATAAAAATATTTAGTAAATGATTAATGCACCATCTTTTGTAAAAAAATATGCAGTTAGAAATTTCATATCAAAATTATTTTATTGAGAGCTTTATGGAAGATAAATGGATTAAAGATAATCCTTCACTTATGAAAATTCCCATCCTGATACTAATATTTTACTTGTCTGCTTCCTAGATTATATTTTAATATAGTCAGTTTGTGGTAAATTCCAAAATGGTTTATCTTCATTCATTTTTATGGTTTTGATCCATTCTTTATAAAGACATATCTGATTTTGAAATCATATACCTTTTAATGAGTGTGTGTTTAATTTTACCAGCCAGACATTAGGCTTTAAAACACTTTAAGTACAAAGACATACACAAAACCTACATGGAAATTATTTGTGACATCATATCATAAACACACAGAAGGCATGGTTTGCACAAAGTTCCCTGTTCAGGAGATCAAGGAGATCTTGGGAAAATTACCACCTTACAATTGAACCCGCATGCTGCACACTGAACTGCTTTGCAGATACACAGGAAACCTGACTGGGACTTTCTTTATTTAGTAATTCACCTTTTCTGTACTTCCTACAGCTTATCAGTACACTTTGTAGCAAACAGATGTCATGTTTAGAAAAGTATATTCACCACCTGAATTTAGTTGGTGATGATGGTGCAACCAGGGCTAAAGACAGGCACTTGCTTCTGGGTGCTTTTGAGCCACCCAGAATAAAACAAGTAGCCCTGAAACTGCAGAGAGATGGGAGCACGTGGATCCAGTGCTGGGCTCATGCTAACGAAACTTCAGCAACTCTGACCTGGACAGAGCTTGGATCCGGTCAGTTTGGAGCAGGGGCAGAGCAGCTTCGATTTGTTTGTGTACACAAGTTCCAAACCTCTGTGCTGGTGTTTTCCACTCTGCTCAACAGGGTTGCGATTACTGAAATCAGTGATGCTGTAAGAGCTGTAGCCCTGTACCATTTTTCAGTACAAAGGTTTAATATTTCCACTGCACTTATGATGACAGAAATACACTGTAAGTGACAATGCTTAGCACCTCTGAGAATTAGGTCATAAATACAGGTTTTTAACCTGAGAATGAAGGTTAGGTGAGACTGATGTGATTAAAATTAGTTGAAGATTATATTGTTTAGATTAAAGATCAGATTTTCCAACCATGCTTGAAAGTGTAGGTTGCAGTTCTGCGTCTTGGCTTCAGGCCTTCGTCACAGTACTTTCCTATCAGCCAAACCTTCTGCATCTCTAAACCAGTTCTGAGTGATGCTTGATGCAGTACTTGCCATTTTTTGCAGGAGATGCAGAATTAAATGAAGGAAGAGCTAGATAAATGGAAAAAGTAGGTTGCTGCAAAACATGGCTTTCTGAGCTTTGCTTGCTCTAAAAAGAATGAAGTTACAGCATTGATTTACAATTACTTTGGTGAATATTTATTTGTAATGTAAAACCTTTCCCCACTCCGAAACTGCACGTTGTGGGTGTTTTGCAGAAGTCTATTAATTATCTGCTTGACCAAAATAATCTATGTTTCTCTGAGTGTGAATTTTGTCAGTGAAAATAGCTGATATTCTCCCTAATTATACTATGTACTTTGTTTCACATCTGTACTATATTTAGGTAAAGAGCATTCCACTTAAATTGAAAATATTCATTCGAAACCTTCACTTCGTGCAACTGTTTGTGTAGAACTGACAGCTGTGCAGAACTCACACCGGTTTTGCAAATGCTTCAGTGAGCATGTTCATACTTAAACTTGAATTTAGACAAATGTCCTCTGTCCTAGAATCACAGAACTTCCTGCTTCTTTTGACACAGCATCTGTATGAGAATAGAAGTGTACTAAGCAAAATCAGTGAGAATGTCTGTAATTGTAATCAGCTCAGGCGTTATGACAGCATAATTATTCAATTAAAATAAAAAAGGATGCATACATAATAAGCACTTAGTCTGGCAACAGTCTTAGTCTGCACTTTGTCTTAAGAGTTGGTACTCTCTTGTTACTTAGCACTGAGAGAGGAAGCTCTGCATTTCAGAACTGTGAAATATTTCTGTTACATTTACTAAGTATTTTCTATAACTTATTCATATAGTCCTGTGAAAAACAGTGAGGCATATGATATGTAACTGAAAATGGACATCCTGCTCAGAGGTCATAGGAGCCTAATTAAACTGCTGCAAGGACCAAGAAGTAATCACCTAAATCAAAGTCAATGATTTGGAGCACTGGAACAAAGTATTTGGGTCCCCTGTGCATATAGCAGAGAAAGAAATACGCACTGAAAACCTCTGAAGAGTAATTCCACATGCGTACTTGGATTACTAATTAGCATTGTAAAGACCCTGTGTGCAGGTCCTCCCAAAAAGCCCTGTGTACAATGAGTGGAAGTTCTTTCTTGATGGAGATCATCCGCCTGTCAGAAGTGATTGCAAAATCCTGCCATATCACAACAACGGCCAAATCGATTTTTATCCTGCCTGTACCTACCTAGGAAGTTGTGGCAATTGCTTTCCATGTGCTAAGGGGTCTGTTTCTTCTTTTCTTTCCTTTCCTTAGTAACATATAGCCGTAAAGCTCTAACTCTTGAAACTTTGCAGAGAGGAAGGCTGTGGCAATGCATGAGGTCTTTAATGGAACAGATGGCTTGACAGGAACATACAACACCAGCAGGGTAAGAAACGTCACTACATACATTTCTTCTGACCTGGGATGGCTATTTTTGTTTGCGTGTATTATTACATTACTACCTTCAAGTGAATTAAAAAATGTTATGTTTAATATCTGAATGTTAGGAGTCACTGGACAATGTGACCACTTTAATAGTGTGTTCTCACCTATGTATTACCACTATGGTAATATGTTCCAAAATTCCTGGTCACAAAGAAAATAAAAGAAAGATAATTAAGTTGATAATTTAAACACAAACCAGATATTTGCAGCTAAGAGGATGTACTATATCTCTGCATGAACAGGGTTAGAAAAACTATATTTGAAATAATCTCCACTGAGAAAATTCTACTATGGTAGCTAAATAATTATTTTATATAAGAAAATTCTCTGAAGTTAATACCAAGAAGTAACTTAGTTACTACTAAGACAAAACAAGTGAAGAAGAACAATCTTTTTCTAATTTTCCTTAGTGTAGGTCTCTCACCTTAAGATTTGTGTTGCAGTTTTCTTAGATTTAAATTGAAAAATGGTGTTCACATCAAAATAAAGAGTTCATCTCTCTTTAAATTTATGCTGTGGGATTTTGTGCCACTACATGAAACCTACCAAGAACTCAGTGAGCAGTAACATTTAACCTTTAAAATAAATTATCATTGAATTGCATTAATATTAAAAATGCCTTTTTTTGCACAAGCAAGGCACTTTGAATTCAGATTTTAAAAAAGCATTGGAAGCACAAAAGAAAGTTAGAAACTATCTATGAGCATGCTTACTTTGCAAATTAAATAAAAAGACAAAAATCCAGGGAATATTGAGCATATGTCATTTTCCTCCATTAAAGAAAAGAATGTCGATATACCATACCAAATAAAATTAGAATACAAATGTTGAGACAAGTTTCAGTGTAGCTTGTTTAAAATATAGAATAGTTTAGAAACATTTTTGTTGATCAAGCATTCCTTACTTTAATTTTAGAGGCTTCACTTCCTTGTTTATTTTAGCTAGAATAGCCTGTACTTTGAGAAAAATACTCTGGTCCCACTAAAGGCAATATGAGCTTTTGAAAAGCAATGGGAGTTTCTACCCTACAGCTCTGTAATGAACTCAGTGCAGCTGAAACTCTGCATCTCCCTGAGTCTCAGCGAGGTCAGTGGCGCTCCAGGTCAATGCAATGGACCACTAGTACAAAGTATATTTCAAGATAATTCCCAAAGCATCACCCTTGCAGAGAAATTCAGATTTGCTTCACTTTAATGCTGACTTCAACAGGACAAAGAATATTTATAAGCTTGCATGACTTTGCATCAGGTTCAAGAGAGTAAATAGAGCATCTGTAAGAACCTCTGCTTTTGCAATATAGAATCTAAACCATAAACATTTTACTGAAGTAAGAAAATGTATATTCAACAACTCTCCAACGCTCTACTTCAGATTTAGGCACACCATACAAGCTATAAGAACACAGACTTAGTTAATATTTAATTAAGATGAAAATTATTTACAATAGTATAAAGTCTTTGAAATCCTAATTCTGATGCTCCATTTAATTCCCACACACCCTCCCCCCCCCAAAAAACCCAACACCCACACCCCCCCAACATCTGGTACTTCAAAATGCTTACTTTTAGAATTAAGATGATAGGATAACGGGTATATTCACTGCTGGGTTATGTTCAAAGTTGGTTTAAAAGGAGCAGTTATTTCACATTTGTATTCAGTCATTTCTGTAGCAACTAAGCATATGAAAGATTAATGTGTTACAGAACTGTGCTACAAAATATGACCATATTTGTAATACTGTGTTTCATGTCTCATATCAGTATATCTATCACACTGGCCAAGTCATAATTGCTTTTGTATGGAATATAATCATATATGCTCTAGTATGGTGATTGCATCATGCCCAAACATGACAAGATAGTATGACAAAGAATGATATTGAGCAGGGAATTCATCATGCTTATTTTGGGCTCCCAAGTGAGATGTATAATTTAGTTTCATCTCTTTCAGCTCCCTGTATAGTCAATGAAGAGAAATTGTCACCTCCAGGTGATGATACACTGTGTTGTGTTGGGTTGACACTGGTGGGAGGCCAGGCGCCCACAAAAGCCTCTCTGTCAATCCCCTTCTAAGCTGGACAGGGGACAGAAAATATAACAAAAGGCTCATGGGTTGACATAAGGACAGGGAGGTCACACAGCAATTACCGTTGCAGGTAAAACAGACTCAACTTGGGGAAATCAGTTTAATTTATTACCAATCAAAATCAGAGTAGGGTAACAAAAAAAAAAACCCTAAATCTATAAACACCTTCCTCCCCACCCCTCCCTTCTTCCTACGCTTAACTTTACTCCCAGTTTTCTCTACCTCCTCCCCATAGTGGCACAGAGGGACAGGGAATGGGGGTTGAGGTTAGTTCATCACACCTTGTCTCTGCCGCTCCTTCCTCCTCAGGGCAGGACTCCTCACTCTGCCCCTGCTTCAGTGTGAGGTCCCTTCCATGGGAGACAGTTCTTCACGGACTTCTCCAACGTGGGTCCCTCCCATGGGCTGCAGTCCCTCAGGCACAGACTGCTCCAGCGCGGGTCCCCCGCGGGGTCACAAGCCCTGACAGCAAACCTGCTCCGGCCTGAGCTCCTCTCTCCACGGGGCCACAAGTCCTGCCAGGAGCCTGCTCCAGCGCGGGCTTCCCACGGGGTCACAGCCTCCTTCAGACACATCCACCTGCTCCGGCGTGGGGTCCTCCCCGGGCTGCAGGTAGAGATCTGCTCCAGCATAGACCTCCCTGGACTGCAGGAGGACAGTCTGCCTCACCATGGTCTTCACAGAAGCCACCCCTGTAGCTCCTCCGCTACCAAAACCTTGCCATGCAAACCCAATCATATGTCTATACTCGTTCCCTGCCTGCACTTCTCTCTTCTGAAGTTAGTTGGTGTGAAGCTCTGGCCTCGTCTCTGAGTGGCAGCTTCTTCTGGAAAAGAGAGTGACTATAGATCTGCCTTATATTTAATATATCAAACCATAAGCAAAATTTTTAAATTTTAATTTTTAAAATGTAAGCAATTTTGTTATGATCCTTTTTCATTTGTTAAGTTTGACTTTTTTTTTTTTCTTGCACCAGCTGTTTTAACCGCACAGGTCAATGCAAACAGTAAATTGCATCCTGACATTACACGGATTTGGCTCGTCTCTACTAGGTATAAGTGCGTGTTTATTTTAAAACTGAAATTTTCTTCATTCCTCTTTCATGATTGCCATCCAACTGCATGTTTCTATGCTTTAAAAAACAATGTGTTGTACATACCTTTGTTTTTCAGGATGGGATTTACATGAGAACTTCCACTGTGAGCCAAACCCAAAACCTACTCAGTGAGTTGTGAAGATGTCTGATTTATTATCTACAGCTGCAGCCACTGCATATCATAATAGTAAAGTCAATAAGAGCGATGGTTTGTCAAATTTTGAGTTTTGTTTAGTAATTAACAAATAAGACAATAATTTCAATAGCAGCAAGCTTCCCTCTGTCTATCAAAATAGTACTACTTCCAGCCCTGGAGCCATCTACTGAGAATGGTTTAGCCCTGGAACAATGGTTTTGGATGTTTAAGCATGGCACCTAACGTAACGTGTCTCTGATCTAAAGAAATCCATGAGATATGTTTCAGTAAAGTTTTATTTCTTGTCACTCTCTGCAGGCATGGCCCTTGCAACTTTTTCTATACAAGCCTGATCGTGGAAAGGGAAAAATAACAGTGACACAGAAGGGGCATAAAGGAATAAGGTTTTAAAAGGCAAAATGACTTTTCTCTTCTTCACTGAGACTTCTGTTCGTATTCATTAACTGGATGTAAATTTGGTACATTGTTATAATCAGATTATATAAAAAAATGCAGAACTAGAACATATCAAAACAATGAAAAAATATATTTTCATCTTTATATTTTAGATCTAAAAATTCCTTGTAGAAATGAATTAAATTTCAGACAAATTTAAGTCTTTAAAAAGAAATAATTCTGTAATGAGCCAAGTTCATGCTTTCAGAAAGGGATTTATTTTAGGATCTAGCTAAACAAAAAGAGAATTAATTTAAACCAGTGCATACATGAGCATGTACATGCATTTGTCTCCATTGGAGTGTGATACTGGACCAACGCAAACAGAAACTAGTTGACAATTTTGTCCTCTAGGCTCATCATACACTGACACTTATGCCAATAAAACTTCATTCATAAACTTGGAGTTAGTCCCAATTTATATTTGCGCTACTGAAAAGAGAATCAGGCCCATTGATTTTGTGACAAACTGCTAATGGTTCTTTAAAGGTGTCCTGCTTTTAAATGAATGTAAGGGTTGATTGCTTCCATACTGCATTCTCACTGCTTCCTTCTGTCCTTGACCTTTATCTGAGAGACGCAATTTCAGGACGACTTCCTAAGCGACTTCAGGAGAGTCTGCATCTGGTATTCTGCATTTTTCCTTTGATTTATATTTCACAGAAAAAAGAAGAAAAGAACAAAGGAATGTAGTTTAATGACATTGATTGTAATTTATGTATATATGTATGTTCAGTGGGTTTCAATACATGCACACATTAAAATAACAGAAATGAATGAATGTAAAGTGTTTAATTAGTTAAGTTAAAAACTTTTTTACTTGATGCATCAGTTTTCCCTGAGGATTATAAATCTCTGTCATTGCACTGGTTTCTGAAGAAAAGATAATCAAAAAGCCTAATTTCTTGTCTGATTTGCACAAGATACATGGGATTTGTAAACAGTAAGGAAGGGAACATGATTTTTAAAGACAGCTAGTGGTTTTATAACTGGCTATTTTGAGGGTCGTAATCTCATCCCCAATATTGGGGCTTATATCATGCAGAGTGCTATGGCAACCTGGAGCTTGTCTGGAGTTTCATAAGAAATATCAGCAATTGAATATTGCCCATGCAATGCAAAATCTCTGTTTGGCAGACAAGGACTTCAGTTTCAGACTTCTCCTCCTGTGACAATATGCAAGTAATTCATCGCTCATCTGCAAGTCTGTCCATCTCTCAAGGATTTCTGATCACCTGCCCCCCTTGTACCTAGGCTAAGCTATTTGCTGCTTTACTGAATCAGCTCCAGTTTCTGGGAATGGACTAACATTAATTTTGCAGGTTGGCTTTTGAATTTTGCCCCTAAAGGTCAGGAGGAAGTGTTCCTTAGCACCATTGCATGTTTTCCCAATATATTTCCATTCCTTCCTTTCATTACATTTAGAGTTATATTCTATTTTTTCTTTCCTTATGCTGAATATTCTTTTACCGTTCTTCAAATCACTGTGTCCCTTTGTACGTTTAAACGTACAAAATCTGTGGTTGCTGCTTTTTGAAGAATTGCCAATGTTTTGGGTTTTTTTTTGCAAGAACATAGGTTTGCATTGTAAATGTGCTATGAATTTTCATCAGGAATTAATGTATAAAATAATTAAAGGTTAGACCCATTACCCAAGAAATGCATCAAGCCTTTTAAGTAAAATTGCTCCATAGTAAATTACCAAAGAACATTTGAAATACCTCATTTATAGTGCAAAAAGGTATAATTATCTTTAAACAAGGTAACTTGAATGCATTACATATAGTATCTATTGACTTGGTCAGTGTAATGCAAGAAATGCTTTACATGCTTATCTGTGATCGAGTACTATTGCTGAATTACTAACAGAATGAGTACAAGATTTAAAGAAATGAAGTAAATAACAGCAAATTTAATAGGCGATGTGAACAGAACAAAAATCAAAGGTTACCTCAAGAGGAAAAACATATATTGCAATAGAGACAGAACAATCATCAGAACTAAACCAGTAACAATAAATCTCTGTCTCTAATTTAAGGTGTATGTGCTACAAATCACATTTGTCTTTGGGGAGCCTAAAGAGATGGAATAGTGGAGTAATTTAAAAGTAATAATGATCCTGATGTGAACACTTCAGACTAACAAAGCAATATGTCTAAGAACATAAACTTTGTTCCAGAGAAAAAAGATGTTAAGACAAGTGGTACAGTAATGGAGGGCTGGAGAAGTACAAGTGTATCTGCTGTGCCTATGGGTTTTTATTGTTTCAGGTTGTTTAGAAGTCACTGCAATGCAGTGTGGTAAACTTCATTTATTAATGGTATAATCTTCACAATTGTTTTGGGGTGAAGGAACTGCTCTTCTGTATCACCACATAAAAATTGACACTGAACTTTCTTTTTTGGGGTACTTTCAAATTAGATTAATTGATTTATTTTTTTTCTAGTTTAATGGCTTCTTATTTTTTGCAGTTTTTCCTTTACTTTCATTCACTTCACCTTTTCCTGCCAATTGTTTTTCAAAGCCTTTTTTGTGTTCCAGTATCTACAGTCAGTCTCAGCTTTTAACTTCTTTCAGACCTGCTCTTTCATTTCAGCCCAACCTCTAAAGCTTTTTCAGGTTCTTTACCCATTCAGCAGAAGAATTTTCTGCTCTCACTTCAGAAGATTAATCTCCTCTGCCCTACAGATTATTGTCTGATTTCTCTTCTTCACTTCAACTTTACATATATTGCTGACCAGAACTGAATCACAGAGTTCCAACCCTACATGCTTACTGTTCTAGTCTGAATTCTGCCTTTCATTCTTCACTAAAAATGCCTGTGATGATCAAATCTTACAGTCTTTCCTCAAGCATCATCTCTAAACCTTATTTCATGCAAATGTATTCTTAATGCTTTTGCTAAAAATCTGATGCTAAGAGTGGCAAGACAAGACCAGTCTGTTATATTTATTTTCCTGTTTTCATATTTGAAGACCCTTTAGAACTGTGGCTGAAATGAAGAATACATTTTAGATATTACGTACAATTATTCTACATGAAGGTTTCATCAAAAAGTTTCTGCAAGTTAACTAATTACTGCATTTCTTTCATTATGCCCATAAAGTAAACCATGAATGTGCTTTGTTTTAGAAAAACTAGCCAAGTACCATACTTCTGTATATGCCTGTGTGTATTTGTGTTTGTGTGTACAGGACAGAGAGAACTTCTGGAAGACATTTTTACAAAAAAAATGGCAGAGTGCTTTTTTTGTATCACATAATCATATTTCAAGTTTTACCATCTCAAGTATTTTAAAATTAGAGAAACAGGGTGGATAATGACTTGTTACTATTATCCTCTGACACTGACATATGATGGTAGAGCTATGTATATCTTTTTTCCTGTGTATTATATACAGAAATATCCTTCAGGTGTGTTAATAAGTAGATAAAGAGGCAGAGGGATATGTACATATTCTCCTATATGGAATGATCAAAACAAAGAACACTAAAACTATGTTGACTTTGTCAGTCCAGTGTGAGCCCAAATATAGTGTTATCTCTGGAGTACACAGGCGAGTATTTTAGGATGATTTCCAGCCATTTAGGATGGAGGAAGTTGCAGCAGATCTCCAAGATTGGTGGCTTCTAGATGTTCTCTACATTTTTGAGGTTCTATGATAGTCAGCCTATCAGTCAAAAATGTGGCCAGAAAGCAAAGGCTCAATACAGATTTTAGGTTATGTGATAAAATCTTCATCTCCACACACAGAAAAGAGGCAGGCAACAACAAAGGCAAGCAACACAGAAAGGCAGATAGGAGAACCTGAAAACTCCCTTGGCCATCACAAGGGAGTGATCAGACCACAAAAGGCAGATCTCCACACAGACACGCGCACACGCAGAGGGGCGCGGAGGCAGAGGGCAGCGGGGGAGCCCCAGTGTCCCAGTCAGAGACACGAGCCCCTGCCCCGGCCCCCCGGCCCTGCCCCGGAGAGCATCAGCCCCACAGGCCAGGTGAGACCCAGCGCCGAGTGTCTCTGGGGCACCACACATGCTGAGGGGTCCCTGCCTTGGGGGACAGCACTCATTACGAGATGCCAAAGAAGGGCATTCTGGCGTTATGCAAGCCTTATTATGGGATGTTTGGGGGTAAGATAAGGTAAGGAAAGGGTGGTGTCAAAGTGGATGGAGAGGAACAAGCATGTAATTATAAAGGTACAAAGGGATAAAAGGGTCTGGTTGCCTGTAAACAGTGTGCTGATTGGTATGCTTGTCCGACCATTCCCTGCCCTGGTCAGTGCAACGTGTCCTGTCTTCTAATTAAACTCTATTTCTAACTCTTCTTGGGAGAAGGACTCTCTCTTCTGTGCAGATGTGCATGTATAGAGGCTTGAGTGCAGCAGCTGGAGTGGGTCAGAGGGACGAACGTGTCTGTTGTGTGCCTACGGTGCCAGCAGCTGGCGTGAGCGTGGGTGCACGAGTCAGGGTGTGATCACTAGCAGAGGTCGAGCCAGGCAAGTCAGTGAGTAGGCGGTGTGGCCAGGGAGGCAGGGGTGTGCGTCTGTCTCTTGGAGTGAGGCACCTGGACAAGAGGGGCCAGACGAGTACGTCCAGTCCAACTGCCGGAGAGACAATGGAGTCTGGAGGACCACTGAGAGACCTGTTTGCATGTGTGTGTAAACAACTCCCTAAAAACACTGCAGCAGCCTGTCTGTTTAAAGACATGCTCCTTTAAATGCTATACGTTTTCCTTGACAACTGGAGAGAGAGAGAATCTTCTGTCAAGCTAAACCACAAGAACATGTTTCCATATTCCTCTGGGCAGATCCTCTGACAAGTTTGGAGGCCCACATCTAGTAAACTCCCTAAGGATGTGTTTAGCACAGCTACTTGTAAGCACCAGATTTAGAATACAGGAAGCATTAAGGCAATCTGAGTTTCAGAGTATTATAAACTGCAGGAAAAAAGATGCAGTAGCTTTATCTGATACAAGCAGAATTTGCAATGAGGGAAAACATCCTAGAAATGTCAATTAATGACGAGTCTTGCTTTCAAAGATTTATCATACCCTAAGTGAAGTGCCGGTATGAATTTGGTGCTCTGTATTCCAGGTGAGTATTTTAATCATCAAGATATGATCTCAAGCTCTCTAGAGTAAAGGTCATGCTTCACTATTTGATAGACATTCCAGCAGACAGAAGAAACTGAAACAAAGGTCGACTATATAATCTAGTGGCTAGGACAGAGTAAGGAGATGAATCTTGCTCAAACACAAAAAAATCTTTTAACTGCAGGACAGTGCCCATTTTGGGTTGATTATGGCTTTTTCTTTATTTTAGAAAAAAAAAAAAGGAAGTCCGCATTCTCTCTTTATTTTACACTTCAAAGAAAAAATATATAAAATTTTAAAGACTTTTTTTTATCTTGAAGATTATACTTTTACACAATATGAAAGTCCTGTAAATGAGCATTGGAAGTTTCTTTATTAAAAAGTTAACAGGGAACGATGTCCAGCTAAATAAGCACAAAATTGATGTAGGAGCTAGACACTGTACACAATTCATTCTAGATCAACACTAGTTATAAATTCCTTTGTAACAGATATACAATAAGTATCTGTTACATGGAGTTTCACAGTTCATATATAAAAGAATACTGGATGATAAACCTCTTGATAAATTTGCATGCTATGGAAGCCTTCTTAGTTCTCATTAACCTAATATTTAGAGGAAACAGTATTGAAAACTCTCGTTGTGACATATAAAATGGAGGGAGGGCTTACTTTTTCTCTTGATTTAATTTCGTATTTAAAAAACAACTCTCCATCACTGCATAGTACTCTCCTAAAATATTAATTTCCAACACATTTAGATCTCATTAATTTGTATTCATTATTATCTATTATTTATATAAAATATACTGACTCATGAGGGTTGACATAGTAAATGGATGTCAACCATAGCAACTTTATAAAGGTTGTTCTGGGAAGGAAGGCTGTCTGATTCCTTTATTCCTTCAACAAAACCGCCTGTGTTTTTTCATTAACATGGCCCTCTGATGTTACGCTTTAACTCTATATGGAGTCTATAAAGCACTGTACCCTTGCAAATGGCATCAATGACATCAACAGAGAAGGCAAAAAAAAGTGAGTCTTATTTCCTGAAGATGGCTACAACAAGGTTAAGACTGATAAGAAGTGGTGCAATAATATGCATGCTGTCTTTCTCCAGTACTAAAGAAAGATATTAGCCGACACTAGGTTTCATTCTACAGCTCACTGTTTTATTTACTTTCTGAATTCTATTTATTCCTCTGTGTTGTCTAAATAAATAGTTTCATTACCCAGAAGAGTTTATAGTGCACAGCTGAAAATGAGTATTCACTGAGAGTCTGAGGAGAGAGATTTGAATTCATTCCTAATTGACACAATGCTTAACAAGTCTCATTTAAAGTGAGAGTTACTTTCTGCAATGAATATTTTATGTTTTGAAGAGTCTAGCAATAGAACCTAAGTATAACTAAACAAATATTCTTAATATTTAATTATGCAGGCTGCAACTATAACCAGTGGCATAATGTGTGCCTGTACACGTGTGCATTTAGAATGCACTCATTGCAAGGTGAAAAAACAATTAATTGCTTTATTGGATAAGAAATGGCCACCTTGCCTGAAATGCTTATATTCAAGTTTGTTTCAAGTTTACATCTTTAACTGTCACACAATGCATAAGTAGGTGCTCACAGTGATTCAACCCAAGGTAAGAGGCATTTCCATTACTAGCAAAGTAATGCAGAAGGGAAATAATCTAGTATTGGGAATTTATTCTTTTCTTCAAAATTGTTTGCTAGCATTACATGCAAACAAAAATAATGAAACAAAAATATATATAAATTTGGGATAATTTGGTTTCTAAATTGTGGAAGACTTTTTTTTTTGCCTGCTTCAGCTATACAATGAATTGTACTATGTACAATGGTTTTGGACACTTTATTCTTATTTCATCTGCAAAGATACCCTGATTTCAGTAGGAATGTATAGGATGAGAACATGACATTGGGTGCTTTCTAACTGGATGCATCCTGCCATGATATATAAATTTTTGTGTGATTTTCAAACTGGTTTATCTACAGTAAAGAGCAGTGCTAGGAACAGATCAGCATTGGCTGAGGCTGTAATCTTCTACAAGCCACTGCATCTGAACGAAGAATATATGAAACCCTGCAGTCTTTAGACTTTGGTTAATAGATGAGCTGATGAATGAGAGTTACGTTTTTGTGGCAAAAACATATTATAACCCCTGTATTGGTATACAATTTGGTACATGAACTTTACAGGAAGTTACAGGAAGCATCTATAGGTTAATACAGGTCCTATTTGCAAAAACTAACAAAATGTCAATGGCAAAATGCAGAAGGCAAGATGTAGAAAATGGCAAAAGAAAGTATAACATGGCTGAAGAATAGAAACCACAAGTTTCTAGTGCTATTAAACACTATGAAGAGTCATTAATAAAAGCATATATTTCACATTTAAACAGAATTCTTAAAGTAGAATAGTCTGATTCCTTCTTCTGCATTAAAAATCAGAAGGGTAAAGTGAAACTACTACAATCACAACACTAGTCTAGGATGGTCTACAAGGTTCACTTCTAACTTTCTTCAACCTCCATGAATGCTTGGTTATAAAACCTTTATACTATATGACATTATGTATTATCTATTTCAATTTAAATTCCATTTGCTTTAGATTTCCTTGACACTTTATTCCATAAATTTACTCTACTTTAAATGAAAGTCTAGATTTAATTTTCTTTTCATTCTAAATTTTCTAATTTTTTTTTGCTTTGTAAATCCTGAAGTATTAGTCATATCTTTCTGAAAAACCTTATCAAAAGAACCAGTCACTCTTAAAACATTTTAGCCCTCTCTTGTGACAAAAGCATGGTAGGAAAGAAAGTCTGCTTTAATACAAGTAATTTTTCTTTCTGTTGCTGAGTTGGAGGACAGGAAATCTCTATTTCCTGTTTAATTTTAAAGTAAGCATAGCAAAAAATATGCATAGAAAAAGAAGCATTTGAATTCAGATTAAATTTTTAATAACCAAAGAGACAATTAAATGCAAATACTGGATTTTATTCATACCAATTTTGTAATTATCAGGTCCCATTTTCTAGCTTTGTGTTGTTTTCAGCGTTATTTTAGAATTTAAGTTCATACACCCCAGAAAGCCATTTTTCATGACATTTATATGCAATTGTAAATAAAATAAATAATGGATTGGATTGCATTTGCATGGCAAGGTTTTGGTCATGGCAGGGATACAGGGTTGGGTTATATGAGAAGCTGCTAGAAGCTTCCCCCACGTCTGACAGAGCCAATGCCAGCGGGCTCCAAGACGGACCCACCGCTGGCCAAGGTCAAGCCCATCAGCGACGGTGGTAGCGCCTCTGGGATAACAGATTTAAGAAGAGGAAAAAAAGCTGCTCAACAGCAGATGGAGACAGTATTGAAAATACACGAGAGAAACAACTCCGGAGACCCCCAGGTCAGTGAAGAAGGAGGGGGAGGAGGTGCTCCAGGTGCCGGAGCAGAGATTCCCCTGCGGCCTGTGGGGAAGACCACGGTGAGGCAGGCTGTGCCCCTGCAGCCCAGGGAGGC
>JAVKLA010000027.1:35493065-35504555 GCA_034782735.1 Sagittarius serpentarius | reverse complement strand
CGCGGGGGACCCGCGCTGGAGCAGTCTGTGCCTGAGGGACTGCAGCCCATGGGAGGGACCCACGCTGGAGCAGTTTGCGAAGAACTGCGGCCCGTGGGAAGGACCCACGTTGGAGAAGTTTGTGGAGGATGGTCTTCTGTGGATGGGACTCCACACTGGAGCAGGGGAAGAGTGTGAGGAGGAAGGAGTGGCAAAGATAATGTGTGATGAACTGACTGCAACCCCCATTCCCTGTCCCTCTGTGCCACCTGCGTGGAGGAGGTAGAGAAATTGGGAGTAAAGTTGAGCCCAGGAAAAAGGTAGGGGTGGGGGGAAGGAGTTTTAAGTTTTCATTTTATTTCTTGTTATCTTACTCTGATTTGATTGGTAATAAATTAAATTAATTTTCTTGAGTCTGTTTTGCCTGTAATGGTAATTGGTGAGTGATCTCTCCCTGTCTTTAAGTTGACCATGAGCTTTTTGTTATGTTTTCTCTCCCCCTGTGCAGCTGAGGAGAGGGAGTGATAGAGTGGCTTGATGGGCACCTGGCATCCAGCCAAGGGCAGCCCACCCAATGGAAATTTTGTTTAGTTCATAAGTTCAGCTTTTTCCTTCCATAGGATGAGATATTGGTATTCAGGTATTATTTACATTTATGAACATACCTATATCAAGCACTTCTTCAACGTTGTATCCTTCAATCAGTTCTTAATTGTAGACCTTAAGTATACAGAAAAGCTTTTAAAAATATTTTCAAAGAGTGCTTTTTTATTTCTCATGGAAAATTAGTATTCCTCCAAATTCAGTAAGTCGGTTCAAACTTCAAACTGTCAGAACTTGAATGATATGCCACAGTGACGTTTGTGAGAAAAAACAAGATTTACATGTCTCAGCAGTTTTTTTCTCTCTTTGAAAGAAAAGGAAAATCTCTTGAGTTTGGATATTATATAAACTCCTAGAATAGATGGAATTAATAACATTAAGTAATTATTAGGTGTCTGCTTTTAATGTCAGTTTATTTATGTATTTATTTTCCTTTGAGTAAATCTAAATTACAATATTAAAGAAGCCCAGATTTTATGCTGGGTTTGTAACCTGAGTGTGGTCCACAATGCCTACCTGTTGATGCTTGCATATGATGCATGTATGTTCCATTCCATATATGGAACACATTAGCTGGAAGATACTTTGAGAAATCTCAATATGAAGAGGTTGTTGATCTTCTTTAAATGATATTAATACATTTCATATGAATTACACTGGTACATTCAAGAGAAAGCTAAAATCTGTGCCACAGGATCAGGAGGCAACACTGGAACTAATAATTGGTATGAATACCCTTGTCCATTCAACAACAGTTGTATATACATGTGCTTCACTAAACAATGAGAGAGAAGCAAAACTGGTTTTGACAGGTTATATCCCTCCCAGTCTACCCTGAGAAAGTTGGAAGAACCAAGCTTCATTAAAGGAACTCAACTTGTATTCCAAAAACATAAGCCTGAAAAATCCTTTCCCAAACTACTTTTTGGAAACATTCCAAGGGCAGTTCAATTTAAATACAGTGGTTCTCACAGATAAAATATTCATTTAAAAAAATCTAGTTTCCCTGGCAATTTTAGGAAAGTCAGCACCTAAAGAAAATCTTGAATTATAAAATTGTAACATTTCCAATAGCTTTGAGTAAAACATCCAATCACTGGTCCCCTATAGTCCTAGCATTTATTTTACTGTTACTTTTGGATCGGACTCTCGCCCTGGCCTCTGTAGCAGGCAAGTAGCAGCAGTGGTCAAGGGCTGTTCAACTTCTCCCACATCTTTGAACATGCTCCCCAGGTTTGCCATATATACACTGCGCTAAGATCTGAGATCCTTATACCTAAGTGAGCTCTGGATAAGTGCATTTAAATTTTGTTAAGTTCTTTGTTATACTTCCCTGTGTACTGCAGAGGTATCATTCAGATTAGGTACATTGAAAGAGGACTAAAATAAGTTACAGAACTAATGGCAGAAAAAGGAAAGCTGAAGACAAGTTAGAGCCCCATTTGTTAGCTGACTGACAACACAGCCTGGTTTCTAGCACTAAAAAAAAAAAGTAAATGAGTCTCCCTTCCCTCCCTGCCTCCATCAAACAAAGGAATAATTAGGTAAATAAAAATTATTCCTTAGGACACCATAAGGCAACTCAGAGCTCTGGCTATGATGGGGCAGTTTGTCTAAAAACAGTGTAATGCTGATTATGAATGTTTAGACAATTTGCAAAAAATATCGGGTTCTATTTCTTTTAATACCAATAAAGAATTATGCATGTATATACATGCAAAACTACACATATTTGCATACAAAACCTAAACCCATAGATACCCAACCCTTTCATCTATTTTGTCTTTAAAAAAATGTCTTTCAGGTTTTCAAAAAGATGATTAATTGTAGAATACAACTTGTATTACAATTTTTCTATATAGTGGCTATATAGCCCTGGAAGATCCTTAGATCCAAATGCCATATAAGTGATGCCATAACAAGTATTATGGTTTTGGAGGTTATTCATTATCAGACTTGTACTGTAGAGTTTGAGTTGGCTTAATGTATTTCTTTTTGTGTTCTCTCTAACTAATTCAAGAGAACACAATTCTCTCCTCCCATTTGAGAAACAGTCAATAGCTTGATACATTACAGGAATGAAAATGAATATAAATAAGCTCCTAAAATTGAATTTCCACTGTTAAGTCTCACCTAGGATTGTGACCTAGCACTACAAAAGAAATAATGCATGACTTGGATTGCATTTATTACTGTAAAATATATCAGTGCCTCAGATGCTTTCAGATGTTACAAGACATGAAGAATATATCAGTATACAAACATATGTGCACATATCAGCAAGATATCCAAAATTAGCAATAAAAGGGTAGAAATTTCCCCTCTTACTAAAAAGGTTGAAATCCTTGAATGAATTATATGCTATGCGTACACTGGCTGGAGGTTTATATGTTTCAAGCCAGCTGTGTGTTACACCAGGACACTGACTTTCATACTAAATGAAATTTGATCACTTATTAAATAAATTTGGTGTAATCTTTGAGTCATTATTTTAGACTCCAGTATAAAACTGGCTGAGGGGAAAAAAAAATTAAAAAAAGATAACTAGAATAAAATCTGCTGAAAAAGTAAATCTCAAGATTTGTTAATCGTAAGCTTTATTAGCAAGACAAGAGGTCATTTGTTTTACTTGAATAATTGCTGAATGTATTGAGCACAATATCTGCTTTAGACACGTAAGTAGAGTTCATTCGTACCTAGTCTTAGTACAACTCTTGATGCAGTCAACAGAGAGAAACTGGCTTTTCCAGAGCTCCCAGAGCCACCTCAGTGAACATAATTTAAAACCTTGCTGTGAGTTACCCAAGAGAGAAAACTACCCATAGCAGAGAAAGCCAGAGAGGAGTAGCCTTCAAGCTTGGGCTTGAAGTATTACATGTTGTACTGGGTTTTCGTGGGAAGGTTTTGGCAGTGGCAGGGACTGCAGGTGTGGCCTCTGTGAGAAGACACCTGGTGCTGCCCCCATCTTGGACGCAGCCAGTTCCAGCCAGCTCCAGTGGACCCACTGCAGGACACAGCTGAATCAATTAGCAGTACTGGTGGCACCTCTGTGAAAATGTATTTAAGAAAGGGTAAAAAACGCTACTCAGCAACTGTGTGAGAGAGGAGTGAGAGAAACAACCCTGCAGACACCAAAGTCAGTGAAGAAGGAGGCGGAGGAGGTGCTTCAGACACCAAGGCAGCCTGTGGAGAAGACCATGAAGAGCAGGTTGCCCCTCTGCAGTCCATGGAGAACCACACCAGGGCAGGCTAATAGCAGGAGCTATGGCCCGTGGAGAGGACCCCACAAGGGAACAGGTTTTCTGGCAGGACTTGTGGCTCGTGGTGGGGGCCACTCTGGAGCAATCTGTTCCTGAAGGAGTGTACCCCATGGAAAAGGATTCACGCTGGAGCAATTCTTGAAGAATTGCAGCCTTTGGGGAGGATCAGTGCCGGAGAAGTTCATGAAGGACTGTATCCAGTGGGAGGGATGGCGTGCTGGAGCAGGGGAACAGTGTGAGGAAGGAGGGGCAGAGATGAAATGTTGTGAACTGACTGCAACCATCATTCCTCATGTCCCCTGACTGCTCAGGGTGGAAGGAGGCAGAAAGCTTGGGAATGAAAGAGTGAAGATGAGCCTGCGAAAAATGCAGGGTGGGGCAAAAGTGTTTTTTTAGTTTTGTCTTTGTTTCTCACTATCTGTTTTTAACTGGCAATAAATTAAATTAATCTTCCCCAAGTCAAGTCTGTTTTGCCTGTAACAGTAATTGGTGAGCAATCTCCCTGTCCTTATCTCGGCTCATGAGCTTCTTCATCTTATTTTCTCCCTCTGTCCTGCTGAGGAGGGGGAGTGAGCGGCTTGGTGGGCACTTGGCAGCCGGCCAAGGTCAACCCGTCACACATATGTAAAATAAGTGATAGGAGTAGGTAATTTCTTTGATACTATTATCAAAATAATATAAAATCATTCAGCGTTAATCTTGTGAGTCTTCTTTGTTGACAGAACCTTTCATAAGTGGTAACAAAATTAAAGAAAGGGTCTAAAGTTATAATATAATCATTATGACAAGATAAACCCAGCAGACCACCGAGTAGTTCAGTTCATTATTTTTGTGTTTTATCAGATGTCAAGCTTGAGTATTAAGGTTGATTGAGAACACTAGCCAGAATTGCTCTGACATCTTAATTATTTTGTGTAAATGATACAGTGTTCAAAACCAGTTATCTGGTTTTGGGGTTTGGGGCTTTTCTAGAACAAAGAGGTTTTGTTCTACTGATAAGAAATAACAATAATTATTTCCACAACCGATCACCTTTAGTCACCCAGGTTGTATTTTGAAAAACTATGCACCCCTCAACTGTTTAGATTATTTTCCTAAAACTTTGAAGGCAATTAAACTTCTTCAGTTTGTGCTTTATAGCTATGGAAACAAAGTTCAGCTGAGCAGAAACTGATTTGTCACAGACAGTGGTTGCATAATAATGTAAAACAGCTGTAGCAAAGAGTTTATGAGAGGACGAAAAAGACAGCAGAGTGGACTTCAATGAGACAGTGAGATAATATTTATCAGCATGATAAGCAAAAGTCTGAGCATATAGATCACCTCACCTTTGGCAACACCTCTTTTACAGGGCACCATAGGAAAGTTTTAAGGAGGAATTTGAAGGAACAAAATGCTGCATCTTTGTAGATGTTAACAGAAACAAAGAACAAAGGTACTTTGTCTGAAAGTGACCACAACTGTGCTACAGATTTTGTGTCTTGGGCTGTTTGCTTCTGAGATTACCAGAGATGGTATGTGGCCCAGGTTTTTACAGCCTTTCAAAGAGAAAGGAAGCTATTTGTGCTGGATATTACAAGCGGATAGTAATTTTCCAGTTTCTAAACTTTCAAGGGCACTTGTTACAAATAAAACCTTTGTATTTATAAAAGCATAGTAGGGTCCATAATGAAAAATGCAAAAAGGAATTTAGGCTACTGACTCTTCCAAAACCCGGGAGAGTGGTTTATTAATAACTAAATAAGTAATCATTACTGAAAAAAAAAACCAAATCAGTTTAAACCTTCCTTAAATCTGGCAGTGCTATAGTAGTCACTGTTACATGATGAAATACAAGTGAAATTCCAAAAGAAGGCACGTTATAAATGCATAAGAGGTGATTAGTTGTTACTGCTATGTAAATTTTTTTTTTTACTTTTTATACTGCGCTCATTAGTCTTCTGTGATATTTTGTTGCTAACCATATCTTTTAACATGTTTCTTTGCTTCTATAAATTTCAAAACTTCCATAGCTCAGAAAAGTAACTAATTTACTATGACATACAAGGTTAAACACCAGTGAATAATATTCCTATTTAGTACAATAAAAACATTTATTGAATGTATGAATCCCCTGACCATCCAAAAAAGTGAAAGGATCTAGTTTTGAGCGTGATTGAGGTCAATTTACGTTATGTGAGATCTTATGAGTCCTAAAAAGTAGCCTAGGAACTAAGTAGCTACTGAGCAAGTAACCAGCCCAACCATGGCTGAATATTTAATTCAAACAGGACCAGCTGCCGGTTGCATGTCTTCTGTTTGGAGGAGATCCATGGTGTCAAACTTAATACTGTCATGTGCATTCCTACCATCCATGCTTAGTCCACAGATAAATATTTCAGAAAAGTTTTACTATGGTTACACCTGGTAAAGTTGTAGTGAGGGAGAATCGCACTGTCCCCAGTGTAGGATGCATCTCTGAAAAACAGTTCAGTCCATCTGGATAGAAATATGTGTTAAAAATAATTTCCAGGGAGCCAAGGCTACCTGCAATTTAGGCAACATTCCATATTATTTGAAAGGTCTAGGACTATCTTATCCTCAAGGAAAACAATAAGAATTTAGCTGTTACCAGGTGATTAGGAAAATAACAGAAAAAGCAGTGAAATACAGGGTGATATTTCAGCAACTCACTGGCACACACTCCATATTCTCACAATCTTCTTGAACTGGAGACTGCACACACACTGGCATGATGAATAGCCTCTGATATGCCTGTTTTCCGTGAATTGGTCTAATCTGTGATCTAATCAGTACTTTGGGCTTCAACAAGAGATTCTGGCAATGAATCTCATTATTTAATTATGTGCTGTGTGAATAAATATCACTTTTTGTTTGATTGTTCCACTGGGTGCCCCAACATTTTTGTGGTTAAAGAGTAATCTTTTCCCTATTCATGCTCTCCACAATATTAATGATTTTTTAGATGTGGAACATAACCTTTCCCTCAAAAATTTATTTTTAATTCTTTGCTGTTTAGTTTATTTTCACAGTGCAGTTATTTCATACCTCTAATCATTTATTTCTTCTTTTTTTGAATATTTCTACAAAGGAAAGCTACTAATTCCTTTCAAGAACACATAGTCAGATAAAACTGCAAAATTAAAGATGTAGGTGATTTACATAGTCTGTTTTATTCAGAGTTCATTTCATAGTCATTTATAACATTGTATTTTTCTTTTTGATCTTCCCTGGTATTTGACTATACATTTTCAGAAAGCTAAGATTCTAAGGTGCTAAGCTTTTCTAAGTAATAACAGTTCAGCAGCTATCCTTGTGCATATATACAATTACATTGTTGCTGAAAAATAGTGGGTTTGTGTGTTTTTTCAAAACGTACTGTTTTAAAAAAAAATATAATTAATTCACCAGTCCCTCAATATCATGAAATTCTTCCAGAGCTTTTGTTTTGGCTCTCCTGAATAACACTGTATCAGCAAATTTCAGTACTCACTAATCACTCTCTTTTCCGAATGAGTTAGGTAAACTGAATAACAAGAATTCCAGTGGAAATAGATGGACTGGTTTGTAGTTGAGCAGTTTGTTTCCTTCCTTCTGAACAGAAAAACTTTTCCTTTTACTTATAAAGCAATTTATCATTACTTCTGAGGTAGCAAAGTTTCCTATCAGTCCTGGTTTGTGTGTGCTTGCGTGTGTGTGTAAGGAAGCAATCTAACCTGTAATTTTCCTTTTAGCACCATGGAAAGAATTCTAATGAAATTTTCATGGTAACAACGAAGAAAGAGGCTTACGCCAAACAAGTATGTGCTTCCAGATATGAAGACACTTCTAAAATTATTAACAATTAAGGAATTTAATATTGAATAAAGTCTGGTGATGTGGTCATCTGTGGTCCTAAGAGGAACAGAATAAGCAAGAGACTGTTTTAGAATGGCAGCAATATTCATGCAGCTATAAAGAGATTTGTTTTCAATGCATGTATCATGTTTACATAGTTAAGCTCATTGAATCCCAATCTGTTTGAAAATCCTCTAATTCCATATCATGGCAATACTGTGGTTTGCATAATATATTCAGTATTCTTAACACGGCTTTGCCACATAAATCCAATACAAGAATGAATCTGATATTTTCCTCAAAAAATTTTGGCACTTATATGAAGGTTTTTCCTGAGATTTACAGGAAACAAATTGATATCTATCCTTCCCACTACGTAGTTGATACAAGAGTTGCTGCCTCTGTATTGGGAGTCTGTGACAAGGTTTTGGCAGCTTCGGATTGCAGGGGTAGCCTCTGTGAGAAGAGACCAGGTCCAGGGGACTCACCACAGGACACAGCTGAGCTCTTCAGCCATGATGGTGGCACGTTAGGGAAAACATATGTATGAAAGGGTAAAAAACACTGTGCAGGAGCGCTGAGAGGAGTGAGAAAATGTGACGGAAACAACCCTGCTAACACCAAGGTCAGAGAAGAAGGAGGGGGAGGAGGTGCTCCTAGTGCCAGAGCAGGTATTCCCTTGCAGCCCATGGAGAAGACCCCACCAGAGCAGATATCCACACTGCGGCCCGTGGAGGACCCCACATAGGAGCAGGTGGATATTTAATGAAAAAACTGCAGCCCAGGAAAGAGCTGCACAAGAAACTGGGCAAGCTTTACAGTGACCCAAACTGAGCTGGCTTTGGCACCCAATAATTCAACACAACACACCACACCACCTGAGTCCTGAGTGACCAATGTAACAGATGGAGCCCAAGTCATGGACATGGGAACTTAATGGATATGATGGACATTTAATGGGGTTGGCCTATAGACTAAGGGAACAGTATCTGTGTATATATTAAAGGATGGAAAGGGAGGTGGTGGTTAACAAGGTTATACTGGATAATGCAGGACCTGAGCATGATGCAAATGGCATGGAGTAAAGGGGTGGAATTTGTACTGCGTCTGTCTAGGATGGAGTTAATTTTCTTCATAGCAGAACACAACCATATGGTGTTTTGTTCTGGATTTGTGAAAAGAGTTGATAATGAACCAGTGTTTTGGCTGTTACTGAATAGTGCTTGCACAGCATTGAGACCTTTTCTTTTTCTCACTGTGTCCCACAGTGGGTTAGGCCAGGGTTGGGCAAGAAGCAGGGAGGGGACACAGCCAGGACAGCTGACCCCAAGTAACAAAAGGAATATTCCATGCCGTATTATGTCATGCTAACAAGAAAAAGCGAGGGGAGGTTTTTTTGGGGGGGAAGGTAGCCATTGCACAGAGACTGACTGGGAATTGGTCTACTTGTGGGAGGTGCCAAGTGGTTGGTTGCCTTTGCATCTCTTGTTTTGTTTATTGTTTTTCTTCACTTATTAAATTGTCTCTATCTTGACCCACAAGTTTTCTCACTTTTGCTCTTCCTATTGTTTCCCCTGTCCAGCTGGCTGTGTATGGGTAGGGTGTGAATGAGTACCTCTGTGGTGCTTCGCTCCTGGCTGGGGTTCACCCACCACAACCTCTTATTAATTTTTCCTAGTAACTGATAGAAAAGTGGATGAGAAACCTAAGTCTGGTGATGTACTACTGGAAAACAGCTTTCTCCACCTCCCAGGTCTGTGTTCATGTCCTTGTCATCTCATCTAACACTGGGTAACCAATACTTTTCTCTGGAGGCTCCACCCACCTTCCTAGAGCGTGCGGCAAAGCAAGACCTTTCTCCGGGATAATTGTGGAAAGAACCTTGTACTTTTTTGTATGTTAAAACATGGTAGTAACCTATTTGCTATGTCTTACCTTCCATTTAAAAGTTTTGACAAAATACGGTGTTTATTCTACCCAGGAAATAACATTTCCAAATTGCTATATGTTGACAATTTCTTTTTTATTATTTTTGTGTGGTATGGTTGTTCATCCCAGATTATGTTTTCCTTGTGTTGGATGTTGTTTAGTGGTGCAAAAGAAGCCAGGTCATGTTCAGATGAGGTTATGTGCTGTTCCTCCTTCACTCCACTCTGGCAGCAGTAATCAAAGATTTTATGGGTCAAGAATGTAGGTTTTGACAGTAAAGAAATAACAGCTACTGATTTCTTCAGTTCTACACATTCAGCTCCACAAGTGCAATAGCTGTATTCAGAACTGGTAACAAATTTGGATCAAACTATTTTGCTTAAAGAAGTTTAAGCTTCTTCCATCATCCTGCAGAAATGGAAAGAAAACCATAAAAGAAACCGATAGAAAATAAATCTTTTTCAACTTTTCTTTTAAGAATAAATATTCAGTACTGAACTTTACTAAAATTAATTACATTATATATTAAAACTCTAAAGTACCTGAAAACATTTTGCCCAGCCTCAGTGGGAATACTTTTCTGTTTTTCCTGGAAAAGAAAAATAACACTTTTCCATCTCATAATCAATTAAAAAAAAAAGGGGGGAAAGATTAATAAAGGACATATGATTACCAAAGTTGGAAAAAAAATAATAATTGATACACTTCTACTTAAAATATTCACTCCTGCTAAGGTATTTTTGTAGCTCTGTTGAGTAACATCAAAACCAAGAAAGAAATGGACTTGTCTATGGAATTTACTGGAAATAAGTTAAAGTGGGACCATATATATATAAATGCCTATGTGTATATATATGAATATATGTGAGAAAGAAGGAAAGAGACAAGCAGTTAATAACGTACCTATACACCGATCTCATGTGGTGTTGAGGCACTGTATAGCATAAACGTCTTTCAACACCTTAAATAATTGTTTCCTAAAGTAGAGAGTACCAAAGTAAACAAGAAGAGGAATTATTTTCAGTGTTCTCTAAATAACTCAGAGGAAATTAGATTAAGAAGTGATGATATCTATGTAACTAATTATAATGGCAATAATTAAGTTCAACATCCTCAGAAAAGTTGGCTTAGTCGTACTTAAAAGTAAACAAACAGCTCATACTTGGCTCAGAAAATAGAGAACTCAGTTTTTAATAAAGTAATGAAGAAATTCAAGCAGCAGTCTGTTCAGGTGAAAATGTTTCAGCAGTCATGGGTTATCAGCCTGAACACAACAAACCCAGGAGTACCTGTAATACTTGCCACTTTTGCTTGTTTCCTAATAGCTACTTTTCTGGCCAAATAAAAAACTGACAGACTGGCAGACAGACTTAAATGACTTCCAATTTAGAACTGGATAAAGATTACTTGAGCTTTTCATCAATCAAACCCAAAAATTCGCATCAGCTCTATTTGCCTTGAAGTAATTTTTCACCTGTCTCTAAACAAATTGTGTTTCATGTTCTTCCAAAATATATCTTGTTCAATCATAAACAGCCATTTCCAGTTCTGAGTGTTATCATTCCATTCCATTAAAAAGCATCTCAGACATAAAAAATATTTTCTTGGAGAATATTGATACTCTTTCATGGTTAGATGTCCATTAACAAAAAAAGCAAACAAACAAAAACAAACCACAAAAAAAAGCAACCGAAAAACCCCAACCAGAAAACTTTTTCAAAAAATTAGTCAATATTTTTACCCCTGTAATGGGTTTACGTGGCAAGGCTTTGGTAGCGGGGGGGCCATAGGGGTGGCTTCTTTAGAAGTTGCTAGAAGCTTCCCCTGTGTTCGATACAGCCAATGCCAGCCGGCTTTAAGAACGGACCCCGCCACTGGCCAA
>JAVKLA010000027.1:35479158-35492965 GCA_034782735.1 Sagittarius serpentarius | reverse complement strand
TCCCTGTCCTTATCTCGACCCACAAGTCTTTCCTTATATTCTCCCTCTCCTGTTCAATCAAGGAGGGGGAGTGAGAGCGGCTTTGGTGGGTACCTGGCATCCAGCCAGGATCAACCCTCCACAACCTTCTATATCTTTGCCTTCCTGTGTCTTCACAATACAGGATAAAAAAGCTGACTACGTTTTATCCGATACTGATCTTGTTTTAAATTTTTTTTTCTGTGTTAGGTCTAATCACCTACTGTTGATCAATGGCACAGAAATATGTCTGAAAATGACTGTTCTTTGAACAGAAAGAAGAATTAGGAACCAATATGAATAATGTTAAATCTGTTTTTAATACTTTATGGAATCTCAAGGATTGCATGTAAAATCTGATTGGAAAAAGTTGGAGGGGGTCACAGTTTCTTTTTTCTACCTCTTGTTATAGTGAGAAAACACAGATCTGAGAAAGAAATTTTATGATAGTAAAAAAAAGGAATAAACAGAAGAACTGATTAACTTAAAATGAGGAATTAGAACAGATGCTGTCCTGAAAAACATACAGAACATATACAAAATATGCAGAAAAGATACACATGGTTTTAAAGACTAGTCTGGACGTTAAACTGGTATATCTTTGGGCAAGATATTCCCATATCCATTAATTTCTTGTCCCTGAAAGACTCTGAACCTAAGATGACTCAAATGAAAATAGAGCATGTTTTTTAAAAACAATAATTAGAATTATTCATTTACTTTGACATAAACCTGAAAAATCTGTGTTAAGAATGAAATAATTTTATTAAAATGAATTCAAATAATTTGGACCAAAATGTACCTTTCTTTAGAAACAGATACAGCAGGGTTTTCCTGCCATCTTAGCTAACAACATCATGGAAGTTTGAGGTTTCTAACAGAGAAGCTACAGCTGAAAAGCTACATTTTCTCACAGTTCTTCCTTCCTCTCTCATGCCTCAGTTCTAATCTCTGACTATTGACATATTCTTTTACATTGCCAGTGAAGTGTTACTTCTTTACTTAAAAGAATCCCAACCCTCCCCCCACCCCCTACCATAAAATTGTTTTTTCATCAGGTTGCAAAATGACTATATTGATCTATTGAATTTTGGCAGCTGCTTGAAAGTCTGGTTGTATCACAGATTTTTTTAGTTCAAGCATAAAACACAAATAGGGAAAAACTTATTACAATTCTGGTTGATAAATTACCTTGATCAAAGTCCTAATAAAACAGCCATGAATCTGAAGATTACACTTGACCTCCTTATATAATAAACAGAGAAAAAATTCACTGATTTGGGATTTGGCATGTTTTTACATATATGAAGCACACCTAGATAACCTGTTTATTTTTCTTAATATCAGTAATTGGGAAAAAAAAAAAACAAACAAAAAAAAAAAACCAACCCACGAAAATTGGTTAACTCCTTATCCAAACATCATTCACACAACTAAATGCAGGGGAATGGAAAAATAGAGTAAAGAAGGATTTTACTATTGGATTTGCCAATTGTGGGAACGAGTGAGAAGTTTTATTAAAGGCAGGAGGTGGTGGGCTGCTTAAGACCTCTCACAGGCTCCTCATAGGAGAAGAGGGGGCACTGAATACATTACTTCCAAGTATCAGAATATTTGTGAATTGTGAATTTAGCTTTCATGTAAAAGAAAAAAAGGATGTGTTTAGCCCTGCATCTGCAGAAAAAGGACTGAGAAAATGATTTAAAACTCAAATCAAAAGGAAAAATAGACGTACTTCATGAAACTTTACAGTTTTTGACAATTTGTTTTGAATAACTAACAGGGCTAGATATTTTGGTTAATAAGGAGCTCATCATACTTTCAGAAGTGTAGGATAATGCTAATTTCAGTTTCTGGAGTTCTGGGTGTTTTTTTCTAAAAATGTCAGAATTGTGTTTAATTATATATAGAAAGACTTTGTTACCCCTTTTATTTACAAATAAGGTCTAAAATTTTAAAAAACACAAAACCAAATATCTATGCTCAGAAAAACAGAGGGCAAATTAGAAAAATTAAACCCAGGTAAATCTGCAGGATTTTTAAGTCTGTGTCCATATTTTTTGGCTTAGCAATTTTGTTGACTAGCATTTCCGTGGATAAAGGCTGACTTTAACCAATTATTTTAAAAGACATGTGGATTTCTTTGTCTCAAACAGGCTAAAGTTCCCAGGATACATGAGGGTAAGGGAGAAACACCCTTTTCTTCAAAACAATTGTTATTGTTTTCAATTGTTTTCACACAGGCAGCTCTATATGAGCCATACTACTCCACTACTACTTCCTTACTCAAAAAATAAAACAGCAGGATGAATGATGTGAATGAAAAAAAGGCAAAGCCAAATTCATCACTCAAAAAAAATCTCTAAACACAGTGCTGGCTTATATAGTTATATCCTTGAAGATCTCTAATTTCACTGTGTTCAAAATGTAGTATTTGTAATGCAATTATCTCAAATTTGAAATGCATACAGAACTTCCCAGAGAACTTGGCACTTGTGTTTAATAACAGACTCTACAGAGTCAGCAAGCTGGGTGTCACTTTGTCATCCTGAGAGATACGGGTTTTGGTATTTGAAACACTGTTTATAGGGAAGCTACAAAAACATTTCACAGGTATCAGGCAAGGTAAAATTACAAAGAGAAGCCAATTTCACTTGCATCTTAGAGAACTCTACAGGTAGTGGTCTCTGAAAGCAAAGCCCATGCCTTCTTTCATATAAATAGTGCTAGTAAGGTTGGAAAAACAGAAGAACATTTTTGAGAAGTATCAGCAAGTGTAAATTTGTCTATTTTGTGTAAAGCTATTCCAGACCTGTATTAATAATCTGCTTACATATTTTTAAAATAAAATCACAGTAAAACAAAGCTCTGCATTGGATCTAGTATCATGAGCCACGCTTATCTCAGGGAGCCTTCTCTCAAATTCCGTATCAAAACAAGGTATCAACAGGCGCCAGAGCCTGTCCTAGCAGACACCCTAGAAAGCAACCTAGGCATGCAAGCTGGATGAGGAGAGCAGCATACCACAATAGTACATCTGTCCCATAGTGTAGACACAGCCAACACATGCCCTGACTGCAATAGAAGATAGCAGAAGATCTACTCTAATGTGTTTCTATTCATTGGAGTTCAGCTTTTTGCTCTGCCTCCTAGCTGTTCAGTTCTAAAATGGTTTTGAAGTTTTTGTTTGTTTGTTTGTTTTCCTAACAGACCTCAAACCTTCATGATGGTAACACATTTTTATATCATTTGAGGAACAGGCTTTTTACTTTCTACCTTTTCAAAGCCGTAATAACTTCTTCCAGTGTAAGTATCTCTATGTTCTTTAAAGAAGAGTGATTCGTGGGGAAATTTGTGATTCCTATCGCAAACTGGGAGAGTGGGAGAGAGGTTATTGCAAAATCTTTGAAAAAATTGAACACATTGAAATCTAACTACTGTAATTTCTTCTAAGCTATTGTGTAAGATAACAAAACAAAGAATTCAGGAAGACATTTCAGTATATTTCAGAAAGTCTAACAAAATACAAGCCTACCTATATGTTTTCATATTGCATCACAGCAATTATACAAATCTGGTCCATTTCAATAACAAAAAGAGGAAAAACATCCCCATCAGTTTTAAAGAAGTCTTATTACATTTTATTGTATTTAGGCTTACTGTGAAAATACAGTCTGCCCGTGGTATAGCCATATATGTAGATATAAAAACTATTGGAATAACTGCCATTATGACTGCTGTTAAGTTATGGCATCCAACGTCAGTGTTTATAACAACTTGCACAACAGCAAAAGCAAAATGAAATATCTTCTAATTTCTAATTTTTTATTAGAAATCATATTTGAATTACATAGTGTCTGTCACAGACAGAACTCTAATCTACTGGGTTATAAATTCAGATAAGAAGGGTTGAAGTTCCCTTCCCCCAGATGGGTGCCCCCAGCCTTTCTCTATAGTTTTTATAACTACATATATGATCAGCCAGGCAAAGTGTTTTTATCCTGGGTGGCGACTGACACACACACAGCGACCTCTGGATCCCTAGAAAAATACACTTCCTGTCTCTTCCCATGCAGCAGTATTGCTGCTTGCTGACCCCTCCTCACCCTGAGGGCCATGGTAAGGACTACAAGAGAGAAGGCAACCCCTCTTGCTCCCCCAGAAGGTTTTGCCCAGACCTGAGCCCTGCAGCCAAGAGCAGTCCAAGAGGCAGCCTTTGCCTTTGCTTCTCAACCCTTTTCAACCAGAATGTGTAGCACTTCCAAAAACTACAGTGTACATGAAAACAAACGAAAGGTATTCTCTAAGGTCTCAAAGATCCAGTAAACTGGATCTAGAACCATAGTCTTAAAATACCACCTTTCTGTGATTACAATGACTCTGGTAAGTCAGTGGAGATGCACAGACTTGGAGAGAGAAATTTATCAAGAGGAGGATTTCAGGAGGTCTTACATACTTTTCTGATAGATTTGTTGGAGACGTTTGCTTTTTGTGTTGCTCTGTGTTGTTATTAAGTTTTCCTTAAAACCTCTGAAGTTCAGGGGCATCCTAGTACCTTTCGTCTGGAATGTGAGAAAGAAAATATTAAGATACTTCAAAGGCTTAGATTGTTTTACATTATTCCATCTCTGAAATGATCTGAAGATCCACGAATAAGAACTCTGAACTTGTAAACTAAGTTTCCTGCTTTGTGCATACTTATTCCTTTCACTTTTTGCATGCGTACAATTTTAACTTTTCTCTCTTCATCCTTCATAGTAAGAGGAACATCTTATGGAAGGAACTCAAAATTGGAATATGTAAGTAAGTAGAAATATCTATTTTTATTTATCCCTTTTGGGCATTTTCTGTACTGCTTGGACATCCTAGTGGGTTATTCTTTCCATGAGACATTATTGTTTGTGATACTTCCTTAGTTTGGGATATAGCAGACTAAATTACTTTAGTCTGTCTATTTTAGATATCAACTACAGGAGATACAGAGTTTTGCTCAAGTTATTTGTCATCTCTGTATTTGGATGTATTCCAAATTAGGGTTGAATATAGCTTGTCCTTTTGATTTATATGCTTTTACATAGAAAAAGTTGCAGCTGTATACATGGGGACAGAATTAGGTCCACTGGGTTATTACTATTCATTGAAGACAATGCAGAACATTTGCTGGTATTGTATCTTTCTAATTTAAAACCAGGGAAAAGTGGAAGGTAAGATCCATTTATAGAAGACTAACTATATTCTTCTGAACAAGAAGCTTGCTTTTGCTTCTCTGACATCATTTAAAGGGCAAGGTGAGAACATATTGAAGAAAAATAATGTATCTTCATTCCTTCAAATAAACAGAATGACCTTTTTCTGAAATTTGAAGTAACCTGTTTTTCATTAAGTATTTCATATTATAAGGTTTTCTTCATATGACTTAGTGCGAATAGAAACATTACTACTGGACAGGCATATGTGATAGCTCTACTTAAAATCTAAAGTAAAAAAGTTAAAATAACCTGCTGAAATGTTAGTTTTACTTGAAGCATGTCATAGGAGATCATGTGCTAGGATCATAACAGCTTAGTTCTGCAAAATGATTTCTATAAGCTTGTATATTTTGGGAATTAGGGAAACTATTAATTTCCTTTTATTTTTCCTATGTTAACTGTTAGATGTCGACTCTGGCAGTATGCAATGCTTTAAAAAATAAATAATGACGTTAGAGTTTTCATGTATGAGGGAAAAGGTAAGTGGAATCGTCTGTAAGGTCAGGCATGCAGAAGAAGAACTAACCAAAGCACAGCTGGCAACTAAATGGGAAAACATGTTTTAGCCACAGGTCAAATCAAATTGCCAAAAAGAAACACAAATTTGAATAAAGAAAAAGAAAATCTTGCCCTATATACACAACAAAGTCATATAAAATTAATCTTCCTTATGTCCCATGAATGACTGGAGTGAAAATGAAATCTCACAGTAAAATATCACAGCTGCACATTAATGACCACATTCCAAAGTGATGGCAAATACACTCCAGGGAATCCTAGCACATCAAGACACTTTAAAATAAATAAATAATAAAAAGAGAAGTGGGTAGGAATCCCTATGGAGAGAGAAAAAGGAAATATGTAATGAGAACCCAAGGCAGGCTAGTGCTAAAAATAGCACAATATGATTTACAGAAATCACTTCCAGTGATTAAAATACAGATGAAAAGGATAGAGTTCCTACTGCCTTTTTCCATCTCACAAACAGCAAGAAGAAGATAACTTGGGGAAAATTCAGTCTAAGATGTCTGACTTCATTTCTTATCCCTCAAGGAAGCTCTCAAAGCTAGACATACCATTTTCCACATCACAGTTTAACTTATAACTAATGAAAAGAGAAACACTGATATATTTCTGTCTAGGTTAAAAAAAAAATCAAATCCATTCTTCTTAAGTATATGGAACCCATAAGTGATATAAGCATATTTTTCCAGCATTTCCTGTAATTGATACAGAAAAGGCATTTGTCTCTAATAAAGCCTATGCAAGAAAAAATGCAACAATCATCTCTAAATTACTGATACAATGGTAGGAAACAAATTACTGACTAACCAAGAACACTATACCCTACTCTTGAATTACTTTAGGTATTGTTTCTATTAATTGTGTTTCTGAAGAAACCACATGGAATTATCACCACCTACAGTCAGTAAGACCATAAATTTATGTCCTACTAAAGAAACAGGGTTTTGCAGTCAAAGATAATAGAAATAACAAAATCCCTCCCAATACGGAAGATTTCATTCTATCAAAAAAAGACAAAACTGAATATAATTACTATTAAGTTGATTGCATATGTAAATTGGTAATTATCAAGATGTAGGTACAGCATTTATTTCTGTGTCTAATCTGCCTTTTTTCTGGTGCATGTTGTGTGAAAGATCAGAAAGTTTCACATACAGTTTTGTAACTATGAAACATTAGATTGTTAACCTCAGTTTTGAAAAGAAACCTGAAAAAATTATCCAACAGTAAAATTATAACAAAAAGATGGTGATGATTTACCTTCATTTATATTGGGTTTGTGTAAATTCTTGAACAGATTTCTTCAGGAATAAAAAATTTTTTATTCTGCTCTGAGAGCAGAATGTAAACATAATTAAAAGTAGAGAGAACCCTTCTGAAATCTAGGAAAAGCTCTTTAGATATCTAAGGGTCAATAATTAGCTGTAGTTGTAATAATTTCTAATTAAAATAATAAGAGCATTGTTACTTTGTGTCTTCAAGTAAATAAATAAATAAATAATGGAAAAAAATACATGCATTGCTGAGTAGATTTGGGTTTAAGAAACAACCTCAACATGCAAACAAAACTATGTACTTCTATATTTAGCATTGCCTTTTCTACTTAACAGAGGTAACTTTGGGGAATCAGAGTATATTGCTTTCTAGGGCAGAATTAGACTAAGAGGCTTAGTTACCATGGCTCTGGTACTTAGTACACATATTCCATAAGATTTCCTATGTACTCCTTCCTCTTCTGCCACTTCAGTTTTGTCATTCCATTTCTGCAGTAGAACGGAAATTTCATAACTTCCAGAAATCACTGTTCTCCTAAAACAGAATATAACCTCCCATTCAAAATGCTAACCATTCACAGCCACTTCAGTGCAACTTTGCCAACTCCTTCATGTTTACGTCTCATAGACCTTTACTGTAAAAGGCAATGAAAGTAAGAATAGAATAGTAGAAAAAGCATTTCTCACATAGATAGCTTGAGTCTTAGGGTAAAAGTATGGAACGTAACTGAAGATGGAATATCCTCCTCTTCCTTTGTTCAAAAAGAAGGTCGTCTTCTACTCTTCTCGCTGACTTACAGGAGCTGTTTACTGAAGTGAAAAGCAGATTTAAATCTCTGGTTCAAGGAGTAGTCTTGGTCATATACCACATAATGTACTGTTGTGAAGCACATCAGGTAGGATCCTCCTTTGTAATCTGCTGCGGACATAAATTCTTTTTTAAAACAAACAAAAACCAAAACTCACTTAACACTTTTTCTAGCTTATACATGTGCTTGTCATAAACATGTGAAAGGTTTAAGTGTTATCTACTGCTGACTGGCAATGTACTGGTTTGAAATTCCACTGTCATTTAAAATAGATTTGAATTTTTAGGCTGCTGATTCTAGAGTCTCAGGGTTTAAAGAAGATGCTCTTGTGGTCTTTCTACCTTCAGGTTCCTCCCTTGATGAAATTATGCAGCTCACGTAGCACAGCTGTCCTAGCTCAAATTTCATTGAATGAAATCACAACTTTGTATTATGATTTTGTACTCAGGTGATCTCATTTCTTTTGACATCAGATAAGTTGATGTCAACCAGAAGTTTTTGTGGTAAGACTATAATTGTCCATTGCAGACTGATGCTGAACTGGACTTTTTTTAGAAACCCTAGACAAGTGCTGTATGCTTGAAGTATTTCAAGTAAAAAGCTTCTTTTCCAATGTGGTGAAAGAGCAATAGAAAGAGGGACCCTCTTTTGCATGTCTGAGTGCTGGCCTCTACCACATTCATGAAGAAGAAACCTTCAGCTTTGCTGGCAGTTAAGTTCCATTCACCTGCCTACTGAAGGAACATAGCTATATCAGATTGATAGAAGGGGAGTGAGAACTTGATATTGGAGATTCTAGAAAGAGTTTGTTGCATTGGTTTTGAGAGGACCCTTATTCAGGGCAGAAAGAAATGAGACAGCCATAGCCCTGTGGGAGATGCATGAAAGTCTCCAACTTCAATTCCCAGAGGCAGTTTTATCACTGTATTTGTACCAGTGGAAAAAGAGAAACAGCTTTATGAACCCCTAATATGCAAAAACTATGAGCAGAAAAAAAGAAAAATCATGAATGTGAGAGGTTTCTTTTATTTACATATTAAGTTTTAAACTGCTAGGTTCACTTACATTTACTTTTCAAGTTTGCCTGAAGGAACTAGAAATGTACTGGTTTTGAAATAGAAGCTTTAAATTCTCACAAGAATATATGAAATCCTGGCAGAGTTTTCAGGAAAAAAAATAGTTGTAAGACTTGAAAGAAAGAAAAATAAAATTCTAAATAATGGGAACATTGGAGAGGCAAATGAAATTAGGGCAGCTAACACTGAAAAACTTCATTCATTTATAAACATATTTTGCTTTGAAGCATCATGAGTTTCTATATCTTATAGACATCTGAAACCTTTATCAACTACTTTGCTATATACATTTTCTAATATATTATTTTACCTTTAATTTTGAATGTTGAATTTCTTCAGAGATACTCTTCAGTGGACTCTTTTACATGTGACTCACGTACCCATAAAAGACAACAGATAATAAAGAGGTACAGAAACTTTCGGATATGCCAAACATAGCCATTTTTCCAAAAAATTTCATGAGAAAAAAAATTTAAAAGGATCTGTATACTGGATTAAATATCTAATCTGAGGAACCTTACAGTAGGAACTCTCTTTACTTCAGTAGCATATTCTTAGTTATGGGGAAGCAAACATAGTATACTGTACAACAGTATTCTAGTTGTACAGTAAGGTATTATACAGTGCCAGTGGGTAATACAGGACTGTTTAATAATTTGGAGTTTACTTCCAGATTTGTGGATAAAATAACTAAGAAAATGATACCAAATTGTCATTATGTTTTCAAAAGGTCTGGAAAAATGTAAGAAAAGCAGAGGATTATTTTCTACTATTTGAGGATTTCATTTTCTACTGAAAAGTTTCCTGTGTGTTAAAATGCAGAATTTGACTTATTCATTAAATTGGCATTTAGAAAGACGTCCATGTGCCTGTCCCTGTCTTGGAAGAACACTAACATATTTTCACTTTCAATATGTTATACCTTGCAAATCTTTATAATCTTACTGGAATTTCTTTGCATTTTTAAATATATAAATATGTAAAATCAGAAATAGAGCCCTATCTCTGTATTAAATTTTATACATGAGAAATAATAGGATTAATGAATACTCAAAAAAAAAAAAAGAATAGGAAAAACTTGTCAAAAGTTTCACTGTTAGTTTCACTGTTTTTATCTCTCATACCCATTCTGGAGAGGCAGTTAGATCATACTTTGTTTAACAACAAGCTGATAAGCTAAAACACTGCTTGAACAGGGCAAACATTAAATATACATCATTCTACTGGGAGATAATGTTCGGTTCAAATGGAATTGTTAGTCAACCATCAGGGTTTTATGGAAAACACATGAGCCACATTTTTTTCCACATCTGACTGCTGGCTTGAAGTGTCCAATACAGTGTGTGGAAGTGACAAGAATTTGAATATATTCCAAACTTACATTGCTTGATGATATAGGATGGCATGTCTTCATAATTCTTTCCCTTACTCCCCCCCACATCATGCACATTCATAATTCATTCTCATATCATATCTTGGTACTTTGAACAGTGTCAAAAGTTTCACTCAAATATCTCAACTTTCAGACTTTGTGTAAGAGGTTTTTTCTGTTTAAAAACAGCTCTCTCTCAATATACTCCTCACAGTAAAATACACTGAGTTGAATAAGTCCTGTTTGTTTTATTTTTTTGAAAAAGCTTTTCCTTTTCAGAAAATATAAAGGTAAAAGTTAAAATCTTTCCATTATGTTCTAGGATTTGTTTGGCGAGGTGTGGCTGAAAGACTAGACAGTAGCGAAACAGAAGTGAAAGACACTTTTAAAGGAGAAACAAACAGACAAACAAACATACAAGGAGAGAGATATTTGTGTCTACTGCGTAATCCACAGTATCAGAGCAACAGTACTAAACCCCATGATACTACTTTTTTTGTTGTTTTTTTTCTGTCAGAAGCTTTTCTCCTTCTGAAGCTAACTGGCTGTAGCAACTGAATGGCTGCTTTCCATCTTGAGAAGATTATTTAACTGGCTTCAAGCAATTTGTATTTTTAATGGCTTTAATCTTTTTCTTTGTGTCCTTCTTCCACTGGTTCTAGCAGTCTTTCCAGAAATGTACTACAAGGAGCCCCAGTTGTTTCAAATATAATAGCAAAAGAGAGAATACTTTTCCCTTGAAGCTCTTATTGTCCTGACAGATGTTGAAGAGAGAGAAATTCTCCAGAGCTTAAAGCAACTTTGTTATATCGACTGGTTCTGTTCTGACTATACATTCAGACAGACAGAAAGGGGAAAAAAAGACAAAAAGCATGCTTTCAAAGTATTAAAGTCAGGCTTGCAGTTTTCCATTGAAAGACTTAAATCTCCAAATCATTACTGTGTCTTATCCTTGCTCCCAGGCCTTCTTCCACATGGCATCAGAAACAACAATACAAATACAAATCTAAGACTAAACTGCTAGACCAAACACTCCTTACTTCTATAAGAAGTTTCATCTGACATGAGTCAGGAAACTCATGACAGGAAGATGCATATGTTTAATGCCACAGCTACACCTCCAGTGATTAGGTAAATACTTAAAACCCCTTAGAGCTCTGGATGCATGATATTACAGAAGACTAAGAGGTTTGTGTGGCCCAGGAAACAAGAAATTACAAAATTTTATCATAATATATGTATAGAATATAATATGGAAACATTCCTGAAACTATTCTTGAGCTGACAATAACATGGATATGACCATTATGATCGCATGAAATAAAGTTTTGCAGGAAAACATACCTGATGAATTGGTAAAAGTTCTTGTTTCTAGACTCAGAAATGTCAGAAGTATGATTGCAGGGAAGGTAATTATAATACACTGGCTTTGATTCAGCTAACTTTTAATAGCAGCTATGGAAAAAGACACAAATATGGTAATTCTTAGGACTTCTTCAAACACATCAAGAACTGTAGGGACAGATGTGTTTGCATTTTTTCCTGTAAATCATGATTTTGGTAGAAATTGCTGATTCATCAGACCCAATTAATCTTACAGTAAACATCCACGGATTGACAGAGTATAACAGGTTGATAAGGACTTTGTGTCTTTTAATGTTCTGGGAGAACCAACCTCTTGAATATCCTTAGAGCAAAGGACCTTAAATTGTAGTGCTAACAGCTCAGGGACAATCCCTTCTCTGCCCACATTTGAAGATAACCTAGTATGAAGACTGATCCTTAAATTTTTAGAAGCCCTATTTTAATCTAGGCTTGCTTGCTTACCACATGACAGTAAACAGTAACTCTAAAGGTATATGCAAATTAAAAGCACCTAGGATTGCAGATCATGGTGGTAATTGCACAGGATGAGCGATGTCAGGTTCAGTAAGCTCTCGTAGCCCCTGATGCACTGTTACCGTCAGCAGGGACTGCAGGAGGGACTTGTCATGGTCAAATTGCCTCTTAGGAAATGGGAACCTTGGAAAGGTCCCGGGAACAGCATGGCTCTTAAGCCCAACCCAGACAGGAGGGTCAGTCATTCTTTTAGTTAACTGACAATCACTTTCCTGACCTCAGGAACTGTCACTGATAATTAAATTAAACTGACTTTGATTCACAAATATAGCCATAGTATCAGTGTTCACACACTCTGCTAAAAAACAAAGCTATAGAAATGATCCAGCCTAGAGAGCAAAGACTGGGAACATGTTGAACATCTTGAACAGGCTCCTAGCATGTAATGCAACTTCTTAATATTCTGGAGCAAGAGGCCATTTTGTAAAAATAAAGCTTTCCACCAACTGGAATTTTTGAAGTTTGGACAGCTTTGCATGTCCATGCTGCAATTGCTTTGTCATATCTTTCCCAGTGCAATCACCTGTGGTAAGTTGAAGCCTGTATGCAGACCTGCTAATCTCACTGCAGGTACTCTCTCTTGTGGAGGTCTTGCTGAACCCTGATTATTCAACAGAACACGAATAAGGTGTCTGTAAGAATTCTGACTGCTGGCACTTACAGTTGACTCAGCGTGAGGGAGTGGTTTTAATTCATTTGTAACTGCTGCTGATGTCTGTTCTCAGCACAAAAATGTTCATTGCCTAGAGTAGATTCTGCGAGAGAAGTCTTACCCTCAAACTCTTCTAATTACCTAAATATACGTAAAAGAAAGTAAATACATGTAATCAAGAGGGGAAGAGGAAAATATGGGGGAAGAGATAAAGTTAATTCAGAAAGTAAGTTACTAGGAGAGGGAAACTGAGTGATATAGTGAAAGTATGAAAAATTCCAAAAGAGAAAAGGTCATTAAGGCACCCTATCTTATGTCTTTCTATGGTGGGTTGATGCTGGCTGCATGTAAAGTGCCCACCAAAGCCTCTCTGTCAATCCCTCCTAAGATGGACAGGGGAGAGAAAATAGAACAAAAGGCTCATGGGTTGAGATAAGGACAGGGAGAGATCACTCAACAATTACCGTCACAGGTAAAACAGACTCAACTTGGGGAAATTAGTTTAATTTATTAACAATCAAAATCAGAGTAGGGTAATGAGAAAATAAAAACTAAACCTTAAAACACCTTCTCCCCACCCCTCCCTTCTTCCCAGGCACAGCTTCACTCCTGAGTTTCTCTAACTCCTCCCCCACAGTGACACAAGGGGAACAGGGAATGGGGGTTGCAGTCAGTTCATCACACGTTGCCTCTGCCGCTCCTTCCTCATCAGGGGCAGGACTCCTCACTCTGCCCCTGCTCCAGCCTGGGGTCCCTCCCACAGGCTGCAGTCCCTCAGGCACAGACTGCTCCAGCGCGGGTACCCCACGGGGTCACAAGCCCTGACAGCAAACCTGCTCCGGCCTGGGCTCCTCTGTCCACGGGCCACAGGTCCTGCCAGGAGCCTGCTCCAGCGTGGGCTTCCCACGGGGTCACAGCCTCCTTCGGGCACCC
>JAVKLA010000027.1:35439629-35476385 GCA_034782735.1 Sagittarius serpentarius | reverse complement strand
TTTTTTCCTTCTCAAATCTGTTATCCCAGAGGCGCTACCACCGTCGCTGATGGGCTCGGCCTTGGCCAGCGGCGGGTTCGTTCTTAAAGCCGGCTGGCATTGGCTGTATCGGACACAGGAAGCTTCTAGCAACGTTTAAAGAAGCCGCCCCTGTGACCCCCCCCGCTACCAAAACCTTGCCACGTAAACCCATTACAATGTGGGAGGATTTGTTCTCTGGGATGATCAAAACAGCATGTTTTAAAAGCAGTCACTTCACATGAAAATGTACCTTCTAACTATACTACAAAGATAGAGCAATTAAATGTAAAATTATAATCTCAAAAGTGTATGGTTTTAGACAGAAAGAGTTTTCAGTAACTCAAGTATTTTACTACAATCATATGCTTCTAATCAACTCCTTGAACAGATTTTCAGATACATATGTATAAAGAACAAATTGTAAAACTTGAAAACAAAAATTCAGCCAGTCATTATGAACCATATAGTTTAGCTGGTGATGAGATTACACTCTTAAATGAGTGCAGGAAAGGTTTTTGGTGTTTCTTATCAAGAAAGGAGTAAATGACTGAGGGAAGGAAGATTAGAGATAGTGTATATAAAATCATTTTTGATTGTGTATATGAAGGACTATCAAAACAGACTGGAAACAATTGGGTTTTAAATGTTGAGTTAAGATTGAGTATGCTATTAATACAGGTTTTGAAACCCATATCTAGTGTGCTGTATGCCAGAACTAAAAAATATGATTAACAGCTCTATGATAACTGAAAAACAGAGATACAATTTGCTGAATATAAAAGTATAAAAGTTATTTTTTGTATGTGACAGATCTACCAGGAAGATTTTGAACTAGTTAGCTGTAGTCTTTCCAAAAACAGAACACAGGAAGAGCAGACTAGCCTGTTAGCCTGCCAGATTACATTAATTTACTGAAAAAGGAGAAATGCAGAGTGACAGCAGTTATTATGTCATGCTGACCACTTAGACTGTGTTTTTGTAGAGTGTTTAGACATTCTGATAAGAGGTCCCCAAGTTATACTGCATCACTCTATTTTCTGTTCTCTGTATGTAAACTGGTACAAGATCTTGCCTGGTGACTTCTTCTAGGACAAGAAGAAATGGCCTCAAGTTGCACCAGAGGAAGTTTAGATTGGATATTCAGGAAAACGTCTCCACTGAAAAGGTTATCAAGCACTGGAACAGGCTGCCCAGGGAAGTGGTTGAGTCAACATCCCTGGAGGTATTTAAAAGGTGTGTAGACGTGGTACTTAGGCACATGGTTTAGCGGTGGACTTGGCAGAGCTAGGTTAATCATTGGACTCGATCTTAACGATCTTTTCCAACCTACATGATTCTATGATTCTATGATCTTATCTGGAAGTAAGAGTTATTTGCATAATAGAGCTAATATTATTTTTCTGGAGCTCTTTTAGGAAGATTGACAGTACCTGCCATGCTGTAGGTCTACCAGAGAGAAATGTCAACTCTGACATGGTGCTACAACAAAGGCCTGAGAGAAAGAAGGTAGCCGTGGTCCCCTGAAGCCCAAGAAGCCAAAAAAGCCAAATTACTTTTGGGACGTCTTCAGACAATGAACGTTACAACACCGTTAGACTACCTTCAGTAAATATCATTAAAGGAATGCAACAAAACCATTTGAAAAGTCACATGGGGTTACTGTTATCAATGATCATAACAATATGTTTGAATTAAATTGGTCATTCTTTTTTAAACAAATCTCCTGCTTTACAAAATAGTAATCTCTTGGATTGAGCAGAAAAGATAGGGAAATAAAACCAACATTTTACACTATCATTGCTCAAATTATTATTTTATGAATCTTAGTGACATACAATCTATTAAGGATAATTTAAACTGTTTTATCGATTTTTAATTTATTCAGTTTTGCATAAAAAATCAGTTCCAAAATATGTGAAAATGTCAAGTATGAAAATATTTGTAATTTCCAAATAAATTATATTTTTAATATGAAATTATTCTCTAAAGTTTAACATATTTGCTAACAGTTACCCTCTTGAAAGAACATTTTCCAGGTAATTATATTTTTTCTTCTGGATTGATTTTCTTACTGATTGGCCTGAAGTAAAAGATGTAGTCAAATTCTTCAGTGGTTCTGAAGGTCAGCTCGGAATGCCTTCTCAAGCACCTCTAATAAATTATTTTTTTATATAGAGCTAAATTTCACCAGCAAAACAGAGTACAACAACCCACAGTGGATCTGGATATTGGGGTTTGTTGAAGAAGCAAGGGGACTAGAAAATTTACCCTGCTAGATTATCACTGACACTCACTTACTTGTTCCCCTCAGCATTACATTTGCTAGGTCTCTGTTTCTCTTCCTAGCAGGGAGGTCTCTGGTAGCCACGGAAGGCTGGGCACAAAGTTGTGTTGGATTGTGCTGTGCCACTCCTTCCAGTTGCCTACCAGTCTTGGGTGTTACCAGCTGTCACGAATGAGGTTTTGTTACATGGCTTTGGTTTATCAGCAATTTAGGATTTATTAATATTTTTCAGATAGGTCACGAGATTAGGTTGTATAATTTTAACAGTATTTAATCATTAGCCGATTTAACAGTGATTCGATGGAATTCATTGCAATCAAATTTGCAACTTAGTTACAGATTCGAAAATGGCAAGGATCACCTGAAACTTACAGCAGGGTTGCACACAGAAGGAGGTTAAATCAAATCACACACTTGCACACACAGAGAAAACAGTTCTGAACCACATGCAGACAAGCAAAATAGTTCCAAAACAAATTACACAGAGATAGGCCAATAGTTCTGAACCAAACTGCAAATGCACATGCACAGATACAACAGTTCTGAACCAAATTTTACCACAAACACACACACACAGAGGTTAACCTATGATTAAAATTTCCCTTTCATGAATTTCATGAATTACTCACTTTTATCTGCCGGCATTCATCAACGGTCAGTAAACCTCATGAAGTCAGGCCTTTAAGTCCTCGCGAAATTGTCAACAGTTGATCTTTCAATTGTCATGAAATCTACCCTGAGAGGCGTCCCAACTCGGGGCGGAGATACTGGGTCACACAGCCCACAGCGGTACCGGAGAGCTCTAAAGGTCTCACCTTGGATCGCTGTTTATAGGGTCTTGAGACGATTGGCTTTGATCGTTATTTTACATTCTGGCCACAATTCGTGCTGAGTCATTCTGATATACAATTCAGGCAACAGATGGCCCAGGTGTGGCCAGGGGGTGCCTGATGCCCGTAAGTTGCTGCACTTGTAATCAAGATAACAGCATAGTGGGAGGTTTTCCCAAAGCATGCATGGCTTATTCTGAGATCTCAGGGCGGCCCGGGGGCTGCACCACCACACCAGCCAAGGTCCCTCAGCTTCCCCCTGCATTCATCTCTATGTGTCTTACCCAACTTCAGGTCCTTCCTCAACTTCCAGGATCGTTCCTCCAGCCAGTATCTTCACCACCTTCTTTCTAAGCCCCTACTTTCCAGGGCCACTTCTTCTTTTTGGTGAACACTTCTTTTAGGCTCCTTGTCCCTGGTTTTCCCAATCTATCCAAATAGTTTTTATGTGCATAGACACAATGTATGACCAGCTTCCTACCTAGGGCTTCTGTTTCATGTATCTTTATTATTTCAAGGATTCAGGACAAGCTGCTTCATTTGCAACTTGTATAATCTCCCCTAAATCTGGACTTCATGAAGTTTAAGGAGGGAAAGTACAAAATTCCTGCACCTAAAGAGGAACAACCTTATGCACCAGTATATGCTGGGGGCCAACTGTGTGGAAAGCACCTCGGCAGAAAAGTACCTAGTGGACACCAAGTTGAACACAAGCCAGCAAGGTGCCCTTGTGGCCAAGAAGGCTAATGGTATCCTGGGCTGCATTAGGCAAAATGTTGCCATCATGTTGAGGGAGGTGATCGTTCCTCTCTCCTCAGAGCTGATGAGGTCACACCTCCGTGGGCTTCTCTGTACATGAGAGGCATGAACATACAGGAGAGACTTCAGCAAATGGCCACTAAGATGATTAAGGAACTGGAGCATCTCTCATATGATGAAAGGCTGAGAGAGATGGGACTGTTCAGCCTGGAGAAGAGAAGGCTCGGAGGGGGTTCTTATCAATGAATATAAATATCTGAAGGGAGCGTGCAAAGAAAGTGGAGCCAGGCTCTTTTCAGTGGTGTCCAGTGACAGGACCAGAGGCAACAGGCACAAACTGAAACACAGGAGGTTCCCCCTGAGCATCAGGAAACACTGTTTTACTGTGAGGGTGACGGCTGACGCAGGTTGCCCAGGGAGGCTGTGGAGTCTCCATCCTTTGCAATATTGAAAAGCCATCTGGACATGGTCCTGGGCAACCAGCTCTACATGGCTATGCTTGAGAAGGGGAGTTGGACCAGATGACCTCCAGAGGTCCCTGCCAGCCTCACCATTTTGCGGTTCTGTGATTCTGTGACTTTACACGATGGCTTTGTGTCAAAAGATGAATCTCTTTTGACATGAAAAAGAAAAGCAATGTTATTGCATGTTCTGTCTAAAAAAAAGTGGAGAAGGGACTAAAAACCTACTGCAGGAAAAAAATCTGAAGCCTTAAGGACATAAACAGCAAAGACTTTTGTTAAGTTTGCTCTATTTCTAACAAAGTTTATGAAAAACTGTCAGATCAACAGTTTTTAAATCAAAGCAGCTGAGATTAAAGGAGGATATTTTAGTTTCCTTAATGTCCAAACTTGTTTCAAGAACCCCAGAACTTATTTGTAAATTTTTGAAAGAGCTACATAGCACTGAAAACAGAGAAAGAGTGAGAATATCAGGACTGTTTAGGTAATTACATCTGATTACATTAGGGAGTGGGAAAAGTATTCAGTAACTAACTGCAAAAGTTTTTAACATTTCAAAACTTCTACTGCTCATGTTGGAAGGAAAATGAAGTAAGTAAATCAAAGTCTCATGTACACAGCCTTGGAGAGATCAAATTAAAGTCTCTGCTCTGAAGAATATTTCATTATTGACAGACACTGTAAGAATTAGGAGGAAATGAATGAGACCCTATGCCAGAATAACTGGTATGGTGAAGGTGAGGAGGTAGGGTATGAAACAGTAGCTTGAGTGTAAAAGCAGATTCTTGAATGTGTGTCACAAATATTACAGGTGATCCCTGAGCACTGCATTGCTGGACAAATTAGTTATGATAAGGGGAAATTGTATCCTAAAGGCAATGCCTCTCTGATTGAGAAGCTCCCACTAAATTAAACATTTTGATAATTCAGTGTATTCTTGTAAATAACGTTTTCTTTGGAAAGTTTCCAACTATGTGCTTAACCCAGGAGCTTGACTTTCATATTTGTTCCAGAAAAACAAAACAATGCAACACAACAACACGAGGACTGTTTGAATTCCAATATTTTTCTCTTACATTTTTACTCTTGAAAGAAAGCTCAGCCAAAAGTCTAGGAAGGACAAAATAATAAAAATTACCTAAAAAGAAGACAGGAGTCTGTGTCAGCTTCATGAATCTTAGCTTTGAAGAAAGTAATACAGTATTCAGAACTGTAAGTTATTTGTGTCTTTCTTTTCACTGGTCTGGAATTTTGTTTTATTTTTTGTCATCATCGGATTGAATGTAACATGTAGTCTTATAAGTGTAGATTGATATCATGCCTGCAACTGTTAATGCAGCAGACAAGTAGATTATGCTGCTGCACTGGAGTTTCTTTAAGTATGAAGATGTAAACCATGCAATTGCAGTACTGTTACTCAACTGGAGCTCTGTAATGCAGCTATTTTAGCCTGCAGATAGAAAATTACTTGAATTATATAAAAGCATACTAAAAGAAATGGAGAATTGATGAAATTATTATTTTTTCAGAAGTCATTCCGAGTTTATACTGAAGACATAGAACATGATTGTCTTGTCTTGTATGTGTCTTGTATATGTACAGCTGAGGCTACAAATTTAAAAAACAGATTTCCTAAAATAAGTAGGTAAGCAGGTATGGCACTGGCTGTACACATCATTGCCTATTTTCCATCACAGAAATTTCCATTCTACCATTCAAAGCCTTATGTTGGAATAAAGTTTATCCAATAGGATGAATCACACGACACGTAACCCCAGAGGGCATATTAAATATTGGAGTAATATTTTGCTTCCATTTGCACTTCTTTTTTAGGCACTGGGAAATTCTTTCCCAGACGTAAAGTATTTCATGCCCCACTACTGCATAAAATAACAGTCAGAACATTGAGATCCCTTCAGGAAAAGTAACAGCAAATTTCTGAAGAAGTGTAGAAATAAGACAAGTCTTTGATGAAAGAACAAACATTTACAGGCTGGAAAGTCAATGAATTAGTGTTTCATGAAGTTCTAAAGTGACTTGCATGCAATATCCTAAATTTCTTTAAAAGGGAACTTCAAATGTTGAAAAGACTGTGAAGACAGCTCTTTACTATTAATTTCCTAAAATCTCAAAGTTTCCTTTGAAGATTATTACTTGAAGAATTTAAAATTATTTTATTTCAGTTTCTTCATTCATATTTATTTATCATTTATTTCTTCATACATTCATAGGCTTCCTGTAGAGATATGTATAGAAGAAGATAGAATGCACAGAAGTACACTACAGGCTTTATGTCTCTTCAGAGAAGAGCAACGGATGAATTCTGAAAGTGCAAAGAACAATTGCAATATCTTTCATAAAAATCAACAGAATCCTTCAACCATCAGTTGTCGAACTACATGGTTTAGTAGAATGGGTTAGCAGTCGTCATCTGCCGACAGGTCATACTGCCTTTTCTCTTTAGTTGCCAATACATTTTAGAGCTTTTTTGTACTGCGACATCTTCTGCAGAGTTGTCAAAACAATGCTAATGCCTTAGCATAGCTTAGGTCAGGTAATCTCTACCTCTCATCTTTGCCAAATGAGCCATATACTCTGGCACAGACAAGAAATGTTGAGGAACTACACCACAGAAAACTTAGACAGATGATTGGTAATTCTGAAGTGCCTCACTACCATCAACATAAGTGGAGTTCCTCCAGGCTGAACATTTCCCAGTATGCTTTTACCCCTGTGGTGTAAAAAGCAAAGCTTCCAAGTAAATGAATCCTGAAGCTTTTTTGCTGATATAGTTAAGCTGTACTTCCAAACAAGAAGCCAAAAGAATAGAACAAATCTTCAGTACTGTGTTGTCATCTTTTCCTTGTCTCTGCCAGCTTTTGGTAACTTTAATCTTAGAAGCTTTCATAGCTGGATTGGATAAGAACGATTGGGTTCAGTTTTCACCGAGGATTTTGTCTGATTATCTTTCAGAGGTGACTTCTATCTGTGACCTTCATAGCATCCTGTGGAAAGGAGTTCTCGATTTCTGAATCCATTACTTTCACAAAAAGATTATTTTTCCTATGTGATAAGACACCAAAATATAGTCGAAATGTAGAGGTATTTAACAATGAGCTCATTGCACATTGTTGCATGATTCAGTGTACAGACTTTTTGTGTGTGTGTGTGTGTGAGCTCTATTTGAAAAAGCACTTAGGTGTGTAGGGAAACATAGAAGAAACAGCATGAACTTCCTATAAGTGTTCTTGGGTTTTGCTCAGTATCTATATATGTGCCCTATATTCTTTAATTTTCTGTTTTCTAAAAACAATTCTACATACATTAAACATTTTTCAAACGTTTGTCTTTATAAGACTTCTGCTGAAGGGTTAGAAGAGTTCACTTTATTTTATTTAACATTAAATATCTGTAATGCAAGAAAACAATGTTTCCATCTCTAGTGTCTTTCATCAAACTCCACGGTGTAAGTGTGAATGAATCCAATTCCTTCAAGCCTGTTTTCCCAGATTCCTCAGCAATTAATAAATCTGATTAAACAACTTGCAATGAAAAAGAAGTTTGGGGTTTTTTCCCTTTTTTTGCAAAATATTGATTCCCTGAAGAGCAAATTTCTATCCAGGAATTAATTTGTGGTCAACAAGAGGAAGACTTAATAGGGTGCTGATGATCCTAAGGGTTAAGGCAGCCATAAGATTTGAGAAGATCAAGCTTTTAGTGGTTTTTCACTCTGTTGAACTCCCTATCCTCCAATAAGTACCTGGAGTAGTTCAATACTTGTTATTTCTTGTATTTGATAGGTTTTTTACTTATGTTAGTCATACTACAGATGTAAAAACAATAATTTGGGTATTCTGACAATTCTGGTTGCATTCCAAAATATGTTAGTTAGTAAATAGTGAAATGTTTTGTAGGATGTGTATGCATTGCACTCTATGTATGTTACTACACACTCCTCCAGCTTCTCATTTTATCAGAAAACCAAATATGTTAATTGCCCATATTGGGCTTTATAAAATGTTTTATAAGACAAATTCAGAATTGATATCATATGCATATATAAGTGTGCATGTAAAACTATTATAAGTTACAGTTTACACAAAACAAATAAAAATGTTGAAGCTGGATGCATTTTAATTCTTCCATGTATATACATGTCTCTGTGTATATATATATATACGCACATGGAAGAATGTGGTGTGTGTGTATGTGTATAAATTCTTAAAAACTTTTAATTGTAATAGGGCTAAATAATCTGTTGAAAAGCAGTTTCATTGGATTTGTTTTTTCAATGAAGTTCTAATTCATTAACTTATTACTGACTTTCTTGAAAGCAACAATAAGATCAGTTCCTAAAGCATGATTAGAACAGAAGGACAAATGACAAATTTTGAATGAATACATAGTTCAGGATGTTTATGTCCTTTTTCAAAGTTAAATGAATGAAAATCAATCCAGATTCCATTGTTGAGCAGCTATTTTCCACCCCCAAGAGAGCTGCAAATACTGTAGTCAATAATAGTACAAGAACGAATAACATTTTAAAGTGTTAAATCAGACAAGTAGATTTTCAATTTAGCCCCAAAGCTAGAGAGTGATATTTTACATTTGAAAGAAAAAACTCCCTTCCAGGCCTAGAAATCTCTAGAGCAAAGGAAAGAGATGTGGGTTCAGGACTAAAAGGTCATGAGAATGGATGCTGACAGTCTAACAGCTGGGTTGGATTTCTCATTTGGTTATTAAAGCTCCAAATTAAATGGCATTTGGGGTTTTTTTTGTTTTTTTTTTTTCCTTGCAAGGCTAAATTGACTCTTTAAATGAAAAGTGTAAAATAAAAATGAATAATAATTATGAACTATTCTCTTTTCCAGTTTTGTGGAACTAGCAAAAATGTTTACCTGCTTTTAATAGTCCATGAGACTAGAGCTGGTTAAAATAATTGACAGAAAATGCTGATCGAGAAAAAATCCAGTATTTCAGGGAAATATTAAACCATATCAACACTTCATATGGAAACGAAGAAACCAAATCATTCAGCTTCGTAAATCTTCCAAATAAATCTAAGTGATTTTCCCAGGCTCCCACGACTCATTTTACAAATGTTTGCTGCTCTCCATCTGCTGAGCTGTCTGTCTCTCCAATCCTGTGCGCACCACAGCTGTTCCTCCTGTGAACCAGCCAAAAAGGCTGCAAAGGTGGTGAGCGGAGCAGCCCTCTTACCCGACCAACAGGCAGAGATCCCAGGGAGGCAGACAGTGGCATACCCGGGCTGTCAGGGCACCAGCTCGACCAGGTTTGCAGGGCAATCAGGTGTTTAGCTAGATGCATTTCACGGGGTGCCTGATGAACTCTAAGGTCTCCTCAGCTACGGGCTTGGCTGGCTCCTGGTCTGGAGATTTCACTAAGCATCTCCCAAGCTTTCCAGATGGCTAGAGGAACTCGCTTCCCACGTAGCTGGTCTGCCTGATTGCCTGGCTCATTGGACTATTGACACCCCCAAAAAGGGAGAAATAGAAGTTTTTCTGGAAGCAGCTAAATTCTAGTAGCAGCTCTAGGAACTACTGTCTGGTGATTGAATGCTCCCCTTGCTGACTCGGAGCTCGCTTGGCTAACTTGCTGGTTTGCAGAAACCTAGTAAGAAAGTAATTCATTAAAGGGCAGCTGGGGAAATTTGGAAACTCAGTGCAATCTTGTGGGGTGTCAGTTCCACTAAATAAAGCCCAGCACTTTTTAACTTTTCATTTCTTGAATCTGTTTGCAATTTGTAACTGGTAGAAATGTTTTGCGGGTCAGGCATTTTGTTCCTCAGGCACCTCATGCCAGCACAAACTTATGAATGGTTTTGTAGATATCTCCCTGAAAAAAAAGGAGAACTCAAAACTACCACCTTTTTTTTTTTCTTTATTATTAATTACATAATTAGCTGCTACCACTGATAAGAGTTACTTATTTTTCAGTAGATTCACTTACTGATAATTCTGGTCTTTTTTACTAGTCATTCTAGGGGTATGGATTAAGATAAACATCCTAATCCTCACATTTATATTTTCTTTTACCCTTTTTTAGACAAAATCAGATTCTTGCTCTTATCAGCCTTAAGCAGGATTTACCGTCACTACTACCAGTTACCGCCATGCGGTTACTGATTCTTTTCCTCTCCCCTGTGAGATAGCAAAGTTCTGGATATGCCCAATTTATGGCCAGGGCTCTTAGAAGCATTAACTATACTGCCCAGCCTCTGCTGCCTGAAGTCTGGTGCACTCCAAGTCTTAACTCGTAAGTGCCTATATTGCTATATTTTTTCAGCTGTCTGAACTCAGGTTGCCTACAATCCTAACCTGTCTTTTTATCTGCTGTACTTGGTACTGTAACTGCTTGCCAGGAGAGACACTGAGCTGCTTTATCTAACCATTGCTAATCACAAGGTGGTTCTCTAAGGCCAAATGAATATGTCTGGGGAACATAAGCATCTGCTCAAACATTCTGATAATCTCGGGGCCTCTTTCCCTCTATTGATTATAAAAAGAGTCTGGATGACTACAGATAACATTTACTGAGATGAGTACTACACTGAATGGTTTGTCCCAGACCTCATAGAAGATACAACGGCAAGGTGCATCTTATTGCTTGTAAATTATAGTGCTAATTATTAATGTACAGTCCTAATTATTAAACCATCTTTCCACTTTGTCCCTGTATTGTTTCCTGTCTCTGTGTTCTCTTACTACTCCTTCCTACTTCTTACATCTTCAACAAAGTGTACTCAATTTAAAGAGACATTAACTTCCTTCTACTCTTTAGGCAAACCCTAGAGTCAGTAAGTAAACTCTTTCAATGATTATTGGAACATGGTAAGGCTATTAATCTTTTAACTTTTAATAGTATTCATTTCCCTGGTTAGTTTCGCAGGATACAATTAGCTTTGGTTGTTCCAAATGCTCACTTGTTTAATTCATTCACTGCTTCACTTACATGTAATAATGGCCACGGACAGAAACTCCAACAATCCTCATGCCTTTGAGATGTGAATATATTTGGTACATAGTTTTCTCTGTGAAAAGTAATGCCCTAGCGAATGTGTATAGCTTTACTGAGAATATCTAGGTGGCAAAATCTGTTTTGAGACAAAGCATTCAGACCCGTACACTGTAACAAAGATCTCAGTTTTTATTTTTATCTACCACTTAAGCATATGCCAAAATGATTTATTTGACTTAATGATTTTTTTTAAACATTAAAAAACAGTTTGTGTAGCTGTCTGAAATACAAATTATGAGGAGATATAGGTGGGAGAAATAAGATCTGTTAACAGAACAAGTAGTATCTGTGCTACAAAATTTTCTACTTCTGGAAGACACTTCTTTAAAAATCAAAACAAAAAAATATAACAGAGCAACTTTGTACATGTGCATTGCAATGTATATACATTTCTATAGATTTTCACTTGAAACAGGTACATAAGTACTAACAGGAAGGAAGCCCCTTCTTTTTTTTTAAATCATCATAAAATTCATGCCACTCATCATAGTTTGTTCAGTAATATTTTAGGATGAAAAGTGTTGCAAATCTATAAAAGACAACAAAGTTATTCAAACAAACCAAAGAATTACATTACCATCTATACTCCTGAATGGGTGGACTGATTCCCTCTTGGCAATTAACTAGGTATGTCTATAAAATGACTTGCAATGGGATAACTAAGTTCCTTTTTTCCCTATTAGGCTTTCTGTAACAGGAAAAAGGTCAAAAATATTCATAAAGGGAAAGATTAGCAATTGAGTAACTGTTTATTCACATAGTGTCAAAATCAACATATTAAACCTTGTCCTGGATGAAGACTGAGTCTACTCCTTCAAGATTCTATTTTAAAGAATAGCTATAATTTATGCCATTAAGTTGTGCCATTTCCATATGTTAACACTTAAATGTATTTCAGAAATTGAATATTTCTGGCAAGATTATGGACCTCAGAAGTGCAGGGAAACTTGGAAAAGACTTTGTCTAAGCTGATTTAAAAAAGAAAAATAAAAAAAATTAAAAAAAGACAAGGTTTTTTTTAGGAAAAATCTCAGAATTTTATACACAAATGTCAAAACTTCAAGGGTCACAATTTAAAGTTGATGGCACAGCTTGATTATCTACATTTAGCTGACAGTATAAGTATATTCTAGGTGATCTAGTATTGAAGGAATTGTGAGATGATAGCATTTCAAATAAAAATGCAAAAATCATGATAATTTAAGCTGCACTCTTTTAATTTCAGGATGATAAAAAGTAAAAATCAATAATGATATAGCCAGTGAATTAGCAGGCACTCAACAAGTATAAGTAGTGCTGTTGTTCATTCAAAGCACTCATAATCAAGTATTAAAAGTCAAAGATAATTTGCATTTGTACTAGCTGAAATCTCTACAGTTTTTTTCCTGAATGTGCCAAGGATTTTCACTATTTAGAGCAATGGTAATTAAGTTACAGCACATCTGAGTAGAACTGCCATATACAATAGACTCATGTTACTAAAACCATGGAACTGGATGGTGTAGATCTTTTTTAAATCACAATACTTCTTGTTTAAGAGAACACCCCAGCAGTAGCTCTCATAAGAACACACCCGTGCAGCCTCAGCTGGGTTAACCTTTCATCCAAGAGGAAATATTTTGCCTAATCTTGAGAACCCTCACTTGAATGCAAATTACTTATGTTCCAATGAAACAGTTATTTTACTTACTAAGAAACTCTGCAGATATTAATCAGACTGGCACCCCCTCAGTTCAGAGAGAAGCTACAAGATAGGCTCAGTAACCTTCCTGTGAAGCTGGGTCACAAATTAAGCTGCTGAAGCAGAAAGCATATGGGTTACCTACCAGTACTAGAACACTTTCAGATGACTAAGAAAAGTGTTAGTCACTCAAGATAAAATATAAGTAAAAAGTACAGGCTCCATTTTTCTTGCCTTATTCTGCAAAATATAGGTAAGGATGTAGAGAGCAAATTAACAAATAGTTGTATACTGTTAGAAGCTTACTGGATAGTCTTGAGACAATGGGATTTTTTTTTAATATCCTATTTAATAATAAAATAGATTGTCTTTCTTTGAGTTTATTAAAACTATTAAATATCTGCAGTGTTGTAGCTGAGGAACAAGCTGATTGCAATGTATTTCTTTTGGTCTTAGATGATTTCTTCACCTGGATTTATTTTTCCTTTAGATGCAAATTATTTTTCAAAATGAGTTTGACAAAGTTCCAGGTCTGATCAAGGTTATCTTACATTTATGCTAAACAGGTATCAGGACTCCAATAAGAGTAAAATAACACAAAATCAGGTCCCTCTTGGATACAATGAACTTTAGGGCTAATAAAGTCTGATGCTGCACATTATGCATGGAAGCCCATTCTTTAACAATCTGATTATCTATGTTTACAATTAACTAGCTGAACAATATAAAGAATCCTCCTGAGTGAAAAATATCAATTTTTACAAAATTATCGATCACCCAACAGAAATTAAATAACCATAACATGTCACAGAGAACACCATGCTTTAGACCTACAAATAGGAATGCTATAACAGAGGAACCTGGTCCCTTCTTTCTCAGAAGGCAACCCATAAGGGGCAGAAAAATCAGCACCAGTATAAAGTTCTCTTCTCAAACAATTTCCTGGAAAATGATGGAATTTGCTGTATTACTTCTACATCTTTTGCCTTGCTGGTTCCAAAGGACAATGCACTATTCTACCAGGACACACTCCAGCAAATTCTGGCCCTACAGAGGCTGTGTACAAGTACAGGCAGTCTTCAGAGTGATTCCCTATTTTCCACAAGACAGATTAATCTCTTCCGATACATGAAAATATCACAAATATTGCTTTCCGTGTCAATCTTCACAATTTTTACACTGTGCTGAGTGCTGCCCTTTGAAATGGGAACATCTTAAATTTGAGAGCATTAAGATGTCCTGGGTCTGATTACAAAACTTTCCAAATATAAGAAAGCATGAGATGTAGTAGATACAGATGCTCACCACCTCTAAATAACAGTTCATTGTGGTAATTCAGTTTACTATGGAGGTTAGTCTTCACTTGTGCTAGAGGCAGCTGAATAAGTCTAAGCCACACTGACTGCCTAACTAAATACCTGTTGACTGTAATGGGAGCTTAAACAGGTAGCTCGCCTTCACATGTGGAGACATGGATTTTACTGTCTTAATGTTGAAATGAATTATCCCATTGACCTGGAATCATGTGATGATTAAGTGTAAAATTTAGAAACAGTCATGTAATTTATTTTTTTCAGCACCACTATAATTACCTTTTATAGTTCACTATAATAGTACTGAATGCCACTTTGAATATTTGTCTTCAGTTTGCATTTTATTTCTTCATAACACACACTAAAGATTAGAAAGCCCCAGTTTTAGAAGCTGTTGACCTGAAACCACACCAGTAGCTCACAACAGATTTTGAGTGAGGTTCTATATCTAAGCCCCACTAATTTTCTCACTTTTTGAAGCAGCACCTACACTAGTACAGAATATCAAAGGAGAATAATGGAAATGAGTGAAAATACATCCTCTGAAGGCCTCTGAACTATTTTTAGTTCTTCCTGCCAAAGGCTGCAATCAAACAATGCACAATGAATATTCATTATGGAGCTGAGTAATCAATTCTATTATTTGCTTTTATACACTGCAAAACTAAGTTCAGAACAGAAAGACACATCTGGTTGGATGATGGAGCAATGTCCTTCTGACTCTTTCACTTCCAGAGTGCTGGCAGTGACAGTATTCAGGAGATGAGACATTCCTCAAGTCTGGAAAAAACTAGTATGAAATACCATTTTTCCTGTTGTCATTAACTTATAATATTTTGTTGAAGGCAATAGAACTGTGCATATTTGTGTTATCACAAGGTTTGATCCTTAATAATTTGCTTTAAGAGGGCTTGAATTCTTCCAAGTTGTGACATATTCTGTATAAAAATTCCTGATTTGCATAATCTTCAAGTTATTTTTATTTCCCATTTACAATCACCTGCATGTTACTCTTACACAACAGCTATCACTTTAATGAAAACTGATAGGGACTAAGTCTTGGGAGGCTTATTTAAAAAAAAAAGAAAGTGAAGAAAAAGGTACTATAAAAGTTGTATTTCAATCTGGCAAGAAACTGGAAGGCAGAAAGAGACAAATGTTTTTTATTCCTACTGGTTACATCAGGTGCTACCATGTGAATGGCTTCTTTTTCATGTTCTTGTAGCTGTGAGCAAAACTGTCATGGGAAACTGTCTTAAACATTTTGCTTATCCAAAAGTACAAAAGCTTCCTGAACCTTCTTTAACTTTACAGGTCTGATGGGAGTCGAACTCTTTCAAAATGCTATTTTCCACCTGTGTTCTCTAACTTTTAGAATTTTAGTCCAAATCCCAGTGTGTTTTCATTGCTGCAATGCCAGTGTGCCTCTGTCATTTTAAGAGCTTTCTGTTCAGTATGACTTTCACTATATAGCTGTCCTCTTAGATGTTATTCACAGCAGTAAAGGCAACAACGTATGTGACTCTTTTGTTGAATGGTGAACAGAGACTATTAATTCATGATCTGTAATGCTAGGTTGGAACCTCTTAAACACACAATTGCGAAGACTGTTACTAGCAAATATTTACATTGAAATTATTAGGTGATTCATAAAAACAGTGCATATAGAATTTGATCAGTATTTCTTCCCAGAATTGAGGCATCACAGAACATAATTAAGAATACTTAGAAATACCACCTCCATCAGTTTAAAATTATTCCTGATGTTCTTGGTCTATAAGCGAGACCAACTTTTGACTATAAATGTCCTAGTTTTTGATTAATCAGCAAAGAAAACAGTTCCACAGAACACACAATGATAAAAAAGGTTTTCATGTCTATATCTTCATGCACTCGTGTCTCTGTAGAAAAGTCTAGAAAATAATTTCTTGAAAGAAGCAATTTAAGGAGTGGTATAATTTTCAGAAGAAAAACAAAACCTTCCATTAAACCTTTGTGTTCCCCCTGCAGAAGTTTCTTTGCTTGTTTGTTTTCCCTCTTTCTTTGAACACAGACTGCACTTACAAGTTCTTAACTTTGACAGTGGTTAATTTGCAGATATTTTCAAAATGGGAGCAATGCATTGTAACAAGTGTTTCTCTATAGGCTTGCAAATAGAATATAAGAAATCACGAGACACATAAAAAAGGAAGTAGTCAACAGAGACTTTATGATTTTGGTTTATTGTGTGGAGTGGGAGCCCTTTTTTAAAAAATCAGGTTTTGTGTTAAAGTTTCAAGTTTCTCTCCCCTACCAGCAGGGAAATACAAAAGCTATTGGAAATTCTGTCTTTTGAACAATGGCAAAGTGCTTTTAGAGTTTAGTACCCCCAGGTAAGTAATGGGGTTTTGAGCCTTCTATTCCATTTTTTATAAGGGCAGTGAAATTGTGTGATCAAGAGCAAAACTAATCTTTGATAACATAATATAAAGGATGTAGGCAGTTCTGGCTCAGTATCAGATAAACATTTACTCTGGGAATCCATGTAAGTCAGAGGAATCACTATTTGTGAGTCTTGGCCTTGGACGTGCTCAATCAGCCAGAATTTTCTATTAATGAATTTTGAATAGTCATGACAAAATTAATTACTTTAAAGATGGGCAAAGAATTTTGGCAGGAAAAGAGGTGACATTTTATAATGGTAAATAATATCTCCCCTCCAAAATATGCAGCAGTGCTGTACTATGTGCAGTGCATATCAAAAGGGAATGGGTTATGCATTAAGTGCATCAAATAAGAATTGTAACACAAGTTTTTTTCACAGTTCTGAGGTCTTCTAGTTACTCTTCACAACAAACCTATATGGTTGATTTCATGATCTCAGGTTTGGAGTTTTTTGTTTTGTGGTTGGTGGTTTTTTGTTTGTTTTGGTTTTGTTTTTTAACTAAAGTAGAGATTAATTCAAGGAGAGCAAAGATGGATTGAGAATAAAGCACTGTTCAGGATTTGTTGCAAGGCTATTGCAGACTGCTCATCTTAGCTGTACCTCACACTTGAGTCCAAACTCTTCGTCATCTTCTTTGCTTTTAAATATAATATAAATCCAATTAATGACCTTGCAATATAAACTCATTCCTGAGGATTAAAAAAGCATATGGTTTGTGCTCCATAGGATTGTTTCCCTTAATTACTCAGTGCTTTTGCTCCCAGTCCGTAGTTAAAGGATATCAGCCTTTCCTTTATATTATCTGTTCATATTTCAGATTATTTGGGGGGAGATAACCACTTAGTAAAAGACTGTAGAATTTGTATGGGATCGAAACTAATTATAACCTCACTTGACATTTCCAAGCTATGGCATATGAAACTTTAAATAATAGCTACAATAATCATTATTATTATCTAAAGCCACAGCAGGATTTTGTACAAGAACTCACAAGTACTCAGTTCCCTGCCTTGTATTTAAACTGTTAGAACATGTCATTTTCTCTTTCGTAATGACAGTGGGCATGTAGCAATTTTCATGCTAGGAACCTAAAACATTTTAGAACTATATATATTCAGAAGTATATAATTGATGTGAGATAATGTAATGCTCTTGGGATGGAAAACCAGTGAAACTTTGTGTAGGCTAGAATTTAGGTTCCAAGCTAACCAAAACCAAGGTCTGTGACCCTTATAGTGCTGTGCTTTGTATTTGTGGCTAGAAAGTTGCTGATATCACACTGGTATTTTGGCTACTGCTGAGCTGTACTCACAGAGCAACAAGGCTGTCTCTCCAACACCCCCTCCCCAACAAAGGCCAGTAGGCTGGGGGTGGGCAAGAGGCTGGGAAGGGACACAGCTGGGACAGGTGACCCAACCTGACCAAAGGCATATTCCATACCATATGATGTCATGCTCAGCATTAAAAGCCAAGGTAAAGGGAGGGAGGGTGGAAATTGTTATAAAACCATTTCTTTTCCAAAGCAACCACTATATGTACTGAGTTCCTACTTCCCAGGAAGTGGCTGGACACCGCCTGCTGATGGGAACTAGAGAACAGAACTTCTTGCTTTGCTTCACTTCTCCATGTGGCCTTTGCTTTTCTTCATTAAACAGCCGTTATCTTGATCCATGAGGTTTTAATCTTATTTTCTCCCCTGTTCTGTTGAGGAGGGGGAGTGAGGGAGTGGCTTCATGAGCACTTAGCAGAAACACCAACTAAAAAGAAGAAAAAAAAGAGCTTTTAATGACTGGATGCATATAAAAGAGATCATAATGAAATTATGAAATGAATGTCGATAAGTCATGCAGTCTAATGCAGAATCACTATGACATATATTGAGGTCAACATCAATTTGTTAAATCCCTTCTTAAAAACTTACACTGAAAGAGCTTTTGCAGTTTCCTGTGACCTTAACAGTGTTTATGGAGACCAATTAGATGTTGGGTCAAGAAGATATTCATAATATATCATCATAAAAGAAGAAGCCTTAAAATTAAAGTAAAGTAAAGAGCTCTTTTGTAAAGATGACGAGAAGTGAACTTTCTTTGGCTGTGACTGCATTTTCCAGAATGAGAGAGTTCAATTTTTATGTTCTTTATATGTGTATATATATTTAATGCATATAATTTTATAGATAATTAATTTGTATAGTTTATATAGATTTAATAGTTTCTGGAAAATTTGATGATCATAGACCAATATTAACCCCTTAGAAACAGGGAATAATAGGAAATATTAAACAGGAGTTAATTAGAGTTCCGTTTTAATGCACATTTTGAACAGTATATATTCATGACTACCAGTAAAAATCTCCTCATAAAGCAGTGAAGAACTGCACCTTTGAAAAAGATTTTGTTAAACAATTATTTAAAAATTCAATAGGTGAAAATAATTTTAAATAATTTACATAATTTATAGTGTATACATGCATTTGAAGTTAGAAAAAGTGATAAAATGAGTTCACAACTGGCCGCTCCAGAGGGAAAAATCGCTGCCTTTCAAACCTGTTAAACTGTTATCTCACTGTGGGCTTGTACTGTTCCTGTGCGCTGAGGCTGCACCTCGAGTACTGTGTTCAGTTGTGGGCCCTTCACTACAAGAATGACATTGAGGTGTTGGAGTGGGTCCAGAGAAGGGCAACGAAGCTGGTGAAGGGTCTTGAGAATAAGTCTTATGAGGAGCAGCTGAGGGAACTGGGGTTGTTTCTCCTGGAGAAGAGGAGGCTGAGGGGAGACCTTATCGCTCTCTACAACTACCTGAAAGGAGGTTGTAGCGAGGTGGGTGTTGGTCTCTTCTCCCAAGTAACAAGGGGTAGGATGAGAGGAAATGGCCTCCAGTTGCTTCAGGGGAGGTTTAGACTAAATATTAGGAAAAATTCCTCCACTGAAAGGGTTGTCAAGCATTGCAACAGGGTGCCCAGGAAAGTGGTTGAGTCACCATTCCTGGAGGTGTTCAGAAAATGTGTAGAAGTGGCACTTCAGGGCATGGTTTAGTTGTCATGGTGGTGTTGACGGTTGGACTTGATCTTAAAGGTCTTTTCCAATCTTAATGATTCTATGATTCTTCTGATTACCTTTATTTCATGTCTAGTCCCATGTTAGTCCATAAATTTTTTAGTACAAAATTTTCATTTTCTTTTTTTTTTTTTCTATTTTTTGATTAGGTACTAATGAGAATTATTTAGTATTGTGGAATCCTTGTCTGTCTGACTGGGGGACCTATGCATGCTGTAGTGAATATTAGTATAGATTAATAATTTCTTCTAAGTCTCATGAGAAGTTACCTCTGCTTCAAATTGACAAACAGCTGGAAAAGGAATCGTTAGGTCAATGTGCTTTCACCATTTCCTGAAAACACACCTAATTTATTATTCTTAGTTTCTTTTTCTCACTATGTATAAGATAGCAGTTAGGATTGCAATCCTGTCATGTTACTTACTCTATGAAACTTTCAGTACTCTATGAAACAATCAGAACACACCCTGCATAAAATACATTGCACAAACTATAGTGAAGTGCAGTAGAGCTTGAGCACGTTTATTGAAAGGAAACAAATGGTTGAAGGTAGTGACAAAGGCCCTACCTATTTAAATGACACAGGATTAGGCCACTAGTGAATTTTGCATGTTGCATTTTTATAAGTTGTGTTAAAGCTTGCTAAATATTGGATTTTTAAAAGCCAAAAAATCATGAGAAAAAATAAATTCTAATATTTCAGTCAATAGAATATGTTATCTGGTGCCAAAACTTTCATTAATAGATATCTGTTCAGTTGACCAACTAGAAAAAAAACCCAGTCTTTTGTGAGCTGAAAATACATACAAAATACATGAAATTCCCAGAAGTTTATCAACTTACTAGTATGTTTAAGTGGAAGCAATGTCCTGTCAGATACAATGTAACACTAATACTATGTGACAAATTGTAACTCAGTGCAACATGATTTGATGTGCTAATAAAATACAACTTAAAAATGTATATTACCTATGGCAAACTAAGTCCTGTCAAAACTAATGAAAATTAAAATGTTTGCCTGTCACAGATGAGTAGAACTTATTTTTATGCTATTCCTTTCTGACATGTAAACACATTGTGGTACTGATAAGGTAAGGCTAAAAAGTACTTCTGTCTAAAGAAGGGGAATTTAGAGGAAGATCAAAGCAGTTCGCAGAAAATTGGAATTTATGATAGGGAGGCAAAGGATGAAAAAGTTGCACTTGGCTGGCTGAGGTCAGGTATAGCATGACATAACTTATACACCTGCAGTGGGATGCTACTGAGTTTCTCATATCATGCCTGAATACTGTCCTCAAAAACACTGTTGTCAAAAGAGATTCAGCTGAAATAAAACATTGATTAACAGACATGGTGACGTTTTTCCCGTAAGTGGCACCTGTGGCAGTTCTACATCTGGCTGGTATTTGGGAGATATTTCAGTTATTTTTCAAGTTCATCTCCAGTTGAAGATGACTAATGTGCTATCTATAAAGGACTGCTGGAAGCTAAGCCCCGGGGTTGCTTGAGAGCATAAACTTTAGCTCACAGTTAGTCTGACCAGACTTCCGAATAAGGGACAGGTATAGGAAATGGTTTCTGAATATTGTGTTCTTGGGAACATCAGCATGTGTACCAGCAAGGCTGACTGCTAGAAGAGTCTTTGCACACTTCCCAAAGTTTAATTCTCCGGCGCTTTCTTCTAACTCCTCTAAAACTTTGTGCATATACTCCTACACAGATCGGTGTACACACTTAAGCTGTTCCTTTGTCACTTAAGTTACAGCCAGCATTGCTTTTATAAATGTTATGTGCTTCATATTATTCTTGCTGTTTCCATTTTAGCTTTTGTAACAGGTGTGATTTCTTTTTCTTACCAAAATATTTTTCCTAAGGAATTCCTTACACTTTTGTTATGTCTAAAGTACCTACCGAAGATGAAGAATCATAGAAATGATCACTACATATTATCTACACACATGCAAACACAGAAATACACACACACATATATAAGCACATATATATTTTAATGACCATTGTAATCATAACCACTTTGCAGACCAACAGCTCCCCTATCTTTTTTTTTAAGATGTTTCCATAACTCAGCAACAGAGCTTGTTTAAAGTAGAGAAGCTGAGCTGCAGATTGCTACAGAGCTCAGGATCTGTGCCAGGGGACCAGTCATGAAAAGGACCAGTCTTTCTAGGAAAGGGCCACAATAGCAGAGGTTTGCATATGCAAAGGTAAAGCTAATGATCCAAGCTGGAGGTGTCCTGGCATTCATGATCCAGGAAAGATATAAATATTAAACCTCCAGTTAAGACACTTGGATTTCCCACTTGACAGTCTATCCTGATCTTCCCCAGTGTAACATTTGATGAGCCAAATTATAGACAGAGGTCCAAAATATTTCTTCTTAGTGAACCAAGCAGAGATAAGGTGCTTTTTTTTTTCTTTAAATTCCTTAAAGACTGATAAAACTGTTATGGCTAGGTGATTTTTTTTGTTTGGTTGGTTTTGTGTTCGGTTCTTTATGATCCTTCATTTTTTCTTTTATTGGAATAAATGCTGGCTCATGGAAACAACTGGAAAATCTTCCTTTTACTTCGAGCACTCCAGTCTTTGTCCTCTTTTTCCCTGATGTTACAAGTAGGGTCACAAAACTAATTTTGCAAAAATCCCTTTTTGAGCGCAACCATAATACATTCTTAATTCATTATCATTGTCTGGTGGATGCTTCTGTAGCAAAGCTTTTTTGACAGAACTTTTAATGCCGATATCTAGTGATTAAAAGGCTTCTTCTTATAAAAAAGGTGTTATTTACCTAGTACACATGTGATCAATAAGTTACATTATTTTCTTCACGCTCTACGGACAGGAGAGTGTTTCAGAGGGATTTGGAGAAAGACTAATTGTTCACCTATTTACACTGATGGAAGTGAGAAGCAACTTTATAGTAACTAATGGAGTTATTTGAGTTTAAAGATTAAATTAGTGTACAGAGAATCAGAAACTAATCATCAGTCCTGTGTCATGCTAGTGAATGGAAGTTTGAACTGAACTGAAGGGTGAGAGAAGACAATCAGATTCATTAAAGGCCAGATGAGCAACTCCTGATGAGGAAAACATTGGTGGGCATGTCTAAGTAATCTGAAAGTAATTTATACTCAGATTAATGTTTAATTTCTTCTTACACATGAAACAATTTTTTTTTTCTTCATCTATACTTGGCCATTATCACCTCCAAAAGAGAAGATGAATACTGCAAACAGTCCTGAACGAGACCCGTCAGTGTACGAGGCTTGCTAAAAGTATGAGATCTCCCTCCTAAGGGAACGTTTCAGAGTGCTTGTTCCGTGAGCGTGAACTACTTCATAACTGCTAGTCAGTGTCAGCAAAGTGAAAATTTTGGTAGGTTTTAAATATTTTTTTCTTTTAATCAGGAGGAGTCATCAGAAAATCAAGACAAGGTAAACACGGGAATGTGTAAATTTGCTGATGTGCTATCGAGCAGTTTGACTGTAACGGAGTTTTTATTCATACTGAAATTCTTTATATTTTGATATCAGAATTACAATGGAACATTGTATTAATGTTCATGGACATTAATGTTCACTGTAACAGCACTTACTGTAAGAAACTTGTGAAAATGCATCTTTCATTACATCAGATCTAAAAAAATAAACAAAATTTCTATTAAATTGAAAATTAAATTTCCATTCACAACATCATAACTGATTCTTACCTATAATTTCTACATGTAAAAATGTCTCAGATTTATGTCCTAGCAGGATGAGTCTGAGTGGAGAAAGACCTTAGAATCACGTAATAAACAGATACAAGTTGAGATTTGCAATTTAAACTCTAATAGAAAATTAACTATTATGACACTAACAAGATGTCAGGAAAAAAGATTCCCTATTTTCCTGATGAAAAATTTCAAGTGCAGTATTTAAGAAAACTAACATGAGTTGAAGACAACCAGATCTTTTTTTTAAATAGTCTCCCCAGTGAATTGAAAAGGCTTTTTTATTCTACAGTGGACACCTTATTCCCTGTAGATCTATAATTGGAAAGAAAATAGCCTTTATATACACTGCATAAAAATTGATTCCTATTAATTGGTTGGGAAATAAGCAATTGTGATTGTATGAAAGTGTAATCCCTAAATCTGTTGAATTGTGATTGCTTTTATTATGTGCGACTGATTTGTAGCACACAAAATTAAGAGATATCACTTCTTCACTTAGCTGTTATATTGAGATTGAAATAGTTATTTACCATCACCATTTACTCCAGACTGTAGTATCTCAATGCCCATCATTTCCAGTTCTGTTACATTATCTTTTCATAAGACTGTACTTTATTTTATAATTACGTAGTTAAGTCTGGTAAGGAGGAAAATTGAGACATCTATAAAAATAAGTGGGAATACTTTTTTTTAGGATCACTAGAGAAGTAAAATACATTGAAATAGAACTATGGGGAGTATTTCAAACATAATGAAGGTCTTCTTGCAACATAACTGTAGAAGGCAGAAAATAAAGCTAAAAACTGATTATCAAGAAAAGATAGTTTGTAATAGGATGAAGAGGGGAAAATTGGACTATTTAACATTTATTTCAGTTTTGCCTTAAATGACTGGAAAAGAAGTTTGGAAGGCAGTGTAAGACTTTTGCTATAATTTATAAGGAGAGTATTTTGGATATAAACTTGAATACACATATTACAATATGAAGAAAAACATTATCTTCAAAAAGAAAGTAAATGTCAGATTCATGGTGTCTAATTTATCTATAGGCTTTTTCCTAGCTATATATCACATGAACTAATATTCATTTGTTCAGCTTCCTCCATTCTTTACAAACAGTATTTTGCACTTCCAGTTTTCACTTGGGGTTCCACAGATGGGCTTAATTTGCCACTTCTGTGATGTAGCACAAGACATCTGGAAGGAATCATCTAAAAGTGACACTTCCCACCTCTTTGTCTTTCACAGAGGAAATGAGGCTGCCTGTTCTACTGCTGTACATGAGAGCATTGTCCGCCCCTCACTCCACTGAGGTCTAGGGAACCAAGACACACTGCTTAGAGGAGGACCCAACTTTCATGTAGCTAAAATAAACAGATGAATCCTTGCTTCTCTCAAATACAGATTGCCTATTTCAGCTTCTAAACTAGGACTTAAATGGATGAAGTCTTTCATATTTCAATGGACTTCTAATCCCCAGCTGACTTTCTATTTGGTTCTTTGTATCCTCATTACAATTTATCACCATCCACAATAGATATGGTCTCTCATCCACAGACATGGCTGAAGAAGGATATGCCAAAGTATTTCCATTATACAGTGTCATAGATGAGGTGACTCTCAGACCACAAAAATGTATATTAAATAGCATACCAGGAAACACTTCTTATATTTGTGAACAAAACCAGAAGACAATGATCTTCTAATGATCTTTTTTAATGTTAAAGCAAGACTTTTCAGAAGGCAAGAACTCTTCAGGCAAAATAAAAGAAAGAAGGCTCTACTTTGTGGACAAGCAAATAAAAAGGAGAAAGACTCAGATTCCTTCTTTGAGAGGATTTTTTGTTTTGATTTTGGTTTTTTTTTTTGTGATATAGAAACATTTCTAGGCCAGGGGCCGTAACAAGATTCATTAGACAGCTTGCATTTAAATATCTTAACAGAGAGGCAGTTTAAACTGTAAGTTCAGTGATTTGGGGTTTATCTTCAAGCAAAATACTTGTGAAATGGGAAAGAGTGACTGTCCCAAATAAATTTGTAGTACTGTTTAAATACTGTCATCTTTTGTTCTAAGAAGTATCAAGGAAAATTAAGTATACATGTGACTATCCAGTGTCAATAGCATGTAAAGTTTAATTACTTCACCCTGAATTACATCTAACGTCAAATTCAATAAATGATGCCATCTGAAAAATGTTTTCATAATGAATTTCAAACAATTGACTGATCTTTTAATAGTAGTTGATGGTTGGAAATTCCAAAGACCAATGGAAAACAGTGTCTTTTAATGAGGTAAATTACAGCAACATCACTGAATTTAGTATTGGTTTCTTTTTCTTTGAATGATCTTCTACAACAAAATAATAAGTTTGAGCAGAGCCTTAGAACAATTAGATGCAAATGAAGTCATCTTTGTGTAAGAAAACCATGAAATAAAGGTAGTCTGCTGCACATATCGTATTAGGATAAAACAGATGTCTAACTTTTGACTGCTTTCAGGAGACAGATATTTAATTATTGCTGGAACTTGACCATCATTAGAAGCTTTTTGAAGGAGAGTTTTTTGAAGAACCTAGAGAAAAAGATGAAAAAATTCTTTTGCTAGGGAACTTACTTCTAAGAAAAAAAGAAATTCATTTACAAACTATGAAGGAGACTGAAAAATTTCTGTTCTTGCCATGCTCTTTAGCAAACTGACTAAACTCACAGATGTTACTCAGAATTTCTTTTGTCTAACTCAATATTTTATACTTGAATAAAGCCTGAGTTTTGCAACTTTATTTCTAAAGAAGGAATGAAAAGAAAGAAAATCTTCTGACTATTTTAACCAAAGGAAAAGGAAGAGCATTCAGCCAACTTCATTTTATTGTTTACTGTAACCAAAATCCTTAAACCATCAATAGAAAAGATGTGAAAAGGTAGCTTTGTAAAAAGTGAAACACTTAAAAATCCCCCTTAGCTTATAACATGCACTATGAATTTAAAAACACTTGGAAGACCCAGATTTTTGTTTTGTTTGCTTTTAACAGAATTCATACTATAGAAAGACTCCTTTATAATGAAAAAGGTAAAATACTGGCCTTTTTTTTACTTTCAATATGTATTTTCACTTTTTTCTACTAACTGTAAAACAGACAATTATTTTTTATAGCTGAGGAGTACAAAAATGTCATTTCATAAGGCACTGTTAACATCTAAAATGTAAAGTTGGGGGTTTTTTTAATGTAAATTAGACTAATACAGCTCTATAGCTAGAGGTCAAAAATTTGTATGTGTACTTCAGTGAGCATATAATGAAAAGAAACATTATAAAGAAGAAAATGCAAAACACCCTCCTCATATTCAATCTGAAAAAATTATGCCCAGGAGGAAAGGTATAAGAATGATTTTTTAATTTTTTTTAATAAACAAGTTAAAAATAGTTTACAAATTAGAAATGAATTCTGTATCATAATTATTTTACATTTTTTCCTGTTTTTTTTTAACTGTTATGAAAAGCAAAAGTTTAGTGGAAGAAGGAAAATCATACAAATAAGTTAATACCAGAGTATCAGCTCTGTGGCTCACAAACAAGTAGGGCCCAGTTTGTGTGAACAGTTAATAGTCAAGTGACACACACACTCCTTTGTCGTCTGGCTTGCTAACCTTGAGAGAAGAGCTTTATACAAGGTCTGTGCTGAGCACTGAGGACAATTTTTTGACACAGGCAATCTATGGGAGCAATTGTGCTGGCATTGTTTCTCATGAACAAGGAAGAATCGGTTGGTGATGTGCTTATTGAGGGCAGCCTTGACTGTAGCTACTGTGAGACAGTGCTATTTGAGATCCTGAGAGAAATGAGCAAGAAAAGCAGTAGAATCACAACCATGAATTTCTGGAGCAGATTTCAGTTTGTTTAGGGCTCTGCTTGGTGAGATCCCATGGGAGACTGGCCTGAAAAGCAAAATGGCACCAGGCAGCTGGTTGACCTTCAAGGACAATGTCCCCAAAGCGCAGAAAGGTTCATTCTGACGTGCAAGAAGTTGAGCAGGTGAGGCAAAAGGCCAGTGCAGATAAAGAGGGAACTCCTGACTGAGCTGGGATGCAGAAAGGAAGTGCACAGAGGGTGGAGGCAAGGACAGACTACCTGGGAAGACCACAGAGACATTGCTTGTGTGTGCTGGGTTGGAGATCAGAAAATCAAATTTGAGTGGGAGTTGGCGCTCACAAGAGGTGTCAAGCTCAAGAAGACAAGCTTATAGAAGTTCATTGGTAGCAGAAGGAAGGCTGAGGGAACTGTGTGCCTACTGCTCTGTGGGGAGGGGACCTGGTGATGATGGACATTGAGAAAGCTGAGGTACTCCATGGAATTTTTTTTTGAAAGCTTTGCCTCTAGGTCTCACAGGCCCCTGAGCCTACATTCCGGCTTTGTGGAAGTGAAACTGAAGGCAGAGTTAGAGATCATTTACACACTCAGGCTCAGGGCACCAGATGGTTTGCAATTGCAGGCAATGATGGAGCTGGCTGATGTCTTTGCAAGGCCACCCTTTAGCGCCTTTGAAAGCCCATGGCAAGGAGCGGGGGAAAACTGCAGTCCAGGCAGTCTCACCTCATTTTCTGGAATTCAGGTCCAGGCAGTCCCACAAAGGAGGAGAATAGCCAGCACAGTGCTGAAATGAGTTATATGGAGAATTTCACTAACACTGAAAGCATTTTAGAGATATTTTAAAATTGTTTGCAAAAAATGTTTATATATCAGTCTCTCAGATTTGAATAAATTATAAAAGGCACAAAAACGTAAATCAGCTACCTATGTAACAATTAGTAGCGCATTAGCACCAGCACTGATTCTCCCCACCTAGAGTTTTCTGTCAATTTTTTCTCTAATTTGTATTTAGATTTCAGTATTTGGTCTTGTACTGAATGCGGTTTTCTTCAAAAAAACTGAAAATTGTCTACCAAACATCATAGGCTTTCAGATGAAAAATGTTTTCCAATTGGATGAATAAAAAAGAATTTATTTTGCAAAACCAGATTTTTTTTCCCATATGTATTTCTTGCCCAATGAAATCCCAGTGGAGCTGGCAGCTTTGTTCTTTTGTCTCACACATCTTTAGTTAAAATGAAAAGAGAAAAAAATGTTGCCTGAAATCCATGAAATGTTGGCCTGGCATAAAATAGTTTCCTGTCTATTTTGCTATCAGTCAGCTTGTCTAGATTTCCAGACAGTGTTTTGCCTCTGACACAGTCATATATAACATGATGTATCTGTATGTAAGACATTGTTGCTTGGATATGCACTTGACAGTCATGTTATAAAAAAATCAAATTACTTCAGTTTTATTTTAGAGCACTAAAGAAATTACTTTCAGATTTTATATGCAGCAAAGAATAAACGAATATTTCTACAAATACATAAAACTGATGCTCCTGTAAAATTCACAAAGTTGACAGCAATGAAGTTTATTGAGACTGATGATATTATTGAAAGTTTTTAAGCCATTAGTGCCTATTTCAATTTAGCAAGGTTCAATTAAACAAAAAGTTTAAATACATTAACAAATAAACAATTTAAACCCCCTGCTTTTAAAGAGGGAGAATTAGGCAATCCTGTTGTAGTGCAGATCAAAAGATCCATGCCTCTACCGAATTTCATTCAGTTCCTTATTAAATCCCCTGGTCTATACTTAGCCTGCTACACAGGAAAAAAATCAACGCAAGAACTCATTAAGGAGAATGTCTTCAGGTAGTCTCCAAATCAACCGGTAAGGAAATCCAACATTCCATTTCTGTATTTTTCAGAAGAAAAACATTAATTATTGATATCCTTTTTTGTATTGTTTGACATAATATTTCTTACACACATAGAAACCACAGCAACCAACATCCTGAAGCCAATGGCAGGGTGTTTCTTTGGCAGAGACTTCAAGGGAATGAAGCAGAGATAAGCTTTATTACTCCTTGTTAGAGAAAATACAAGGAACTCCAGCATGCATAACGTCTGCTCAGAAGCACTGCTTGCAGAGCAGGTATTGCCCTTTTTAGGACTGGGGACTGAGAATGTACATGAGGACAGCTGCCTCACCCTGCTTGTTTTATAGTGTGTAGATCAATTCTGAATAACTTGAATGCGCAGGGACAGGTTCATATGAGGGAACTAGTTCCTTCTCACACTTTATAGGGCAGTGAGAACTGCCATATAGGACAGTATGATGCACAGCATTGTCTTATAGGAAAGCGTTGTCCCAATAACGTAGTATGATGCATTCCTTCCTCCCCCAAAATGTGAATACCTGCTTAGCAATCTTACATAAAGATACCAATCTTCTTACAACCAGAATTTTAGTTTCTCTCCCCTTCCCTTCCCTTCCCTTCCCTTCCCTTTCCTTCCCTTCCTTTCCCTCTTTCCTTTTTTCCTAGTCAAATCATGATTCCTTGAGTTCACCCATGATGTGAATGTACTCCATGTTTTTGTTATCACTGTTAATTCTGGTAAACTAAACCGCTGGACTGACCACGAATAACTCACAATGAGCTCTCATTTATTAAGGTGATTTACTGGCTCAGTGGAACTGGTGGCATAAATAATAGTCTCTTACTTCTTCCCTTTGATTATGTTTGCATAACTTAAAATCTAGGGATCTCAGTCTCTCAAAAATAATTATTAATGTAAGAAAATATAATTAATATATGATTAGAATTTCTTGAACCATTTAAATGTTTTCTTTTTAGGACCAAAAAACCTCTGTCAAAATACTTTGACTTCTTTCTATCTGCTTTATGCAGATTGTTCTGAGATATCTGAGTTCATGCCAGACTGGATTTACCACTGCTGGTGCATACACAATGCTAGCTATGAAAAACGCCACCTGGACTCTCTTTGACTCATGAACTGATTTGGTAAAAGGTTTGGGAGCTCCGTGTCTCAGCTATGCTAAGCAACATCTCATTACAAAATTGTTCATTACTATTACTGGTCTGTAGTTTTCACAGTGTGTGCAAATTTTAATTACAGAGGAATAGCTGCAGCCTTCCTTGTTTTATTTAGCTGGTTCCACGACAAAGGTATGTTGAGGAATATAGGAAGATTTATCTAAATCTAAGACCTTCATTGTTTACAGTAAATTTTTATGAGAAGGCATATGAATCTGACTCTGTTAATTTAATGTTTGCACAGAAAAAAGTAAAATCTCTTAATGTATGCCTCTGTTTCTCTAAGCCCAGTTTATACAATCTGTGAAATTTATAAGAATCCAAAATTATGAATCTTGCATCACCTTGAACCATAAAGTCTTATTTTTTTATCACTGCTGGCAGTTTCCAATGCTGGTCATGCTGTCCTCTTGTAAGTGCTAAGAAGTGGATACAGGGTAATCATCTAACCTTATTCCAGGGACAAAATTTATTTAAATATTTTCTTGCACCTATACTGGGAAAGGCGAAGCTGTCAGTGAAATCTCTACATAAAATGCCAAACAATGTCTTCATTGATTAGGCATTGCTTCTGGTATAATATTCAGCCTAAGGAACCCAGCCTTTCACAAAACCAATTGCATAGCTCAAAAAGAATGAAAGAAAGAAAGAAAAAAAGAAAGGAAGGAAGTAAAATTCTCTCATTTAGCATTGTCCTGAGACTGCAAAGACTTGCACACCCGAAATAGGCATGCAAGGGACTTCACATGAAGAACAGCAGGTGCTGCATCAGCAACCTCATGTCAAAACTGGAACTGAAAGAAAACTCCTCAACTCAACAAAGCTTGTTAGTGAAAACCTAAATTGAAAATGTTTGCCACATGTGAATGTTACCATGTCTTTTTCTAAAGGTTAGTGAATATTTAGTGCAGTGTAGGGCTATGAAACATGATATAAAACCAGCTCCTTCTGGCAGAGTTTGGAAGTTTATATGGGGAGAAGAGTGAGCCATCTCTGGGAGTAGTTATTCTGTCTCAGCAGCCTGTTAGCAGGACACTCTGGATGCCAGGAGTCTTTGCTGTGCTGTAATAGTGCTGTACGCTAGCAGGGGAGCTAAAAAGAGAAGTGAACTTCATTTGAGCTTGGGCTAATGACTGGGTGAGAGCTTCAGAAATAAAACAAACCACCCCTCCAAAAAAATCCCAAACTTCAGAGTTCCCTTAAAAATGAAATTCCTTCATATTTCAGCATGAGACTCTGGTTTGAAGACTGAAGAACTTCAAAACAGGGACATTTTGTGAGTACCCACTCTCCTAAATTTCCTGGGTTATCCCTGCTGACCAAGGTTTCACTAATAACATAATTAAGAATATGCTCTCTGTACCTCTTATCGGCTACCAGCAACTGGTATCTTTGCCATAGCATTGCAATACTTGCCCTTATGGTGATTTTTTTTTTTTAGAAACAGCTTCCACTGTCCTTGAAATGTAAACCAATATATTTGAAAAAAGTATCTGTAGTTTATCTGAAAGGACTGTGACTGGAATTATACTGTGTACTAAATCTTTTGGTGCCTAAAGCTGATCAAAAGATTCTGAAAGCAAACAAAACCAAAAAAACCAAAACCAAAAAACAAACTAGCAAATACACCCTTATGCAAACCTCCTTGTAGAGCTTTTCACACATGAAAAAACATCTCATCTGTAATTACAGTGAAAGAAAGGGATGCTACACTTTGAGCATCTGCATTGATTCTTACTGATTCGTTTAGAGTTTCTCCCAGACCACCTGGAAAACAAGTGTACTAATACGAGTCATTCAACTCTCAATGTCCTGATGTCCTATTAATATGAAAGTGCCTGAGTTTACTTAATATTCCATAAGACTTTGCCGTGTGATCAAATGCTCTGATGTCAATGGGACCTTCCATGCCTGGAAGTTAAATACAAGGAAGGTTTACAGGTATTGTGATGTTGAATATCAGTGCAATAAACTTTCAGATTACCTAGAACTTTACTGTACAAGCAGGATAGATTCTATTCTGGACTATATAGCCACAAAATAAGTCTTTAATCAGTCTGTTTAGCTTAAAGGCCCAATTAATCCCTATTCAGCTAAACCTATAAATGTATGCTGGTTTAAGACATAAGATTAAATCTTGTTGATGACAGGGTCCATTTGCTCAAATGTTTCCTGAAATTGGTCCAAATAAAAAGAGAGCAAGACACACGCAAAGAGGTATAGAACAATGAATTAGACAAGAGATCTGGACACTATTTTCTGTTAACTAATATCTTCTTTTCCAGAAAAAACAAGTTAGCAAATCTTTCCAAGGATGCTGTAGTCTGAAAAAAATGAAGGATAATGTGTTTCAATTATTTTTCTGTAAAATACTGAGAAAAATTGCAAGGAACTGTTTCAAAATACTGGTAATCACAAAGTCTTGCAAGAGGAAGGACATATACCTTAGAAGTAGAGAAAACTGATTTATATAGCAGCTCCTTTAGTAAAATCATAATTTTATTCAATAGTGGATCACAAAATTCAGTAAAATGGCTGCCCAATAGTAACAACCATCTATAATTCTTTTTTTAATATTTCACAACTTTTATTTTTTTAGATGTCTCCTTTTGTTTTCAGAAGATCTTCTTTAGCAGAGCCTTTTTTAAATTTAATCTTAATGTCCCTTTAGGATTCAAACCTGATAGTAATTTGTGTAAAACACAGTTCTAGAAAAGTATTTAAAAAATCTGAGCTTTGACTATGCATACTGAAAGAGGACAAAAAGGCTTCTTTATATTTTTCTATAACAACATTTAGTGCACTGAACAAAAGGTTTGGGATTGTTCGGGTTTTTACTGCAAGCAGAGCTTGGAAACATATTATACTGTAGATTTTTCCTGGTTACTCTTTTATAATATGTTGTTGCAATTAATAGGGAAACCATTCAACTGCTTAAGAAAAAGCAAACCCCTGTAACACATTAGAAAAGCACTGATGTTTTAGAAAAAGTATATGGTTACCTGTATGCAAGTCAAGAAAAAAAGCCTGGCCAAAAGGGTGAGCATGCAAGCAGTGGAATTGGTTTGCCAGGCCAGAGCACTGGAAAGCAGACCAGGACAGGTATTTTGGTAAGCTCAGGGTCTTTCATTACCACCCTTAGCCTGGAGTGAGATATCTAGTCAACTGCACAGAGAACTGACAGCCTGGTACATGGAAGTCTTGCTGGCTAACTCCTGCGCTTTCTGTCGGACTCATCTTTTCCTCTAAACTTGTCTTTTGCATCAATGTTGTGCATTTCTGTCATTTACTGATGGTGTGCCCCTGCCTTTCCTGATGTAGGAGCTGACAGGCAGCTGCAGATTCTGAAAGCTCCTCAGCTCTGAGGGGCAAAAGCTACAAATATTTTTAGTGAAAATGTTAACTGACAGAAACAAAGGCAGGTTTGTTCTTTGTGAAACATTTTATAGGGAATAAAAAAATGTCAGTGGCACTAAGATGTTTTGTAAGGAGCCTGACTGTCAGTGTTGAAATACTTTAGGTTTCCTTCTCCTGGGACTTGTCCCAGGTTCGGTGCCCTCCTCCTGAGCTACCCCCAGGCTGCAGCCGGGCACTGCCTGGGAGAGTGCTGCTGACAGAGGCCAAAACCGTGACAACTTCTGTAGTTGAGCAAATGGTAACAATAATGGTGTATCAGCATGTTCCCTCACCCTATTTAGTTTACTGTTGCAGATATTTCCAAGTAGACTTCTGCAGGGAAAAGTAATACAGAAATACAACACCTAGCATAAACTTACTGGAAAAAAACACAGAACATATGGAATGCCTAGCTTGGATATGGCAGAGATTTAATCTGTCTTAGTACTAACTTTTTTTGGTTAATAAACTCTGTTTATTAAATAATACATAGTGGTTTAGACATTGTGCTGCACTGATCTGTGCAAGTCCTGGTTCTGGGCTTCTCTCAGCCAAAAAAAGCGTGCTAGTTTTATGGTCTCCCCTAGCACTCCTCACCACAATGGACTGTTCACAAAGACATGGCATATTATAGATCTGATTTTCTTCACCCTCCAATAGTTTTATGGAAATGATGGAAAACCCAGTGGTTTTACTGGGAAAGAGTTAAGCTCCCTAGATGCCTGTGCAACGTGAAAGTGATTGAGTGGGTATTCTATTTGATACATCAGTAACACCTTGCAGGATTAAGCAAAAGGAAAATAAAATATAGTCATGCAGATAAGACTAACTGAAGAAACTAGGGCAACTCCTTTGTCTTTGTGCTGTTTGGTGTAATCGAGGTCATACTGGTATTGATTTACTGCTAGCAAATGATTTGATAATTACTACAAAGTGAAGTTGCTTTATCACATTTTCTACATCCATCTCAATTACACACAAACCTTCAATAATTGCTGACTCATTTGGAAGTCTGAGCAGCAAGATAAGAAATGAAAAGATATTGATACAGATTTTGCTTCTCGTCCTGGAGACTGAAACTAAATTGGGGTTCAGACAAGTAAGTTGGACAGTATAGGAAACTTCCCTTATTATCATCTAAATTGGCTTTGCAAGTATTAGTGTAGTTGCCATTTCTCAGTGGCATGATAATACAGTTGCCTACAAATAGGAAAATAAATTGCATCTAACATAGTACACTTCAAAGTAATCTAAATGGGTCAATAATTAAGTTCCAGAATATCTAACTGCAAAGGGTGCTGTTTTCTTCAGTTTTTACCTAGTAAACAGCAGTACTCAGAGGCTTTGAAACATGCTCAAATATGGGTGGAGAAGTCAGTAATACATCTAAAAGATAATACTTCCATTCATTACATTGGGAACAAAGGAATACCAACATCGAAAACATTCTGTTCTCAACAGAATTTTCATGGTACCCTGTAACTTGCAACTGTATATCTAGTGTGACTTCCATATATAAAAATCCAATAAAGAACTGTGACAGCAGTCCTATTTAGGTCACCAGAGGAATGAGAAATTAATCAAATGAAGTCATTCTGTGGTAGTATTTGCTCAGCAGTAACAGGACACAAAGGCACATCCACACCGTTTACTAAAGTTTAATTCATTTGGATACTTGTGATCAAAGGCTTCAAATAATTACAAAGAAATGTCAAGGTTGCAACATTCTGGTTAGAATGAATCAAAGAGGGAAAAAATAAGGAAGAATGGAAAGGAAACAAAAAGGAATAAGAAGCCCAACAACCAAATTACATCCCCAAAATTGCTTTATCCAAAGGGAAAAAAAACCTTGCTTTTTTCCCCAGAAAATGCATTTTCTGAACTATGAAGCAAAACAGTTCCTCTTATTTATTCTTTCAGACTTTCTGCGACTGTCACAGTGCAATGGTGGCACCTATTGGTCTAATATATATATGAAAATCACACTCTGCAAAGTGTGTTTTTTTCTAAATTAATACAGTCCACTCGCTGTTTCTGCATGCTGAGAGCAGCACTAGAATGACAATTCCTGCATTGAAGTGACAGTGTGATTCATAGTAATAGCTTTGAAATTAGTAATTTCTGATTCAGGATTCTTCCCACATGTTGTGACTATATTCCTGAATTGAAGCAACTGCTACAGAGCTGATCTTTTAACAGGTAGTGGGTCTATCAGTTCCCTCCAGAATAACTGGAGAGGTGCCCCCTTCTGTGCATGAGTCATTTTCTCTGATGTTTCCTGAGAAGGGAGAATAAATAAGGGGAGCATACATGTGAGAATAGGTAATGGGAGTCCTGTGTGAGTCAAACTGTGAAAATGGGGTTTGCTGTTTCTTAATCTGTCAGAAAGAAGAGAATATAGAAAAAGCTGAGGTTGTATGGGCAAAGGACAGGCGCAGAGGACAGGCATAGATTCACAGCTGTCCCTGAGCTCACTGTCCTGAGCAGGGGTGCTAAGCAAGCACATTGGTAAGCTGCAGTTCTTTCAGCAAGTTTGTACGTATAGGCAAAAAGAACTGTTCAGCTTCCTCCGACATTTTTTCCTGCCTTTTCATATTTGGATAAAGAACTTTCCAGAAAAAGACAGTGAGAAAATGAGTTGGTCTCAACTACGAACAATAATTGATAAATGTTTGAGAATATCACAGTGATTTGAAATGCAAAAAACAGATTCTGCTTTGAAGAAATAATGAACCTCAACATTAGCCTTCTCCTGTCCTTCCCCTTCCCTTCCATTCCCTTCCCTTCCCTTCCCTTCCCTTCCCTTCCCTTCCCTTCCCTTCCCTTCCCTTCCCTTCCCTTCCCTTCCCT
>JAVKLA010000027.1:35384170-35432486 GCA_034782735.1 Sagittarius serpentarius | reverse complement strand
CTTTCCTGTGCCCCTCCAGCCTTCTTGCCGGCTGGGCAGGAGAAGCTGAAAAGTCCTTGACTTAGTCTAAACACGACTGAGCAACAAGCGAAAACATCAGGGTGTTATCAACACTCTTCTCATACTAAACCCAAAACACAGCACTGTACCAACTACTAGGAAGACAATTAACTCTGTCCCAGCCAAAACCAGGACAGATTCTATGGTTCCCTTCCTGATCAGTACTTGCACCATGTCAAGGCCGTCAAGGCCTTTTCTTCAAGTCTCCCTATACCTGTTGTGATTAGGCTATGTGTGGGCAATAAGTTGGGAGGGAATGCAACCAGGATGGCTGACCTGAACTGACCAAAGAGATATTCCATTCCATATAACATCGTGCTCAGCACTGAAAACTGAGGAGAGGGTTTCTTTGGGGAGGTAGCCATTACAGAGACTGGTTAGGCATTGGTCTATTGTGGGAGGTGGTGAATGATTGACTTTGCATAGTTTGTTTTGTTGTTTTTCTTCTTTCCTTTTTTAATTAAACTACCTTTATCTCAACCCACAACTTTTCTTACTTTTGCTCTTCCTATTCTCTCCCCCTCCCACTTCGCAGAGGAGGGGTGAACAAGTGTCTCCTGCTTAGATGCTGGCCGGGGTCAGCCCACCACAGTATAGAAATCATATATGAATCAGGAGGTTTTCTGAGACACAGATGACTGTAAACCAGGAGAGTACTGGTGGCAAGTATTATTGCAAGCTTGCCCTGATTATCCTCCAGGTATCTGCTTTTGTCAAGGGTCAGAAAAATGATAGTGGATTCGTTTAACCTTGAATCCAGCAGGTATAGATTCTTTTAGGTTTGCATTTAAGATAGTGCCTAGGTAAACCTGGCAAAAATATCATAACCAAACAAAGGAATAGAAAAGAAGATTGTCTCATCATAGGATGTCCCATCATTTTAGCAGTCTTTGCATATGTATTTCTTTGCATAGTGTTTGAAATAGTCTTTATTCTTGAGATTATATAATTATAACACAGAATAAATTCAGTTCCTCTTTCTTCCTCTACCCCCAAAACAATATTGCTGCTTGACTTTAACTTCCCAAATTACATTTCCATTCAGAGAGGGTGCTGACATAGAATCCCACACTAAAGCATTTTATGCTTAAAAACATTTATTTTTTGCATTTCCTCAACAACTAACAAATTCAAAATAAAATTAAAATGTCCAAGCACTTCCAAAAAATGTTTTCTAAGAGTAATGTATATTGTTACATATGTGCTTTTCCAAATGAAATGTCTGGCACAGAAGTTATAGTTATTTGATAAATATTAAATGGGCTAGTTTCCATTTTCTCTTTAATATATTTATCTCAGCTATTTTTCTTATAAATAGGACCAGTCAGAGAATACAATTTACATTCTGCAGGACATTTTTAAATCAGAGCAAAGAAGTCAAAAATTCCTCAATATTGACTGATACTGAATTTTAATCTTCAGAAATAATGTTATAGGATATTTCATATTTTTAAATGACCAAAGACATAATAATGGAAAAATTTTCCACTAAGTTAGTTCAGAAATTTCAAGGCCTATTATGTAACAGAAAAAAATCCCTCCTTGTTGAATGTTAAATCAAAGTAGATCAATTAAAGTTTCTGTTCTTTAATGCCATTTGTCATTCCAAACAGTCACAGGACTATATTAATTTCATATTTTATTACTAATATCAAACATTATATTAACATTATCAAAAAGTTTTCTAATAGTAATTGCATTCACATATAACATACAGTAATATAACAGACACTAATAATACTACTTTGTCGGGACAGATTATTCTTTAAATGTTCCTCAACATGTTCTTTCGATCTTCTGAAATTATCTAGCCTACATATGTATTTACAATTTTTATTTATTACAATGCAGTATATTTTTTAATCTAATCCTAATGAACTTTATTTTTCTATCGCTCTATTTTGCAGTATCACCATGCTTAAAGTAGTGTTGACTACTGAATATTTAGTTTAATTGTTGCTGATACGAACACAGCCTCACTGCACAACAACCTCATAATGATCTTAGGTATTAATACTTAATTGTTATCTTCTCAACACACATTTCAAATGAACAGGCTAACTGCGCCTGCTAGTCAAAAACAAAAACCTTTTTTCATTTCAAATGTAACTACCATACATTTCTGTCCAAGGTCATACATTTGTTTATGCCATAAGAAACTAATAGGACTCAGGTAAGTAATTAAAAAATATAATTGGTTTATGCTTGTGTAACCGTTTGTATCTATTATCCTGAAGGCCTTCTTATAAACCACACATGAAAATATTAATATAGTAAAAACTATTAATGAAACCCAATTCAAATATACAAAAGTAATTACTGTGTCTTTGTACTTACTTCCTCAATACCAGAAATTATAATATTGAACATCAATATAAAAATGATCGAGACTAAGATCTCTGTTATGGAAGACTTAACCTAAAATCCTTACTTTCCTCATTTTATTAGACCTTTTTTGGCTATCCCACCATTGGTGTGAAATAGTCACATTTTCGCTTCTGAAAAGAACTGTGACTATTTTCAGAAAGCTCTTACACAGTCTCAATATTCATGCAAGATTATTAGCACAGTTCTTGAACTAAAATGATCTGGATGTATTTCTGATTTTCTACTTTACTAATTACTAAATTACAATTAAATAATAATTCTTATAGACACTTTTTCGTTTTTCTTTTATGTCCAACTTCTGTACACAACAGCTGCTCTGCCTATCAAACAGGAATGACCCTACCGCGGAACTGTAATCACACAGGCCACCAGCTAGACACGCATTAGATTAGATTTAATGTTTTGGATACATATCTAGGCTGAATTTTTCTCCTCTGTGAAAGTTATTGATTACTTTTTCTTGTAGCTGCTGAGTTTTACAAAGTTTAATTCTGCATATGCAAATTTTTTCTATCATGGTGACGTATCTGCCAGCCTTTCAAACGAAGAAAGACTCTCTTCTTGCTGCACCAGAAGATATCACTTTACATGCAACTTGTTGCAGAAAAGACAAAAGAGATTATCATAGTGTTGCCTGAATTTTAATTTCTAAAAGAAAGATCATTCTGACTGCAAGTAGTTATTGTTCAGTGTGTGAAAATGTAACACCTCACATGCTACCAAATCAGTCCTGTGAACTTTGGGTCCTTCCATTCAGAAGTCAAGTTATACCACTGAAAGAAAGGGAAGTCATTCTGAATACTATGTACTTTTAATATATTTTTTTTTCATAAAGCAGGAATATTTATTTCTGTGATTTCTTGCTTTAAAGTCTTTAAGATTGGATTTCATAATTATTTTTAAAGACATCCAGACTGAAAAAAACCAAGCTGAAAAAAACAACTGAAAATCCATGCAGTTTTTATACATTTATCCCTAGAAACTAAAGATTAGAAGGAAAATTGAAGTAATTCAACTTATGTTCACAGTCTGGCTAACACATGAAATGGAATAATTTTATCTTTCTGTCTATCTTCTTACTTCTTTAAACTGCTATTAAATATTATCTTGATTTTTTTTTTAGATAAGCATCAGGTCCACCTCCATAATCATTACTCAGGCATTACTCAAAGAAAATTCCCATTAAAAAAAATTTTAAAAAAATTATTACAGTCAGATGAAAGACTTCAGTTCACTGGTTGTCATTCCCATTAAAAATAAACTCGATATCCCGAACTCTGATCATTACGTTTTGTTAAACCTTTCTGAAACAAAATATTCATTTAAATCTATATGAGAATTGTTATTAACCAGTAAAGCAAAAGAATGATGTTGTATGTACAGCCACTTTGGCCTCTGTTGCAACCTAGTCATTGTACCTCTGTGATGAAATATGGCTGTGATTTTACAGAGTAAGGCAATGCTTTTACCATTTTAACGAAAAGAGCAGTGTAATATGTGAAAAACAAACTTTGGTTTGGGCAGATTATACAATCATCTTTTTAGTAATAAAGAAATGTTAACATTTCCAATGAGCATAAGAGATCAATAGGACATTAATTTTATAATTTTATCTGTGTGAAGTTACTTGTACCAGCTCTGTGTCTTCCTCTCCCTGAACTTAGGTGCCCCTTCAATGCTGACTCACAGGGAAAACCATCACTTACTGAACGATGACCACTGCCAGGAACACTTGTATAGAAATGTCACAAGAAGTCTCTCTCTTAGGTGATGGTTATCGGTTTTAGTGACCTGTTGGGGTCAGAGGCCAAAATAATGTGTGACAGAGTATCACTACACTCTCAAAGGCACTTTTTTAAGATCTGTTTTTTTCTGAGACTTGGGGCCTGGTCTTTATTTATTGATTTATTTAACACACCCCATCTCCTCATCTATCCTTCTTACATTTTTCAGCTAACTGGAAGATTTACTTAAACAAGTCATGAAGATCCAGCTTCCTTTATGAATCTTCTTTCCCCACGGTCACCACAGCAGCACCATCATGGTTTACAGCCACTTGGACTTTGCACTGATTCAGCCAAAATTTTGTCGGCTGTATACTGAAGCAGGAAACTTTTCCTCCTAATGATCTCATTAGACTGGTCATCAAAACCATGTCATCAGCATTGTTGAAACCTTCTACCCCTCAATCATTTTTATTATACTATTGTCTATGCACCCAAGCTAAGATTGGAAATCCCATTGTACTGGGTGCAGTCCTTGCTCTGAAGAGCTTAACATCTGATCAGATTAGACAGCTGTGACAGCGATGTTCAAAATGTCACAAATATTTTTAAAGCTTGCCATAGGTTTGTCACCAATACCACCTCAGGCTTGAAACATAAAAAACGTTAAATAGTAGGACCAGGATTTTCAAAAAAATCTGAGGCTTGCACACAAAATAGGAAATAGGTGCCTCAAGTGGGATAAGTTAGAGTCTAGAAGTTTATATTCAAAATTCTCACCCTCCCTTTTTTTGATTTGTGCTGCTATTTTAATCTCTAGGAGAAATTTCTTGAATACAGCAAATAATGCTTTATCTAACTCCCTCATTTAGAAAGACTGACATGTTTAAGTAATTCTATAAATAAGACACAAACCTGCGGTGAGCATAATTGATTTTTGCTGTGGTTCTGTCCAAATACAATCTAAATCCTTATACGCACATTTACCCACAAAAACATCCATATACACTGGTGCCTGATGGTATAAGCATTATTAAAGACACAAAGGGCATTTCAGTATTGGCTACATTTTTTAGTGGTTTATCTATCTAAGCAGATTTAACCCTTGGCTCACTGGAGAGAGCAAGGAACTTGCACTCACCCAGATCCAGATCTGAAAACTGTTAGTTAAATATTATGTACAGTACATCTCAGTGGGCATCTCAGCACTGAGTCACAATACACTCATACTTCTAGTGTAATTACTTATACCATCCTCAACACTACGGTACCCAACTTTCTTACAGAGGGACATTAGGCAGTGTGACCAGTATTTGTCAGGTATGGTCTGTTCTCCACTTTGTCCTTTCCCCAAAAGAGAAATTCTGTGTGCAGTAATGTAATACAGTTTAGTAGCATTATATAAATGTGAGAAACAGTGTGAGAGAGATGAGGGGAGAGAGACCACACTTTCTTTAGCTCTCCAGAGATATAACAGTGTGAAAGCGTATGTGAATATGCAAACATGTCACCTTCTTTCTTGGAAAAATGAGAAAACCTAATTAAAGTTTACACACCTGTGGATTATGTGTACTTTACCCGCATCTCATAAAATGTACATAGTAGAATTCATCCATCATTTTAATTGTGTATCACTTAATATATCAGTATATTGTTTTCATCATTATACACCAAGTTTTATTTTCTATGTACTCTTATTTTGTGCATTATTACCACCTGACTATATTTAGTATTAAATTTCCTTAAATGGTGAAAGAAGGATTTAGGAAGACCTCATATGCTACCCATTGATTAAACAGAGTTATTGCCTAGTGGGCTGGGACAGAAAAGAAGAGGTAAGAGTACATGAGCAGTCTATAAGACAGAAAGCATGTGTGAGTCTTGCAATCAAATGTTTCAGTGATTAAACAGAAAGCCAAACACTCACCGTGTTCATGCTCCATGGCGCCATTAGGCTTCAAATTTTTCAGAGTTCAGTGAAGAAAACTGTAATGAGAAAGTCATTTGGGAGAAGATCAAAGAATGTTCTTTCTGGGGGGGACCTAAAATCCATATTGCCTTTTTATCCAAGAAAACCTTAGTTAGGCTGTTGTTCTTGCACATCCACCTCCATTGCTGAAACCATGTAACCTTTAAATGAATTATTAAATAGCCAAAGGCTAAGAAAGAATGGCATTCTAGCCTGGTGGTCATGGAATTCCCCAATCTGAGGAATATCTAGATCCCAATGAAAGGACCCTATGACATTTTACATTTATAATAAAAATCCAAGTACTTCAGTAGCTACTCCAAAACAAAAGTGCAGTACAATACAGTTTAGTAAACTCTAATAACTGACTGTAGAGAAGACCGGTCAGATATAAAATCATGTCAAAACATCTAAGAAAGTTAAGAGAAGTGTTTTGATAAATTTGTTAGAAAAGAAGGGCTGACTATGGAAGTGTATGGGGTTTACATGGCAAAGTTCTGGTAGTGGTGTGAGGCCGCAGGGGCGGTCTCTGTGAAGAGACACCAGGGGCTGTGTCAGACACAGCTAGTTCCAGCCAGCTCTGAAATGGACCCAACACAGTCTCATTAGCCAAGCTGGTGGTGCCTCTGTAAGGAAGGCTAAAAACCACTGTGGAGCAGCTGTCAGACAGAGGAGCGAGAAAAATGGGAGCGAAACAGCCCTGCAGACAAGGACAGCAAAAAGGAAGGGGAGGAGGTGCTCCAGGTGCCACGGCAGAGATTCCTCTGCTGCCTGTGGTCAAGATCATTGGGAAGCAGGTTGTCCTCCTGCAGCCCAGGTCCCCACGCTGGAGCAGGGAAACAGCGCAAGGAGGAATGAGTGGCAGAAATGAAGTGTTATAGACTGACCACAACCCCCATTCCCCATTCCCCTGCACCACTCGGGGAGAGGAGGCAGAAGAGTCAGGAATGACTGGTTTTAGTTTTGTCTTTCTCGCCACCCTACTTTATTTTTAATTGGGAATAAATTAAATTAATTTCCCTAAGTCAAGTTTGTTTTGCCCACGATGGTAACTGGTAAACCATCTCCCTGTCCTTATCTCAACCAGGGACTTTTTCATCTTATTTTCTAGGAGGAGGGGAATGAGAGTAGCTGGGTGGGGGTCTGGCAGCCGGCCAAGTCAACGCACAACAGGATGAAAATCTTTCAAGGACATATGGAATGGAAAGTGAGAAAGAGCAAGAGGGACTTGAGACAGTGGACCGAACTGTGCCTCAACTTAGAAAAAAAAAATCAGGCATTAATTCATAGGTGTGAAGCGATTATTTTTATCAGATTGGAAACAGTCCTTTAACCAGAATGCTAAATAAGAATGCTTAATGGCAGAAGTTATATTACAGCATCTTTTTTTTTTCTGAATTTGTCATAAATACAGACTTCCTTAAAAAAAAGAATAAATATATTAATTGAAAAGAAAATGTAATAAAGTATAAAAAATCCATGGCTGCATACATGAAAAACAATTAATTTGCGTCCCAGTTGTGTCCCAATTGAGCCTGAAACTCATAAAATAAATCTGCTATCTGAAAAACAATAAATGCCATCATCACAAACAGTCCTAATAGTTAGTTCTTCAGACTTTTCTTGATATGACTTTTGGATTTTTTAAATAGTGATGAATATATGCAAAGTATTTGAGCTTTTTTAAAGTTAGCTTCAAAATAAACAGTTTAGAAACAACAGGAAATGCCTCAGGTTATTTCAGGTACTTGTTTTCTTTTCCAGACTGAAGGCATACGTCTATATGAAACAGCATGAAAAACACAGCAAAACCAGTTAATGGAATCACTCACAGCTTAAGGTCATGAAACTACATATACATAAGCACGTTCGGAATAAGCATGTATTCTAAATAAGAAGCTGCAGATTAAAATATTCACACTCAGCATTATACAAATTTGTCAAATACAAGTCTTTGAATCATGAAATTCTAAGTGATCACATTTAGAACTATTTCTCATTATTTTAGCTTTAAATTTGTGATTTACTGCAAAATACTATTTAATCAGTGAAGTTAAACAAATGTTAATCTAAACCAGTACTATCTGAAAAATTGAATTTTTCCAGGGTCATTTAATACATGAATATTGAAGGGAAAGCATCTGAAAAAGTAGCCACCGAAATAATTTTTGATGACAGAGGCAAAACCCTTCACTAACTATGATCTGGGCAAGATCCTTTACTAACATTACAAAAAAAAATAGGTAGTCTAAAAAAAACCAGTTTCTGATTTTCATATACATCAATGGAAAAATAATCTCTTCACCTGCAGGAGCACTGTAACTGGATGTACTGTTTTTCTTTGTGAAAAATGGCTTTCTATGAAGCAACAGACATGGGTTATTTCAGGATTTAGACGATTATGTTTTCCAGTGACTCAGTTCAAATTCCAAGGAATAGAAGAATGCCTGCTTTGGTAGTTTGGTTCAGCTACCAGATGTTATCCAGCATGTTTCTCAGGAAACAAAGCACTGAAAAAAAACCATTTCCTCCTTATAGCAAGTCCACTGAAAATATAGTTCTGCTATAGCTGGCTTAAAACATGAGCATCACAATAACAAAAATATTTTTGCAAAGCAATAAACGCAACCACCCTCCAAATTAGAAAAATAAGCTGCTTAATCTTGTCTAGAACACTCTTGATGTTGTACAATGGGTCCCATTAATCTCTACAAATCATTATTACATGATTATTTTGTCATCAGCCAGTGAGATAAATGCATAGCAATAACTGAGATGATAAAATGATACATATATGATGGTTTCTCACAGGACAGCTTCCAAAATGAAAGAAAATACTGCTTCCAGTTGAATTAAAATGAGATTATGCTTTCTTGACAATTGATACTTATATAAATTAAAACTGTGTATGGTGATGCACCTATCATTCATACAACTTACTTTCAGTAATATGTAAGGTATACTCTTAAGTGAGTTTTGTTTGTAAAATTAATTTAGAATGCTTTGCTGATATTCAGAGATACAGTTTTAAATGCTTTTCAAATCTAATTTTTAGTATATTCAGGGACACAAACATAGGTATATCATGGGTCTATGCACATTCTTTACTGACATTTACTGTACAGTAATGTTTACTGTTTTTCAGTGAAAAGTGGGGCTGAGGTTTTCAAGACGACAGTTCATTAAACCAGAAAAACATTAGGTCTTATAAACTTGTCACAAAGTTGCAATATTTTCTTTTCCATCTTGCTTATAACCCAAATACAATTTCTAGCAATGGAACAGTGATGGGTTATGATTCTACAATATAGTACAAATTTAATTAAGTGATGCACATTCTATATAAAGAAAATGGTTTAGTCTCCTGACATTTCAAACGAGAAAATTCAATCACAGGAACAATGAAGCATAGCCATTTTACTTATTTATTTATTTTGCTCTTGATCTCCAAAGTTTTCTTTTATTAGCCTGCTTGATATTTCACAACTATTCTGCCAGTCTGTAGATAACTTAAATAAGAAGTGAACATATATTTACGACAGATAAAAATGTCATCATTCACTTTATCTATCTCATCCATTGAGAAACTTCATTTTATTGTGATTATATTAAATTCCAGGCCAACTGCAATTTATGCTGTAGTCTAGTGAATGCCATTGCTGATTCTGAAGATGTCATACTTAAAACAGTTATCTAACTAACCTATATAAAATTCAGCTAACAAACAATAATTTTTTATATCTGTAATCAACTAATTAAAAATAACAGATAAGGGAGTTTATTAAAGTCTTTCCAAACTACCTGTGCAGAAATCTCAGTTTTTTCAGACAAAATAGCAGGGCTTTGTATTCATGTATTTCTTCCAGCGTAAATACAGGTACCACTGTGTTTTGACTGCAGGGAGTAACAGACTATTACTGTCTCCATCTTCTTAGGTCAGTAGGGCTGTCTAATGGGTTTAACATCTAGGATTTTGGGGAAAAAACACCAGTGATACCACTGCTGTGCAGGGATGCTTACAGCATAGTAGTGTGTGCCAGTGAAGAAAAACTAAAAGGCTGTAGTCTGAATTCAAACAGTTTTACAGTACTTGAAAATAAACTCACAAGAATATGCATGTACATACATGTGTATGAACAGCATACGCTTGGAAACAGTAAGACTTAGCAACATTAAAATGAACAAGTGACAAACATTCCATTCTGGCAATTCCTAGTGAGGAAAGGCAATAATATTTCATCTTAGCATTATTTTTAATCAGCTATTTACCCAACTTAAGAAACAGCAGTTAGGAAAGACCCTACAATGGCCCACATATACTGTTAGATCTTTGTTAAAAATACATGCATTATTTGTAGCATCTGCTTAGACTGAATATGCGAATTGAATTCGTTTGTTTGCTTGTTTTTCTTAGCAAGCAACCCAATCTTGTATTTTCGTGAGAGTGTCAGTGCATAGCGGCTTTGTGAGTTTGAAGCTTGATATTTTGCACTAGTTTTCTCTAGTGCCCAGAAGCAGGAAAGATATTCCTTCTTTTCTTTCCTTTCAATTTGTTCCTTTCTTCCCTTATTAAATTGTCAATGGTAAGTGAAACCCCCTTCTATTTAAGTTACCTACCTTGTTGAAATGCAAGATAGATTAAACCATCTTTGCTTGGCCTGCAGTCAGAAATTTTCTGTTAGAACACCCAAATGCATAAAGCGGAAGCTTATATGGGTCACATACCCATATGATATTCTTAAATCAATAGCATTTCAATTCGTGCCAGCCCATTGTCTCTTGCTATTTCACTGGATGCCACTGAGGAGAAACTGGCTTCCTCTTCTTTACTTCCCCAATCAGGCATTTATACATACTGGTAAGATCCTCCCACCACCCCCATCCTACACAATGAAACTGAATTCGCAACTGAGACTCCCACTTCTTGAAACTAAACCTTGTCTCAGCTTTCACAGCTCTCCTTGTATGTCAGATGCACCAGATCATCTTCTTGGCCTTTCACTGCCTTTGCTCCTGTATGTCCATGTCTCCCTTGTACCTGGGAGCCCACAACTGGACACAGTACCCCAGTTGTGTCTCACGAGGGTTTAGCAGAGGGGAATGATCATGTTGCTCGACCTCCTGGAGATAGCCAGTATCCCAGGATACCATTAGTCTTCCTTGCTTCAAGGGCACATTGTTGCCTGATGTCCACCATCTTCTGTAAAGCTGCTTTCCAGCTGGTCTGCCCCCAGCATGTACTGGTGCATAGTGTTGTTCCTCCCAGGTGCAGGACTTGCATTTTCTTTTGCTGAACATAAAGTTCCTCTCAGCCCTGTTCTCCAGCCTGTCGAGGTCCCACTGAACAGCAGCACTAACCTCTGATGTATTATTCACTCCTCCCAGATTTGTATCATCACCTGCAAACTTGCCAAGGATGCCCTGTCCCATCAAGCAGGTCATTAATGAAGATATTGAACAGTGTTGGCACCAGTATTAAACGCTGTGGTATACCATTTCTGACTGGCCTCTAACTGGACTTCATGCTGCTCATCACAATCATTTAAGTGTCACCATTTAGTGAGTTTTCAATCCACTTCATCATCTGCTTATCTAATTTATACTTCATCAGGTTGTCTATGAGGATGTTTTAGGAGACTGTGTTGGAACTTTCACTAAAATAAAAATAAATAATATCTATTGCTTTCCATTCAGCCACCATAAGCAGTCATTTAATCATATGTTCTTTCGTATTTTCTAATTGTGGCTCACTCAACTGTCCTGAACGAGTCATGTATGCGATGGGTTTTGCATTTTCTTACTTTTGTTTTTGACTCTCTATCACCTTTATCATCATGTTCTTTAGACTAAGACTGATTCTGAGTATTTATCTTTCCTAATCGTTGTTTATTTTGAAATACTTTTCTAAAATCTGATCATTTGGGTTTTTTTTTAATATGGATTGACTTCTTCAGTCTCTTCACAAATGTAGCTTCCTATTTAATTTGCTTATTTATAAACAGTGTCCTGGAACAGAAGCCACAGCAAATCTCCTCCCATTCTGCAACAGGAAATACCAAGTTTCAGAAGTTTCAGCCTCTCCACTAATAATTGAATGAAGAAGATCTGCTCCATCCTGAAATAAACAGAATAAAACCAAACTAACCCTTCTTTTAACACGTAAAGCCTTTATTTTAAATAATCTCTCTATAAAACTGATAATGATACAACATTTAAAAATTTTAAAGATTGTTTCATACAGAGCAAAAAGAACAGCACCAGCTAGTGCTAACTTATCATAATAAAAGATATTTTCATATAAAGGTCATCACCTTTTTAGACAGTTATGAAATATCTTTCCTTTGTCCTGACTAAAATAATTGCTTCCTTCCTTCATTCTCACTATGTCTTTCCTTGTTTTGGTAGATTAATAGTTAAAAACAAATTGCTAGAGCTACAAGTATTTAATTAACATAAAAAAAAGTACTTCTATCCTTCTGGGATCTCCTTTTGACTCAAATACATTTAGAGATGATGAGGGGTACCTTTCATAGGTCCCTCTTCGGAAGTTATGTGCTCAAGTCACGTTTACATTAAAAAGATTTGTTTGTGTAGCTCCCTGTACACCATTTTGAAGACTGGCTTCTTGGAATATCAAATTATATTTTATTTGATAGATGTGAAGTGTGGTAAGAATAACAGAGTGAATTTTATTGCTTGCTTGTCCTTCAGTTCAAAATTAGCATTTTGCAAGTTATTTAACTTAGACTGATAGATGTATAGGAACTGAAACTACATGGGCTTTCAATACCTTTACTAAAATATTATCATATTTAGAAATCCCTGATAGCACTGTGGTTTGTTTGGTTGGTTTTCAATTACTATGAGAAAAAGCTTTTTTTTTCTTACTTTTAGATGTCCCTGTTATGCAAAGAGGAAAAATAAAGAGGCATTCAGGATGGAAAAATAGTGACATTTAAGATCAGTTTTGATGGTGAAATATACAGTTTATGTACCTGTATTTCATAAAAGTAAGTCCAACAGATTCTTAAACCAGGAAACCAATAATCTTTCAATTACAGCCAAACTGTGAAAAACTACAGTTTGTGTGTCAGTTTAGGGGTCACACTGCACTGGGTCACACTCAAAATGAGAGCAATTCCTGTAATCACCAAAATGTTCTTATCATGTATTTTTATATATATAAATATATTTTTAAATAGCAATATATTTAATCTTAGCATTAACTGAATCCCAGTGCCCCGAAAGAAAATATCAAGCCTCCAGTTGAAATCAATGGGGACAACCTTTGTTCCCTACAGGTTGCAGTAATGCTTCTTTTCTTAATGGAGGAAAGTATTCAAACTATAGCCTCTAACTTGGCGGCACTTCTTAATATTTTAGGTCAGATCATTTTGTTGCTCTGTCACTCTCTGGTTTTCTTCTTTCTCTGATATTTTTCCATTTTGTTCATGTCCCCTTCTCTAACATGAAATCGTATTGACAATTAATGAAAAAATGTACTGGAAGAAAGTGATAAGGGTGACTTATTTGAAACAAGTACCCATTAAGATGCAAAATAACAGCTACTTCATCTTACTTCTTTGTTTTTCCCAATTAATACCTGTATTGATTAAAAAATTATTTTGAAAATGTAATTCTTTTAGGAGGGGAAAAAAAAAAGAAGAAATAACAACAACAACAAACCAAACCTGGACTGAAACATTTATTACAAGTAAGTCCATAATAACTTGCAAGGAACTCAGATGAAGGATTGCTTCCTGCATGGCGGAACTGTTTGGGGAAGGTAGTGGGAGTTTGGTCAGTTTGCATAAGACTGAAAAACTAGTTATAGTTACAACATTTCTGTTAATATTTTTAATTGCTTTTTCTAATTTATTATTTCAGCAAAAGTTCCTTTATTTCAGATAATAAGGTAAAATATGGAAAAAATATTCATGGAAGAAATTAGATTCTAATGTTTTTGCAACCCTTTGTTTTGATGCTTTGGTTGTTCTTGTGAATGCTCTTTACTGAACCTGCAAAAACCAAATTTTATTTGCTCACTTCATAAATATCTGAATAATCACAATGTGCACCTGATCAGTATGACGTAACTAGTGTGTAACAACTCTTCTTGTGCAGCATGTTTGAGTTTCTTTCCATTTCTAGTGCTGAACAGAAGCAGAAGGCATCCATCGTCCATAGAAAAGAACCTGAAAGGAGCCCATTGAAAGCAAAAAACACTGAAAGCTTTGCTGGAAGTTCTTCATCAAGCTCTCTGAAGGTAAAGTATGGCTCTGGGACCCTGTCTTTCCTATGCTCTTGGTCACCACTTAATAGTCTGATAGGGAAAAACAGAGGACAAAAATTCCGAGTGTGAGAAAGAAAAAAAAATTGGGACATGAAGTCTGCGGGAAGTGAGAGCATGGGAGCTACGACTGAGTGATAAAGAAGGCTGTAACCGTATAGAAGAGAAATTACGACAGAAGGAAAGGAAAGTTGGAATTGGTTGGATATTGAGACTGTGACTAGTAAATGTGATAGAAGCAGCTGAAGAAAAGGGAGAGACCCAGACAGAGGGCTGGGGTGGGAGAAGGAGACAGACTGCGTTGAGAAGCCCCTGAACCAAGAATGGACTGATCGGCAATAAGTCAAAGAACCTGGATGAGCGCTAGAAGATAAAGATGTGACACGATTTCAGAGAAATGGGCAGAAGAGTGTGCTCATAAAGGCATACAGATTGCAGATTATGGAAATGAAGCCGTTTTTCCCTGATGTTTACGAGTATTTGTAGCATGTACTGGCACAGCATGTAGTATGAACCACATGAGGTAATATGTAAAGCAAACTGTCACATTCTTCAGCCCTCCCATTCTTTGGAGCTAGGAACCAAAACTTGCAGTATTTTGAGATGTTATCAGTTAAGCATGAGTTTAACACGGTCTTGGAGAAAAAAACACAATGGAGTTACATTTAAAAAGCTACCATATAGAAGGTAAACAGTTCTCTCTGTTTTGCCTTTGTCATATTATTGATAGTTTGAAGAATTAGAATTTTATGCATTAATATGTCACATAATTATCAATATATCACTCACTTCATTTATCCTTATTATCTTACAACAAATTCCATGATCACATAAGAATGTATAGTCTCTATGTCATGCAATAATACATTCTAGATTACCTTCTACTTTATATTTAATTTTAAAAGTTATTAGTATTTGCAAGATATTTTTGTAGGACATGGTCTGCTCCAATTCTTTGGGTAATTGCAACTCTGTGCTATAAAGTGTTTTAGTGACCTTCATTTAAGAAGCTCTGGCCCCTGCATTCACTGTGGTAGGCCTTTTCCATTTTGCACTGAAAAAAGCCTCAGGCTAAAACTGTGCCTTTTCTTTGTCCCATGAATTTTGCTCTAGTTTAGCTGTGATTTGAAATACGAAGACATCATTTCCCTTATCTCATTTCTCAGGAAAAGTGTAACATTACACAGTAGTACAAACTGAACCCAAATATTTCAGCTCTTCCGAAAGGACAACAGCAGCTGCAGCAGGTTCTGTGATGGGGAGATGGAGAAGATAGCAAGACTGGAGGGAACTGTCTTCTCCTGGTTACAAAAGCTATACTTACATTAATAAACAAAAGAACATCGTGCCTTGGGCTTTTACAATGGTACACGATCATCCATGCTGTTTAATGGTTTTTCTGTTTCCTGCAAGAGCTTTGGTCTGTACCAGCTTGCACAGACGCAGACAGTCCTTGGTTGTTACCGGAGTCCCTGGTTATCAGAGAGAACCTGATCCAAAGACCAGCCTAGCAGACAATATTTGCGAGGCACTCTGTTTTGGAGGGTGTCGTGGTTTAACCCCAGCTGGCAATTCAGCACCACGCAGCTGCTCGCTGACTTCCCCCCCACCCAGTGGGATGGGGGAGAGAATCGGAAAATAAAGTAAAGCTCGTGGGTTGAGATAAGAACTGTTTAATAGGACAGAATGGGAGAAAATAGCAATTACACTAATAACAACAAGAAAGAGAATTTAACCACATGGACATAAGCCAGATTGTGCCGTTTGCCCTTAGGCTCAGTGAATGTGGCCTGGCCTTGTTCTGTTCAATATGTGGGGCTAAGCTCAGACTTAGCCATATTGGAGATGTACTGTGTGTACATACACACACCCCTGCATAGACACATAGTATTTTCTCTAACAGTGCCAAGGTGAGTTAGGTTGAAGTCAGGATATGCCATACTCATTTGTGAGTTTACATTCTGATATAGCCAGGGGACGGAAACATGAATCAGTACACATAAAACTTAAGTTACAACAAAGAAACATATTTGGCATTTCTTAAATTTCAGTATTTGATTTTTGCAACCTAGCCAACATTTTCGAGGTTCTAGGTTTTCTCCTAAGGAACATATAGATTTAAATTTTTGAAAGTTTTGATGTCAGCACTGTCAGAAATCATTAAGTCCTTAAAGACTCACGAGATAAAAATCAATGATGGAGATTTTAGAGGGGAAAAAAAAAGATAGTTTGGTACTATCTTCTGTGTTCTTGAAAAGAGATAAACATAATAGCAAACCAGAGTCTGAGAGCTGCAGGCTGATCTTCTCAAGCTTTTCTTTTTCTTTTACATTAGTGAATTATAGCCTCTAGGTAGAATTAAAGTTACAGTTGCGTATTATTTTGGGGGACACTTTTTGCCCCGTGTAAAGTGTACCTCTTCCTATCTGTTTCTTACTCATTTTAGGTAGCTGCTATGTTGTGTTAATGTATTACTTATGATGCCAACCTAATTGTCAATGTTTATTCACACATACATGAAAACTTCCACCCCCCACCACCCCTTGTCAACAAGTTATTCCATAACCGTCTCTTTCAGAACTCCTAGCATTATCTTGTGGGAGTATATAGACCACTGTTTTGCTTTGTGTGGTTTATAAATCTGAACATTTAAATAACAAGTCTTGTAATTAAAATGCTTTTCCTCCATTTTCTTATTATTTGGTACAGTTAAGTCCTATACATGCTGTTTCAAATCAGACTTATGGATAGATAAACCACTTTAGGTAGCTGGGCTGAATATTTACTTTGGGAGCTTATGAAAAGAAATCTACAGGCTTCAAGTCAAATCTTTTGATCAAGCTCTCATCTTCATACCTTCTAAAAAGGAGAAAGAGAGAGATGTAAAAGTGAGGACCACATGATTTATCAAGGGAAAAAATATTCTAGAGAAAAATCCCTGAGCCATCCATCAAAGGAGCTCTTTTACACCCCTCCTAGTTTTTTTAAGGACAAAGCATAAGAGCTAGTTTGTTTGTTAGGCAAACCTTGACCTATGACCCTACCTGCCACGATCTTCTCCGCCATCTTTTTGCTTCGTTCACCTTGATTCTGAGCTCAGTTTTTTTGCAGGCTGCTAATGACCAACTTGTATGGTTGTTTATTATGCTCTTGTCAGTTATGTTACTGAGACTGTGCTATGCCAGGATACTGCAATCGAGGACCTGTGGTCCCAGGCACACTGTCAGTGCCATGAGCTCACTTCCCTGCAGCCTATTGTTTCCAGATATATTTCCTCTCCTCTTAGACTTGAACACACCGTGTTTACTGTTCCTAAGCCTAACCCATGGAAAAGATCAGTATTCCGACTGTCTCATGGAGGCCTTGGTGCTGGTAATTGACCCACGAATAGGCCTTGAGAGCCTTGATATCTCCAGGTTTCACCATCACGTCTGCTGACATCCTGCTTGCTTATTAAATACAGTAAGGTAAGACATATATATTGCAGAGATATATAACATACTGCTGTGTACATATAAGTCTATTTCAGACATGTAGAAAACCAGTCTCCAAACTAAACCTCTGATCAAGCTCTCAGACACATTATAAAGTCTAATATAGAAGATTTTGCCCTATGAAAGGAGTGGTTTTCTTCATCTTCTACTCATATAGAAAGCCAAATTATTTAACTGCCAAAGGCAGTTAAAATCTTTAAAAAAAGTCTGTAAATGTGAGCTTTCCCTTCCCATAAAATATGACACACAAAACCTTTTCCAGAAATCACCATTCATTTATACAGTATTTTCCTTTTCTTTCTATGCTTCTGCCAAAAGTTCAAATAAGGGAGGACCCAATCTTCCACCGGTCAGATCTGTGAGCAACAGTCATCATACTTAAGTACAAATTTTGCTATACTGTAATTTCTTGGCCGGTTACTCAGTTACCTCCAAATAAAGTAACTGAGTTCCAGTTATGACATCCCATTTTCAAAAATACCTTAAACAGGGAAGAAACATAAATTTTCAAGAAAGCTCTGTTACACCTGTTACAGCATGATTATAGCACTTCAGATATCAGAGACAGAAGAAGATCTCTGTGTTCATCCACTATCAATAAAAAATTGATCTCCACATTATATGCTCATCTGTAACACATACAGCACTGGAAGGAAGATCCCATGAGTACAGAGCCTCAGGCTCTGCCACTGCCCTTTACCCTTCCTTGAGCACATTAAGTGCCATGTTTTCCCTTTCGTTGCTCTCCTTTTATCTACTCTTCTAAACCTCTTTGTTCCTCTGTTTGGTTTTCATCTATTCTGAGCTGCCGCTATGGTCCTGAATGGTGATGAGCCAATAAAGTATTCTAACTCAGAAGGTTATTTTGCAGCTATATTTCTTAGCATAACACAGTCATCCTGCATTTATATGGGGAATCTCTGCATCCAGGTACCACGTCAAGGGCAATTAACTCAGTGGCTTGCAAGTACCCTGGATGTGTGAGGGATTGCAGACATGGGTCAACACTGCCACATGGACAGAGACTGATAACGCAACACCCTTCTGACTCATGCTGCTGATTCTCACCCTCTCCCTGCCTTCTTAATGTCCTGCTGGTGCTGTGCTTCTGCTGCTTCAGCCCTAGCTCTCTCACTGTCACCGCGCAGGGGCATTCCCAGTCCCATCCCTGCTCTGCTGGCTTCCCAGGTCAGGCTGTCGGCATTTCTGATTCCTTCCTCGACCTGACTGTGCCAGTTACCTCTTTCAACAAAAATATATGTACAGTTATATTAGCTCTGTTTTGTTTTGTTTTGTTTTTCAGAACCAGAAGGAAAAAAATTAAAACCCTAGGACTAAAGTGACTCTTCAAGGTCACTGAGTCCACTTCCCCCCACTTAAGGGCACTTGTAGACTATACAGTAAGTCCAGAAGCGGTTATGTGAATGCTCATGTTTGCACTATGAAGGCATAGTACAAAATAACTGTTAACAGTCAGCAAAATAATAAAACATTTAATCAGAGAAAACAATAATGCATTTTGTCAAAGAAAGCAAAAATCTCAGGAAATAAAGCCTTCAGAGGAAATAATACAGAGTTTTAAAACGCATTTTATTTTTCTCCTTAATAGGAAAATAGTAAGGCAGAAGGGTTGAATTTGAACAAATAATATACTGCATACATCATGTATCATGTGTATCACCATTAACACGGAAAAGAAAAAAGGTCAGATTTCTTTCACAAGCTTCATGAAAATTTGGCTTGAAAGGACCCAAAGAAACTCAAGAAAAAAAATTTAATTTTTGGTTGGTATCTCTGCTCCAGGACAGCAAATCAAGAATATTTAGGTGCTGCATTACTGTATGGTACTTTAGCCCCACGAAATTACATTTTAAACCTTTGAAAACAAAAGCTATTTTTTATTTTTCTTAGTTCCTTAATAATTTCCTCTGTAACTGATAGAGATAAAGAAGTTGTTTTTTTCCATAGACAGGGTAGAACTCTTGTTTACCCTTTCCACTTTATAATCACTCATAGTGATCCATCTTCTAGAACAAACACAAACAAGATGCATTCAGCAATTTTTCCCATCACTGCAACTCTTGGCAGAATAGAGATTAAAAAAAAATTAAATTCAGAGAAGGTGAAACTGGTGCTGATCAACTGGTGGGAACAACGTGACGAAATGGGAAAGATGAAGCTTTTTCAAACTGCATAGTGAGCTGTAACAATGCTGCTGATATGCTGGTACTGGTTTTCTCTGCTCAAGTGAACGTTATTATTTCTTGTAAGAGATACAAACTATCGAGGCTATCAGATCTGCTGGTGCTGCTATAATATCAGACAAGCACATGGATTTTATTTATATATATGTACATATGGCTAGTAGCTGAAGATATTCTAAGGTTATTCTTCCATTTATTACCTCAATACAGAGCTCCTGCTTGTAGACCAGATAACTTTATGGGAAAGTCCAGAGAATTTAACAAGGGTGAAACAGTATAAATTTACTGAAATATCATTTCCCTTACATAGAGGATTATAGTCTTTCAAAAATTCTGTGTGTGTAATTCTTTATTATAAAAATTTATAGAGTGTTAAAAGTCTCAGGAGAGATTTGTGTTCTCTGCTAAGCTTTACAGAAATGTCCCATAAATATAAGCTGCCTCTAAAGGCATGTGTAGAGTGATTGCAACAGTGATGTTTTTTCCAGGAAGCATGTTACCACTGTCTTCTTAGGTTGTATGTGTTCATCTTTAGCTGCAATGCTGCTATCTAGATATTCCAGGTGCTTGCTGCTTTGGAAGAAGTCTCCTATCTTGTTAAACATCCTGGAAATTAGCACCTGCACCAAACAAAGACCAAGGACTGAAGAGAGGGTGTTGTTGATAAAGAAGAGGCAGTTCTGCCACCCTCTTGTTAGGCATTATTTTAATGACATTCTCAGCACCCCCTAAGCCTGGTTATTTCAACGGACTACTCCCTAAGAGAATTTTAGGTAAAGATTTCACAGGTCTTGTATTTTAGACTGGAACGGGAGATATTTAAGATCACCTCTGGCCCTGAATCTATCTATAAAGGTAGTATAAATATAGATTGACTGAAGAATATCTAAATGGGGTGGATGGTTGTTTCACTTTACTGAGGAAATATTGGGTTATGGTAGCACTCAGGTCACAGTGAGCATATACTACAGGCCACAGGAGGCTGCGAGCCTGGAGATGCGAGCACCAGCCACTCTCACTGCCCCCCTCAACGGGAGCTGCGGAAAAATAAGATGGAAAAGCTTGTGGGTCAAGATAAAGACAGGGAGATCACTGACAAATCACCATCATGGGCAAAACAGGCTTCACTTGGGGAAAATAAATTTATTAACAGTTAAATATAGAGTTGGATGGTGATAAGTAAAGACAAGCTAAAACAACACGTTGTCCCTTCCCCCTGAGCAACACAGAGAGGAGTGGGGGGCTACAGTCAGACCGTAACAGTTCCTCTCAGCCACTTCTTCCTCCCCCAGACTTTTTCTCTACTCCAGCATGCATCCTTTCCAGCGGCTACAGTTCTTCTGGGTAGAGTCCTTCTCTGCTCCAACATGGGATCTCCTAGGCTGCAGCTTCCTTCAGGGCACATCCACTTGTGCCGGTGTGGGGTCCGCCATGGGCTGTAGAGGGTATCTGCTCCACTGTGATCTCTGCCGTGGGAGGCAGGGGAATCTATGCTCAGGCTCCTGGAGCACCTCCTCCTGCTTCTCTAACTTTGGTGTTTAAAGGATTGTTTCTCACGCTTCCCCCACACTTCACTGCTGTGCATTGTTTTTTACCATTTCTTAAATATGTTCTCCCAGAGACACCACAAGCTCCTCTGACAGGCTCAGCTGTGTCCTGCAGTGAGTCCATTTTGGAGCTACCTGGAACTGCCTGTGTCTGGCACAGGGCAGGTCCTGGCTTCTGCTCACAGAGGCCAGCCCTGTGACTCCCACCATTACCAAAACCTTGCCACCTGCATCCAATGAAAGAAATTATAAGATAAATTTATTGCAAATATAATTATATAAAGTCACGCATACACTGTTCCCAAAACCACTGTGACTTCTAACCTTCTCATCTACTTGCCTAACACTGATGAGCTGAACACATTCAGACATTTAAGAATAGAGAGAATTGCAGGGACTGAACAGAGAATTGTGATACTTCTGGTTGGCATAATATTAAGAAATTGTTTTGCTTTTCCACTGCATTTTTAGATTAATATAACCTCTTAAAATCTACAATGCATGAAAAAAAGAATGGTCTAACATAGACATCTTTTAGAAGTCAATATGTTTTATCAGTTAAAAGTTGGTGCAGACCTAACATCAAGATGTTTGCTTTTTTTTTTCTTGGTAATACATCTAGATATGGAGCTGAAACAAACTGCCCTAAAGTGCAAGGGGCTGAATTGTGTGCTAATCGAAAATATAACAAGATGATTGCAGCACTGATTGTCATAGCAACTGGAACATAACAGACATGAAATATTTTGACATTATTCTGAGGCATAGGCTCTGTACTTATCAACTTGCTGACACAGTATGAAGCAAGCACTCACACTTAGCAGGGCTACCAGCCAGTGTAGCAGTGGGGAATGAAAGGTGATGGGAAATTTTTTAGGACTTAATTGGAACAGCCAAAAGTCCTGGGATGTGAATTATATTCAGCCTATTAGAAAAAATAGATTATTAGAAACCCCATTCCACATAAGAAGATAGGAATGTAGAGAGAAAACTAGAAATAATGCTTGTCTGAGCATTCATATCAGGCCAATAGTGTGACAGAACAACATGTTGTCTCCATGGTCTAGGGAATGGATGAAGCAAAATTGGCTCAAAGCCTGCCAGCACACATGGGTCTGGAAACCTTCCTGCAGTAGCCCCACACACCACCTCTCTCAGCCTGGTCCTTTGCCTTTGCAGATGAGTTCACCTGCTATGAGTGTAAGCAGCAGAAGGGAGTAACAGGTGAAAAGAGAGTTGTGTATGGAAGGACCAAGAACAAGCCTTATGAGGAGCGGCTGAGGGAACTGGGGTTGTTTATCCTGGAGAAAAGGAGGCTGAGGGGAGACCTTATCGCTCTCTACAACTACCTGAAAGGAGGTTGTAGCGAGGTAGGTGTCGGTCTCTTCCCAAGAAACAAGCAATAGGATGAGAGGAAACGGCCTCCAGTTGCTCCAGGGGAGGTTTAGATTAGATATTAGGAAAAATTTCTTCACCGGAAGGGTCATCAAGCATTGGAACAGGCTGCCCAGGGAAGTGGTTGAGTCACCATCCTTGGAGGTATCTAAAAGATGCGTAGGTGTGGTGCTTAGGGACATGGTTTAGTGGTGGACTTGGCAGTGCTAGGTTAACAGTTGGACTTGATGATCTTAAAGGTCTTTCCCAACCTAAACAATTCTATGATTCTGTGACCTGATTAACCTTTTTGCAGTGAAGTTTTAGACTGCTTCTCCAATTCTGCTGTTGCACACACGAGCATTGTCCTACAGCCCTCCTCTGCTTTAAAAAACCAGAGAAGTGTAGGAGCCATCTATAAACTGTGAAAGGAGCTTTTCTAGAAAGAACAGGAGATTACTGTGACAGAGTTAATGCTGGTCATATATTGTACTATTTGGTTATATAGATAAGTGCCCCAAAATAAGTTAATAGCACTATATTTGGGCTCTTAAATAAGTTTAGCCTGGTTTTCAAGAATGCTGAGGAATGTGCCTTCTGTGAGGAATCCCATTGCCTTTACTCAGCAAGAAGAACACAAACATTTCATTTCTGAAAAAGGTAAGCTTGTAAGGTGCCTTAACATGCAAAAAATGTTTGGAGAACCTGCAAACTTGCAAACTTCTATCTAGATTTTCAATGAAGCTATGGTTTGGCCTTAACATAATTAGTTATGTTAGTAAAGTGACAAGAGGAGCTGTATATTCATTTAGTTCTGAGTTATATTAGTTATCATAATTAAAAATAGTGTACAGGTAATGTAAGCAATTGGATGACAAAAATTTAACATTTAAGAGGTTACCTTGCTTGCCCACGTCACATTTATGCACAAATTTTTAAGGCAGATTCCTTCATGTCCAAAAATTTTCTTGTTTCAACTTCCCAGGGGACCAAGCACCAGCAGTTTAGTGTAGTAAAAACCTGACCATATTAAATTTTTGCCGTTACAAGCACAAGAGTCAGGAAAGGAAAATAGCTGTTTTACTCCACCATGCCAAGAATCATTGTTCAGCAAGATCTCTTCCATTAATTTCTGACAAGATCAGAAGAGCTTAAACAGATATTAAAATAATAGTGCAGACTACAACATTGTTATTAATAGTAGCAGTCACCTTCCCCAAAGAAAAAAATTCTGAATAAGAGCCAATTTACAGATATATACTTATATATATATATTAGCTGGAACAAAAACTTGGGACTTCTCCATGTGTCAAGTCTCATTCATTTTAATTCACAACAGAAATGTTGCAGATGGTGTCTTTAAAATAGAACTGGCAAATTCTGTTGTTTCACTTGAGGTGCATTGAAGTGGTGCAATACTTTATGGGAAAGCTGAAAATGTTATTCTAGATTAGACTAAGGAAGATTGTATTAACTCCTCAAATGTAATAGTCTCTTTTTTAGGCAGCTGAGGACCTAGTTATGAGGTACTGTGTTCAACACCTCCACCACTTGTATTTTGTGTAACAATGCAAAGAGTACAAAATAGTGTCAACTCATAAATTTCCAAGTTCCAGTCTTTTCTGGATCTGTTTATCAAAGATATGGAGCTGAACCTAGAAAATAATTCAAAAAAAGAAGTCTCATTGTCATCAATGTGGGTATGTTCATGAGGTCAACAAACCCAATGTGTGGTATGTTCCCTAAAATAAAATACTTCAGAAATATAAACTAGAATAACAGTACAAATACGTAATTTAGATATAAGCACTCATTTGTCACATTTTAACATGTCTTGAAAAGTTATGTCACCTGAGAAAATTGAGGGAGAGAAAGTCTATCATGTACCTTCTGAGGCAATACAAGTGCTTTTTGTATTTTAAGTTGAAAGAAAAAAACCTTACATTATTTCTAACTTTAATGTGAAGTTATGGCTCAGGGGATTTGCAAGTAGATGAATTTAAAATTGAGGTTTTATTTCACAAAGCAGAAAACTGGTTGTGTAGATACAGCACAGGTTTCTGCAAGCTGTTCCTCTAATAGATCTCCATTAGCAAGGGACTACACATCAGAAGTTACTTCAGTCACAGCCACTGAAAGCCTGATTTTTTTGTTTTGTTCAAAACTACCATTTAACACTATCAGCTGATGTACTGATGATGTAGATAGGTCTCTGTAATAGTCCGAGACTAGACAGTGGAACAATAATGGACTTTCAAGAACAATTTCAGGCTAATTAAAATCAGTGATATGATGATAAAAATTTTATATCCTAACATCAATTCTCTTACCATAAATATAATAAAATAATACTAATGTATGACAAAAAATGAGTCTAGCTTTAGAGTTACAGACACTGCTCAGGTATAAGCTTGTGCAGGCACGGAGTTCCACTGCGCAATAGTAACATAGTGAGCAGATAAACCACTGTTTCTAGTAACGTAAAAAAATCCTGAAATAGAAAGGTATTATTATTATAGAAGAGCTGGGCAAACTCAACAAGGAGTGTTGCAGCATCTCCTGATTTAAATATGTACGAATATTTTAAAATTAAGAAGTCACAGATGCAACTCCCCATTCTTTGCAGTACCCCCTAATCAAATCAGTTGCATTGAATACTCTTTCTGCAGTTGTCCTCTCTTGCTATTCACTCTGCTCCTCATTCCAAGCCCACCCTGAGACTCAAAGGTTCAGCTGCTCAGTGACAAGCTACCCCTGCCTGACCCATGGTCTGTTCCCTCTCGTGCCTCCGGCAGGTACCACACTCGTCACTGCCCATGGAGAAGCTGGACCTGACCCTGGAGGTGTTCTGCTCACTTGACTATCAGGGCAGTGTGATAGCTTGGTAGCATGGCTCTCAGCAGCTGCTGACAAAAGCAGATGTGGCACCCAGCTGCCCAGTTCCAAAGATATCAACCACAATTCTGCTAAGTTATGTATCTGTTGTATCACACATTCTTCTATTGCTTATTCTCTTCTATCATGCATTGTATATTCAATTCTATTTGCTTATCCATACACTATATATGCATTGATATTCTCATCATTAGCAGCATCGCATTTTGCAGTCATTCAATACATCCTTAGATGCTGCCTTTTGTCATTTCTTTGTTTAGAAATTTTCTTCATATAACACTACAGGTATTTTCTACAATCTGCTTCTGAGTCAGTTACCTCCACAAGTTCCATATTAATTCAGTTGCACAGCTACAATAATTTGAGATCAAATCTTTCAGGTTGGCATAACATTTCTTTAGCTTAAAGAATAAATTTTATTTGCTTTTCAAAAGAGATCGTTTAGAGTTCTTTTCCTCCTTAAAACAAATATATAAATAATGCAGTGCTTCTACTAAATACGGATTTATACTAAATATGGGACTGTATGTGTTGAATAACTAGCTATAAACACAAGCATACCATTTTGTAATGTTATTAAAACTGTTTTGAATTGTTTTCATTCAGTTTCCATACAGGAGAGAAAATACTATATTGTACTTTTCATTCTGAACTCTAGGCTATTTTGAACATATTGAGGGTTTAAAGATGGTCTGGGTCTCCTTAAAGACCTGTGAATCTTCACTAAGTATGGGTTTCTCCCTTTTGTGCCATGTGGTATGTTTACTTTTCCTTCCAATGCACTTTTCCCTTCCTGATATCAAAACCATCTCCGTGACTCTGCTGCTACCAGTGTCAGGTAACTCTCAATCTGTAGCTAATCTTATTCAAAGAGGAGCTGAGAACCTCAAAATCTTTCTAATGCCAAAGGGAACACCACTTGCTTCAGGGAAGTCACATTTGAATGTATAAACACAGTTTAAAGATCCGATTTTTAAGAACATAGGAGAGAAATGTTTTGCATAACTCTGTATGCAATCTCTTTGGTGAGTAAAAAAGACATCTGTTTTACCCAAAGACCTTTTTTTTTGCTGTAACCATACATATCTAAAACATTTTGCTTTTTTTCTTTCATAAAGCAAAGATAAACAGTCTCTGAGCTGTTTTCTAAAACAATGGTGGACTGTACTCTCACCAACTGTTTATTCTCTTTTAAAACCCTACCAGAGTTTTAGGTTCAGATGTAGTTCAAGCAAACAGAAGGGGAAAATAATACATGAACTATCCATTTTTTGTCTATATTCAATTAAAGTTGTCTTGAATAGTCTAGTCATAAGAAATATTTTGTGTTGCAAAACAATATCCTTCAAGGTAAACCTTGAATTTATTAAGAATATAATCGAGTTTTATACCTTTTTCACTATTCAGTCTGTAATCTACCACTCTTTTAGGCTGTAAGAACAATTAATTATAATTCAACAATACGATTAAAAAGGTCTTGACTGTTATTGGATTTTTTCAGTCAGCTCATCTTTTAAAGTAAATTCATGTTCATAAAACCTAATGTTTGTTGCAGTCTAGAATGAAATTCTTCTGACAGTTATTTTAAGAAAAGCTAAAGTAAAAGTTGCAAAAATTATGTTTATAAATAACATGTAATAAGAAAAATTGCACAAATCAAAGAATTCATAAATGTTTGATAAATTCAGGTTAACAGCCTTAATTGTGGATGGAGAAATAACAATTATTCAGGGTTTCCCTTTTCTTTAGGTTGACATGTGTTTAGATCTAGTTTACTAATTATGCATGATACTGGGGTATATTGACTTTTGTCCAATAACTACACCTTTAGATTAAGCCAATACTGCAACCATTTCCCTTTCAAAAATGACTTGGCTCCTTGAATTTGGATTCAATAGAAAGCAAAATAGGAAAATTAATACTTAGTCTTCCATTAACTTTTTTGGATATTTAGATACCTGACAGAATTACATCTAGACAGAACATAACATAGAAAATGGTTATAATGATGAATGGTAATATTTCCCCCAAACTCCTCTTTATTTGTATATTTCACCTGATAGTGACCATTGGCAAAAATAGTTGACGATTCTAAGAGACATGTCCTCTCTGTCATCTGTGATACTTCGAAAACCCCACTTATCTTTGGCTAAAAATACAAATCTAGCCCCAGAATCTGACTACAGAAGGTCCAGTTAGGGCCTTCAGACACTAAAAGGACACAATTTGATCTTACATCAGCTATTCGCACTAGGACAAAACCACAAAATTCAGCAATAACTGCCTGGTAAATCCTCAGGCAGGAGAAACTACAAATCAGCAGTGAATGCCTTTGCCCTTCTGTGCCACCAGAAACCTCCCATCTAAGAGAGCCCTACAGTCAGACAATATCTTGTTGGTTAATTGACCAGATTTCCTACTTTTGCCACATCCTCACAGTCTATTTTCTGGGAGTTTCAACAGGAGCAAGGGAACCCTGACAATATCACCTTCTAGGACTATGAGCAATGCTCAGCTCTCAAAGTTAATTTTAGGCGCTCTGAAGACTCACATTTGTGTAGATGCACTTGTTATATTTGACTCATGTTTGAAAGCTAAATTGACTTTAAAATAAGAGAAGGCTATATATATATATACAGCAATTACAGGATTTGAAAAGCTTGTTAGAATAACAAAATGTAAAAAAAAAATTAAAAATTATATGACTATAAAATATTCAAATCTAATAATTCTCCCTTTATTTGTGCTGTAACCAGCATTCGAGCAGTTACAAGACAGCAAAGCATCCATATAATTCCAGAACTGCTGCCACTTAAATTTTGAGACCAAGTTATCTAAGACAGGAAGAAATCTAGTAACCTCAAAGTGAGGATGGTCTGTGACATGATTTGCTGTGTCAGGGGAAGTCAGAGAACACATAACACAGCTGTCCCATTCCCAGGCAGCCAGAAAAGCATTACTACATGTAATGACCTCAGAGTAAAAGCTGGGTCACTAGTATTACTGGCCTATTTCTTACCTCACATACATAACAGTAAGCTTTTTATAATAAGTTTTAGACAACCAAAATAAAAAGGGTTTCTATGACAATTCCTCTTATAAGAAACATTATTGTTAACTGTGTGTGTATGTCCCCTGAAAACGAGTTTTAGAAGAGAAATTTAGATGGAGAGAAAATTCTGAAACTGGCATTTGCCTGACAGTGGTCTTAAGGAATAGATAAAATAACTTCAGCTCCCACCCAAGGCATGCTTTAAGTGCTGAATCCAACTATCAGCAGTCACTCGCATTACAGCTGATTAAAAATAAAATAAAACAAAACACTGGGGTTGCAGTTCTTTCTTTGGGTGACTTTTTCAAATTAAGGCAGAATAATTTCAAGATTCATTACTTTTTTTCTGCGTCTAGGTATAAAAAAATATCTAAAATATCAAATATCACATATTTTAATGCATTGAGTTTACCAGTATCACCAGGAAGTGAGGACTGCAATTTGAGTGAATGATGCTAGGTATATCACAATTATCATTTCACTTTGGATTATGCTTTTACTAATTCACATTTAAAAAAAATAAAAATCTGCCTACAAAACCACTAAAGCAAAACCTTCCATTCATAATGCAGTCCTCCACTTCCTAATTTCCCTTTATGAACTGAGTACACAGTTGCAGAAATGTAACAGGGAGCAGAACTTGATCTCAGCTCTGGCTGGCAGCATCTCATGTAATCTGTTTCAGGAAATCTTCATTTCTGTAAGAATAGAAGACGTTGTTAGGTCAAAAATGATTAATGGTCTGAAAGTAGCAGTACCAAAATAATGAGCATTGGAATGCCTGACTTCTACATGTGGCATCCTCTGGCCTCCTTTAGGCAAAAAAAGAGATCTCTATGGAAGAAATGCTATTGCTGTTTCCCTCTCCAAGCTCAGGCTCTCAAAGTGTACTGCCAAGACACATCTGCCTCTGCCTTGGAATTCCCAGCCTCAGACTTCCTCCTGAAGATCACGATTTTATCCTTTCTTTAAATAATAAATGTTATAATTCTTCTCAGATTTTAGTCCAATAGGTTGCCACTACACCTCCATCATCCATCTGCAACTCAGCTCCAAAGTAAAAGCATTTACCCACGATGTGGGAGATCTGTGGATATTCAAGCCCGTGTATACAGAATCACTCTGACTGGATCATGGGCCATTTAGCTCTTCCATATCAAACACTGATGGAAAGAACAACATGTGTCCTTGGACAGAAGGTTGCTGGTTTGTACGGGAATGCTTCAGAATAGGTTACTGGAACAGTTTTGTTGGATTTTGTTAAATACTTTCAGGCAAAGATATAATTGAAAGCTATGTCTCTGTGTAAGTGCACTAATACATTTACGAGCCCCATTTTGATAGAGTTAATAGCAACTGCATTGTCAGTGCATTGATCTGTTGACTGTATTTGAGATACTCTTACCAGCTGAAGGTGTCTAAGCTACACAAGATTAGGTACTGGTTCAGCAATGACTTTAAGAATCATTACTCTTTGAAAGAGTTTAAAGGGTTAAGCAACGGAATGTACTTCAAGTTCTTAGTAAGATGCCACCAACATTTATTTTGTGTATGCATTTACAAATATTTCTGTAAACTACATTTTTATATTTTTTCTTGGAATTTTGTATACTTTGCTTAACACTAAGGTGTTCTATTATGAAAATTGTTATTATCATAATGTGCACAAATATGAAACAATTAAGCATTTTTACAAAACAAATAAATTTTAATTAAGATTTTGTCTAAACACTTTCATAGATTCACAGAAATTCCAATCTCTCAGGGAATATTACCCCCAAAAGAGGATGTTTAAGAAAAAAAATAGTGGAAGAAGCACAGAGAAGAAAGTTGAAATAAAAAGACGAGAAAGTCTGTACCAAAGCTCAAACAATATCAAGCATAACTTCTATTCACAATCAAATTTGTATGCTATAAATGAATGTTGTGTTTAGTAACAAGATGGGTTTGATAGAATATCTGCTTAGATTAAGTAGAAGAAAATAGATTAGGTAGGCACTTGGATAGCAAGAGTATACCTATTGAGAACTTTTTTTCATAACTTACCAGTTTTAAAGACAATTTGAGAAGCCTACTATTTTGGTTAAAAGAAGTTTCTGCATTCTGTATTACTTAATATAAAACAAATGGACCTGTTGTTCATACTTTCAAAGGCTATCTTACAACAAAACTAAATTTTATTGCCATTGTATAGCTAATTTCTCTAAATGATGCTGATCTGGATATCTCTCATTAAGGACACCCATAGTTCAATAAATGATCTAGTCTGTGAATTGAAGGTCCTAGTTTAATTATACATTCAATGTTTGAAATTAGAAAGGGTCTCCTAATTTCCTTCACTGTGATCAGAAACTTCCTTCACATCCTCTGTGATGCTTTCACAGTTTTCACAGGAAAAGATACTTTGGAATCTACCCATAGTTAAATATATATATATCAGATGAGGTATGTATGAAATACACAAGCTAAATGATCTAATTCTAGAATTTTTCATAGGTCTTACCAAAACACAATGCACAAGCTTTATATAATGATTCACCTTTTCTTACTCAGGTAGACTATAGGAGTAAAAGTTGCAACATGATCCTTAATTGCTACCATTTAATTTAATTCTTTATGTTAAAATAAATTGGCTCTGTTCCTGGTTCATGTTCTCAGAGAGGCTAATTTTAACTCTTCCTCATAAACAAAAAAGGTAATAACAATTTGTCTTTACAGCAATTCCCAGTGCTCACGGGTAATGTAGATTTGAATGTGGGAGGTTTTTTGTATGTGAAAATTTTACAAAAACATTCTGTGAAATACTTTAAGCGATATGCATATAATGATTTCAGATTATCTCCTCTATCCCATTATTTCAAAAGATCACTTGCTTATGACTGTGTATATACAAAGCTCTATTACTGTTACTGCTACTATTAATAATACTATTTCTTCCAATTCAATTTTATGAGTGGAATAATTCTACTTGCTTTGACTAGCATGCAGGTCTGGTCAGCAATTACTAGAGTTATCTTCCCATCTTTGTATTTAATTTTGCATTACTCTCCTGTGCTTAATTTCCACCCCCCCTTCTTTACTTTGTTTGCCTTAGAGACTATTTTACTAAGTAAATCAATAACTCCACAGTTCTCATTCATCTCATTTATTAATGGGCTTACTTTCCCATTTTGTTCCCATCTGTCTTTTTTTTTTTTTTAGTTTCTCTATAGCCTTTTATGCAGACTGATATCTGCAAACCTGTGCAAAATTAGATGGCTTTGCTGAATCATCAGAGCAGTGTTACAGAGGACTACCCATCAGTGCAGGATCCTATGAATAGTTTTAGGAACTGTGTTAATATTGATGTGGAAACCAAAATAAGCATGGTGAAAACACACATATGAAGCTTATGCAGAGCATTTCTAGAGCCAGGCACTATATTTATCAACATTTTCTCTCGAAGGCAACCAGTAGCACCACAAAGCATAGCAGCTTTAAGGGCAGGCACTCCATAGCTGAATACATATTGACTGATGTGTTTGCTGCTACCCTGCATTCTCTTGACAGTCTGCTAGGAATTTGATGCACCATCTGAAAATGCTCCAGGAAATCTGAGAAAGTGTTAATTCTTAAATCACAAATTTGACATCTGCGGGAAGTGCTGTTCATCCTTCTGGTGAACGTAACTTGACTTTCTTGCTTGGATGAGCTCAACATCTCTGTGTTCAGCAAATCATTTTCTTCTAATATTGAAAGATGATGTATGTGTTCCAAACATTTTACTCAAGCAACAGTTCAAGAAACATCACTACTTTTTTGAGAAGTTGAATTTATCTGAATTAAAGGCAATTTAATTTATCTGAATTAAAGGCAATTTTAGCTATCAAGAAGGTCAAGCTATGTGATCAACACAGCAAGTCTTTCAAGGGAAAACTGTCTTTAAATTCTACTCTGTTCTGTGCTCTGGATAAATTTTGAAATAACCAATGCTGTGACTAAACTGAATAAGCCTAAACAAATAATCCAATGCAGTATTCTGCATGAAAAGGACAATTGGCTACATCATTATGTAACCCCTGAAATAGTTTTGCTCTTTAAAGTTAATTTTTAAGGGCTTTTTGAACATTAAGCATGGCTGGTAAATCGTGTAGCCCTCAGAGGGCAGAAGAAGCCCCTACATGAAACAGTCATGTTGTTTCAGTAATGACTGTAAAAAGAGTTTATGAACAATAAAGAAATTAATTTCAGAAAATGGAAAGTCTTTTTAGGAGTAGTGGTAGCTCTTACCAGTGTAAGAAAAGATAATACAATCATCCATGATGTTTACATTTTCCTTATCTTATGCCTACCAGAGTGGTGTGATCCCCAAGTTCACCACACTGTCATGGTGAGTTTTGTGGACAATGTATATAGCCTGTATACAGCTAAAATTAGTGGAACATGAAAGTGTTGAGATCTTTGGTTGGTTTGTTGGTTTCTTTGTTTTTAAATGAAGTATGCTACAGATACTTACTAAATGTGATGAACACATCCATGTAATTATAAATTTGAAATACTCTTTAACTCACTGGCCTCAATTCTGCATACCACTCACTTGTTCTGGAAGATACATCAAGAGACGAGCTGAAAGGCAAGAAAAGGGCTCTTGCCTACATTCAACCTAAGTGTCTAAGAATGTCTGCAGCCCAAGGTAAGGGATAGGAAAATGGAATTAAAACAACTTTACCTACGTTATATAAAGCACTATTAAAACATAAAGAAGACATTAATGACAGATTTTAAAAACTCAGTGCTTATATTCAAAGAAAACTGAAAATTGCAATTTTGTTAGTGTTGTTCTGAAAAATAAACACAAATGACATAGGGATCTTAGATTTAGGCAAAGGCAAATTCTACTAGTCTTAAGTAATTACTTACTCGAGAGGATAACAGTGATTTCAGTGAAAGCCAGTGAACAGAAATAACTACTTTCCAAAAAAAAAAAAAAGCTAGACTAGAAAGAAATCTACACTAGATTGGCCCTCAAATATAAAATCTCTTAAACTTTAAAACTGCTGTCAACAATCCTGAAATGTTTTCTGAATTTCTTGGTTTCTTTATTTTCTTTACATTCAAAGCAACAGAAGAATGAAAGAAGCTATCTTAATAGAAAATCAGTACTTAAAGTGCAGAGTAATAAATTTATGTATTGACAAAGAGAGTTAGTGGCGAAGCCATGCTAATCGGGTTAATATTGCCTATAGACAGAAAAGATGAATATAGAGTAATACAGTGCATTAAAACCAAGGAGTTACTAGAACCACTTGTGTAACTTCATTCATTTCTTTTTTCTTACTTGTTTAGCAAAATAAAACATTACTCAGAAAGCAAAGCCTATGAAACATGAAGTATTTTTGTGCATCGCACATAGCCAAAATCTACTTGCTAATGAACTGCTGATATTTAACCTGTTCTTTTATTTACCATGCCTTTAGCTAGCCCTACACGTAGCTGGCCCTACATCTTCTCCTGCTATTAGAATGTTGCCTCCTGCTAGCGGGGGTGCACAGAAGCTCCTTCACCTCTGTGAAGGTAATTACAGGATTTTGGTCTCCAGAGCAACTAATCAATGTTCTACTAGTTTTCTGGACCACTTGATTCTGCTTTTAAAAAAATGGAAAAATAATTGAAAAAGATTAAAAGAAAAATCTCATTACATGAAACAGTTTCAGAACTTTTATACATCATGAGCAACCACTTTAATAATTCTGAAAGAGCTAATACCGAACATACTGGATTTTTATGGAAAATACTGTGGGTTTCTTAACTGCTTATCACTACCCTGCACATACACACATGGTGATATAAAATCCCAAACCAACAGTATATCTTGATCATTACCATTATATTTCTCTTACTCTGAAAAAAAAAAATCCCATTTTTACCCAATCTTTAAAGTAATATTAAAATGCAACTCTAAACGATAGTGCTGTATCCTCTGCTACAAAATCAGTTCACATTTTGCTACAAATAATATGAAATTAAAATATGTTGAAACATACATTTCATCATAATCACAAGTTTAGGATCTTGAACTATGCTTATTTACATGAGTAGTACTGTATGTGCTTAGGTTCCTCAATAGACACAAGCTAGTGCTCAATGGCTGGTAGCACCAAATACAGAAAACTCATGATCTGAGCTGATCACAACACGGGCATCCTCTTTCTAGACCACAATTTTGAATGGGCCAGAGAAGAAAGAATTAAATGAATGGAGAAGAAAAACTGAGACTAGGTAGGGAAAGATAAAACCTCCCTTTCTACTTCCCTTCCCCATGGATTACAGAAGTAGGAATAGGGATGTGCTCTCTTCACTTTTTCCTTCTCTACTTTTGTGTTACCTCTTTGGCAGATCAAATTCATCCCATTCATGCCACCAATGGATATGGGGAATAAAGTGGCTAGGTTTGGGGGGACATTGTTAGTTATGGAAAGAGAAGAGGTAATGAAGATACTGTGTTTTACTGCTTCAGCAAAACAGAACCTCTGGCTCTCAGATAGTGCTGGAACAGCAGATCTCCAGTTTCTGCCACAGAGGAACTAAATCACAAATGTGAAATGGTCAAACTGCTTCAAAGTATGTCATGTCCTGTCCAGCTACCTGGAGTCAAAAGGGAAGAGTAAATTCTAAAACTGCAATAGATCCAACTTCAGCAAGGTCTGTCACAGCTGATGATTCAGTAAGGGATCATTTCAATTGCCTAAAGGTAGATTTCTACGCTGTTCTAATTGCCCTAAATATCGGAGACATTTGAATGGGCCTGTCGAATATGAGAAACTCATGCCATTTCAGAGTTCAGACAGGATACCTAGGACATCTCCAAGAACAATGAATGCTCCCAATTAGGCAAGTGGATCAAGCCCATAGTGTTTAAATGCATGTCTTGTAAATCAGCAAGTTGAGTAGTCTTTGATATGCACACCCTCCCCAGGTTGTTATGATTCTCCATTGGCTATATCTTTATATCAAAAACCTCATCAGTTCTGTGATGAAAACATATTCTCTTCTGCCTTCCATTTTATATGCATCAGCCCTGGCGATTTATGTACATGCTACTGAACCTCTGAAAAACAAAACATTTTTTGCTTAGAAGAACACACACGATTTTAAAAACCTAACTTCACATAACTGAAGTATGATTTAAACCAAAATCCCAAAGTGAAATTTTCTATATCCCATCCCCAAGTCACAAACTAGAATATTCCAATAGGGAAATGTTTTGGGAAAGGTAGAAACAGGTTAGATCTCCAAAATCTTCTAGGAGGCTCCAAGCTTTTTGCAAGTGCAACAGGAGAGTTGTAGAATTGTTTGGACTGAACATTTTGTTAGTCTCAAAATTGCCTTGTTGGCAAAAAGGAACACAGCTGGAGCTGGCAGCACCCAGAGGTCCTTGCCAGGAAGAGTAAAAAGTTCATGGTTCCTCCTCAGTCTTGGGTTTATTGCAGTACTTTGTATTACCCTGGCCCGCTTCCCTGTCACTGGCTCCCATCCCCGCTTCTGGTGCAACCTTCCCCAGCTCTGGGTGAACATCATGGAGGACCGTCTGTCCTGTGGTGACTGCCGAGTTTATCCAGCCTTGTCCATCTGTGACCATCACAGAGGTTCAGCTCAGGCCAGACAATGGTCCTGTGGCCACCAAGTTGCTGTTAAGAGTAAGCTGGCACCAGCTCCGGCCTAGGCAAGCCCCACTATGTGCTGAGCACTGCCCTGGCAGCCCAAGGTGACGTCTGCCATCATTTTTTAGTAGTGGCAGAATTCCATTTACTGACCAACCGTTTACAGTCATTAAAGAAAGGAGAGCAAGTTACAACATTCGGTTACAAATTTGGCCTTGAATTTTCTTTGGATTCAGAGCTGTTTGGATACAGAGTTTTATGCTGAGTCTCTCAAGATACATCAGGAATAACAAACATTGATGCTGCCTGCATTTATGTGCACTCCTTTGACAGAAACTTCATCTTTTAGAAGGCTGAAGTGATTGCTGACCTCTTCCGCAATGCTCTGCTGCTTCTCTATTCCTGCCTACACTGAGGACTCTTTCTTCCCTAGAAAGGTTATTTAAGCCTAACTTGTTAAGCATTCTCTTTTTCAAACCAGTGGTTTGGTAAATCATTTCAGCACCAAAACCACAACACTCCAGATTAATGAAATGCACAAAGTTTATTCTTGGCCCGTTCACACATAATGTGTGAGTCAGCCTGTGGGATACAGATGGCCACACATGTTGACCTTCTAGAAATAACACACAATAATGCAGTGACCTGAGCTACCACATTTAGTATCAGAGCTCCTTCCTCTCTGTTAGGCCTTTTGAAAGCTTGTGATCACTTAGAATTTACTGGGCAAGAGACAAGGAGGGATGTGAAAATACATGTTAGAGTAGCTTGTTTTTCAGAAGGATGTAAATAGAGGCTCTGAAAAGGAATACGAATTGCTATTGAATTTTAAAAATTGCACCCTTATGTATTCATCTTTCAAAATGGAGGGAAAGAGATTAGGGAAACTAATACTTCTCAAGCTAAACACCAAGTGTCCTGGTTTCGACCATCATGGTTTAAACCCCAGCCAGCAACTAAGCACCACGCAGCCACTTGCTCACTTCTCCCTTGTCCCAGTGGGATGGGGAAGAGAATTAGGAAAAAAAAGTGAAACTCGTGGGTTGAGATAAGAATATATATTATATATATTAATATATATAATAATAACAATGCTAATGCAAATATAATAACAATATTAATAATTGTAATGAAAAGGAATATAACAAAAAAAATTAGACCGAAGAAAAGACAAGTGATACACAATGCAATTGCTCACCATGTGCTGACTGATGCCTGAGCAGTGATCCGCCCCTCCTGGCCAACTCCACCCCATTTATATACTGAGCATGATGTTCTGTGGTATGGAATATCCCTTTGGCTAGTTCAGGTCAGCTGTCCTGGCTAGGGTCCCTCCCAGCTTCTTGCACACCTGCAAGCTACCAGAGCATGGGAACCTGAAAAATCCTTGATTTAGGATAAGCGCTACTTAGCAACAACTAAAACATCACTGTGTTATCAACATTCTTCTCACGCTAAATGCAAAACACATTGTACCAGCTACTAGGAAGAAAATTAACTCTATCCCAGCCAAAACCAGGACACCAAGCCAAGCTTCATTTTTTAAAATAATTTGTGAATTCTGTCAAAGTACATGAAACTGCCTTCTGCTCTTGCTAAGCTGGAATGATATAAAATGTTGAGAAGAGGCTACAGTATAGTAATTTGTACAGGGAAAAGGGGAGGCATTTACTGATCTAAAAGAATGAGCAGATACTGTATCATACATTGATTAACTATAAATAATTGCTCATAGGTATTGTTACTTTTTTAACTGCTGACATGACCTTAGTTTAGGAAAATACCTCCTGGTCTCCTCTGTCCTCTTCCCTTCTGCCACTACCAGCATGTGCACAACAGAATATGAAGCATATTGAAGAAGATAAAAAAGATATGTAGGTAGAAATTTAGCACAGGTTCATTCATATATGATAAGGACGTTAAACTGAGGCAGAGTGAGGATCCCTTTTCCTTGCCAATTCACTACACAATTTTTCTAACTCTTGTTGAATGTAAGGAAAGCTGCGTATACATAAGTAGGCAGTGAAGAAGAAGCAAGCAGTGTCTACCCTCACTATCCAAGTAAGCAAAAACTCTGAAGAAGGGAAAGGATGGAAGCTGGAGGTTTCTGATACCAATAGGAAGGCTTCTGTCTCACCTACTGGGTTAAAACTTCAAAATAGGTGCGCTGCCCTCAGAGCTGAAGAGGACCTAGATATGCCTACAAGCAAAAAACCTGGGCCACCTAACCTTAAACCATGCAAAGGCTACCAGGAAGAAAGGGCAAGTCTCCCTGCATGACTCCCTGCTGCAGTGGACAGAAGCACCAATCCATCACCCTGACCAATTATCTAGAGTGGTTTGCTGCCTTCTGGGGCCAGAATCCAAGACGTTGTGGAGGGACTGCCGAAGCTCATCTGGCCCTTTCGCTACTACCTCTGCTGTCAGTCCGTGTGGACACAAACAATACTGCCAGGAGAAACCTGGACTACAGAGATCTTGGGGCAGTAGTCAAGGTAATGGGGGACCAGGTGGTGTTTTCCTTAATCCTGCCAGTGAGGGGAAAGGGTGTGAGAAGGGCATTAATAAGACAAGTCAGTAATTGGCTGCGGAACTGCTGTTGGCAGCAGGGTTTGGGGTTCCATAACGCTGGAACCCTGTTTGCAGATCAGTGTCTGTTTTGGAGAGATGGGATCCACCTCAATAAGCAGGGCAAAGTTATTTTCGCCAGTAAGATGAATGACATGATAAGGAGGGCTTTAAACTAAGAATGATGGGGGAGGGAGAGAGTAATCAGCACTCCTGTGAGGGAGTAGCAGACAGGACTGCTGAGAAAAGGGATGATGTGACGGGAAGGAATCACAAAATCAACAAAATGGGACTTAAGCAGGATCACCTCCAATATTTGCATGTAAGCAAGGAAGTGCCTGCAAGGCACCATTAGGGAGAAATACCCAAACCCTCTCCAGGAAGTCAACATCCCAGGGTGCCTCTCTAAAGTGCTAGTACACTAAAGCAGGCAATATGGGGAATAAACATGATGAGTTAGAAATCTGTGTGCAGTTGCAGGGCTATGGTCTTGTTGGGATCACAAAGACGTCGTAGGATGGCGTTCATGACTGGAGCATTGCAATGGAGTATACAGGCTCTTTAGGAAGGACCAGATGGGAAGATGAGGAGGCGGAGATGCACTTTATGTGAGAGAATAGCTGGAATGCATATAGCTTTGCCTGGGGATGGATGATGAGCCAACTGAGAGTTTATGGATTAGGATTAAAGAGAGGACAGGTAATGGTAACATTATAGTGGGTGTCTGCTATAGGCCACCTGATTAGGAAGAACAAATAGAACAATACAGACAGATAACAACAGCCTCTCATCCGCAGGCTCTGGTCCTCATGGTGGGGGGTTCAACCATCCCAGTATCTGTTGGAGGGACACCACGTAGGCAATCCAGGAGGTTCCTGGAGTGAATTGGTGAAAAACTCCTCCTCCAAGTGACAGAGGAGCCAACAAGGAGAAGTGTTCTACTGGCCCTCATACTCACAAACAAGGAGGCACTCTGAAGTTAAAAGGAGGTCTTGGCTGCAGAGACCATGAGATGGTGGAGCTCTGGTTCCTGAGGGCAAGGAGGAGGGTGAAAAGCAAGTTCACAACCCTGGACTTCAGAAGAGCAAACTTTAGCCTCTGCAGAGATCTTCTTTGAAGAGTCCCATGGGATAAGGCCTTGGAGGGAAGGAGGGCCCAAGGAAGCTGGTTAATATTCAAGGATCACCTCCTCCAAGTTCAAGAGAGTTCCGTACCAACACAAAATCAGTCAAAAATGCCAGGAGCCTGTGTGGATGAGCAAGGAGCTCCTAGCCAAACTCATACACAAAAAGGAGGCATACAGAGAGTGGAAGCAAGAATGAGTAACCTCAGAGGAGTACTGAAAAGTTGTCCAAGCATGCAGGGATGAAGTTAGGAAAGCTAAAGCCCAGATGGAATTGAATCTGGCCAGGTATGTCAAAGAAAACAAGAGCTTTTATAAGCACAGAGATGACAAAGGGAAGACTAGGGAAAGTGTAGGCCCATTGCTCAATGAGATGGAGACGTGGTTACACAGGGCATGGAAAGGGCCATCCAGGAGGACCTCGTCGGGCTGGAGAAATGGACTGACAGGAACCTTAGGAAGTTCAACAAGGAGAAGTGTGAAGTCCTGCAAAGGGGGAGGAACATCCTCATGCAACCAACAACTCATCTGTGAGGACAGGCTGAGGTAGTTGGGGTTGTTTAGCCTAGAGAAGGCTCTGGGGAGACCTTATTGCAGCCTTCCAGTACTTCAGGGGGGCCTACAAGAAAGACAGGGAGGGACTCTTCTAACAGGGAGTGTAGTGATAAAACAAGGGATAATGGGTTTAAACTGAAAGAGAGCAGATTTAGATTAGATGTAAGGAAGAAATTCTTTGCTGAGAGGGTGGTGAGACACTGGAAAATTTGTGGATGCCCCATCCCTGGAATTGTTCAAGGCCATGTTGGATGGGGCTTTGAGCAACATGGTCTAGTGGAAGATGTCCCATGGCAGGGGGTTGGAACTAGATGATCTTTAAGGTCCTTTCCAACCCAAATCATTCTATGATTCTATATGCTGGGTGCCACCCATCTGGAAAGCAGCTTGGCAGAAAAGGCCCCTGGGGGTCTTGGTGAACACCAAGTTCAGCATGAGCCAGCAATGTGCCTTTGCTGCAAAGAAAGCTAATGGTATCCTGAGCTGCATTAGGCAAAGAGTTACCATCGTGTTGAGGGAGGTGATCCCCACCCTCTCCTCAGCACTGGTGAGGCCAGACCTGGAGTACTGTGTCCCCAATGGGATCCAGTCGTGGTTTAACCCCAGCTGGCAACTAAGCACCACTCAGCCACTTGCTCACTCCCCTCACAGTGGGATGAGGGAGAGCATTGGAAGGGTAAAAGTAAGAAAACCCATAGGTTGAGAAAAAGACAGTTTAATATGAAAGCAAATGCCACATGCGCAAAGCATGTGCCATTTTGCCAAAGCAAAATAAGGAATTCTTTCACTACTTCCCATCATCAGGCAGGTGTTCAGCCATCTCAGGGAGAGCAGGGCTCCATCATGCGTAATAGTTACGTGGGAAGGCAAATGGCGTCACTCCGAACTTCCTCCCCTTTCTTCTGCTCCTCCCAGCTTTATATGCTGAGTATGATGTCATATGGTACGGAATATCTCTTTGGTCAGTTGGGGTCAGCTGTCCCAGCTCCCGACTTCTTGTGTACCCCAGCCTACTCACTAGTGGGGTAGGGTGAGAAGCAGAAAATGCCTTGACTCTGTGTAAGCACTGCTCAGCAGTAATGAAAAAAAAAACCCTGTATTATCAACACTGTTTTCAGTACAAATCCGAAACATAGCCTTATACTAGCTACTATGAAGAAAATTAACTCTATACCAACCAAAACCCAGCAAAAGACAGATATGGACATACAGGAGAGAGTCCAGCAAATGGCCACCAAGATGATTGAGGGACTGTAGCATCCTTCATATGACAAAAGGCTGAGAGAGCTGGGACGGTTCAGGCTGGAGAAGAGAAGGCTCAGGGAGGATCTTAGAATCATAAAGTCATAGAATAGTTTGGGTTGGAAGGGACCTTTAAAGGTCATCTAGTCCAACTCCCCTGCAATGAGCAAGAACATCTTCAACTAGATCAGGTTGCTCAGAGCCCCATCCAACCCGACCGTGAATGTTTCCGTCTTATTGCTGTGTATATATACCTGAAGGGAGGGTGCAAAGAAGACAGCCAAACTCTTCAGTGACAGAACAAGAGTCAATGGGCACAATTATACAGATTGGAGCATTGGGCTATGATTAATGGGATGAAATTTAACAAGTTGAAGTGCCAGATTCTGCACCTAGGATGAAGTAATGCTGGGCACAAGTATAAATAGGGAGAGGAATGGCTGGAGAGCAGCCCTGCAGAAAGGGATCTGGGGGTGCTGGTCGACAGCTGGCTCAGTGTGACCCAGCTGTGTGCCCTGGCAGCCTGGAGGGCAAAACCCGTCTGGGGGTGCATCAAACACAGCATCACCAGCTTGTCAAAAGGGGATTATCCCGCTATATTCAGTGTTGGTGCAGCCTCACCTTAAATACTGTGTGAAGTTCTGGGCCCCACAATTTAAGAAGGATGTGAAGGTCCTTGAATGCAGCCAGAGGAGGGCAACACCACTGGTGAAGGAGCTGAAAGGACTGTCCTATGAGGAGCGGCTCAGGCTTTTGGGCTTTCCTAGTTTGGAGAAAAGGAGGCTGAGGAGCGACCTCATTGCTCTTTACAGCTTCCTGAGGAGGGGAAGTGGAAAGGGAGGTGCTGATCTCTTCTCCCTGGGATCCAGTGACAGGACGCATGGGAATGGTTCAAAGCTGCACCAGGGGAGGTTTAGACTGGACATTAGGAGGCATTTGTTTACTGAGAAGGTGGTCAAACACTGGACCAGGCTTCCTAGGGAGGTGGTTGGTGTCCCAAGCCTGTCAGTGTTTAAGAGGCATTTGGACAACACCCTTAAGAACATGCTTTAATGTTTGGTCAGCCCTGAATTGGTCAGGCAGTTGGACTAGATGACCACTGTATGTCCCTTTCAACTGAAATAGTCTAGTCTGTTCTAAACAAACCGAAACACACGAGGTTCCCCCTGAACATCAGGAAACACTTTTTTAACGTGGATGTGACCAAGCAGTTGCACAGGTTGCCCGGGGAAGTTGTGGAGTCTTCCACCTTGGAGCTATGCAAAAGCTGTCTGGTCATGGTCCTGGACAGCTGTATCTAGGTGGCCCTGCTTGAATAGGGGTGTTGGACAAGATGACCTACAGAGGTGGCTACCAACCTCAGCTGTTCTGTGATTCTGTTATTCTGTGATAAATCAGACTAATCATAAAATTAGATCACAAACTCATTCTAACCTGCATGCCCTGAAAGAGGATTTAGGTTTTTATTTCTAGTTTGTTAGCCTGAAACTCACAACATTTATGATGAAATGCTGGCTATGCAGAAATTGCCCTTTAAAATCAACTTCCTCATTCCAGCCTTTAGCAAGCAGTTCATCTTCTGAAGCACCAAAACCTTCCTCTACAGTCTTGGCTGCTTCTTTGTTCAGTCGTATTTGTTCATATGAACAGTACGGTTCATATTTGTTCATTATGTATTTGTTCATTATATATTTGCTCAATCCCTTTGTTTTCACTTACTTGTTTCTCACATGCATGTTTTCTACAGTTGTTTTGCAGATCATTTTTCATGTTCTTCTGACTGCCAGAGGCTCACAGGGTTCCAGAGTAGCATGGCTGTTGCACATGCTACACTGTGGAGTGTCACCAGGAGAAGTGTGTGCTCACGCAGGCTCTCATTCCAGCCTTACCTCCCCTCTGCCTATGAGCAGCTCTACACGACGGATACATCTATCAGAGAACTGTTCAGCCTGTGAGTTAGCTTCCAGATAGCACACCGGATACCCATAACTGTTTCCTAGCAATGTTGTATTACATCAGAAATAATAAATTATCTGTACGGAAGCCACTGCATTTTAGAATTTTTCTTCTCCACATGGGAACAAATCACAAAATCAAAGAGCTTTTTTTCCTAGTTGTTTTAGTCCTCCACTTTTAACTTCCAAAAATATTCCAGGTCATTGTTCTTCTGATCTTCTATTTTCCATGAACAATTTCAGAACTCTTGTATTTCTCCCTCATGCCAAAATGATTTTGTAGCAGCCAAGGATGTCACTTTAATCAGATTTTTGTTGCACATACAAATCCACCCCTGTTATTCTGAGGAAATGTGAATGTAGATTTAGCTTCCAGTCTTCTCCTCTTGCCTTTCTTGTCAGCTGTTAAGCATTTGCAAGAAGCATATTGTGCATTCAATGTGGCCTTAACAGCTGACCCATGAGCCTGGAAGACAAGCTAGAAGGAGTTCCACTTAACCTGCCATGAAGAGTTTAAAGCTTATTTTACCCTGTGTATACATGAACAAAAAGCCCTGCCTTATTCGCGTAGAAAAAACACCAAGTCTGGGAGCTAATAACGTGTGCTTGTTAAGGCCGCTTATAAACCATAAATGTTATAACTATTGGGATAGCGAAACAAAAGACCAGTAGTTACCAGATGAATGATGTAATTCTATTTATTGAAAGGAATTGCATAATCTCTGCTTGATATTTCAATAACAGTGATTTTTCTGAATAAAACAATCTGAAGAAACTGCCACAGCAACGCTGATGTCTTCAAACAGGTCTGAAAAACTGTATATAGAAGCAATCCTGGATTATTACATAAGGATATGTGGAACATAAATACATAATGTCTAGAAAACAGATAGCTGATTCATGAGGTTATCTGGTTCATGACTCTTCAGCATAAAAATTAAAACCATGAGACAGAAAAAGTGATAAAATAAGCATGCGGGTACACAAAACATGAGGAGCAGGAGGTAACCGAGGCACTAATGAAGACAAGAACGCTGAGGTGTTGAGGAGGCTCAACCAGGTCTTTGCAACAGATTAGAAGGGGGCAGGGGAAGGGTAACAAAATTATCTTAAGTCTTATGGGAAAAAGCAAATTTATTATGGAGCCTTTGAGGGGGCTTGTGAGATTATGTAAAATTTATTATGCAATGTTTTAAAGGGCTTGCAGAGAGTGCAAAACTCATTATGGGATGTTCTGAGGAAAGTCCAAAAACGGGGAAAAGGAAGGATCAGTGTGGATCAGGGAGGACAAGTGATCAGAAATTGGAAAGGAGAGGGATAAAAGGGGCTGGCAGCGTGTAAGCAGGGGCTGTCAGTACACACCTCTGACAGTCCCTACATGATCACAACTGTCAGACCCTTTTTCTTATTAAACTCTATTCCTGAGAATTTTCTCTGTGTGTTCTCTCTTCAGGGTGTGTGTATATGTATAACCACTGGCAAATTTCAGTCTGGACTAGCTGGTGAGCAGGAAGAGGTCAGGTGCCAGCAACTGGAGGAAGAGCCATTGGTGATAGCAGGTACCAACTGGAGGGACTGGGATTGGGGCCCAACTGCTGGAGGGACTTGTGGTACGTGTGTGTTTGTGACTGCTAGAAAATGCCTGTTAGAAAATGCCTGTCCTGATTAGCCCAACAGTAGGAACAGGATCAGGCCATCTGGGTTGTTCATGTTTGTGTGAGCACTGTTGGTGCTTGTGTGTGCAGATGCATGTGCACATGTGTGAGAAGACTGAAATATAGAACAGTGTTATCTGGGGAGGAAAGAGACTGTGATTACTTAAAGCATATATGAAGATTTTTAATAGACTGTGATGATTGAAATTTTTGCTAAACTTTAGCAATTCAGTGTAGCCTTTGCAAATAAAATCACAGTTTAAAACTACTTAACTATGATACAACTACCATGTCAGAGAGTAGCTGTAACAACCTTACCAGCATACAGTTGTACAAGTATTATTGTCATAGCATTATGGTTGTGACAGGCACTACCAAATCCCTGAGTCTGCCTAATGATCTGCAAGACCCATTTATTGGAGCTTAGAGTCCTCTTTCATGGCATGGGATATGCAGGGATATCTTGCCTGCTGTTGGGTGACCTGGAGATATTTATTGCTGTAACAGCTGATTCTCAGCTGCTGGCATTTTCAGTGATGATCCTCTTTTGCTGAACCCACCCTTTGAGTTGTCTTTTATGCCATCAAGACTCTGTCACCTGTGCCTTTCTGCTCTTCACTTCCTCAGTTTCCCAGACTGACTGTTCACTGTGCTGGGGCAACTGCCCAGTGCAGTGATAGCTGGTCACCGTGTCCTTCTGTTTCCTCATCCTGCAGATGTTCCTCTGGGGAGCTGATTGCCCAAAACTGAGTCAGAAGTAACTGTTCCTTTTTCCCTTGCTCTGCAGTTCTCTTAAGCATTTTGCTACTGCATTAGTTTTCCTCTATTCTGTTTATTGTGCTTAATCAGCAGTTTGTTAGTTCTTCAATATCACCACAGCTTGTAGATATTTTAAAGCCCCATGTTAACAATAGATCAATGATTTGGTTAGTCCTTGTCTCGCTGCAAGTAATGCTGGATATATTTGTGCACGGTTAGCAAATATTCTATCAGGGACCATTTTGACTTTAACAGTCCCCTCTTCCCTGTTATGATGGCTGGCAACATTATGTTGAGGCATATCCCTTGCCACTGGCTTTCTTTTCCTGCAAGTTATGCTAAGGTCTATCAATCTGTCCTATTTCCATTTCCTGACTATGGAACCAAGATCTATTTGTTCTTAAATTTTCTCTGACAGTGTGTGTGTGTGTGTAGTCATGTGTCCACTGGGAATATGTGCACAGGCTTGCCACTAGTTGAGCCTGGGGAAGGGGAACAACGGCAGCCATAGCTTTTGGGCTGGGATGGAAGGCACCTCCTCTATCTTAGAGCCAAACCATTCAGCTTCCTAAACACAGTCTGTCCTGTCCCCAGCTGAGTATCTGTCATTTCATGATGTCAGCTGCTACTGAATTGTGTTCCCTCTTGTCAACAATTGATACAAACAGAACACAGGTTTTTAAGCCTCTTTTCCTTCTTTTTGATGAATAAACAGCAAAGAAGGTCTATGAATATATATCCCATTGGCCTGTGTCTCTATAAATAAAACTCCATCACATACCAAGTGTTCCAGCCAGCTTCACTTACTCAAGCTCACCTGTAAGCCTCAGTGATAATTCTGAATCCATTTTCAAGCCTTTCGTCAGTGAAGAACTCCTTTCTTTTGGAGTAGTTCTTAAAACAGAATCTGTTTAAGATTGAAGTACTAACAGAAGATTTAGATCTATGAACTGTGTTCAAAAGAACTGTCCAGAAGCACGTGGACAGCTGTATTTGCCTTTTGGTCAGTCAGTTTACCAAAACAATATGATTCATACTACGTAATAAGACTAACAGGGATATTATGGCCAAAAATATCTTGCTGATAACTGATAAAAATATGCTTACAATGTAATACCTAGGACTCTTGCCATTCACATCCATTGATAGAATAACTAGTTTATTGCTGATTGCTACATGGACATGAATATACACGGGGTTTTTTTCCTTATTTTCCTGTCCAGATTTATCACTTACCACTCACTTTTAATAAAAAGTGTCGTGGTTTAACCCCAGCTGGCAACTAAGCTCCACACAGCCGCTCGCTCGCTCCCCTCTCCACGGCGGGATGAGAGAGAGAATTAAGAAAAGTAGAACTCGTGGGCTGAGATAAAGATGGTTTAATAGGACAGAAAAGGAAGGGAAAATAGTAATACTACTACTAAAAATAAGAGAATATACAAAACAATTGATGTACAATACAATTGTTCACAACTCACTGACCAATGCCCAGCCAACCCCTGAGCTGCAGTGCCCCCTGGCCAACTTCCCCCAGTTTATATACTCGGCATGACGTCACATGGTATGGAATATGGTGGAGGATTGCAATGAGGTAGGGACAGCAGGGATTCTGGCCATGACTCCAAGCACTGTCAGGTTGTTGCAGGAGCACTATACACACTTTTGTTCAGTTCTTCATCTAAAATAGATTGCAAAAATTAAAAGTGGTCAGAGAATGATGTATGAAAATCTTCATGGTGAGGGATTATGTAATGGGTTTACGTGGCAAGGTTTTGGTAGTGGGGGGGCCACAGGGGTGGCTTCTTTAAAAGTTGCTAGAAGC
>JAVKLA010000027.1:35358106-35382417 GCA_034782735.1 Sagittarius serpentarius | reverse complement strand
TCCTGTTTAATTAAGGAGGGGGAGTGAGAGAGCGGCTTTGGTGGGTACCTGGCGTCCAGCCAGGGTCAACCCATCACTGATCCAAGAAAAAGCTAAAGCCATCTTCTGATCACTGTCAGCAGGTATACATACCAAAGGGAAGAGATTTTTTATGAGTACTTGTGCTGGTTTTGGCTGGGGTAGAGATAAGTAGCTAGTATGGGGCTATGTTTTGGATTTGTGCTGGGAACAATGTTGATAATACAGGGACGTTTTAGTTACTGCTGAGCAGTGCTTACAGACTGAAGGCCTTTTCTGCTCCTCACACAGGGCACCAAAAAGGACTGTTGTGGTTTAACCCCAGCTAGCAACTAAGCACCTGGTTTGGGTTTCTGTGGCAAGGTTTTGGGCTACAGGGTTAGCTTCTGTGAGAAGCTGCCAGAAGCTTCCCCAGCTGCAAGTTGGACCCACCTCTGGCCAAGGCCGAGCCCATCAGCGATGGCAGCCGCGCCTCTGGGATAACAGATTTAAGAAGGGGAACCTGCAGTGGAAACGGGAATGCGAGAGAAACACCTACCCAGACACTGAGATCAGTGAGGAAGGAGGGGGAGGAGGTTCATTATTATTTTCATTATTATTTTCATTATTATTTTATTTCAATTATTAAACCGATCTTATCTCAACCCGTGAGTTTTCTTACTTTTACCCTTCCAGTTCTCTTCCACCATCCCGCTGCGGGGCGGGGGAGTGAGCAAGCATTGTGTGGTGCTTAGTTGCCCTCTGGTGTTAAACACAACAGTACTAATCTTGATACGTGAAATTTTATTTAAATATATTTATGTATTCCCATTGTAAAGGAGCAGGAAAAGGCAAACTTCAAAATCATTAGAAGCACACAGAAGCACTTAGAATTCTGGTACAGATTTTAACCATATATTTGTACTTTCAAAGAACAATCTATGATTTTAAAAACAAATTGACAACTGAATTATATTGCTATATTTATTTCTTTCACTTTCTAGTCTGTTTTTAAATGTTGTGTGTGGATTTCTATAAACAAAGTATGGGATATGTAACCCTCTAATTGCAGGATAATTAACTTTTACTTGTTAGTGTTCTTGTGACTGGGAAAAAATAAAATTTTTAAAAAAGCATCAATCAATGGAAAAGACGCCCACTAGCATGACTTGTAAGAAATCAAAATCTATCCAGTTTTTCTTACTAAAGAGAAAATATTGTATTTCTTCATTCCCAGGAATGAAAACACAGCATTTTTAGTCCTAATGTAATTCAAACCTCCAATCTATACATTAAAACTGCCTATTTATAGATAGAAAATTAGTAGAGAAACATATCTTTAGAAAGGAACAAACATTTTAGATGATATATCATAAAGTATGCTGAGCCTTGTATCAGGACATGAAGGAAATAAATGGTTAGAATAAACATTTATCTTTTGTTCTAAAACACAACTGAACTTTCCTTGCTCATGAAAGGTTTTCTTGACAAGAGTAATAAATCTCTTTAGATGGGAGCCAAACTTCATGCTAAAAGCTATACAGTGCAATCTGGAGCTACCATTTAAATTAGTTGCCTGGCAGAATTGGCAAGGATGGATTAAGAGATTTAATGTAAACATCCTGGAAACATGAGGAGAGAATTAATGAAAACACCACTTTGTCTGAGATACTCAATGACATAGCATGTGTTTCACATCATTTACAGCCTGTACCTGATGGTATCCTGGGAATGAAGAATACGTTTAGCTGTCAAAAGTATCAATTGTAGAACTGTTCCCCTACTTGGAAAGGAAAATCTATACCCTAGGACACACTATAGGAGGAAAATACTGACAATGGAGTGCACTGTATTCATATTCAATCAACATTCAAATATATTTCATAATGAAAAGCACATTTATTTTAGCTGTAGAAATGAACTCATCTCAGGATAACAAGCTGCAGCGGGATGTCCTGCCCATCATTAATTCCATTTCGAAGAAGCAGAAGTATACGTATCACTTCCAGAGGCAATTCAAACCTTAGATTTAGGGCATAATTGTGGTCCAGTCACCTTTTCATTTCAGCAAAACTTCTCATCCTTGATGATACAAGCCAGTATTATAGCATATGGTCTAAGAATAAATTTTTTTAAAGGCTGTCTTCAAATGTTGTCTTACCCTGTGCTGTTAAGCTAGTATACTCTTTGGAAAATTTACCGAGGTGGAGGGAATTAGAAGGGTAGGATTGTTGTTTATTCATTTTTTCCCTGTGTATTAAAGTTGTGGATCTGTGGTTAAAATCAAGCATCATAACTAGAAGCCTTGTCAGTTAGTATTAGAGTTCATAAATATATCACAAATATATTGACATTTCTTGACATTTTTACTTTATTTTCTAAGTGTCACGTTTTAAACCTGGTAGGCAGCTCAGCCCCACACAGCCACTTGCTCCCTCCCAACCACTGGGATGGGGGAGACAATCAGAAGGGTAAAAGTGCAAAAACTTGTTGGTTGAGATAAAGACAGTTTAATAAGTATAGCAAAAGCTGTGTGTGCAAGCAAAGGAATTCATTCACTAGTTCCCATTGGCAGGCAGGTGTTCTGCCATCTCCAGGAAAGCAGGGCTCCATCGCACTTAACAGTTACTTGGGAAGACAAATGCCATGGCTACAAATGTCCTCCCCCTTCCTCCTTCTTCCCCCAGCTTTTATTGCTGAGCATGATGTCATATGGTCTGGAATATCCCTTTGGTCAGTTGGGGTCAGCTGTCCTCGCTGTGTCCCCTCACAGTTGCTTGTGCACCTCCAGCCTCCTCACTGGTGGGGTGGGGTGAGAAGCAGAAAAGGCCTTGGCTCTGTGTGAGCGCTATTTGGCAATAACTGAAACATCCCTGTGTTACCAACACTGTTTTCAGTACAAATCCAAAACATAGTCCACACTATCTACTATGAAGAAAATTAACTCTATCCCAGCCAAAACCAGCACAATAAGTTGTTCCTTTTTTCTTCCCTCCCAGCCCCAGATATACTTCAGAGAATTAGAAACCTGTCTCCTACTAGGTGTAAGTATCTTTACTACACAGTTGAGATTAAAGAACCTGTTTTTCAGTATGAGAGAGATTTGTGTTTTTGTAACATTTCCTATTGCACATCAGGCTCTCTATTTATTAACTTTTTTCTTCTACCAACTGTATCCACTAAATCTTTTGAAGTCTGTGTCTCTGTTAGGGCTTGGCCTACGTAACATACATCATTGAGAAAGAGATGATGCAGAACATTCATTATTCTTAAAGGCCATATGTATCTTTTGTTCTTTTGTCCCTTACAGTAGATTTTGATACTGCACTAGATACGTTAGAGACCAGATTACTACAGCATAAATTTAGGGTGTGGGCAAACAACTTGTAAAGAGGCTATCTTTGCAATATGAATAAAGACCATATATACTTACCATAATAGTAAAAGCCTGATTCAGCTTCCCTGAAAGTTAATGTGAATCTCTTCAATGACTCCCACAAGAACTGAGTTACATTTTCAGCTATCATAGATCTTACACATGAGGACAGATTCCCTGGAAAGAAAAATAAAGATTACTTATGAGTAAGAATTTCAGGACTGAGTTCACTAAAACAGATAACAATCTTCTAGATTACACCATTATCTAAATGCAGCAATCTGGAAAAACAGTGTTATGACAATGTTATTGTGGGCTGAAATTAAATTACTCTAGTCGACATTTTATGCAGGAAGAACAAATTTAGAGGGAGTATGAAGAAACTTGTCTTGCATACCAGTACTAATACACAAATAAACTGAGAGTGGCTTAACCTGTCAGAAAAGTGTTAGTCAAGACTATCATGGAATAACTGTTCTCTAGTAAGTATTAGTGTTCAGGCTTTTACAGGAGTGATGGAGAAAAATAACTTAGGTTGTGCATGGGAGGATTTTTTAAATTCTATTTTATTTTATGGTTTGTTGTTGGTTTGTTGTTTCTTTTTAATTTTGGAAAATGCAGCTCTTGATGTCTGTGCTCACTGAAACTTGGCTACTGTCAGGAACAGCACTTGTACCCAATAATTTTCTAGTGAAACTGATACAGCAAAAGCTTGGTGCAGGAAGCGGAAGGAAACAGGGACAGGGATTTTGACTTACTGGGAAAAAACTCAAACCCAAACTATTTTATGTCTAAGATCACTAGGTGTTCAATTATGGATAAACAGTTCTTAAATACAGATTCATCAGCCTAACGCTAGAGAGCAGGGGGGGCCAGAGGGTGGGAAACCATGAGAAATGATCCTGTGAACACCAAGGTCAGAGAAGAAGAAGTGGGAGAGGTGCTCCAGGCACTGGAGCAGCAGTTCCCCTGCAGCCCGTGGTGAGGACCACACCAGAGCAGCTATCAACACTGTAGCCCATGGAGGTCCCCACATCGGAGCAAGTGGCTATTTCCTGAAGGAACTGAAGACCATGGAGAACCCATGCTGGACCATATATTCCTGAAGGACTGCAGCCCATGGAGGACCCACGTTGCAGCATGTTTATCCTGAAGAAAGGATCCCATGCTGGAGCAGAACAGCCTGAGGAAGGACAGAGTGGCAGAGATGAACTGTTATGAACTGACTGTAATGCCCATTCCCCATCCACCCTGCACTGCTTGGGGAGGGCGAGGTGGTAGAGAGTTGGAAATGAAAGGATGAACGTAAGCCTGGGGAAACAAGTTGTAAGGGGAAGGTGCTGTTATAACTTTTTCTTGTTTTTCTCCTTCCAAATCTGTTTTAATTGGCAATAAATTAAATTAGTTTTCATGAGTTCTAGACTGTTTTGCCCTTCATGGTAGAACTGTTAAGTGATCTTCATGTCTTTATCTCAATCTATGAGCTTTTTCACCTTCTTTTCTCCCCCGTACTGTTGCAGAGGGGGAGTGAGAGAGCGGCCGGGTGGGTGTTTGGCAGCCAGCCAAAGTCAACCTAGTACAGCAGCATAAAAGGTCACTCAGGAAAACTGGAATCTTCGTTCTTGGAGATAATCAACACTTAGACAAGACCCTGAACAACCTGATCCAGCTTTGAAGTCAGCTCTGCTTTGAGCAAGAGCTTGAACAAGATGACCTCCAGAGTTTCTTTCAACTTAAACAGTGTTGTGATCCTAACTACAGAGGGATTTGTTTAGCATTCACATTTTCATTACATTGTACAAAACTGTTTGAACATAGTCACACTCTTTGATTCAAGCAAAATCAGGTTATTCTGTCTCAGGAGAGGTAATCCATAGGTATTAACTGTGAAATAAATCTGCTTTGAGATGATCACTAGAAATATAATCTTGACTGAGTCCCAGTTTTTTATTTTTTAACCCAGAATTGAGGATAACAGTTCCTCTCTCACTGCTGTCCACCAGAAGAGAACATATGAATATCGTTTTTTTAGCTTTAGTTCCATCACAGATCAATATTTTTATAGTGTTACTTCCAGGTTTAACACAGGTCCAGGAATAAATCTCACCTAGTTATTCTTCAAAACCCACACAGGCTGAGAATGTGGAGTAAAGGATTTCCCAAATAATTTACTTAACTATAAAAATAAATATAAAACCATAACTGGTAGGGTAAGTGAGCCCTAAGAGTCTTTGGACAAAATGTGGTAAAACCTGAAACATTATTTTTTAAACCATTTCTTTATAGACTTCACTGGTGAATAGTCTGTGTAGGACTTGCAGATCCCTTTGTCACCCTCTCAAGACCTTTTCTGCCCTAATGTTTCATAGTTTACCTGTTGCTCTTTTAAATATTCCATAAAGTTTTAAGCTCCAGCACACAGCATGTTCAATTAATTATTGAAATGCCCACTTGTGGGATATCAGCAATGGGTAGAAAATAAGCTTGAGTGACCTATAGCAACTAACTCTTCACTACAGTAAGATAGCTGAGGGCAGGATGGTGACCTGTGCCCTAACAATTATTTTAAGTCCCAGATAAACTAATTGTGTTTTCCTCCGGTTAAAACATATGCATAGACTATCTTGTTTGTTCACACGTGTGCAAGAGACAAGTAAAAAAGTTATTCTTGTACTCTACAAGGTCTTACATGCCTGAATGTAAAGTTACTTGACACAGGAGAATAAATTACTGTCTGTTTTTCACAGAAATCTAGTATTTGTAATGAGTGTGCTATTCAGCAGGGAATTGCTAAATGGATTAAAAAGACAATAGGAAGTTTTCTGCCAACATCTTTATTAAAGGAAAGAGAATTCATATAGTTTAATCCAATTACTTATTCTATGCAAAGCATTGTGCAGTGAACAAGGGAATGTACCAAGAGACACAATTCTGGCTGCATTACTTCATTGTTTCTTCCTTTAATTAGTTTTTGAGTAAATTTAGAGATTATAAAAAGGGGTTCTTAATTACAACACTAGATACAGAGATCCAAGATACAGCTATCTAAAATAGGACCTAGCTGCCTTAAAAATAAATAAATTAATAAACAAGGTCCTTAAAATAGCACTTCATCAGTTGGTTAACCCAAGATGTCTAACATCTATAGGATTTTGCAATGAAAGGTCATACATTTCTTTTTTTTTATTCCTCAACATTAGTTAACTTTCATGGATATTATTAAGAAAGACAAGTGTGTATCAGTGAAGAAAGTACTTAAAAATACAATTCCATTATTTTTATATTTTGTACAAAATTCATCTCTCAGTTTTCCTAACTGTAAGTGAAAGTGACTAGACTTCTTGCCTTTAAAATCTAGAAAGTTACTGTAATAAGCAAGTAACCTATACTTATTCTTTACTGCAATAACAAAACAAAATGCAATTTACCAAGAAAACATTCAATTAGGATGCGGTGGGTTGACCTTGCCAGGTTCCTACCAAGCCACTCTGTTACTCCCCCCTCCTCAGCAGGACAGAGAGAGAAAATATGACAAAATGCTTACATGTTAAAGGAGACGCCCATTACTGTCAAGGGCAAAACAAACTCAGCTTGGGGAAATTAATTTATTTCATAGCCAATTAAAAAAAAACAGGATAATAAGAAATAAGAACAAACCTAAAATCTCCTTCCTCCCACCCTTCCCTTCGTCTCAGGCTCAGTTTCACCCCTGACTCTTCTAAGTTCCTTCTCCCAGGCTGCACAGGCGGGTGGGGAACGGGGCGGGGGTGAGGTCAGTCCATTATGCATCGTCTCTGCCGCTCCTTCCTACTCATGCTCTTCCCCGCTCCAGCACAGGGTCCCTCCCACGGGAGACAGTCCTTTATGAACAGCTCCCATGTTGGTCTGCCCCACAGGCTGCAGTTCTTCAAGAACTGCTCCAGCGTGGGTCCCCCGTGGGCCACAGGTCCTGCCAGAAAACCTGCTGCTGTGTGGGTTCTCCAAGGGCTGCAGCTGCCTTCAGGGCGCATCCACCTGCTGCCGTGTGGGGCGCTCCACGGCCTGCGGGGGGACAACCTGTGTCACCGTGGCCTCCTCCAGAGACTGCAGGGGAATCTCTGCTCTGGCACCTGGAGCACCTGCTCCCCCTCCTTCTTCACTGACCATGGTGTCTGTACGGTTGTTTCTCTCACATGTTTTCTCTCCCATAGCAGTTGCACAACATTTTTACCCTTTATCTGTTATCCCAGAGGCGCTACCACCGTCGCTGGAGGGCTCGGCCTTGGCCGGCGGCGGGTCCGACTTGGAGACAGCTGGAATTGGCTCTGTAAGACGTGGGGGCAGCTTCTGGCATCTTCTGACAGAAGCCACCCCTGCAGCCCTCTTGCCACCAAAATCTTTCCACATAAACCCAATACGTAGGAAAAAAAGATAAATCAAACTTATATCAGAGCTTTGCTCAGCAGAAGAAGGTGTCAGGCTCACTGTTTCCTCACTCTGCAGCCCAAGATCCCTTTACACTCACTCGTTTCTGGTAATATAGTAATTAAGCTCCTCAGTAATTAGCCAATTTAGAACACAGAAGAACTACTTATCTGTATATTTACATACAGAGTTCCTACATTGAAACACAGTGGAGGAGGAAATTATTAACTGAAAGAACTTTAGGGTTTGAAAATTGAAATAATTTCTATCTGCATAAAATGCCACTCATACCAATCACATTTATCGACATTTGAATACCAATTCAAATTCAGTGAAATCCCACTGATATCCAGACATATTTGGTTTGGGGAATTTGAAGCGTAGAAGAAATAAGCGATGTTAATGTACTTAATGCAAACTTAAAGAAATATATGTGTGTGCGTGTACATTTCTTGGATTGTTCTTGATTATAAAATCTTCTTCCGTATCTCAGTAAAAGACAAAAATGAGACACAGTCCGGTATATTATCTAAAATCAAACAAAATATTCTCCTCCAAGAGCTCATTCCTGACTTTTCATCTTTCTGAGTACAAATAGACTGGCAAACCTATTGTTTTAAGTGATGTACATTCACCTAGTGGGAGACATGCTTTGACTCAGAGGTTCTAAATTCTAAAGAGGAAAGGCAAGAAGGTTCAACTATTGGCTAGTAGAAATGGAGCTACAGCTCCAGCCTTCTGCCTTTTCACTTCACTCCCTGTCCACTAGTTAATTCATGATGCAAAAAGTCACTCTCTACAATATTAATCTATTTTAAATACAGGTGTACCAGATAGGTATAAGAGTTGGCAGAATACCATGATGAAGTAACAGACATATCAATTTAAGGATATTGAGTAGTCTGGGTTTCTTTCTTACTGCACAATTTTGCTTCACAGCTGAGTAAAGTTCTGTCTGAAAAATCTGCAGTTACCTTCAAACCTCAACCATTCTGTGATTCTGTGAATGTAGAAACTAATACTGTGCTAAAGAACTAAATACATAACCTTTTCCCAAACAGTTTGAAAATCACATAATTACCTGAAAAATCAAATAAACAAGAAGGATTACAAAATGTCTTTAATACTGCTGTGCCTTTCATTTACATGAAGTTAGAAAAGTAGTCGTACAATTTTTTCTTCGGTGTTTGGGAATCAGCTGTAACTTCAAGGCTGTTTTAGGCTACTATAAATGAATATATTAAAGTAAATTTCATACTTTTAGGCTTGCAGCTTTATCTCTTTTGTAACATTATTATTCATGTACACAATCTATTTTTCTTTAAACGACAACTTGTTTCTAAAAATTCTAACTGAGCTACCAGCTTGCATGTTACGAAACTGACCTTTGCATGATTTTTATTACTGCTTAAAGAATAAAATTGAGTGTGACTAGTATTTTCTCTGGCAAGGAGTTTCAAACAGCAGTTAAAAGAAACTGACTGTGTTATGTATGTATGAATATATAACACAAGACAAAACACTTTTCTTTAAACTATAGGAGTTTAGGGGCACTGATCTGGTGCAGCTCCCATTAATGGACCTGTCACTTTTCTGCCATTTTTTTTCAGTCCATCCCTATTTTAACAAAAAATGAAATCACTCGGCAATTTCTATAGCCACAATAAAGATCGTCTACATCTTGCATAAATTGTGACACTGAATTCTTTAAAACAATAAATCACTGAGGAAGAAAAGAATTGTCCATAAGAATAGATTCTAAAGATACAACTAATGCAATAGCATATCTAATAATCTGCTGCAGAAAAACAATAAATTATTAGCAAATGATAATGGAGTAAAGGATGTTGTTGGGTTCTTTCAGATATTTAGTAAAGACATCAGTTTCAACTTGATGTACAGGAAAATTTCAGAAAACAGTGCAAGTAGACATTTTATAGAAAACTTAAAAGCTAGAAATAGTATGCCAACAGTATTTTTGAAGTCTTAAGAATACAAACATCACTCATGGGTTCAGTAAGAAATTGTTAAAGTTCTACACTCTCCCACAAAACTTGATGAATTATGTTAAAGATGCAGGATAAATGGCTTGTAACAAATTAGTTTGGAGGTGAAGGATGAGACTCAAAAAACATGTCTTTGATGAGATACTAAATATTCTAGGGTTTCTGCCTGTAACTACACACTGAAAAGTACACAACTGGGGGAAAATATACCAAAGAAATAGCAGATATTGATCACCATCAAAAAGGGAGACATTATCGAGAGCATGACATATTTGAAGATCCTAAAGTTTTATAGGTGCAGGATCACATGATAGTAACCTCTCAGATGCTTTGAAATTTTATTTCCTTTAAAAATACAGTACCAGAAGCTTCAGGCAAACACAGAACAGCTGAATTTTCAAGTTTTGATGCTTCATGACTGTTTACTACATACTCATAATACCAGGAAGACTGCTCATCTTGCTCAGACAGTGCTGTTGGAGAGTTTAACCTTATTTGCACTTTGTCTCATTAAGTAGTCTCTGTAATGACTGAAATAATTCTCATAGCATGTAGAAAGTCAGTTAAGCAGACAGTTTCTGAAGTAACATACATATATTTCACATCTCAGGAAAGACTGCTAGGGAAAGCTGTTCTCCACTACTTTTCTTTTTTCCCTGTGCTGACGCTATCTTGTGGTGACCCTTAGAGCACACGCAGCCTCGCAGATGGGAAAGGAGTAGCATTTCACCAGCAAAAATATGTCTTGACAAACTTTTTCCAGCCATAACATGTTATCTTTACATATTCTAGAATGTTTTTCATATACATATGTACATGCATATACACTTAGGACATGGGCCTTTTGGAGCGAGTCCAGAGGAGGGCCATAAAGATGATGAGAGGGCTGGAGTACCTCTCCTATGGAGACAGGCTGAGAGAGTTGGGGCTGTTCAGCCTGGAGATAAGAAGGCTCCAGGGAGACCTTTTAGCTGTCTTCCAGTACCTAAAGGGGGCCTATGAGAAAGCCGGCGAGGGACTTTTTACAAGGCATGTAGTGACAGGACAAGGGGTAATGGCTTTAAACTGAAAGAGGGTAGATTGAGGTTAGATGTGAGGAAGAAGTTCTTCGCTGTGAGGGCAGTGAGGCACTGGAACAGGCTGCCCAGAGAGGCTGTGGATGTCCCGTCCCTGGAAATGTTCAAGGCCAGGCTGGATGGGGCTTTGAGTGACCTGGTCTAATGGAAAGTGTCCCTGCCCACAGCAGGTGGGGTGGAACCAGATGATCTTTAAGGTCCCTTCCAACCCAAACCATTCTATGGTTCTATGATACCTGTATATTCATCTCACATTCTTAAAGGAGAGGCAATTCACGTATTTTTTTTCTACCCTGTCTTAGCATTAGGAACACAGAATGATTTCTTCTTGGAAAAAGCAACTGGCTGTAGCACTACTTACACTGCATTGCTTTTATCTATCTGTAAATGGATTATAGGCTGTCAGGGTAAACACCTGCCTTAGTGATCACATAAATCACTTTTATTGGCAAATTTTATTAAAACAAAAGCAAGTGACAAGGACATTATTCTAAAAATTTTTTTATAAATAAAAGTTATTCCTGATTGTTATTTGTAAATATCCATCATACTCTCAATGAAAATAAATAAATACAACAAAGATATGTCATTATCTTGTGAATTTTTCTATGCCAAGGTACAGCAAATGCATGTCTTGCTTCCTGGCTCATGGTTATCCAACAAGTTTGCCTATGACAGGAGACTTGGAAAGGTGTCAAATGAAGATGTATAAATATTTTCAACTAATTCAAAGTGAAATACTACAGCTTTTAGGACAGTTCATTATTTAAATTTATAGATATACAGCTGTTTCCCCTAAATCTTTTCCAATTTAGTAATAAATATCCCTCCTTACACATTCTCTCCTGCTGTTTTTTTCTTAAAGCATTGGAATCCTGTGCACCACCTGTTTAACTGGCATCCAGGAACATCTTAGAATATCTTATAAAGCCAGAAGATTTCTGGTTTTGTTACAATTTTTCCATCTTCCCAGTTTTTCAGCATTTCCTGAGCTGAAACTAATATGCCTGAGAAGTCAAATTTGCCACCAGTAACAAAAGTTGCAAAGGACTGAATGATATATATTTTTTTAAAAAATGGATTTCAATTTCTCTTTGCAAGCCTTCTTGGGTTTTTTGGGAGAATTTTTCATTTCAGAAACCACTGACGAAGACAAAATGAAAGGCATTTTTAGCTACTGTAAAATATAATTTTTATTATTTTTATTTTGTTTTTTAAGTCAACAGAAAACCTAACTTTCCCATATTCATGCATTTTTTGATCATAGGAGAATGTGTTTATCTGTGCATGAGCTGTAAAATACAATAAATACTGAACCACAAAAAGCTTACAGGTGATCCAAAATGTCAATGTTGATTGTGAAGAGCTGAAGAAAAAAAAATTTAAAAATCATAAAATTGAGTGATAAAGAGATTAAACTGAATAGCAATGCAAAATTTTCATAAAATACAACTTCTATAGTTACAGGAGAAGGCTCAATCTAGAATATTCCAATTTAGGAAAGAAATCTTGGAAACATTACAGTTAGTTTTCAAAAAACACCAGTTTAATATACAGAAATGGTAAACATGACAAAAAATGAAATTACTGTTATCCTACAGTCTTGAAAATTAAAGAATGCTTAGAGAAGGACAAGAAAGTATGCAATGTTTTCTATGTGAAGACAGATTAATAGTCTGGGGTTTTATACTCTGGTAACATAACGAGCAGAGGATATGACACAGGTTCAAGGAAAGAACAGGCAGTGATGATCCATTTTTGACTAATTCAAGAACTGTGGGGCAGCCAGTGAAATGAGGAATGAGACTTGCACAAAAGGAGACATTTTCCAAAAAACACAGAATTAATTATGGAATTCATTTGGCACATAAGGTTCCGGAGATCAAAAGTGTGTGTGTGTCCAAAATCAATCAAAATTTTAATTGGAAAAGGTTTGTCTCTTGCTATTAAACAGGATGGCCCGAGTCCTGCTATTAATGAAACCTTCTGGAAAATGAGGAAAGGTTTAATCTTTACATATTCTGCTATTGTATTTTTCCCATAAGGATCTTCAAATACAACTTGAAAGTGAAGCATAAGGCCTGAATGATCTTTGGCTTGCCCCATGAAGCAAGTTCTAAGCCATTCAATTTTTATTTTCACTTTTGCCTTTCAAAGATAGGTCATGAAGATTTCTCAACATTTTTAGAAGCTGCATTTCAGTGTCCCAGAGTACCTATCAAAATTTAAGAATGCTTAATAATAATTTTGGTCTACTTTTTTTTTTTTTTTTAAATTAAACCTATTATCTTACCATTATATTTAAAAGAAAAAGTAAACCCACAGCATTTCAATAAGCTAAATTAAATTGAGCCTTGGGAGCAAATGAATGTTTTCTGCATTTTCTTTCTCAGTGAAATGTAAATAAAAATGCCTTAATTTATAGCTACATCCATAAATTTGGACTAGCAGTGACTGAAAATAGCTACTTTTAAGCCCAAAAATATAAGGGAATATTTTATTTATAGCTGTTACTTCTTATTTGCTCACCCAGAAAGCATGACTAACTTTAAAATTCACTTTATCTCTCAAATCAATTGAATTTGAGACTTTTCACAAAAAAGTACATCAGGTAACCAAAGTGTGTGGTATTCCACTTCACTCTACTGATATTTCCTTGTCACAAACAATTATGGGTCACACTTCTCATGCTGAAACACAGGACAAAATGTTGATGAGACTTTACAATGTAGGCTCAGTCAGTGTGACAGCAGTAACTCCAGGAAAGGGCCATATTTACTGAGGTGTTGAGCTTTCCAGAATATTATTCAATGCAAAAAAGTTAAATTGCAACTTGTCTTTGGCTTCCAACTCTATGCAATTTGAATGTAAGAAAAGGGAAAAATAAATGACAGTGGCAAAAAACTTTCCGATGTAATTTATTTACACATATTTATTTTTTACACCATTGCCTTGTCTTCTGCATGTAGTACATGAATATCTCAGAAGTAATAAATGTGAGACCAAAAAGTAGCAAGATAAGTCACTTTATCTTGTATGTAGAACCAACATGAGTCTACCCTGCAGTTAACACCTGTCTGGAGACTTTTAAAAGTTGCTGAGATCTCGAGTATGCAAAATGAGCTTTTCACTTCACAAAAGTCAATATTTCAATTAAAGTGCAAAATGCCTTTCAGAGAAATCCACTGTGACCAATTATTTAGGTTTAGTTAAAACTTAAAGAAGTCTAATATTTACCTGTTTCTTGCTGGCAGGGGGAATGATGAGACAGCACCACTGAACAAAGGGGAGAGTGTAAGATAGGAATGACATAGATATTAAGTGAATTCACTGCAAGAAATAAACTTTTCTAGGGATACAACTCTACTGATATAATGAATTAATTTGCAGTTACAATTGTTACACTATTGCATTAGTATCATAAAATGCTATCAGAGGAAAGGTAAAGGGAAAGGGAAAGGGAAAGGGAAAGGGGAGGAGAGGAGAGGAGAGGAGAGGAGAGGAGGGGAAGGGAAGGGAAGGGAAGGGAAGGGAAGGGAAGGGAAGGGAAGGGAAGGGAAGGGAAGGGAAAGGTTACATTTCCAACAAATAAATTTTCTAACACTTTAAGAAAAGCACATCCAGAACAGCTGATTTAAAATACAATGAGAAAAAAAATTGCCAGTCAAACTTTGTCAAATGATAAACTAAACCACCATATTCGTATATATGTATCCCCCTTTTTCCCATATATTAATATATATATAGCTGTGGTAAAATTTGTTATAGTTATATGTTCAGAAGGGTGTTATAGCAACTTACACATATAGATTGGTAATGTGTTTGTAAGAAGACATTTTCTTCTTAATACTGAGCACAATAAGGATGTCACTGCTTCAGTAACCATAAGAACAGCCAGTGTAGCATTTCAGAAGGATTTGGCACACCATGTAAATAAATCAAACTGGAAAGTAATCTTCATCTATAAGACAAATGGCAGCAATATGAACCTTCTCTTACATCCTCTGGAGAGAAATCATGTGAGGTTGTTTTTGCTTGTCTGGAAAACACATGTAAATCCATAGAAGAGGAAAACAAGCTGTCAGGGCACCCTAAAGCTCTGCAGGTCTTGGTATTTAGTTGTTACCAATTATGTACCCATACAAAAAGATGAAGAACATGTATTTCCAGTAGTTGATTCAAAATACTGGTAAAAAGTGAGAAATCCTTCCTTGGTAATCTATCATTGATAAGGTAGCAGAACTGGGCCTTTTAATGTTAACGTCAGGTGGCGGGGGTGGGCGGGGAGGCAGTAGAAATGGGTCTAGAGGCCATTTTCTGGACTCTAGAGACTGCACTGCACTAAGAAAACTTTTCTGCTTGTAACAGATTGAGCCTCCTGTTTAATGTTAGCTGTATTTGGTTCTACAAGCAGAAGAAGATAACGGCAAGTGCACAAGCACTTTTAAAAAACTCTTCATGTATCCTCAGTTCTGGGAATTTTTAGGTTGAACTAATAAGCAAATTAAAATTATCTCCCATTTATAACTAAATCCACTGATCTTTTCTCTGGAGACTCTTGCCCAGGGGAGCTGAGGCAGAACTAAACTGTTTCTCTCACACTACACTTCAGTCACTGACAGGGAAAGGACGACAATATCATATCACAGCGTCTTTACACTATCAGGAAAAAAAGTCATAGAAAGACTGCAATAAGGCTGTGGATCTGGATCTGGATTTGGATTTGTAGGAAACCTTGAAATTCTCAAAGCCTGCTTAAGTATTTTATAATCATTTACATAATGATGTGGTCACCCATGGCTTAGTGATAAAACCATAGCAACTCAGCAGTAACGCTTGGCAAGCTAATTTTGTTTGCACATCCATGTGTTTATTTGTTTTTTTCCTCAGTACTACACTAGCAATAAAATGAGTTAAATAATCTGGAAATACCAATTTAATCCTAATAGCAGCTGTAAAATATCTTAATAAGTATAGCAAAGTATTAGAAAGTCTGAGAAGAACTTCGTATGACCTACAGCTGCAACTTTTAGGTCTCTCCATATTAACATTAGCTTGCATCATATCTCTCCAATATATTATTTTAATTACTTGTATGAATCATGTTATATAAATTTATTAGAGATAAAACTGGTACAGACCAATGAAATGTTCTAATCAAATCTGTTTTCCTGAGCTGACTTTCCCCCTTCATTCAGGTCCAGGGTCAGCTTCACTGACCTTCTTAATTCATGTCTCTCTCTTGTCGTGTCTGAAAAGTTACATTCTATCATAAAATATCTGATCAACTTTCCATATTATGTTTTGAAAATTTGTTTAGTATTTCTTAGGATATTTTATATCAGATTTCTCTGTATTTTATCATCTACATATTTTTACATACAAAGATTTAACGGTTTATCTTATGTAGTAGTAGAAAATTCAATAACCTTTTTCTCCAAAGGAGATATTTACTGACATTATCTTCCAAACCATTAACTGATAAAATTTGACTGTTGAAAATTAATCAGTTACAAAAATAGCAACATATTTAATCCAAGCAGTAATAGTTTAAGTTCGTAAAACTGGTAATAATTACAGTTAGAAACTATTAGACTTTTTTTTTTCTACAGGAAAAGCTCAGCAATACATAATTTTTTTTATATATTTAATAGCATATTGCCTAGCTATTTACAGTGAAAGGAGACATTACTGACAATTTCATTCATCATGTGTGTGCATAGCACATTAATTTTGTGCACAATACACATCATACCAAATGCTGAGACGGTACAAATTGGGATGCCTCTGCTGATTTCAGCCAATATCATGCAATTTATTCTGCACTCAACTCTATAACTTAATATTGCCTTAAAATGCTATTTTAAAAATCAATTAACATATGCTTAGTGATTTTATGCAGTGTGCTTATAAAAAAATAGACTCTTTTCTCTGTTAATGAACTGGTTCTTTCTTAAAACTATTTTGGTTTTTTTTTTTTTAAATTGGGAGCAGCCCTGAGGAGAAGGACATGGGGGTGTTGGTTGACGAGAAGCTCAACATGACCCAGCAATGTGCATTTGCAGCCCAGAAAGCCAGCCGTATCCTGGGCTGCATCAAAAGAACCATGTCCAGCAGGTGGAGGGAGGTGATTCTGCCCCTCTGCTCTGCTTTTGTGAGACACCACCTGGAGTACTGCATCCAGCTCTGGGCTCGTCAGCACAGGAAAGACATGGACCTGTTAGAGCGGGTCCAGAGGAGGGCCACAAAAATGATGAGAGGGCTGGAGCACCTCTCCTATGAAGACAGGCTGAGAGTTGGGGCTGTTCAGCCTGGAGAAGAGAAGGCTCCGGGGAGACCTTTCAGCAGTCTTCCAGTACCTAAAGGGGGCCTACGAGAAAGCCGGCAAGGGACATTTTACAAGGCATGCAGTGATAGGACAAGGGGTAATGGCTTTAAACTGAAGGAGAGCAGGTTTAGATTAGATGTGAGGAAGACGTTCCTTACTGTGAGGGTGGTTGAGGCACTGGAACAGGTTGCCCAGAGGCTGTGGATGCCCTGTCCCTGGAAGTGTTCAAGGCCAGGTTGGATGGGGCTTTGAGCAACCTGGTCTAGCGGAAGGTGTCACTGCCCATGGCAGGGGGGTTGGAACCAGATGATCTTTAAGTTCCCTTCCAACCCAAACCATTCTATGGTTTTATGATTCTATGAAATTTGAAAGGTACTGTGAAAATTAATTTAGACTATGTGGATACATTTGATGGCAGATTAATTTGCTATTGACGATATAGACAGTTGAGGTTTGGGAGTTTTTGTCATTAGGAACTTAACTTTGTAGGTGTAAACTTCATGTCTTTGTCAGGCTAAGGAAATGCTACTCTCAGATCAATTTTTAGAACTTTCTTCATGCCCATAATTTAAACAGGAAATTATTTTATTTATTTAAATACAATTCTTATCCTATCGCAAGCAATGATGTACCAGTACATACTAGTACATACCACAGTATTGGTATGTTGAATAGGTAGGAATTACTTTGTAGTTAGTGCAAGAGGATGTTTGGGATTTATCTGAATTGCCAAAAATACTGATCCACTTGAACAGACCTTTCAAAAAAAACCAAACACATAGTATTGCAATTAATTTAAACCCCCTCACACCCCAAAAACCCCTCCACCCTAAAATATTTTCACTTCCTTTAGTATGAAGCCACCTCAAAAACTTTTTACACTAGGCAATGATCTGAAACAGGGAAGATGTGCAGGAAGATGTTATCTGTCATTATAACAACTGCTATTGTGGAGGAAAAAAGGACAAGCTTTTGAACAGATAAAAGAATGGTCTGTTTGCCTGGAAGGTTGCCTGTTCCCAGGTCCAACAGTATTTTCTGTTAGATGAACTGATATTATCTTTCTCACAAACATTGTTCACAAATATCCTTAACCCATCATGGCTAGAGCAATGTCATGACAAGAGCAAAGATTGTTACAAAACACCCCGAGCCTTACAAAAAACTCAGGCATTGAGGACATATAGTGAGAAATCTTTGCTATCAAATGCTTTCAACCTGTTTGAATAGTTCTGCTTCTGCTATTTAAATTCCTTCTACTAAGCATCTGTTGGTAGGAGTCAATTAACTTTCTATCTCTTGTCTAATTTTATATCATGCTCAGTCTCCACTTGTCATCTCTTACAACACTAATATTTTTTGTGCAGCACCTGGATAACAGAAAGATAATAACAACATCAATATCTGTGACAACAGTTTTTGACACTGATGGCTTATACTGGATGTTGCAGTCTCTAGGTGCACAGGCTGCACAGGGGCCCCAGGGAAATATTTGATTAAGAGAAAGTGGTGAGCAGGCACCTCGCCTGGCAATGCTCAGGGGCTTTCAAATCAGGGTTGCCAAGAAATGAGGCAGCAGGTCTGTGACATGGTTTGTATTCTTTTATAGAGAAAACATATTTTATTTTTACATCCTTGGTTACCAGACCTGTGCCAAATCAGATATGAAGTTAATATAAAACTGCTGTTTAGCCACTGCAAAACCCTGGAGTCAATGGAGGTATGTTGATCTAAACCAAACCTTTCCTTCTAGCCTGTTCATAGTCTCCTAAAACAAACACAAAGAAAAACCCAAAGCTCTTTCTCCTGAGAGCAGTGCTGCAGAATCACACTGGGCGTTAGCTGATGTACTTCATGGTTGGTGTCCTACGAGGATTGCTGATGAGGATGTTAAAAACTCCATAAATAAAAAATAAACGGCAAAAGAAGCAAGCATAAACCCTTCTTTACTCAGATCATCTATACTGTAAAGAAACTCAGGACAATCATCGGTTCTTTCTCAATGCTTTAAGTAGTGGTAAACACCAATGGAGCTCAAAAACGAAACAAAACTATTTGAATCTCACATGCAGTAAGAATTTAAGTAAAAGAAGACAGGAAAAAAAGTATTTGCAGAGGGAACATGCACAACTATGTAGAGTCCTAACACATCTGGGTATTGCCCAGACTCAGAATAAGGCTCAGACTTACATACATTAATTCTGATTAAAAAGGGTTAAAGCATTATTTTTATTGTAACTTGCATCTTAAGACATTACTGTAAAAATGAGTTAAAAGAAAGTTTTAAAATAAACTTCCAATTGTAGCCTAAGATGGCATCCTGATGAATTTTAATAATACAGTAATGCATTTAAAAATAATGTCTCTCAAGAAAATGAAGACTCAGCAATTCACAAAGAAGAAAGAGGTACCAGACTGAAAGGAACTGAACTTTCTTTCCAAGAGGAAAATGCTATATATTAAACACCAGGGATTTGAAAGAACAAGGTTGAGAATGGGAGGGAGGGGAGAATCCGTTCTGACTACTTCTGAACACAGATAAACTGTAAAACCCTGACAAATTCCTTCTTCCAGACTACTTTGTCACATTTGCAAAGGCAAAAAAATAAAGTAAGTGTAAAAGCAGAGGTAAGTTCACATCATCAAAAAAATTCAAGCGCTTCAACTGTACAGTGGAAACTTCTGAGGCTAAAGAAATGGCACAGGGAATGTAAAAATGGGATTTCAGATCACCTGAGGTTCATGTACTGCCTGCAGCTAGATGAGCACAAACAAGATCTGTAGTTTGCCTCATTCCAAACTGGTATATATCACATGGAGCTTACTTGTCTGTAATCCTCCTTGGACCTCAATGAGCCTCATGGAGCGGTGTGAAAAGAGAAAATAATTTTGCTTTTGTGAGACATTTGAACAATGTGAAAGATTTGTGAGAAATTTAACATAAATGAGAAGAGCGGTCAGAGCACAAGAATCAATTTACTGAGATGCTGGAGGTGACTTTAATCTCCAGCCTTTCCACAAGCTCCAGAATGGGAGCTAGTGTCAAAGAGATTTCTGCACATAGTGGTACGGCCATCTTTGTAGTCAGATAGGGTAGAGACTGATCCTGGTAAACTTGATTGTTTCAGGACCATCACCGACATATAAATTAAGACCATAGTGTGGGAACATGACTGTGTTGGGAATGACTCCTTCAAAATCAAATCAAGTGATACAGATAGTTCATGTCATCAGGGATTTAACAGCACGGCTGTAATTCAAGCCCCAGGCTGAATTCTTGTATACAGATGTAAAATCACTGCATATTGTACTTGTGTTTTATGGCACTAGATTAAGAAATATTATGTTAATACCATCACAGATTTAGTGTCCTGGCACAGCTACATGTGTAAGTACCCGCAAACATAAGAAGTAATTTAGGAAATGTATTTGCCTTTTTGACAGCAGAAATGTAAATAATGGGTTGACTGTGTGATTTGTCTAAACTCTTACATCCAGAATAACATAAAGTCAAATAAGTTTCCTTTGCTGTATGGCTTACAAGGAAAAGTGAGACTTACAGATGATACTTTATCTACAGAGGATAGAGTGATTCTTTTTTGGTAAAGTCAGTAACAACTTCCTGGAAAACACAGTTCCTAGCATGAATAACTGGAGAGAAAATGCATATGCTCTTCTTGTGTTTTAAAGTCCTTTGTAAGTTTGGTTGCATGTTTGGTTATTGTGCCTTAATACTCATGTGAGGTCACCTAGACTGCACATTGTTTTGGTAGTTCTTTCCATTTCTGTTCTGTATTTTGAACATCACTGCAGCTGTTGCCCTAGTAGCTCTGGTGACTCTATATCATGTTAAATGGATGAGTTACCCTTCCTGAGACACTGAGGAAAAACCCACACTTTTGGAGTTAAGGTCAATATATTTTACCTTGTCTTTTTTGCAATGTCTGTTGCATCAAATTAAATAGTGCTCACTGAAAGAGATCTCCTTGTTCTCAGTGGGGAAGAATAGTTTTGCAAAATGCTTGAGATGAAATATCAGTGTAAGAGGGCTATAAGTCTTCCATTCAATGGAAGGGAAAAAAAGGAGAAAGAAAAAAAAAGCAGAATTGTATTTTGCCAATAAGGAGAGCACAAGAAAATGGATTTTCAGAGTACCTGGATCCAAACACTGATATCATGAGGAGATGATCAGGATTTTCTACAGCACTATCCTTGAACCTTGGTTTATGACCATTTTTCAAGTGTAGCATACAGTACTGAGCAGTGCAAATTTATACCCCACATATATTTGTAATGTAACCTCAGCAGTGGTGACTTTCACTTCAAGAAACATGAAACTAGCAAGTTTTACACATATAGAGAAGGAGAAATAAATAAATAAAGTAAAAACAGAAATTGGAAATGAGGAAATGAGGCAGTGAGGTGGCACAACAACTTTCCCTATGGTATGTACACTGGCCACGCTGAACCTCTTCTGGAAAACTACTGATAGACTTTAGAAAAGAGTGGACCAAGTGTACAGAGGAGTGGCAAAGAAAAAAAGGCAAAAGGGAAATATCTTTTCTTTCTTGTCTGAAGTACATGTTGTCTTCACTTGCAATAGTGAAAAGCTTTTTTTTTTTTTAATAATAATTTCTGGTTTTTGGCATAGCAAAACAATCTCATGGCTACTGTTGTAGTTCTATCTGTATCACTCTGCCAGTAATTTCTGACCATGGGAACTTCCACAGGGAACTAAAAATAAATTTCATTTTTAACTAACTTTCCCAAGCTTACCACGCAACACATCTTCAACAAGAATTTTAAAAAAAAAGAAAAAAAAAGCAAATCAAAACATTTTTCATGCATAAGTTTAAATGGATGATGTTGACCTTTTTACATTGTCAAGTGCACCGCTGGAAGTAATTCAGTGTTGTTGCCAGGCATTTTGAAGCTCCATATTTTCATACACTATCATTTGTAACAATGAATAATTGTTCTATACAATTGTGATTTTTTTTTAAAAGCTTCTTTTTAAAATGCTCCGTATGATCACAGTTTCTAAAGTGCAGTCCTCCTAAGAGCTGTCAAGAGATGAGGTTTCAAACATAATGTTATAAAGAACATAAATGTATCCGAATCAGTGAAAACAATTCTCACATTTAAAACTCTTCTTAAAAAAAAGCTTTTTTTAAACACAAGCATACCATATGCAAAAACCCGTGAGCTTAAAATATTCCATAGAATATCCTTGAAACATTAATGATATATTTCACTCAAATGGTCTCAGAAATTCTCATAAGATATTCAGAGAAGCTACACAAGAGGTAAGGAAAATAATATCCAAGAAAATTTTATTTCCTGTTAAAAAAAAAAAGTACATAATGCATAACTGAAGGGTCGTTTGCCCCAGTAAACAACATTTGGAAGAGGGTATCTCACTCTTCATCATAGTAAACCTTAGTCTCCCAGCCCCCATCCAGGCACATCTTGCTCTCAGATATGTCCTCTAATACAGAGTATGTAGTTACAACCCTGGAAAGGTAAGAGCTATCTTTAACCTACTTACAAGGCAATGAGCTCTCAATATCCCAAAAGCACACTTCAGAGTCCTTTAAAATACTCCTTCTGCCAAAGCGGAAGAAGAAAGAGGGGTGGGAGAACGCTGAAACTACAAAGACCCATAAGAAGTGACCACAGGAACAAGCCTGTCACTCTCCAATTAGTGAAAATGGGCACAGGTCCCCAGAGAGCTGGGCCTTCCCACCCCAGCTGTTCTCACACTGGTGGATCAAACATGATAACCACCTGTCATTACTGCCCAACCTTCTTTTAGTAAACTCCGTCTTGTATCATTTGAAACCAAAAGCCAATAAACCTCAGCCCAGTGTGCACTAAACCCTCTCAACAGCAAACGCATCCAGACCCACCTCTGAGGTTACCAAAAGAGAGGAAATAGCACTCCAGTTAAATTTAACCTTTTACACATGAACACCTTACCACCAAGCAACTTATGAGTGGCTCACCGATCTCATCCCTCTCCACAGGGGTCCAGCCTCAGAAGTAATCACAGCACCGCAGAAGGAGTCATGCTCCCATCGAAATCAGTTATGGCTCTGCCATTGGTTTTACACGACATCAGAAATAGGCTCTCATTAGAGAGTTATGGCGTCTGTAGTTTAATGAAACCATCTGGATAAACTGTAACTGAAGATACTCATGTTTTCCAGACCAGTTCAGTTCCTCTGTCAATTCAGACAGCAAATGCCTGTTTTCAAGGCATCACAGGTAAAAGAACATACACTTTTAGGTGGAAGTATTTAACATATTTTCACCAGTGCAAGTAATGCAGTTTGATGAATATTCAAATCAGTTTTTAATATTTTATCATCTACCCAATATAGCAAGGCCTAGGAATTCAAAACTCAAAGCTCAAATAAAACAGAATTTGAATCAGCCCTCATGGCAGACATGCAGCAGTTTGCTTAACTCTATACTGAGATCATATCTTTAGGAAATATACTCAGCTAGAATATAAATTAAGATCAATTATATGACCTGCATCTTTCCCAATAAAAATGATGGTTGCTACTTAATTTTAGTAGCTGTCTGAAGGATCACCTCTCTGTAGCAATGTTTGCCTGTCAAAAATAATAAAATATCAGCTTCTATCATAAACAAGTATTATAAAAAGACAAGACAGACCTAAATAAAATCAGCTTTGCATACGTGGGTTTGAGAGTGTCTGAACAATCTCATTTTCCATTTGTTTGCTGTACCTAAATAGAGGTGATAATTAACTAGGAAATGCAGTAATAAAACTAAAACAGGAAAAGCTGCCACACATAAGGGACACCTTGTATCAGGCTTTATCAGTGTCACTCATTGTGGTCAAGTATTGAGTTGCAAAATGCCAGATTCTATAAAACATAAATGACCTTGAACAAACTCTCTTGTCTAGACTTGGCACCCTGAAAGGATGCTGCTGCAGCTAGAAGAAGCATCTGGCCCAAATACATATGTTGACACCATTGATCAGGCACTAATCTCTCAAAAATATACCAACAGTTTAAAAATGTCATTAAGACATCACTGGTGGCTCCTTCATCAACGACTAACAAAATAAAAACATTAAAAGAAAAATA
>JAVKLA010000027.1:35322936-35351982 GCA_034782735.1 Sagittarius serpentarius | reverse complement strand
AAGAAATACTTAGGTAATTCTTACAGAACAGGATACTAGTTAAGTATGTCTACATAATACAAAAAATACCTATTTCTTGCTCAATAAGATAATTTGAATTAATCATTCAAATTAGAGTCTATATGGAACATCATTTAGACTTGAGCTTCTGTATTGGGTTTAAATGGCAAGGTTTTGATGGGGGGGGGGGGCATTCAGAGATGCCTTCTGTGAGAAGACACCAAGACCTGCCCCCATATTGGACAGAGACAGTTTCTGCCAGCTCCAAAGTGGACCCACTGCTGCCCAAAGCTGAGCCAGCCAGTGAAGCTGGTGACACCTCTGTGATAACATATTTAAGAAAGGGTAAAAAATGCTATGCAGCTGCTATCAGACAGAGGAGGAGAAGAAATGTGAGAAGCAACCTTGCAGACAACAAAGTCAGAGAAGAAAAGGGAGAAGGTGCTTGAGGTGCCAGAGAAGAGATTCCCCTGCAGCCTGTGAAGAAGACGATGGTGACACAGGCTGTCCCCCTGCAGCCCATGGAGGACCATGCCAGAGCAGATACCCGCCCTGCAGCCCATGGAGCACCCCACACTGCAGCAGGTGGATATGCCCTGAAGGCAGCTGCAGCCCTTGGAGAGCCCACGCAGGAGCAGGTTTTCTGGCAGGACCTGTGGCCCATGGGGGACCCACACTTGAGCAGTCTGGTCTTGAAGGACTGCATGCTGTGGAAAGGACCCATGCTGGAGCAGTTGTTGAAGAACTGCAGCTTGTGGGATGGACTGACACTGGAGTAGGTCATAAAGGACCACCTCCCACAGGTGGGACCCTGTGCTGGAACAGGGGAAGAGCATGAGTAGGCAGGAGCAACACAGACAAAGCATTACGAACTCACTGCAACTCCCATTCCTTATCCCCTTGCACCGCTCAGGGGGAGGAGGCAGAACAGTCAGGGGTGAAATTGAGCCCAGGAAGAAGGGAGAGGTTGGGGAGAATCTGGTTTTAGTTTTGGGATTTTTTTGCTATGCTACTCTCTTATTAACTGGCATAAATTAAATTAACTTCCCAAGTTAAGTCTGTTTTGCCCATGACAGTAATTGGTGAGTCATCTCCCTGTTCTTATCTCAACCCATGAGCTTTTCATCTTATCTCCTCCCCCTGTTCTGTTGAGGAGGAAGACTGAGAAAGTAGCTTGGTGGGCACCTAGGAGCCAGCCAAGTTCAACACTCCACAGCTGCTAACTCATCATAGAAAAGGCTGTTTGATTTTTTTGGCTTGATATTTTAATCTGAATTAATTAAATTCAGATTCAATTAGTGAATCATAATGAGGACAGTTTATATATGGTAATTTATGTGATGTCTACCATATATATTCTTAAGGAGCATTGAATTGATCCTACAAAGAATAACATAGGTTTTGAGAAGAGAGTATTTTTCTTCTCTCTTATGTAGTGCGAGCTTTTGAACTACAACTGGTCTTGTTGACTGTTATCAGTCATGTTACCCTGTTTCATGACCTGTGAACAGCTCAATAGCTTATGTCAGGGTATGAAAACACCTTGGCTTGAAAAGTTTGGGAAGGAAGGGTTTTGTCCATCCTATATCACCCCAAAATCAAGAGGTAAAGTGACAGATTACAAACTAAAAAATAGTAGTTTTGAAGTATCTTTTTATAGAATCTATTCCCTGTAGCAATGGGACGTTGTTTCACTCTCAGCTTTGTATTACATGTCACCTGAGAAGAGTGCATTCCTTCTGTAGCCCTAAAGAGAGACTTCTATAGGCACTTGAAAACTCATGCACCACTACTTCCATGAAGAGTAATTTCAGACTACTTTTCTATTTTTTTCTTAATTAGGTGAAACATCTTGAAAAAACAATGTTTTTCATATCAGACAAGCATTTTTTACCCTGTTCCTTTGAATCATAGCATACAGCTGCTCAGCCACAAAGGACTTCTTTTCTAGTATTACTATTTGACCGGTTGGCAGGCTCCTTCAGCAGCTTGTGCTAGCAGCTCTGGAGCTACTTTTGGTCAGCCATTTGCTTATGCAGATGATAGCATTTTTGTCTTCTCTAGCCTCAAGGAAATACTTTTTTTTTTAATTTTTTTTTTTTTTTAAATCATTTGTTCTTGTTTCCTAGAAGGCACATTCATTTAATGTGGCAGTTAAATTGGTTGAATAGATGATTTTAAAATAGCTCTAAAAAATCCAAATATTTCTCTGGTTACAAGCAGATGCTTCACTTTTCCTTAATTCAGTCTACAAAAAAGATGTTAATTAATTGAGTGAGAGCTAAATGGATTAGTCTTCAGTTCAATGTACTGAATTGCGGAATAACTTAACTGTGTATGCAGAATAATCTGCTGCATATAACACACTACACAGATCTGTCTCATTGACAATAGAACATTTTTTGCATTAAATTTTCATGTCAAGTTTATGGTTTCCTATAATGTGTAACCATGTTTATGTATTTGTTCAACATGCCTGCCATAGATTTTTCTTTCAAGTTATCTGTGGAAATGTATATGCAATACTAAGTGAGGAAGGCTCCAGTCATAAGAATTTAACCAACCCAAAACCTTTTACTGATCTAATTTGTGTCACACAAGACTACCTGTATCAGATGGGCTTCTACATACATATATTCTCTGATGGAGCAGCTAACCCTGGAAACCATTTCCAGGCACATGGACAACAAGAATATCATCAGGAGTAGTCAGCATGGATCCACCAAGGGGAAGTCATACTTGATCAACCTGATAAACTTCTGCAGTGAAATGGCTGGCCTGACAGATTGGGGGAAAGCAGTGGGTATTGTCTGCTTGGACTTCAGTAAGAACTATGACACTGTCTCTGAAAAGATCCTTACAGACAAGCTGTTGATGTATGGGCTGGATGAGCAGACAGTCAGGTGGATTGAAAACTGGCTGAACAACCGAGCCCAGAGTGCAGTGGTCAGTGGCACAAAGTCTAGTTGGAGGCCAGTGACTAGCGGTGTACCCCAGTGATCAGTACTGGGTCCAGTCCTGTTCAACATCTTCATTAATGACCTCAGTGCTGGGGCAGAGTGTACCTTCAGCCAGTTTGCTGATGACACAAAACTGGGAGGATTGGCTGAAAGGCCAGAGGGCTGTGCTGCCATCCAGAAGGACCTTGACAGGCTGGAGAAATAGGCTGACAGGAACATTAGGAAGTCCAACCAGAACTGTACACCTGGAGTACTGTGTTCCGTTCTTGTTTCCTCAGTAGAAGAGAGACATGGACATACAGGACAGAGTCTAGTGAAGGGCCACTAAGATGATTAAAGGACTGCAGCATCTCTCATGATGAAAGTCTGAGAGAGAGGGGACTGTTCAGCCTGGAGAAGAGAAGGCTCAGGGGAGAGCTTGTTAATATATATAAATGCCTGAAGGTACGGTGTTGTGGTTTAACTTCAGTAGGCAGCTAATGACCACACAGCCACGCAGGTGGTTGTTTTGTTTAGGGGGGTTTTTTGGCCTTACACTGGAGGTCCTGCGTAACACTATAGAGTCACAATCTATGCTAGGCTTCGTAGCAACCGTAGTAAGATTGAATGTGTTTATTCTCAATTAGAGTTGTTCCTCCTGATCAGATTAAGGTAAGTATCTCCACTGTATTTACTACATTTGGGGAGGGAGGAGCTGTATTATAAAAGAGTAAGAAGGTCTGGTATATCCTTACCTTTTATTTTAGAGGAAGGATTTACAGAAACTTGTCCCATCGAGTTCAATCTCTTCAATTATTTGAATTCACTGGTCAGGATTCAGTCTTCATCATTATATTTGAGTACTTATACAATACCTGAGCACCTCAGACACACATCTTTCAGTAACTTATTTTCAAAAGATATGCTGGAACATTTTGTTCGGTGTTTTACTGGAATTTTCCCACTTTAGAAGACGACCCAATTATGTAAAATTGCAATCACTGAAATAGTATTATCAGCAACTGTCACAAAATATTAGTCTGTAAATATCAGCACTGATATTTAAATAATTTCATTTAGAGACAGCTTGTGAATATTATTTTTCCAAATCCTCAGAAAAATTAACAGAATTCAATTAGATAACGCACATTCTTAGAAATTCATTGCATTTCTTCTAAGGATGCCCCAGATTTGGACCAACATCATCTAGTTCCTTATTTCTCTCAGTTTATGAATATTTTCTGAAATCACAGTGTGGGTATATTATTGTGCTCAAAATGTTGTGAAGGATAAGCAGAGAAATATACTAGATACAAGTGAAGCTAAGAATGTATTACTAGTCTAATCAAAGGTTTTAATGGCATAACCAAAACACAAAAAATTTATTATTAGGTCAGGTACACTGATATTAACACTTACAGAACAAATACTTTCATTAATATGCATCTCCCTAACCATGTTACATTTCAAAGTTATAATACAAAAAAACCCTGTCTTATTGTCCACACTCCTTTTCCTCTGGTGCTGTATGTTCACCCTTCCACTGCTCCTTCAGATCCTAAGGCTGAGTGAGGGCTTCCACCTTGGAGCGGCAGGGAGGAATTACAATGAGTTGTCACCAGCCTGAAGCCTTCACAGGGAGAAGTATGGTGTTTAATGGTGGATGCTCCTCCTTCACTTTGCCAGAACTAGCATGATGTTCATGCTTCCTTCTTATCAACCTAAGGTCCACTTGGGGTCCTGTTTTTTGTAACATTTCATACTCTGTATGCACCAGACCATAACTCATTTTACTTTTGACTCTGTTAGGTATCATATGGGGAACATGAGTTAGATACTAGTTATTTGTCTTTTTTATTACCCCTAAAACTGTGAGGTTTTTTTTATAAATTTGCATTTGTATCCATAATTCACCATTGGTGACAGCCTTGGCACCTCGGCTATCATTTAATGACTGCCCTCTTCTATGTCGCACTGACTTTCTAGAGCCAAAGTGCATTCTACATATAGTAACTACTTGTTACTCCTATCTTTATGGAAATTATTTGTAGTAGGCATTACAACACAAAAACAATATGAATTTAAGAAAATAAAAGTAATTAGATAGAAGACACATGGTCATTAGACAGCTGTTAAAGCTAAACAAGTTTAAATAAGCTCAGGCCAAGATGTCCAGACAGGTTGTGAGATTCTGCACTATTGGCTCAACACAGCCTGGGGCCTTTACTGATAGCTGCAAAAACTTTACTTACTGGGCTACATTATCTCAGGTTTCTTTTCCAGAAAAGAATACTTACTTTCTGAAAAGCATCCTTGGATGCTGTAGAAAAATGCATATTTCTCTTGTTTCTAAAAATCAACAGCTCAGAAAACAAAAATTCATGAAAGTCATATGTTTTGGTTTTAACAATTTCTTTTGAGAGAGAATCTGAGACCTGATGTAGAACTGTGCTTTCCCACTCCTAATAGGCTAAGAAATTATTCAAACTGTCTGAATTCCTGGATAAAAATACATTATACTTATGTAAAGTATATTGTGAATAAGAACAGGGGAAATTAGTCTTGTATTTCAGAAAGCCACAAGCAATTCCATCTCCTAGAAATTCAGTGGTTAGATTGTGAAAAAATGAATTTTACATTTGCCTGTGCTGTTTGAATGGATGGTCTATGGAACAACACATTTCTCTGATATCTAAGAAATTACAAAAAAACCCCACAACAGTAAAACTACATCATTTCCTGTATAAAATAAATATTTAATAGATACCATAAAAGTAAGCTGTCACTGTGAATGCAGAGGTGGTTATATTTCATTATAACTAGCATCATTATAAATACAAGTATTGGTCATAAAATTATTATACTTTTTAAAAGTTCCAGCTATAATATTTGACACTGTCATCATCTGATGTAGCTAATTCTAAAGGTTAGTTTTGAAATGACTCAGAACTGTATTTTCTTTTACAGTATATTAAAGCAAAGGATCTGCTATTCCATTTTTATATATACACCTATCTTTAGTAGTTTATTTGTCCTTTCCTTCTAAAGTCAAAATTTTGAATTTAGAAATTTCTCCTGCTGCAGTATGTTTTACATTATGTCTTAGACCATGCATATACTCTCTTCACAAAATCACAAGCGTCTATGCTGGTTATCATGTTTACTTCAGTATGTAGTTAGAAAAGATAAGCATCCGGTTTCAAAATGTATAGCTTAACTTCAAATGATCAACTGTGTGAAACTACCAAAACTTGATTTCCCTAAGAGACATGAATGACATTTCAAAATACACGTATTACTAGGTCTCTGCATATCCCTTATTTAGAAGCAGTGTTAATATATGAAAACCAAAAGCCAAACATAAACAGTACTAGAGAAATAAATATACACAGGACTTGAAGTATGACCGGATTCATGACTGGCATCTTCGGAGCTAGAAAAAAAACCCAAAAAGTTAAGTATGAAGAGAAATACTAAATAAATATTTCTAAAACAATACTTCAGACAGAACTGCACAAAGGTATTTTTGCTTTAAATGATAAATTTAATTACTTCGAGCATCAAGCTATGGATTTGAATCTGAGCTGTATTCAAAAATCTGTGACATGAACACTAATATTGAATTTCACCCTTCATACAATTCTGACTCAAAGTTTTTGACAGTATTAAAATGTTATAGACGAATTTCACACTTGTCAGTATTAATCTGTCCAATACCTATATTGATAAGAAAGGCAGGAGGAGAACATAAAGTTAGACCATCTGCTTTCAGAGGAAAAGCAAACCTGCATCTCTTCTAAGTAATATCATTTATGCCACTCCTTAGTGCTTAGTCAGCAGAAGATTCTAAAAACGTAGTTTATCAAAATTCATGGTTAAATTCATGTCATAGAAGAAAGACAACATTAGACTTTCTTCTAATGGCAGAAAAATTACATGAGGGTTAGAATTTTATTTCAATTACCAGCAGAGGAAAAAATATAATACCCAAATTTCTATTAATTTACAACACTACTAATTAAAATATATTTTATCATTCCAAAATTTTTCAGTCATTTTTCACATATTCACCTGTGTTCCAACTACCCATTCAGCTTTTCTGGAGCTATCAGACTATCCTAAGCCTCCGAGACAACATGCAACACGTGCAGTACTTAAGAACTGCCTGGGTAAGATTTATTTTCTGGGTTTTATTGACATGTGCATGGGATGACCTATAGTGCTGATTAAAGGGTTTATCACTTGTAACTGATGTAGCCATCCCATGCTTTTGCTGATAAAACCTTTATTCAGCTTTGTACTGTCGTACATTTTCTCTTACCATTTATAAAACAAATGTATCTGTTTGACGGGCTATCATTTTGTTTATGGTAAGACAATCTTTTTTTGCTTCAGCTTTCCATGAAAAGATAGTAAAAGCAGTCTAGGTAAAATGAATTATTTTTTCCTTAATAATTCCAGTTACCAAGAATGAACAGCACACAATTACAAGATGTACTTATTGCAGAAAGTTGTCAAAGTTCAACATAGGCTATTCCTACGCAGTTTCACGTGAAGGGTCCCATTAAGAGAATTAAGTTTATAGCGTAAAATTTATGCTGAATATCTAAAGGCATGATATACATAGTAATGTATTATTCACATACCTGTCTTTGAAACTGTCAGATATTCTTGTAACAATAATACTACCAACAAACTAAAGCTGCTTGTCTGGGACTAAGACTCAGATATAAATAAATATGACAGGTCAATAGAGAGTGTCAGCTCTGCAAATTTGTAATGTGAACAATCCAGAAATCTATTTTGCCTGTTTTTCTGGCATCCATCAAAGCTACATAATCTCACAAAAGGATTTCTTTTGAATATCCATAGTGTATTCTCTGAGAGAATTAAGGATTTAAGAACCTATGTATTCCAGTCTTTACACATCTCTAACCCTTATATAACTTACATTTCTTTCTGAAAATTACTTTCAAAGTAAGAACAGACACACTTCAACTAGTATGAATACAATTAATGCAATTTTGGCAAATTCAATAGCTGTTTCAGATTTTGTAATGCTGGTGGTCCATTTAAAACCAGCTATTTAACTGCCAAGAATTCCAAAATCTCCATGGACAAAAAGCAATTCTGATGTATGAACTATGCTTTCAAAACAAGGGAAGCTGCAAATAGATTAGAAAGCTATCTCCATGAAATCATCTTTCAGGCAGAAAACCTTTACTTTAGAGGAGTTAAAAGCTCCACTAAAAAATTGTTTTTTATTCTTCTACAAATCAGTATCTGTTATAAACCTTTTTCACAAATCAGTATCCTCATTCTCCAGAGCTGGATTCTCTCTTTGGGCATGACCTGTACAGAAGCAAATAAAGAATTTTCTTCTATTTTTTTCCCTTTATTTTTGCCATAAGGAAGAAATAACTGCCTTTTCAGAAACAAAACCTCAAAACCTCTTCCAAGTTGTATATAAAGTGTTACGTCACTATGGAGGAAAAAAGAGACTGATGAGAAAACACAGAAATACAGAATGGAAATTACTTCCAGTGCTACACATTTCCTTCAAACCAAACAAGAATAAATTATAGTCCTTTTAGTGCTAACTGAAAATTAGCACCTGAGTAAGAAGCATTTCATTAAAGTTAGATTAATGCAAGTCTGGACTAACATCAGTGTGATGTCAAAGGAACCTAAAAATGTTTTATAGAGTGATTGCGTTCAAAATAAATTGGAAATTGTGAATGTTGTCTGACAATTAAACACAAAGATTTCCCTAAAAAGAGATCACTTTTGTGGGTTTTTTTAGATATAGACTGATATTAGAGTTAAAAAAAAATAATACTGTCATATATATTCAAAGAGAATGGATGAAGATAAGTGATTTTAACTTCAGCAATCCCTGATTATATTTTTTTTACATGTGAGTTTGCTTCTAAATGTCTTTTATACCAAAAGGGAAAATTTTATATTACCATTACTTTCACTAGCCTCATGATCTCCTGCTTTCCGAAAAGATTGTCGTATGCAAATCAGTTCCAAGCATCCCGAGGTGTTCTCCTACACTATATATAAAATTACTTATTCCATGTCTATTTTTGAGAGACATGTCAGCATCCGAACTTAATAGAATACAACTTTCACTCTTCCTTAAAAGTAATACCTTCCACAGAGTCCTATAATTACTCTTCAGAAAACTGTCCGAGAGTTGCCGAGTTCCTTTGTATCTTAGAAACTATACATTAAAATCATGGATTCCTTCACTATACTATGAACTATGAGGAAATATTAGCAATATATATGATATGTCATGTTTTAGTAGAGCACAAAATACCCCAAAGTACCTTAGGGTCATGGTATATACTGATTACACCGATGTACAGAATTTTGAATGGATCACAGCAAAGGTAGATGAAAACCTGTATTTCATAGCTTGGTTCTCTTTCACACCATTTCCAATCCAACAGAAACTGCATCATTACTGCAGCAGAATACAAGAAATACCAATATAAAAAGTAGCATGCTGGGATGATCAGTTTCCAGTCAATTGTTCTGCATGCACTCCCTCACTCTCTTCTTTTATTATTAACTATCCTGCCCAAACTTCCTCTCACACATCTGCAAGTTTCATTTTTCCTAGCACTAGCCTGACATCGGAAAGTTAGAGATTTTTGTAGCTGTAACAAGATACAATCTCAATACTTTTTTCAAACCAGCTGAAGGTGTAATTGGAACCATTTGATTTTTTTGAGTGCATGTTAAACCATCAAACTATTCATTTTACCAGTCTACAACATTCTCACTCATGTGAGCACTGAATTATGAAGCCGATAAGGACACTGAGCTACCTGGCCAAACCGAGAAAATATCACAGCAGTATTTTCCTGGAAAGAATTGGCTGGATTTTCAACATAACTGGGGAAAGAAAAATTTCAGGTAAACATGAAAAAGGCTGTGTTACAAATAATTAAAATGTATTTTGACATTTGCATCAGTAGTGAATTGTGAAGGGGGAGGGGGAAACAAACCAACCTTTTTTTACTTCAGTGCATGATTGCGATCTATCTTATTTCCCCAGAAAACTATATCAAGGTGAATCACCTATAGTTCAGCAAACTGAAATGAGGTAAGCCTCGTGTTTTGTCTGTCCAGGGACTAAGAGTCAGAATAACTAAGTCAGTATGAAGGAAGAAAAAAAAAAAAAAGAAAAATCCCACCTCCTTCCCTCTAGTAATTATTTATGAAAGCAAAGCCTGAGAGATCTATTCGTTGCCTTTAGAAAAATAACAGAATGGCATGACCAAAATATCTACAGGAGTATTTGGAGCTTTAAGACAAGAACACTACATTACTTCAACTCAACAAGAATTTCTAGAACTGTCTCAAAGTAATTCTGCCTACTGTCTTGTGCATAGATATTACCTCCTACAGCTGCATTGCTTCAGTACTGTTGTACAGCTCCCTTTCGGACCAAGCACAGTTTGTTTGGCTAGATAGAGCTGAGATTTAAAAAGAAATGCAAAATTGTATCATGTAATTTAAGTATAGCCATAAGCACATCTTCCCTGTGAGAGGGAGGAATCCAGATGGACAGCTGAAAAGAAAACAAAACACAACAGGATATATCGATCTGGTGTGGGTCACTGCATTGTCTGAGTCTGAGTTAAAGGAATATAAACTGGTTCTGTTCTGTCAGGAACCGTCAAGAAAAGCCACGAAAAAAGCTTGTTTAATGGGGCTTGCAGTAGAGTAAAACTAAGATATTATATATAATCTGGAGGATTATGGCTATTTGGACATGCATATTCTTATGTGGTTCTTAAATTTTTAATTAAAAAAATAAAATTCCAGAATGTTGTTGGCCACTGTCTCTAGTTACTAGTTCTGAGGTGAAAAAACATGAGTCCCAAACCCTAGAAGCATTACATGGTAATACAACTTGTACATTACATGTCATACCTTCCCTGAAGCTTAATTTGTGCTAAGACCTCATGAGTATTCCAACAACAGATGAGGACAAAGAGTGAAGAGTCTGCAAACTGAGGTAGGTTCATTCAGGGAGATAAGGAAACTACCAAAGAACCCAGATGACTTACTTTTGGGTGATGACCATAGGGCTTCAGCTCAGAAATTTTCTAAACTATACAGGTAGCTTGAAGGAAGAGCATCTTTAACTTGCCATTCTTCTAATAAATCATTTATCATGAACTGAACTAAAAAGCTGCTTTATCCCATAAACTTACAAACATCCTCCATACTCACATGGTTTCAGTATTGCAGGCAGAATGCCCTGTGGACATATATAAAATTTTAAACACTTCCTTTTAATTTTTTTTAAATACTGGTTAAAATTATCTTTCCAACCAGGAGGCATTCTAAAACTAAAGCCAAAGAAAGTGGGAGTTTTAAACTTCAAACATGGCTTGAGGGATCCTTTTGTCAGAGGAGGAGATAGTATAGAAGGAAACTCTTGAAGCAGGAGGACTTCATGTTATTAAATAATGGCATTTTACATGTTTTATTTCATGCTGAATGATTTGTACAGGCAGAAAATAAGCAACTCTGATCAAACAATGCTCAGACTTATAAAACAATCAGGAGTCTCCTTTGACTAGCTTAGTTAAAATTTTCTTAAGAAAAAAATGAACAATTGTCTGAATTGATCACCTAGTTAATACCTGAAGGACACTAGATACTGCAGTTTAGAAAGAGTTTCCAGTATCAAAAAGAACATAAAATATATTTATCTTATACATAGAGACAGCATCTTATGCTAGATCCTGTTAACTTTATGAATCTATCATAAAACTTGATAAATAAGAACAGAGGAGAAAAGAAGCATTATGATATTAAATAACTTCCAGGAGAGAAAGTGGCAGGTGCTTTATGTATGCATATGTTCATTTTAATTCTAAGAGAAGCAAAAATACAGTCTGCACTGGTTTTGATCCTGTATGATCAAGGCTCAGAGATCAAGTCTCAAGCCATTTCTTACCCAAAAAGCCCTCCCAATTGTTCATAACAGAGAAAGAAATGAAGACCTTTTCTTTAGTGATATTCGTTTGTCTCTGCATAATAATAGGGTAGCAAAATTGATGTTTCCATAGGTGAAACCAAAATAGCGGAAAAAAAAAATACTTGGACTATGAGATAATTTCTTCTTCAGTTTATCTTAAACCAGCCATTAAAGAGCAGCAATAACCGGGCTGCTTCATGAAGGAGATGAACTGGAAATCAAGTGTGACCAGAGGGCAGGCCATATCCAGCTGAGGACAGAAATTTCTGTAGCATTCACCTTATCACACAAATGAGAAAATTAAGCCCCAGAGTCCTTAGTTCAGTAGCTACTTGGAGACTGCATTTGTCTCCTGAAACTATTTTCTCTGTAAATGAATACTAGCTATTGTGTTAATATTTATGCAGTAAGAGTTGTATTAAAAGTGAATACAGGAAACAGAAGGGAATAGAGTTCTGTTTTTTGAGGGGAGGCAAACCTTACTGGATGAAAATGAGGTCTGAACACATTAAAAAAATATAAAATAGTTAATAATTTGCATAATACTGGTAGTAAAATATGGGGCGGGGGGGGGGGAATCTTCAGAGTTCTACCTGTAAAAGTTAGCCCTAACGAAAGTTCCATCCACTTCATGCAGGTGCAGGAAACGGAAGTGCCCAAGGGAAGCTCTGCCATTGATTTCTGCAAGACCAGACTGGTCCTCTGCGAATGGAACATGAGCCACTGCCCTGTGAAAGTAAATTAAAAGATTCCTATGAAAAAATTCATCTGAACAGTCATGTAGATCTGAGCAAGACACCTTGGCTTACTTTACCATTTATTGCAAGCAAGTCAGTAGAGGTTATGATGCAATTCATTGGACTATTCATGGCCTATGTTCTTTAATACCTACATTTAGTGAGATGAATTATACTCTTGACTGTATCCATATTAACTACGACAGCACAGACAAACAGATTCTGTTGTAGATTCCTACAGTATAAGAAAAATTAGCATTGTGGGCAGGTGCAATTAATTCCATCATAAGGTACGAAGTGCATAATAAGTGAATTCCACTTTTCCCAAACCAAAACAATCCATGGTCACAACATCGATGCCAACTTCAGAAACAAAAGAAAAGAGTTAAGTACAATTTCTTTCTTTTTGTTGTTCTTTTTTAAACAATATATTTCAGGATTTTGTTCTCTGTTTTCTGTGTCTTAAGAAAACATGGACTTCAAATTTTTTAGGTTTACTCTGCAGTATTGAGGGCTAGAAATGAACAACTCTGAAACAAAAGCTGAGGGTCATTTTGCAGGAGCTGACAGTCCTACATGGTGAACAAGATGTGTCAGCCACCCACTTCCAGATTCATTAATAACCAAGAAAACTGCAGTTACTTTCCAGAACTGTAATCCATTCTTTAGCAAACAGTATTATGACTTCTCTTATTCTTTATCTTACTACTTAAAAGTTCCCTTCTAATAACTCAGAAAGCAACTATTTAATAAAAGCTTAAAAGGTGTGCCTACACTGACAGGTATAGATTGATCTCAGTTCACCTTCTGCAAGTGAAAGCACAAAGTAGTGGAAGCAAATGCACAAAGCAACTCAACGCCAATGTTGAACCTCTCATACCTCAGTTCCGATGCAATGTTCATGTGCGTTCAAGATAATTCCTCCGAAGGTATTCAGCTAATGAGTTAGATTCATGCCCAGTACGACAGCAAACATTGGTTTGGGCCGTGTAGGGCTCCAGGTTCAAAGCTTCCAGTAAACTGGCATCTCTGCACTGCGCTCAGACACACACACTGGTAGCCTGAACGACTTACCTGCTTGCTCCAGGTGTACTATTTTTTCTTCCCTTAGAATTATTTACTTTATTTATGTCCTGTATTTTTCAGTGTACACAGTAAGCTCTTTTATCAATAGGGTGTTATTTTTCATAAATTCATGGACGAAATAGTACAATGGGACCCTGTCTGGTAGAGTCATCCTCCCCAGAGCATATCCATGATACAAATTTCAGAGCCACTTTGAATAGGAATGATGAATCATAGTAAGTAATGAAAAGAAATTACGTCAATTCTGTTACAATTGCCTGAAAATCACCATTTTCCAAACATCTCAGTCAAAGTATCTACAGTCATTTACAAATGATATACGCCACATTACCATACTTGGCAGCCTTAAAGTCTAGATTGTGTTTGAAGGCCTCTAAAAAAGCCTCTGATGATATTTTTCTGTGCCCATTTGCCATCTTTTCAGACCACATCTGTTAAATGCTTATTGATGACTATACCGGTCACAGATACCCTTTTTTTTTGCAGTGTTATATGTACACGCTATTTAAATATATTCAGAATATGTCATACAGTTCAAGGCGAAAAATTAACTACAAGTTAAAAGAAAAAAAGAAAAAATGAAAAAGCAGTCCTACAGGATAGTATGGACCTAAACTTATGTCAGCCCAAGAGTGTGGAGAAGCTGTCAGTACAAGCAAAACTACGAAAAATGCAGTCTTTTTAAATTTATATGAATATTATCTCATAAAAGAAGAAATACATATAGTTTGGCTTTAAAGTTTAATTGCAGTATCTGTTGAAGAAAAGAATTCAGGCACAGCTAGAAATGATGCTGAATTAGCTCATCAGTTTGATTATAAGTCCTTTTAATAAGAAAAAAATCTTAAAACAGTCTGTAAAACAGCAAAAGAAACATCATGTGTAAATATAGATTTTTAAAATGCTTACTTAGATCTAGTTTTGTTAAGACTGAATAAGGAAAAGGATGTAGCCAAGGCTCTAAACACAAAGTACTTGAAGTAGAATTATCATTGAAATAACTTGAGCAGGAACTTAGTTAGGAAATTATGGCTAAATCCAGATAGTGATTAACTCATATGTCTGAAGCACTGACTCTTCCATCCTAAGAGACCCTAGCAAGCTTTTAGATTTTTTAATAGGACAAAATGATCATCAGATTTGAACCACTGTGGATCCATTACGTATTCATTGTCTCAGTTTAATTCTCACCAGCACAAGAATATAAAGACAGTCATTCTGCACATAAATTTTAAAGGTAATTTAATTTCACCGAAAAATTGTTTTGAAGTTGAAAAAACAAACACAACATAAAATTAATTAAATTCAATTTCTTTATTTTTTAAATCAAATGTGGTCAAGGTTTATCTTAAAAGTAGTTGGATATTTTTCCTTTCTTACTTACTTTCCAATCATTAGAAACCTTCCTTTTAAATTTACAGCCTGTCCAGTTCATGGCCAATTTATAACCATCACACCTGTGCCAACATTGTCCTTCAGCTTAAATAACTGTTCTTCCTACCTTCTGTTTGCTTCTGTGATGTATTTATGGAGAACAATCTGATCTCCTCATATTCTTCATTTTACTGGTTGCACAAGCCCAGTTCTTTTAATCCTCTTTCATAAAACTGGCCTTCCACACTCTGGTAAGAGTTCTTATCTCTGCCTATTCCAATTTTAACTTGTCTTCCGTGGTCAAGGTAACCAGAATGGTATACAGTGTTCTAGACCCATCCATACAGATGCCATATACCTAAAAAAATAATAAAAATATATATTTCTTCAAAAATCATATTTGTGTTTCTTCAGAAATGCATAACCGTGGTTAACTGATCTGATTAACTAATATTGCCAAAATGCTTTGATCCTCCTTCTTTTACTCCTCTTCTTTTAGCTGGTCTTTTTTAAAAAAGTTTTTAGACTTCCTCCCTAAAAGCACCATAAAACTTCTGTTATTACATTTTCTCTCTATTTTATATTTCTAGCCTTTTAGTTCTTTCAGCCCCTTCAAGTTATCAGAAACACAACAGCAACAGCCACAGTACCTCATTCTGAAAACCTGTCACTGAGGTACTCACCACTAGAAAATTCCTTTTTAACTCAAAAGTCTCAGTAAAATCTATAATTATCTCACTTTTACTAGTTCTTCAATCGATATCTTGGGTTAAGGACTGCATGTTTTCTTTGTCATATTATAGCAAATGCTTAACTGAATTCTTACAGATTCAATCTATTTCCCCAATTTGTACAATACTCAAAAATACTTAAGAAGTCAGCAGTGCTGAATATTCGCATGACATGCATTAGCAAAACTGTGCAGTACTCTAACCAGTTTGGTTTTTATCTGCATTAATCACATGATCAGGGTTTTTTTGATGATTAAAAAAATATTTCAGAACTGAAGAAAGTCCAGTGATTTATAGATTATTAAAAACATATTTTTGAACAAACAAAAAAAATAAATCTCTAATGCATTGTTAATTGGAAATGTTTTACCCAAGCATTGCATTTTATATCTGGCTGTGACAGTTGGGCACATTATCTGGATTTATGATGAGCTGAGGGAGTTAAGGAATCATGGCTTTGTTAGGACAGATGTTCCATAAATGGGAATTTATTTTGAAATATGTTAATCAGCTTTCAGATCCTGAAAACTCATATCAGATAACTGTTCATACAATTTTATTGCATATTAAGATATTTAGATATTAAACTGTCCATCATTCTGTCTAGGTAAAATTTAAAAGCAGAAATTTAGATCTAGTATACGCAGATAGCAGCAGCTTTGCCATAGCTAAACCATAATAGTAAAAATAGAAAAGAAAAAGAAGAGTAGAAGAAGTTCAAATGTTAGAACTGTTACAGTTCTGTAAAAATTGCTGATCATCAACAATACATCGCAATTAAGAATTTATGTTGATACTTCATTTACATAGTAATACAGATGTAAAATTCTAATTTTGATATCTGTAATAAAATCATAACTTTTCAGTTATTCTAATAAAATCAAATTCTTCTACACGTATTGTACAGTGTGAGCTATAACAAATATTCATAAATTATTCCTGAGACTTTGTTCTTCCATAAAATTAAAAAAAGAAACATTTCATAGCTGAAAGGTCATAACCCATTAGTGCAACATACCTTCCAAGTTAGCCAATCAGAAATGCATCCTGTTCATAATCATTTTCTGTTAATAACAGCAGAGTCTAAATCTTTTATGTACCATTTCATCTCAGAAGATACATTTGCATAACCTAACTTTATAGAAGGATGCACCTTTAAAAAACAAAATAATCCAAACAAAATCAACTAGAGCCATCTAGCAATCTGAAGTCAAAGAATGAATTTTTGTATTAACATGGTCAGGGGTGACACTCACTTCCCCTAAATACCTTTGTCCCACTCAGAAAGTGGAAACTGCAGGCAAATGACATTTGGAGAACTCCAAGCTCATTTAACTCTTGTCAAACATCATTGCCATATAATAGTAAAAGGTCAGTTTCTTGCATCTTAAGGCTTACAAGACTACAAAGTGTTCAGCAACTATCATCTGAATAGCTACTGAAAATGCTGAGAAAGCCAACATAGTTGTTAGTAGATAAGCATGATACAGTTGGAATTGATTAGAGAAAATTTAAGTGTTGAGCTGCTTCCAATCTGTATGCAAAATGGAATAGCCTAATTTGTAAGTAAGGAAGATATGGGTTAAAACATAAGGCTTAAATTTAATGTAAGAATTACTGAACGTATCATCTTTTAGAGAAAGAAATGCCATTTTCACTACCACTACAGTCTACACATAAACCAATGATTTACTTGAAATAATTTCTTAATGCCAGCAATGTTAAAAAAGAAACAATTTCTCCAAAGTTGGTGTCAAATATTCTTCTAATACATATACAAATTCTGTCTGGATCAATCTTCAGTCAATTCACCTTCATCCATCAGATCCAGGCACTGAAAGAAATAAAATACTTTTCCACCTGTCTCTAATGCAAACACATGAACTTCGTAACATTCAGATGACTAATACACAGCCCAGCCACTTGTGAGAGTTTCCTCAGACCTGATGAACAGCACCCCAAAATTAACCTCCATCAGACCACTTAAGAAGTCTCTGGGTTTTATGCTTTGATTAAAGACAGGGTCTTAAAGTAGCGTAACCAACAAAAAAAAAAAAATAGATGGCCGGACACAAGATAGGCGGTTTTGCATAAGTATGAGAGCAATGTGACCATGGAAGGTGCAAAGATGCATGTAGTTGTGCATAAGAGGCATCCAAGTAATAGAAAGGTGCAAGACAAGACAAGCACAAGGGACAGTAAACAGATGGGGCATCCTGCCAAATACACAAGAACGATGAGTAAAAAAAAAAAACCAAACAAAAAACAAGGCAAGGAAAGTTGGGAGCAAACTTCCCACTTTTGGAAGGAAGGCAAGTAGCACAAAAACATCAAGCAAAGGCAAGTACAAAGAAAAGAGAAGACACCTCTATTCCCGCTTCTTTCCTAAAAATGTTCAAGACTGATCTCCTTGACCTCAGTGAATAAGAACCACCACCAACTGCAGTCATCAGTGCTTACGGTACAGCGTCAGCTCTGTGGTATTGCATACACGTGGTTAATTTTAAAAGACAAGTATTAAAGACTAACAGTTTTGTAGGTGTAATAGTGATGAGTAACAAGAAAGAACTAACCATTAGTACAATATGTGATGTTATTGAACTGAATTAGTAAAGTTTAGTTTTAAAGTTTAAAACTGTCTTGATATGTCAGTCTTCTAAACACTCCCGTCAACACAATCTCTTATTTCCCTAGCTGATATATAAAAATATGCATAAATGAATGTTCAGCTTTAACAGTTTTCAATCACCAAATGACAGCCATATGATGCAACATTTAAAATAACCATCTTCAAGTATACATTATGTACATATATATTCTTTATTTGAAAGGGTAATTTTTGCTTTATAACTTTGCTTCTCTATTTGGTCTAACAACTGTTCACAGGGAACTTACTACCCCATCTAGAAATTTTGCCTAAATAACATTTATCTTTACCCATAGCATCACTTACATTTGTTTTACACAGGACTAGCAATCCATAGGGAACTCATCAGCATACATAGAAGTAGAAAAATCTTTGTATCACAATTCAGTTCAATTATCTGTATTTTCTTGCACTCATAAGAAATCTTTATTAGGTGGAAAATAAAAAAGTCACAGGCTTCATTCTGAATCAATAGATTTTACTAAAACCAGGTCTATTATGAATTTTTCTTCCTGGATAATCCCAGTTTCCAAAACTTGAAGCGATCGGTTTTTGTATTGTACCGAGTTAAAAGCACGAACAAAGACACCATGCTTCGTTTACCTGCTTTGTAATTGTAGTCTGCTTTATAAAATAAATGCAAAGCTGCACACTAGCAATTCTGTCTGCAGAAACTAGTTGCCAGTGTTATTTTCTTACAGAATCTCCCTTCCTCATCACGCTTATAGTGGATTAAGTTCATGCAGTGGCACCAACACTGTAAGTCTTGAGAACTATAGCAGTTATAAACTGTTATTAACTACAATGACACAGTTATTTCTTTTTAATTAAAAGGGTGATTAACTATTGAAAGGAAGTAGAGCCACAGAAACCTGCTGTGAGTTTTGTGAAGCCTGTAGGTATTCAAACTGCCTAACTGAGGCTGCACAGATCAGACTAGCATTAATGGGAACCCTCTAAGCTCTAAGTAAATTTCTGTCTGAGACAAGCTATCAAGGAAAGAAATGGATTATTCAGGGTTTTTTAATTGATTCCTTTTTTAACTCATTATTTTTTCTGGAAGATATCTTTAGTCATATCTGGAAGATTTGTGCAAGGATAACTAGGTAAAATTCCATCCTCTCTCTTCAACACAAGACAACAACAGTGCAGTCTAATAACATTCATTCCTGTACTATACTAGCAACATAAGCATATGGAAAGCCATTGGAACACCATTTAAACTTGCAGTCATGTCATAGTCACTTGCTCTATGCTGGGCTAGGCAACACGCAAAAAAGGCTAGTGAGTATAGCGTTACTAATGTAATGGAGGAAATTAACTGCAGCATTGTCATGACCCGTGCTGGACAGACCAGGGAGGGGTTGTGGAGAGTTCGGAATTCCCTCGGGCGAAATTAAGATGAAGAGACACCAATCAGTTGAACATTTTCTTCATGACAGAAACAACCTGAACTTAAGAGCATAACATGAGGTGGCGTTGTTTCTCACAACAAGGATCAGCACGGTAACACGTGGTCACTTAACATCCCCTGCAAGCCTTGCTGATTTGGGGATCGAGTCAGGGCAGACCATGAGGAGAGCCCTCCCGCTGAGCCAGGGGGTTCAGAGCGGACCCCCTTGAGTTCTAGGCCCCTCTCTGAGAGGAGTCTGGCGGCGGATGGATCCACTCCTAGTCCCAGACTTAGGCAGCAGTTTTATGTCTAAAGGGATGAAGTGCAGGATTTATAGAAAAAAAAGAGGGAAAAGGGAGATAGAGGGGGAGAAAGAAAGATTCCACCAGTCCAGGGTCCAGCGTTGGCCCAGCCAGGCTAGAGTTCCAGCCCCAGAGGGATGCCCACACCTCCCAAGGATCCAGTTCGTGCCCTTTTATAATCTCTTTGCCCCTCCTGCAGGCAGGCACTCAAACCCATTAGGCTAAGTAGGGGCCATGCAGGGTTTGTGCTTCCAGAACATTCGGGAAATGGGTCAGTGGGCTTGGGAGTGGTTTTCGGAGTACCTCCTCCCTCCCTGCAGGCAGGACCCTTCTTTGATGGTCAGCAGATCAGAGCAGGGACCTGCCCACCCTCCCCACCCTGTCGCTGAGGGGCCTCTCACCTGCCCTTAGTTGCTGGGCAGGGTTCCTGTTAGGCAGGACTTGCCCCACCACAGTGTTTGAGACATTAACTCTTTCAGTCTCTCACACACACCAAATGTCTGTTGCAGAGAATGCAAAGTGCATGGAGTGTCTGAGTAGATACCTTGGACGCAATCAAGATTTATAAGCCTATTAACATATACAATAGGGTTAGAAAAGTTCATTTAAATTTGCTCACAAATGGCCACAGATACGGCCTTAAGGTGTGCAGAATACTCAGATGTTCCGAGTATAATTATTACAACTGTAGTAATTAAAAAGACTAAATAAAAAATTTTATTTTAAAGCTAGCATAACATTTCACCCAATAAACATGAGTATATGCAGGATAGATTCCCTAAGCACCTTCCTTTACCACTGACCCATAAATGATATGCAGAACAGTAATTACAGGTTTTTTCTGTTTCAGCATGCAGTCCCATTGGGTTCTCTCCCTAGATCTGACCCCTGAAGGGTACATACAAGAATAATTAAAATATTTATTACACCATGAAGTTTGTACTTTGTAGATCTAACTTGAAAAGTTTTATCTATCCAAACAGAGAAAGGATTTGTATTAAACTTATCTTTGCTGAGGAAAACACACTACCCAGTAGAAAGAACCACAAAAAAAGATATGTTAGAAAATAAACATGCTTGAAAGAAGATAATGAAAAGCATTAATGTTGATCATCCTACTTGCACAAAAATATCCATATTTTTATATATATGTATGCATATATAACATATATAATTTTATCATTCTCATTTATGGAACCAAAAAGACAATCAAAATCATTCTTGCAGAACATGTCTCCAATATTTCAATGGATACTTCATTCTGTTAAGGAAAATGTTCCTAGATAAAAGTAGCATGGCAGAGTTCCTTGTTCTACATATTGTCTTAGTGCAAGAGTGCATGTGTGCATAAGAGAAAAATACACGTGAATAACCCTTCAGCCATTTCACACTCTTCTGTTTGAGCAGCATAGTGACTAAAGGGCAGCGCCGCTGGCTAAGCACCTCCCTGTTACTGGGACAGAAACAAAAAGCAAAAGTAGATAGAACAGACAGATAGACAAGCAGCGGGTGAAGTGTGAAACAGAAGTTTTGTAGTAGCAAGAATAGATTCATTGCAAGAAGATTAAAGACACCTTTCTTGTACGAGGCCATGTAATGACCAGTATGTACCAAAACCTAGATTATTTTACCTGTGATTCCAGAATAAATTGGTGAAACAAAGATGAGACATCTACAATTTCTGTTAGCTCTTCATCACCTGCTGTTACATGGTAGGTGCAAGAGAAGTATACCATAGTGAATGAGGTGTGACCAATGCATTTGTTATCACTTCTTTCCATGCAAATTCTGACAGTCCTACTGGACTTTGTTGTACAATATGCCCTAATGGCATCACAAAGTGTGTAATTCACATATATTTGCCTCTAACCAGTTGTGAAGTCAGAGATGTATAATTGTTTTATTGGGTTATATATCATCGATAAGAGTTTTTTTTCTTGAGATCTGTGAGCTTCATAATCTAGCTTGGTAAAGAAGATGATATGCAAGGAGTTCCTGGAAGTCTTTGCAGCTCCCAGACTTATGCAAAACCTAATTGTTTTGCCAAAGATAGACAAAACTTGACAGCGCCTATTTAACAACTCTTCTACACAGAAGAGTGTTTGACCTAAAACCTCCTGAAGTTAATAGATGTCAGTGAGCTATGGCAAAGGCTCTTAATGGTCAGGCTGACTTACAGAATTCCAGCCTGTGCTCTGAACAGCCATTAGGAAGTTGATCTTTCACAGTACAGACAAATGGGTAAAGGCATAGGTCTTGCTTCATACTGTACTGGATTTGACCCTGGGGACAAAGCTGTATTCACAATAAAGCAACAGGGGTTTAGAGCAAGGCATTTAATTTTTATTTGCTTCAGTTTTGATCTGTATAGTGGAGATATTAACACTACCCTACTCAATATTGGACCCCTTCAAAATACTGGAAAGGCACTGAATGAGCTTTATGTGAAAGGAGTCTCAGGAATGTTATCATTAGTCTCATTACGCCCACTGGACATCACTTTTATGAAGAAGCAGGAGAACAGACATAATTCCTCTTGCAGACATCATAAAAATATACCTATTCAGTAACTTAATGGATGTTACATTAGTTTCCCTGTTTTCATTCCTGAAAGTTTTATTTTGCTTGTAAAATACGGTTGTTCTTTGTGCCTGTTTCTGGCCAGTCACTAACACACAGTGAACATCCATTAATTAAGATTTTGTTAATTTGCTTATTTCAATAGAACCACAGGACTGCTGAAAGGACATTAAAAAGCTGTCTCATTCATTCCTCTACCCCAAGATTGACATTGTTTCATAATTTTGATGGGTTTTGTTTTGATTCTTTGTAAGCATTTTGATTTGCTTCATAGTTTCCTCTGGTGCTGATTATACTTAACAATACACTTTTCAATACATAGTTCAGCTATGTAAAACATGTAATAATATAGTGATTGGTTTTGCATGTATCTTCCCTTATTATGAAATATTTGTTTTCTTATAAAAGGTTAGCTGCGGTAGTGAATTATTCATCAGTTACAGTTCTCTCATGTCTTTATCTGTGCCACACCACACAGAAACTTAACACATATATTAATGTGGATTTTGTTAAGAGAAACATATCAAGATTTTACACATTTAATGTATTTGGGAAGTTATCTGTCAACCAAGTAATTGACTAAGAGTAAAAAAAAGTTTAACAAGTTTTGAGAAACCCACTGTTCTGAGGGGGTATGAGATGGAAATCAAAATCCTTAATAAGATTTCTGGAAAACAGAAATGACCTCAAAAGTCCTTCTTTCCCTTATTCCTATAATTTGCATTCCTATGATGATAAGGGAACATTGCTCACAAGTGCCATGATACTCAGTGTGTCTTTTGCGACAAATTACAGTTGGGAGGTCTTGATTTCTTCCTCACATAATTGTTCCTGAATAGTTGATTACATACACAAAATGTTTGACCATAGTTATTTTAGAATAGCTTTCTATTCCAGTGTAGCAGTGGGGGGGGGGGGGGTTCCCCTCTGGTATAGTCATTCAATGGCCAAAAGAGAGATGTAATTGCAGTAGTAGGTCACTCTCGTTAGTGTATTACCAATACAGAAGAGAACAGTTATTCAGGGGAAATTATTGAGGAAACTGTAGTAGAATGTAATTATTTCAGAATGATTATACCATTTAATCTCCCTCAGTTGATAAAGCCCACAGAATTGTACCTGCCCACAGAGAAAAGATCTGCATCTACTGGGGATTCAGAAGTACAAGATGTGCTGCTGAAGCAGTTCCTGACTATGTAAATCCTCTTGTTCAGTGCAAGATGCTGTGATGCCTCATTAAGTGACTTGTCTCGTACTTTATGCTAGATTAAAATATTCTGCATTTTCCCCAGACTGAAGAACTCCAGAAACTAAATGTGACCAGAATTGGCTGCAGAAACAGGATTTGTTAGTACCTTCCTCCAGCAAATCTGTCCGTGGTAGTCTCCCTACCTTAGGCTGTTTTCTCATCCAATATCAAACATTTCTCCCAACTTTCATCAGCTCTAGTGTAGGACATTCATGAACATGACAACTGACAGCACAAAGAATCAAATAATTAACATTTAGAAAAATCTATAACAAACTATGACATAAATGATAAAATGCAGATCTTTTACATTGTGGTTATTAATACCTTAATTTGAGATTGTTGTCATTGTTTAACTACACTAAACACAATTTCTTGCTTTCTGTTTCACATAAATCAGAGCATACCTTGACTCTTTGGCTATCACCAGGTTTTGAAATGCTAAACCAGCATATCAGGGGCTGAACTTATTTCTGCTTGGTTTATAAGGACATTTCTCTCTAAAATTGTTCAGAAAAAAAATTTCTGCAGAACAGAAATTCCAAAAGAGCAGGAAAAATAAGAGATGTTCTGTTTTGGAAATTCCAATGGAATAAGAATTTTTAAACATCATCAGTTTGACTTGCAAAGTTTTGATAGAAGTCTGAGCCACAGAGTACAGCTCACCTTAGTACAGTTCCCAAGGCTCCTAGCGTGAAAACGGGCAATCTAAAATCCCTAGACTGGATCAGTTCAGAAATCTCAAAGTTTCCAGAGTTCCTTCCTCCATGGGCAGCTAAACTGCTCTTCAAAATTCTAACATACTTTACCCAACTACGTGAGATAAAACCTTGCAACTTAGCAATGATATGTACTAGGGAAATGTGATGAATGGAAAAAAAAAAAAAAAACCAAACCAACCAAACAAACAAAAAACCAAACAACAAACCTAAAACAGTATTTTCTTGCCAAAAATGAGAGAGGAGCCACTGTAGATAAGTAGCAGTACTGACCAGACACAGTGCCCTTAACTGGGGAGATAAGGCTGGAGCATTTTAATTTTCTTTGTTTTCACCATTTACGGAGTGTTTAAGATACATTGGATAGAAGTTGGTTTGTTCTCTTCACTACACTCTGGTATTGGTTCCACACACCTCTCAAGGCTGCATTCCTTCGAGAGGCAGTAACTGACTGACTATTATTTGTGTTTATACTCCACAGGTCATTGGTGTGGTCCTGTGCCTGTACTCTCAAGACCTCTGTTATCCTCCTGAAATTGTACTCTCAGATATTGCTGCTACAGAAACTGGGCTCTCGGGATAGGACAGTTGGCGAAACCTTTCCACAGATGCAGTCTGGAACGGTTTAGCAGCTGAGCAATTATCTAATGCCAAACCTTACGAAGAATCACAGCTGGGTGGGTTCTCTGCTACATGTCAGGCATTCCCAGGTTGTCTAGAGCATACCCACAATATATGCAAACAATGGTTCATATAAAAAGGTAGAAAGTCATCTGCTGCCTTAAAGTGCAGGCAGAAGATTATCCCTTCACAGAATACATTACTGCCTGAATGGGAACACACTGGAAGTTGAGATCATGGTTCAGGTTCTGTCACATTTTGAGCAGACGCAAACACATTCATCCCACCTCTACTGACACTGCCTTCGTGACCACATTTTACACTACCTGCTGAGCGAGAAAAAAAATAATTCTCCCAAACTCCTGCTGAACTTTTTGCTGCAGTATGGCATGACACAGCTTGAGACAAAAGGTAAGACTATGACTCACCAGGTCAGTGGTTGCAATGCTCCTTGTGGACAGCATAGTTAAGAGTTTTATCATCAACCTAAAGGCTGCTTGGGTATTTCAGATAAAGCAACAACTTACTTAAACCTCAAAATAGGTCTGGGAAACAGAAACCATACCTCCACCCTGCAGTAACAATTAGAGTACTGGATCGCATTATTTTTCTAATTAGAACAGTCCATAAATTTATGCTTAGACCTCTCTCCTGCAGAAGTCTAGATCCCTTCAGACTGAGAAAATAATTTATGATGAAGCTAATATAACGTGGCCAACAACATAACTACCTGACAGATTTTACAACAAAGTAGCTGCTGGAGGCATATTCTGAGAGGAACCAGATCTCGCCATTGTGCTATAGAGAAGCATCAGGAGCGTTCAATAGACCAGTCCCCTCAGTGGATCCTCAGTTGATTTCTGCTTTTCCTCTGCTCTGTTCCCAGATCTCAGTTCCTGATCCCTAAAGACTAATCTTTTCATACCTTAATTATTTCAGTAAATGTACCTTATTTAGTAGCAATCTTCTCCAGAAATCAAACAGACTCTAGGATAAAATCTACAGAAAATACGAGAATTCCCACAGTGATCTAGAATGGGTAATTTTGACTGTCTTCTACCAATGTAAAATATATTTTATGCTTATAGATTTTGAAACTGTACAGGGCAGTGACTAATCAAGGTTTAAATCTACAAAAGCCATGTACCATAGGTTATTTTCTCTGCTTACACAGAAACAAGCAGGGCACAGAGCAATTAGATCAGGCACTCAGAAAGACAATAAAAGAATGTATTGAAATGGCAACTCCAATTTAAAAGGGTTTTTTGTATAATATCTATTGCCCTCCTCCAGCTTCTGTTATAAGCAAGGAATTCAAAACCACGAAGATTAAGAATATTGTCCTAAATTTCAATGAGTTAGTACTAATAATCAGACTGAACCAATGAATAAGACGGAGCTGTGTGATCTCATGAGGTTCTTCAGTGGCCAGAGTAAAACAAATGGAAAACCCGTGGGCAATGGAAAAGCCTACACAATCTTCCTTTGGAAAACGTTTGAAATACTTGTGAGCAGTAATGCAATAACTCCTCACACCTACTCATTTCTGCAGGGAAAAGAAAGGTGAGAGAACACATCCACAGAAGTAAAACTTCAGAGGTCTTTAAAGCATGGTCAAATACGAAAATATTTTTCAGGTATATTTCATTTTCTGGAAAGAAATAACAACAGATGCTGGAATATAGGGAGCCCTGCCATAGGATCATGACATGAGGTCTCTTTTTGCAACCCTGATTTGTGTTAGAAAAAGTATTCTGAGAGATGAAAGAGAATCTCATGTTTCGTGTTATGACGGAATAAAGTATTTCTCCATGTAGAATCACCTTTTTCTAAAAGTTAGCATTGACTTATGCCCATGCAAATTATATCTGAAAACTCCTCTATTCACAAGAATATGTTGTAGTAACTATTTCAGAGTAACTCAACTCTTGTTTTCCTTCTTTTGCAATAGTACATTTTTCATTGCATCTTTTCAGTTTCCCACTACTGCTTTTGTAATATTTTTTTGAGAAACATGTCATCATTAATTCTTTTCTACCAGTAATAAGTTGCTGTTAGGGATTATAACAAGAAAATACAACTGCAAGCTTTGAAAGCCTGAGAGACGCTTTATCAACTCCATAGACTGGAACCCCTCTCTTAAATAAAGCATTCAAAGGGTATTTTCCATGGATGTAATATTCACCCTTGAACTTTCTTACATCCCACTGAGCACAGTACAAAAATGGAAGTATTTCATTATATCTAAGTGCTATAAACAACCAGTGAAACTGGTGTATCCAAGATTAAACAAATATTGTCACCAAATTCTTTATGAAATCTCAGGACCATTTCTGCCTTTGTTTTCTCTTCAAAATAAAAAAAGAAAAAAAGAAAAAAAGAAAAAAAGAAAAAAAGAAAAAAGAAAAAAAGAAAAAAAGAAAAAAAGAAAAAAAGAAAAAAGAAAAAAAGAAAAAAAAAAGTCATTTGTGAGGTATAGATGTTTTAATGCCAGGACTTCAAAGTCAACCAGTAGACTTCACATCAATGTCCTCAAGAAAAAAATAAAATTAAATACAGACATAAAAGTAAGCCTCACAGTTTGGATGGACTATTTTGAATTAGTATCTCTTGCAACTTTATAAAATGACAAAGATAAATGTTCAGCAGATCAATGCTGAATAGAACTACCGTGTGCTCAGATTCAAAGACAGATGGCAAATTATATATTTGTTTGCTTTGCTGAAGAATAGGTGATGATAAGCCTTGTAATATTTTGGGAGAAGATGCATAGGCATGATTTCTTTTCAACTCAAAACTTAGTTCAGATGCATTCCAAAATATGCTGAACACTCTTCAGGAACTCAGTATGAGCCCTAGCTTTGGTCCAGCTTGTTAGTCTGTTTTGTATTTGAAAGGAAGATAAGTAGAAGGAAATAAACTACAGTTTGAGGTTTTAATAAGTTCTTTCCTCTGTGAACTCAGAATTTCCCTGCAGCATACAGAGTACAGGTCCTGCATAACCATACACAATGGTAAGCTAATGAGCGTCATAAAAAACCAAGATGTTTTAATTTACCAATCCTCAGACAGTACATAGCAGTTTATTTTTAGAATATTAGTCTTTATTAAAACCTGAACTAATAGCATTTAGAATACCATTTGATTATTCTTCCCCAAATTCACCAAGATATGCTACCTTACAACCATATGGATCCCATCTGAGTGTTTAGAAAAATTTTAGTTATGTTTTTTTCTGGATCTTCTTTAGGAACTTAGTAAAATAATACTAATGCACTTCTTACTAAACACTTCTGTTGTGTTCATGTGAGTTATCAAGAAATTTCAGTGGTCATACTCTTCTTTCTCTATAGACATGAAAGTTTCCACAGTACCAATAAATATTTTCTTTAATGCTTACATTCCTTTCTTATGGCAGGCGTTACATGTTCTCACCAAAAAAAACCCAGAAAATTAAAAAAAAAACAAAACCCCTGTCCTGGTTTCGGCTGGGATAGAGTTAATTGTCTTCCTAGTAGCCGGTACAGTGCTGTGTTTTCAGTTCAGTATGAGAAGAACGTTGATAACACCCTGATGTTTTTGGCTGTTGCTGAGTCGTGTTTAGACTCAGTCAAGGACTTTTCAGCTTCTCCTGCCCAGCCAGCAAGAAGGCTGGAGG
>JAVKLA010000027.1:35268685-35322374 GCA_034782735.1 Sagittarius serpentarius | reverse complement strand
TATTATTGTCATTTTCTTGTTGTTATTAGTGTCATTGTTAGTTTCTTCCTTTCTGTTCTATTAAACTGTTCTTATCTTAGCCCACGAGCTCTACTTTATTTTCTGATTCTCTCCCCCATCCCACTGGGTCAGGGGAGTGAGTGAGCGGCTGCGTGGTGCTGAGTTGCTGGCTGGGGTTAAACCACGACAACCCCCCACTCAACTATATTTAAATTATTTTCTCTTTCAGATTAACAGTTTTGATTTCAGTGTAAACACATTTGTTCCCCACTTGTTTCCTGAATAAAAAAGGAATAAAAAGAAAGAAAATAACCCCACAGTTGAAGCATCATCTTTTTAAAAAAATGTCTCTCAGCAGTGTTATTAATTCAGCACAGTTTGTATCTAAATAGAATGATTATTACTGATAGCCAAAGAAATCATTAAAAATGAAATCTTCCTAATATTTTAAATATTTTGCAAGTAGATCTGCAAGTAGAATATGAAGCACATCTGAAAATCAAACAGAATGGAGGCAGAAGACCATACAACAGAATTTATCTGACTGGAAAAGACAGCCATAGAAGAACTTCAATAAAGTTTAGGGGCATACAGGTAAGAGATGGTGACATCTAATTATTCCTCAGCTAAATGGGGACACTGCTCAGCTCTTAGGTTCTTCATGGAAAGATGGCTTTACTCTGAGTCAAGTTATGCATAGATCTCAAAATCTACGGGAAAGGAGGTGAAGTAGGAGCACTAAGGAGCAAAGCCTGTAGAAAGAAAAAAGGGAAAAAAGGGACTGTATAAAGACCAAGATTCTTCACTCAGTCGCATCGCTTCTTTGAAGACCTCCACAGGTCTGCACTCCTTTCCCAGTTTGTCATGAATGACTTAAAGGTTCAGTCAGCTGCCTTCTGGTGCACCCAGCCCAGGAGAGGAATTAGACCCACTTGTTTCCCCACTCCCAGTCCAGAAATAGGTAACCAGGCACTGATAGGTATAAATCCCATAAAGTCTGTCTCCTCACTTTTCATGCTTTTCACTTTTGCATCCACCTTAGGTTTAAACTAGTTTCCGTTCCAGAAGAAAGTATTATGAAGACAAATCCTCATCTGTGCAAATGGGTTGTCTCTTGCTGGTCAGGATTTTTAACAGCTGATGATTTTGTCCAGAAAGTTATTCTGAAAGGTGCAGTACATTTTGGCACCAAGACAGTGCTCTCTAGCCACGTTCTGGTGTATATGTGTTTACATTAACACATTCTTTCTGAGTCATGACAAGAAGTCTCAAAAAGATACTTTTCATCGACATGACAGCAAAGCTCTGATGACCCCACTATTACAGGTGTGAGCCTCCTACAAAGGAATTTGCTATGGAATTTTGGGTTTATGTAGAAGTAGAGAAAATACTTCCTCTTACAGGCTTTCGTAAGTTCCACAGAGCTGTCCTCCTTTTCCTCATGCTGCTTTACTAGTATACTAAATCTGCTGTTCTGTCTCTTGTGTAGGCTGCTTGAAATGGGTAATCCATCTAGATCATCCACCTTCCAAGGCCATTGTCAAATGCCTTCCTAAGTTGACAATATCAGACCCCTTTAGAAAGCAAAGCTGGCTTAAAAGAATGTTTGAATATATTTAGTAGTTATTGAAGAAGAAATCAAAACATGCTTTGAAAATCTTTTACTAGCACTTCTCACAAAAGAATCTTGTGCAACCTTGGATAAACCACTAAACCTCAGTGCAACTCAATTCCCCCATCTGTTTAACAGAAATAATAATATAATCAAAGTGATAAATAGCAACTTCAAAATTTTCACCTTCTCTTATGGTCCAGAAGAGTTAGAAGTCAAATAGAGGCATTAAGAATTCCATTCCTTCTCTTGGTTGCTGAAAATGTGTATCTGAGAACAGTCATTTTGTCCTCATGGTGGAAAGAGTTAAAAGTTTTTTCAGGAGCTCAGAATAATGGAGGGTAAACTGAAGCAATACAAACCTCTCATTTTACAGCAGACCAGTGAGCCTTCTAACAGGGTATTCTCTCTCGTAGTTATTTTTCAGAGGAATGTCTGCAGCTCTTGTGTTGCTTCTAGCTGTACAATATTAGTTTCTCACAAGTCATAGCTTTCTAATTGTGGCTTTAAGTGTGAAGTTAGACAGTGAGTTTTAATTTTAGATAGAATAATATACTATGGCATTTGTATCTATAAGTATACTCTAATTTTATGAAGACAGTTTTGTTAAAAATTTACTCAAAACTCATTATTTGGGTCACTAGGTGAAATTATTTTTATATCTCAGGTTTTTTACTATTTGATTTTTTAAAAACCCAGTCTTTAATACATGAAGGGAATAAAGACTGTCTTCATAAGAAAAGAAATTCCTCCATTTTAGCAGGCTGTTCATTCACCTTGATGTGTAAGATGTGTTCATGCAAAGAGGTTGAAAACAACAGGAGGAGAAGCCAGAGCTACATCTCCCATTTCTGAGCGAGCATCTGAACCAGCATGTTCCTAAATAAAGCTAAGCCAGAGCAAGGAAAACCTCAGTGCATGATGTGAAAGGACTGATTTTACTAGCATCTCTTTTCTTTATTTAGGCAGGTATCCAAAAATCAAGCTCTTATATGACTTGATGTTATATTCTCCTTTTAGACCTGAGACAGAATTCAGGCCCAGTTAAGCACCAGTCACTCAGTCTTCCATGATAGTTTTAAGTGATAGCTTTAAGTGTATGCAAAATCACAACTCTGAAGACTCTGAACTACCTTTAACTTCAAAAAAGGACACCTAAATTACATAGCAGATAAGGAGGGATTTTCAACATTGTAATGTTGGATTTGGGCATCATTTGGCATCTAAGTCTTGGCATTTAGGTATTAAGATATTTTGCTGGACAAAAGAGAGTGTGGTGAAAAAAACAGGGCAAGAAACTGGCCCTTGTATCCTAGAAGATTTAGTGTTATGGAAGCAGGAGATTAAAGAAAAAAAAAGGCGAAACATACTTTTGTTCATTAACAATAACCCCATCGTTGGGAACATCTAGGACATTTTTAGTACCATAAGCAAGAATTTGTACTCTAACTCAGGAATGCAGAATAGATAGCAGGATGTCTCTCCCTGACTCTCACCTGTGGCCTTGCTGGAACATACTACTAGAACCTAATCCAAGAAGGTCAGCAAATAACTTGGTTCATCTTACCAGAAAACAAGAATCCTTTCAATGATAAGTATTTTCATGCCACGAAGCAGGATTACTACCACAGATTTATTAGTCAATAGTCAAATACTAAAGAGCTGCATAAAGATTAATTTAATTAAGAAAAAGGAATGCGTCTTCATATTAAAAATCCACAAACATTTTCTACACCTTTCCTTCTAAGCTGCTTTCTGACCAAAACCATCACAATTTTTGTTCAGCTTCCACAGTGTAATAGACCACACCTCAGCTGCAGTCTGTTTCCTCCCATGTGATTTACACAATCCTTAATTCACGTGTTGAATCTGGTTATAAAGGACATTGTCACTTACATAATAGCCCAGTAGGTCTTTTGTGACACTTATGAAAATTAAAACATACTAAAAATTAGTCCATAATGCGTTTTACCATTCCCATTATGAAGTATTCTGTAATGGCGCTAGTTATTAGCTCTGCACAGTGCTTTATTAAATTGCTCTATTCACTCAAATCACCTTTTCACCCGACTGAAAAATTCAGAGGGCACTTGCATGAAAAAAATCTATGTATAACTTTTAGCAAATTCAATTCTTGGGCCAGTATATCTGGCCACCTATTTACATCAAGTTAGTTTCTGATTAGGTGTTGTCACTACAATGACAAACATTTTTTCTTACAAATAGCAGTAGCTTTTAAAATATGTTCATTGGCATTCTATTGTAAACTCAAAACCAAGCACATAATCTATCTTGATTGCAGCTATGTATTTCCCTGAAATTTATATTAACCTTTCTTAAGGTATTCAAGGTGGCAATTTTAAAAGAAATATCAAAGTTTGCAGCTCAAAAGGGTCACAGTGTGTCTGTTCTGGTATTACAGTCACAAACAAGCTCTTTAGAATGACTCGGCACCTGTACTAAAATGCAGATTGCTTTTGTAAACACATAATTGACTGGCATCCATGTTATTCAGCAAGTCCTCAATTAATTTGTGAGAAGGCACCATGCCAGTCTAGGAGATGAGTAGGAGTGTTGGCAGGAAAAATGCTATGAAAGAGTAGGTGTAAAGGCATGATTCCCAGCTTGAAATGCTTCTTCACCTGTGATTAAGAGGATGTGTAATCACTAGTCTAGCTCTCAGCCAAATTAGCTTTGAAAAAAAAATCCACTGTGCAGCCAGGTATGGTGAGCTTATGACCTTGGTGAATCAAATGGATTCCTGTGTGTTTCTTTCTATGAGCTAAACCTCTGCTTTATCATATTTCGCTCAGCTGAAAGCAAGGATGCAGTTCCAGGATAAATCAATAAAAGGTCATTTGCTAGTGCAGAGCTTATTCTTAGCAGAAAGCCACATGAAAGAGACTTAAGCAGCACAAAATTTATTCATATATCCTTTCAAATAAGCATAGGAGACAAAGTATTTAATCTTCTGGCCATATATGCAACACCACCAAATAAAAATACTGGCTTAAAACAACTGAACTGTGATGAACATAGATTTTCCATTCCAAAAACCTGTTCTAGGACAGAAGCCTAAATCTTCTCAGAAACTTGCTTAAGCTGGTGGGGCTTTGTAGGAGCTTGCTGATATACTCACAAACACTGTGGTTTTGGGAGACTGATTATCTCTTTTTTTTTTTCCAGTTCTGTACTATTCTGTTTGAGGACTCTGGCACAAAGTTGAATAATCTTAGGTCAGGTTAGCTGCTGCATGTATCTAAGGGCTGGCTCTGAGCAAAAATGAGATGAAACGTACTGACTTGCATATGAATGAATAACATACAAGTAGTTAGATTTTACTTGCAAATTGCATGCCAACTAACATACACACAGTTAGCAGGTGTATCTCAGCTAATGCTTATTAGTGTCTATCCCAGATACCTAAGACCTTATGGACTGCCTCTTTCTCCTAAGGATTCATGATTTCATTTGAGAAAGATGACAGTGAATGGTTTCTTGGGAGAATGGGTCAATATGTTACTCCACTTCCTTCATGTTCTATGTAAGGAGCCTTCAGCCAGCAGTCACAGGCTCCGTGTGACCTGTTGTGCCTGCTCTTGAAATTCTCCTTCTCAGGAGTGGTTCAGGAGTTGGTGAGGAGTGACAGCAGATCTGCTGGCAGCAGCAGCCTGTCCGTGGCTGACATCTTTCATGGGGCCTACCCCATGAGACTTTATCAGCTACCCTATTCTGTGAGTGATTTAAATTAGAAGGTAATTTTGAGCAAGATGGATGAAAGTCAGTCTAACTATTTTGGTGGCAGATGATAGCCAGGATACTACCATTAGTATCTTTGTGCAAGCAGTAGATAGAACTGTGGTAAGAGAGAACAGCAGATAAAGATGGGAGGATGACGTTCTAGAGAGCATTGAAGAGAAACACAAGGAACAGTTTCACTAAAGTGTCTCAGGAGAAGGAATCTGTTGAATGGCACTTCACTTAGCAAAGATAAAGCTTTTAATTGGACCAAAATCCAATGGAGTCAGCGGACTTCTGATGACCTCATAGGGCATTGCACCAGGCCCTTCTCTGAAGGGGGACAGAGAAAAGATTAAAATAGTCTGAAGAAGGAGTTATATACACTAACTACATGAGACAGGGAAAATGCTGTACTGCTTAAATTTGGCATCAGCAAAAACCAACTCTTCTGAAGTTACGTTAGCTGTGAATTCAGAGAAACCTATTATTTTCTAATGCCATACTCTCCTACAAGTCATTTAAAATATCCTGGCAGGGCTGAATTTCATTTTTTGTGCAGGCAGAGCTGAGCAAGCCTTCATTCAGGTCCTTAGAGGTTTATGACCTACCTGTAACTGTTGGCATATTTTCCACACTGTATTCAATTATTTTGATGAATTAGCTTTTCTGAGTTTTCTTATGAAGAAAGTGTCATTTCATCATGTTTTTAGCTGTTTTGAATGTAGTGGTGTTCTATTTCTGTCATGTTAATAGTTATACACACTTTTAAATTTATTAACATCTGGTGCCAATTCTTTCTTTAGAAATTAAATATGACAATTGAAAATCCTTAGGCATCCCACACAAGCTCAAGTGTAAGAGATTGATTTTGGAGTATGAAAAAGAACAGTTACTAAGACTGTCAGAAGATAGATGGGGGTGTATTACTTAGATGCAGAAAAGACTTTAGCTTCTTCCCCACTGTACACGTCCCCAGCCCACAGGGTATTAAGAACTTATTCAGTTGACTCCTCAGCTCACCAGAGCAGGTAGAGCAGATTTAGAGTGGAGACTCTAGAGAGTGTGACTGCAGCCCCAACACATGAACGTTTTGTCACATAACATTACAGATAGACCCTCTCAAGTCACATCAGTTTTGGCCTGTACACCTCTCCAGCTTATTTCAGAGCTGTGACCATCACAACATACCTATCCTATTTCTGAAAGGATTTTAGAATTTCAGAAAATGGCTTAATTCTGAACAAAAACATAAAAATCTTTCTCCCTCTCTCCCTCTTTTTCTTTCTTTCTGTACATACAAAGGTAGATTCATATATGTTCTTGTGTGTATGAAAATTTTGTCAAAACAATAGCAATTTTACTTTTAATATATTTTAATACCAAAAAAAAGGAAAAACGAGTGTTTCAAAACATTTTTTAAAAATATCTTATTTTCTTCAAAGCAAGTTTTTTTTTTAAATCAGAACAATTCCTTACCACGTATGAAAGCAATGTACTGCATTTCTGAAACAGCTTTGCTAAAATTTTTACAAAATGCTTTCAGATTTAACAAACTGCAGTTCACTGGTCAGCCACTTATGTAGCATCCATGAAGAACACCATAAATGATAAAATAATTAAAATACTTCTCAGAAAAAGCAAGACTGTTTGGAAAAGTACCTGTTACAACTCTCCTTTTCAAGAGCTTTAATTGCTGACAGAAAACATTTGTCTTAAAATTAAATGGACTTCTGATATTCAAATACAGTCTCTCCTAATGCATTCTGCCTACAAGGACTTATGCAGAAGCTTAACTTTCCAGATGCATGTCATGCATTGTATTAGTGGGCAGTTCACTTGAAGTACAAACACGATTCTTTGCAGGTTTTGAACTTTGAGTTTCTTCCTGTATTTAGCATTAAGCTCTGTTTTCAGAGGTTTACATATCTATTCAGGGATTGTTCAGGGAGATGAGAGAGAAAGTAAGTAGGTCTGAGAGTTGCTGGAAGCTTATGTATCCCAATATATTTATTCTAACTTACATTTGAAATGTAGAAATTATTGCATATTAGCCTCTAAGCTCAACCTGACACATGAATGCTTTGATTAAGTATATGTCCTACAGGACAACGTTTCTCTTCACTTTCCTTAATTTGTTGGTTTTTTTTATTTAAGCCTAGGTAAGTTTTATGCAGTTTTTAGGTTTTATGCAGCTGCCCAATGTGGGGAAAGAGGAACCCTTCTTCTTATGACACCTACAGAAAATTTTTAGTAGAGGGACTCCTCTCAGCATTTATAGTTAATGATTTTTGTAACCAGAACCAACTGCTACTCTCAGTTTTTACACTGCCTGTCACAACAGACGTTGTTTTATTTGTCTCAGTACATGAATAATTATTTGTAAATACATACATTTAAAACATATATAAAATTACATAAACTGTTGCAACATTAGCAACTGATAACTAGAAAAATTAAAATACACACTGAGATTATGAGGCTGATTATCAGAAGCTCTGGAAACAGCGAGAAAGGAAGGCAGGTTGTAAGGAGCCAGTGCTTGCAGCATTGTGAAATCTATGCCCAGGTTATATATGGATGTACCCATCACCCGCCCAGTGGGCATAGTCCTTCACACACAGAGCATAACACAGTAAAGATCATCTGAAACATTTGGACTGGAAGCTGGGGAACACCTCCCTTTATCAGAAGGATTTAGTTCACACTCCACAAAACTATTATAGACTTGTGTGAGAAAGGCTCAGCAGGACAGAAAACATACCTGACTGACATTCACAGAGAACAGCCTTACAGTTCCAGTATTTCAAGTCAACAAGCATACCCAGAACTTACTGGTGCTCCGATTGACAGGTTCTTGATTTGGGATATTGCAGTCCCAGCAAAGCCACAAGCACCAAAGCGCGGTGATCTCAGCACGCCTCGCTGTTGTCTGGGGTTTGGGTGCTTCAGGGCCCCATTTCCCGCTACTGGGCTGCATCGGGCTACATATAGCTCATGTTTCTCCAAGTGGTTCTCCTAGGTTTCAGATCCCCTCCTTCTCCCTGTTTTTCTTAAGGCTTTCTATGTATAATACCTCTTTCGGCTCGTGGGTCTTGATTGCTTTGAATCTGGGAAGGGTCCAATGCCAGTCAGGACAACGGATGGCTTATTTCACAAAGCCTAAACAAAAGCGTTATCAAGCGATCCCATGTGGTGTCTCCAACTATATAAGTTGTACAAAGATGCTAAAATCACTCCAATAATTTACTACCAACAGTATGACTAAGAAATCTACAGCTGTATTTTCACTTGCAGATTTCATCATATTTTTAAGACAACTAACTCCTTTTCCTTTTATTTCTTTTTAGTTTTCAAAAATAAGTTAAAAGTTTCTTTCCTTCTATTATTTAACGTGTTCAAGCTTATTCCCACATATTTGGGAATAATGTGCTTTGAAAAAAAAGTTATTAAACTGACCTTATTTGTATACTTACAGTGATATATACTAGTCAGATGGCCCAGTCACTGGAGGGGGTTTAAATGCATGAAAATGTTACAATATAACTAAGAAGGTAGTCCTCCGGGTCTGGAAATTTTATCTTTTTTTTTTGATATTCAAGTAATAGTCCATCATTCCTTCAGCGCTGTCACTTGTGACTGAATTCTTCTAAGGGTAGATTACAACATTCAAACAAAATTCTGGTTTTGTTATTACTTTTAAGATACTTGTTTAGAAAAAACAAAAACCAAAAAACAAATCCCACACTATTTTTGAAGCTTTCTGCTTTTTACTATTTTAAAATAACAGAAAAATTATTTCATCACAAGCCATGCCTCTATTATTTATTAACAAAATAGAAATTTAACAAGAGAGACAAAAACATTTTTCAAATTCCAGTTGCAAAAGGAAAAAAAAAAAGCAAGCTGTGTCCTCAACTGTCACTGTGCCAGATGTGGTTTTGGTTTGGTTGGGGTTTTTTTTAAATTTTGAAAAAACGTGCCCATGTTGTTAAAAGAAATATCTGTCATGTATATTGTTTCCTACTTTGGCAACATCTACAGAATTTGAATAATAATTGTGCTAAAAGGATGAAAATCAAGTTTCTTCTACAGTTATAATTGTGGTCTAGCTAGGCTATCAAGGTTTTACCTGTGTACATACCCAGTACAACTAGTCATTTATTCCCTGGGTGGCCCAGGATCTCCCCAGATGTGTGGCTGGAACAGACTAATTTGAGAGAAGAGGTCACTGGAGAAAAAGGTGGTTGCCTGAACTTGTAGTGCCTTCACACCAAAGCATTTGACTGCTTGGTGAGGATCCTTGACAGGTGGCAATTTGGAATGGGCCCGGAGACTCCACGCAGCCCCTGCTGTGTTTGCTAATTGATAAGTGCTTTTTGTGTGTTTCAGTGTGATGATTAGACCCTTAGATTGGAGAGTCTGGCTGTCCCAGACAGTTCTCCAGACAGATCCTGCTGTTGAATAGACTAGGCTGCACATGCACAATTTTAGTCTGTAGAATCTTCCTGTAGGCCCAGGAATGGTCGCATAGGATGGTCTTTCGTGCATAGATGAGACAGGAGATGTTTTCACATAGCTTAAGATAATCAATAGTGGTGGATCATGCATGTGCTGGAGTAGTCTTATAGGGCCATGGCTCAGCTGGACACAAGAATTTATCAAAAAAATAGCAGTTTGGTGAGTCTCACCTCATGCAGCTGAGGATTCCATTGCAAGGACTTCTGCAATGGAGATTGCTGTTACCGTCCAGAGAGTGACTAACCATTCCGTTAGAGAGAATCACTTCTCCACATGACTGTTATCCTAGCCAAAAGATCACAATAAATTATACACAATCACAATAATTGGACAATAAATTACATTTTTAACAAACACTTTTTCTGAGACTGCCTGTGCAACACTGCTGTCCATTCTCTCTACCATGCTTGGGTGATCCAAACAAGGGTTTGCCCTTCTGTTCCAATGTGGAAAGAGTTATCCATAATATGTCGAGTTATTCTCGATTCAGGTACCTGAGCTTGGATTTGTACAAAAGCATGGAGTGAACTCTTGTTTAGAGGATAGAAAGAATGAAAAATCCAATAATTCTCAGTACTGCAACATTATTAACTGCAAATATAATCTTTTGGGGAAGGACAAAGATTATTTTGTTAAATAATAAACACTACTTTTCTCTTGTTATATTTCAATTAACGTGAGACTTGTAATGCTTGTACCGCTTGAATTTCTACTAAACTGGGAATATGCATATAGTTACTTCCTCCCAGTTCATGGGCCTTAAGTTCCCACAGGGACCGGTAACTTCCTGAGAAGTTTTGGAATAATTATTTGTAATAATCTGTCCAGTTGTTATGAGGAAATTGAGATTAATTTTTTTACACTGTCATTTCATTTTTAGAGCACTCTGGGTAATTGATGGATTGCACCAAAACGGAAAAAGCAAATACACACCTTGCAAAATATGTATCTTTCAGGAGAGCCAAAAACATGTCTCTCAAAAATTAAAAATATTTCAATCTAAAAATCTATATAAAAATTTCAATGTAAATATAAATGAAGACAAGTAGAAAATCAGAAGAAATGAAATATTGACTTCTAAAAGAGGAAAAAAAAATCAGCATTTCTTTCTGTAAATGAAGCAGTAGCACATTGGCAGGTTTGACATTCAAGATGGCATTTCCGTCTTTCAAACCTATTTTACTAGATGATCAAGCTAACCCTGCTAAACCTCCTATGCCAGGATGCCTCTCACTCCTTTTATGCTTCTTTTTCTGTATTGCTGCAGAATTTAGCTTTATTCATTTTGTCTCTCTCCTTGTATATGAAGAATAAATGGGGATTTCCATCTTTTTTTTTTTTAATCAGTGCCATTTTAGCAAGGGGAAAAAAGGAAAATCATAACGAAGCAAAAACTCTGGTTAGCTCCTCTCATTCTTTTGCTTTTTTTCATGCTCAGTTAAAGTGTTCTGGCAATAATACAATTATGGGAGGTATTTAAAGAGTAACTCCTCTTGAGCTGGAAGAAATACTTTTATAGAATGGTATCCAAAGCAAAAATGAATTCATTTTTATTTGGGGTTTTGTGTTGGATTCTTCTGGTTTTGTGTAACAATAAAAATTAGTAAGCTATACATCCCACACTTTAACATTATTACTATGTAAATCATCACTAGTTGATAACATTGTAAATTCAGCTTTGTCCTTTGTAAAAAAATTTTGATCAACATCATGTTATTTAACTTTACTCCCAAGGTCATGTTCTAGCAGCATAAGTTCCTGCAGGGAAGACAAAGGTCTCTACAAACATTGTGAAATACTAAGAACGCAGAACAACTCCTGTTAATAGTTGGGGGAATACTGTTTTGATAAATGACTGTCAAAACTTAAAGACTATTACAAAAGGGATCTGCAAGTATGTGCTGGATTTCAAACAAAAAATTTATTCTGACATTTTTTATAACTGTTGTTATTAGTTTCCACAAATACTTCTACCTGAGATGTTTTCTATCTGTGAGAATACTGTCTGAGAGAAAATTTCACAAATACTTTTGGAAATATATTTGTTCAAAGATCCTTGACAGAAGAGATAGTGTAAACATCTTAAAGTCACTCTGATTTCTTTCCTGTTTATCAATTATATTGTGACCACAGCAGGGAGCAGAAACAATTCTCTATAATTAAAGTAAGTACTTTTGCTGCTGGTAAATAAATAGCCTGATAATCCCAAGGTAATTTGTACAACCCAAGGCTACAACAATAACACATACACCTAAAAAAGGTTATGGCTTACCATATTACTTTGTGCCATAAGAATATTAGCCCTTTTGAAACACAGTGTAACAATCAATAGACTGAAATGAGTTAGCATATAAAGTTAGTTGTCAGTTATGAATAATGAATATGCTTTTGAATTAATCCTTTTGAGAAATAATTTCTAAAACCAGAAAAAAATAGTTCTTCACTAAAATGCTTATTCTGAACAGTTCATAGTGCGAAGTATTCTTTGGACAGGTGTTTTCTGCTTCCTAGTACTCCTTATTATGAAAGCCTATATTAGTATAAAGCAGTATGGAGAATTAGAAAATATATATCTAATTTGTTTTGCAGTACCTTTTGTTTCAAATGTCTGATGTTGTATTAAAATAGATATTGTATTAAAATAACTTGTTAAATATTATATTTACATTGAGTCATGATATTTGTTCCAAATCATCCAATGTTTGGGTTTGGTTTTTTTTTTTTGAAACCAAAAGAAGTAATCCTTTGTAATCTAAATCATCTAGGCCTTTATTCATGACGTTGAATAAATTACATTTGCAACTGGAAAGACATATTCCATATAATGATTAGCTCTTAAATAGTATTATTCCAGGAAAAAACCAATTTGTCCATTTGAACTAACCAGTAAAAATCCGTAAATTAACAAGAGAGGAAAAACCATGAAAAAGAGGATAGATTTTTTTTAAACTATAGCTATAACATCAGTTAGCTAAGTTGGCAGCAGTACATGTGACTTCAAGAACAAATACTTAGATAAGTAATGACAGAAGTCTGCCACTGCACAAAAAAAACCAACGGTTGGACAAGTCATTAGTATGTAAAGCTTTTAAAGACAAATGTCTTAGAAATTAGGTTTGAAAAATAATGGCACAGATACAATACAGCTTTGGGCATTCTAATGCTGTTATTGGACTGGAAAAGTGCAAGTAAAAACAAATAATTTTTTTTGAGCTCCACAGTGAAAGTAAGTGTAAAGACAAAGAAAATGTTATTGTGAATCAGATGTCTGGGATTCAATAACTGGGGTCTTGACTGTAAAAGCATTAATCCTTGAAAGTATGCTTGACACTTATTCCTGTATGGCTGAAGAAGAATTATGAATCTTACTTCTGGTGCAGCATCTTTTAACTTGAAATCCAGTTAATTTTGTTTTATTTATAACTTCTGTGAAGAAATTGAGAAAAAACTTCACATTAAAGTGTTCTATATTTTAAACACTGCAACCATATAAACAAAAAATTAAATGTAGAAGACATTAGTGATCAATCAGTGAACAGCAAACAGCATTATCTTGGTGGAAAGGTGAATGTTACATTTCATTAAAAAAACATTAAAACTATTAAAGTATTTCTGACCATTCTGGAATGAACGTAATGCGCTCTCAAATGCATGGTAAATCTCAGGGAAAACTTCTTTCCAGTTCTGTGTCTGGTGTCCAGCCTGTAGGTAGGCATACATAACAAACTGACGTTTATGAAAAAAGGTTCTCCACCAACATAGAGTCACAAGGCCACTTTTTCTAAATCCTCACCACCGCATCCTTCTGCTACCTAATACTTGAGGGAAACACAAAAGCAAGCAACAACAACGAAACTATGTACTTGACCCTTTGTATAACCCTTCCCAATGCCTGAAGATGAAGTGCTACAGAATATTGTTTGATTACTAAATCAGCAGGTAGAAAGAACTGAAACTATTGTGATAATATGGCAGATATTGTGAAAAATCCATTCTGTTACTGGTCTGCTATGAAATAGGATATTCACAGCTACATAAATACTCCATCCAGGAGATATTACCTTGAGCATCCAGTCTCATTCCGTGAACACACTTTTCTTAAAATGACTACAGAAAGAATAAAGAGCATGTAACAATCATGTTTTAGAGCTTATCATAAATACCACTGCATGTAAATAGTTAACTGTGCTAATCCCACTGCTAAGAATGTGTGTCTTTTTCATGACTGCATTTGGCTACCCACAGTAGGCTGTTATATCCTGTCATAACTTCAGCAGGAGGGTCAGCCCTATCACACTTTTTTTCGATGATTAGCTATTCATTTACAATAAAGTTGTGAATCAGTTTACTTCATCACCCCGAATTACATCAGCTACATAAGCCATATGTCAGAGGCTCATTTTCCAGCTCTATAATAATAAATTCTACTTTCTTCCAGAGGCAACAGAATATGGCAACTTTTAATGTTCCAGCAGGTCTTACCCATGCTGTATAAAGAAGCAAAAAAGATGTATACATTCTAAAGTATACTTTAAGTTGTCTGAAGATATGATTCCAGCCCCCAGGCCAGAGGTGGCCAACCTGTCTGATTTTATGAGCTACACGTTTTTATGTGGCTGGAGGTGCAAGATATTTTCCATATATTGGCCACCCAAAAATGTGAGCCTATGCTACCTACGTGACTTATTCCTCCCTGTACCCAGGGTTGTGAATTACCCATAAGCCTTCTTGCCATAGCACCTCTACTGTTCAACTATCCAACATAGTCAAGGTATGAGATCCACACTTACACTAACAAGAGGCAGACCTACAATAACAGTTTGGTAACTCTGTTCAAAATACAATTAGCAGTCTTTCTCCTGACTGCATGATCTTGCATTTTGCCATTTATGACTATTTAACTGGGAACTTCATTTCCCTTTATAAGAGGAACACAGTCTTGATATTATTAATTCCCCCAACAGTGTCTGTTTTGCAAATTCTACTTGCAAAAACTTTATACAGTCTGCATTGTTGATAAAACTAGGTAAAAAATGTATTTAGTATTCCTTGTTGCAAGGAGACTGTTTAAAAAACTCTAAAATGTGATTTTAATTTGAGTCATTCATTCTCAACAAGTAGGTTTACCACTTTAAAATATTTTTTGTAAGCCTCTAACAGAGACATATTTTACTATATCATCACAAAATCGTTACTCATTTTTGCATGTCCTTTATTCAAATGCTACATTCTGAAAGGATAGCATGCAAAGAAACTATCTATTTTTGAGAGAAGCAGTGGGACCAATTTAACAAGTGATGGTAGAAATATGGTCAGGAAAAAAAAGATGATTCAGCTTGGAAAAGTACAAGGTTATACACCTGGGGAGAAATAATCCAAAATCAGATTCTGTAGAGGAGAACTAGGGAAAGTAAGAATGCTTAGAAAGACACAAGGACAGTAGTAAACAGCAAATCTTCCAAAACATTTGTATTGCATTAACATAATCAATAAAGCAAATCTATTTCACAAACCTGCAAAGATCAGGAAATGTTTATTGAATCTTAGTATAGTCTAGTAAGAGCATACTTTCCCAAAACACTCCTCAGAGCAGCATTTCTGTGATGCAGAGAGCACTGACGTAAACATTGACATTTCACTCTTTACTTCACAGGTTTCTCGCATAAAAGAAAAAAACAATGAATGGCATCACGATTTCACCAAAGAGGCAACTGTGCAGAAGATATTTTTTAAATATCCATCACCGGATGCCTGGATAAGAAGAAAAATATCACAATTTGTAGATGGCTTTCAAGTAGAACTGAAAGTGGAATAAACCAACACTGTAAGTGAACAAAGCAGGTTATCCAAAAGTTTTACCCTCAAAGAGCTGCCCGGGATGTCATAAACTGCTAGAATAGTTTTGCACCTGTATTTTCCCTATGATGGGTCAGTATTTTCCCACACATTTTTCATCTCTCTGCAGTAAGCTAGATAAAATGACATCCTTCTCTGTTCCTCAAAATCTTGGTTTCAATAAATCAGTATTTTCTCCAAAAAATATTTTGAAGTAAATTCCTGAACAGCATCACTTTTAAGCTGTTTGTATACAACAATGGGACTATGTAGGGAATATGTATGCCCCAAGGAAACTCTGATATAGGAATAAAGCTTTTCCTCCTATATTTGGCATGGACATGTATCTTACTAGTTAGTGTTGACCAGAGGACCACCTTAGCCACCTTCTTCGGTTGCTGTGGTAAATCTCCTATGACATGTGCTTCACTTCCCTCGGTAAATTTGAACATGGAAGCCATTTAACTTTTGCAATATTTTAGGACTGGATTAGATGCTAGGTCTGATTTTAGGTCTGGAAAATACACGGTAATTATTTTCTTGCTGTTTTGTTGTGTTTTTTTTTTTTTTTATTAAATTAGTGCTCTGATGTCTTATGCAATGTCAGTATCCCTTTGCACTGGCTGCTGTGCAAAGTTATTTGGCTAAAACTTGGCAAGTGTAGAAGTGAATAAATATTAACAGCTTTCATTTAGTTGTCTCATCAGCATTGTGAGCATTCAAAATTCTTTGATCTGAGTGCAGACTGATTTTTAGCCAAAACCATAATCATATATGCAATCATGTTTTTATGTGAAAGATAAGCATTATTTTATTTTATGTGATATTTCAAAGTTGAAAAGGCCCAATTATTTAAAAATTACAGACTAGTGAATATTTGGACATGTTAAGCCTGCATAAATAATTTCTGTGTCTTGAAGTACATAATGTTCACCATTTTCATGCGACATTTTTAGATCATTTATGATTATTGCAATGAGTTATACATGAATTATTTGGAAATGCTCTTAAAGACGTCAGTAGTGACACGTGGGCAAATACAGAAAACCTCAAAATGAATGACACAGCATCGTGATGTTATCATGATAGCATGACACAGCTAAAATACAGCTGATGCCAAATCTGGTTGAATAAACTCATATTTTTATGTGACACATACAAATATACAATAATTTGAATAAAATTAGATTTTAGTACATATGGTAATTAAATACGTATCTTCTTTGTATGTTAACACCTTTTTTATTTGATTCTTATACATGCATATAGATTTTCTGAACTGATCTAAACAATTTTAATATAACTGCTTACAGACAATAGACCTGAAAATACTGAAAGAAAAACAACCCACTTACCAAACCAAATGAACTGTACTGTAAATATGGATGATATGAAAAAGAAGATGAAGACACAAATCTCCTCAAGGAGAAATTAATACTATTGATACCAGAATAAATGGAATGACACCACAATCCCATTAACAAAGTTCCAGCATTTTACTGCCTAGGAAGTGTAGTAATACCAATATTCTCAGGATGTGATTCTCCAAAAAACATCTTCCTGTGATGAATGAAGCAGCTTTCACTGAGTCTGAGAAAGTTTTTGATTTAATAGAAGAGGAAGAAATATGAAAAGAGCAGTAACAATATAATATAGCAGTTAAATTATCTGGAGATACTGAGATACACACATCATACATTGCCTTCAATATACAGTGATACAGGAAAAGTCGAAAGGAAACAGAGCAAGACTACGTAAGGATTAATCCTTTAGAAGTTATTAATGCTGCAACCACACTTTCAGTGGGTAAAAACTAGCTTGAAACAGACCAAATCAAGACTATTTTAATTATCAACAAGATGCTAATCTCAAAAATGAGAGAGAGAAATGAGTATGGAAGGAAGAAAGAGAACAAATAAAAAATTGTTTCTCTGTATTGGACCCAAATTTTTGTTGCCATTCTTCTTCAGGCAAAATTTTCATTGATTTCAGTTGTAGTTTTGAAATTGTAAGAATAACAAGCATTCCTGCTACCCAAGCCAGTGACATAAGAAACAGGAAAAGCTGCAGCCCCAAGCTGATAAAGCACAAGGAGTGAGACCTGAAGTATATGTCTTTCCGCTTTCAAATTACTATTATCACTGCTTTTCTGGGACAGCTTGCTTGCTTTTTCCCAGTCTGCTATCTTCAGATGTAATTAGAATCTACTTTTGTTTAATTAAAAGCATGTTAAAAAGATATACAGAAATGTTATTAAATGTATTCAGGCTATAGCTACTTGAAGTCATTCACAATAAAACCCGTTTGATCCGATATCCAGTTTTACCCATTACTTCTTCAGTAGGTATTGTGATTCACCCTTACTTTCATTATTTGCTGTATTCTTCTGAAATTTAAACATAAAATCTAATTTACCATGGTAACTGAACATTTTATCACCAGACATTTCTGTCAGAGCAAAAGTTTTTTAAGGTTTAATGATCCCGAATTTATAAATGTTCATCAGTCATTGAAACTTCAGTTGAAACTTTCTTTAAAAAAATGTAATCATAGCTGTTAATTCTATATTTAAAAGATGGTTTGGTATTTTGCACAAAGAAACAAAAAAATAAGCCTCTTAGTTCCAGACAGACAGGCTACATACATCCCCTGTATCAATGATCTTGCTTAATTTTATCCATTATCTCAGCCTTCGTCTCCTGAATATGTATTTTTATAGGTCTGTGAGTCTGTGACACAAAGGTCCTCTTCCCAGCAATGCTTCAAAAGGCATCTTTATTACAAATGTCACCCAGAAGAGAGGTCAAGGGTCCACCAAGCTGACAACATCATTACTCAGTTCACTGTAGCTCAAAAGTACAATTGGGAGAGGTCTGTTAAGCCCAGCCAGATCAAGGTATATCCCTACTTTTCCAGCAAGTATGAAAGGCCTTCCAACACAGATGTCTTTCTTTAGATAGCTTTTCATGATTGTTCCTCCCTGAAAGCTAACCCTAAACAAAACTGACAGAGAAATGGCACTCTGGTGGAGTAATTGAGTAATATATCTTCAAAGGAATGTGCTCTGATAATGACAGCTAGCTGGGAGCCATGCTAGAGCACTGCTGTCATTTAAGTCTTCTTTTTTCAAGATCATTGTTACTGATTTTCAACACTTAATTACTTCTAATTATTAGAGAAAGAAAAAAACTGGTTCCAATTCAATCATATGTAATTAGATAGACACCTTGAGCACATCAGAATAGCTTTTACTTGTATGTTCTCTAATGCTGTCTTTTTCTTCCACATATCCATGGATGCATGTATGCACAGAAACAGCTAGCAAAACACACATACCTTGAAATCCAGTGGAAAACTGACTAACAAGTTGGCTAGCAGAATTGAGGGTAGTTTAACAGAGAAAAAAGAAAAATTACATTGGGGCCAAAAAGCTAATTCTGAAGCACGTGCTGGGCAAGCCAATTGAAACAAAAAATTGGTTTTCTATGGACAGAAAAAAAAAAAAAAAGTTGAAGTACAATGCATCCTGTCAGTAAAACTGATATGGAAGGGAAGAGAAGTTAGGAAGTTTCCTTTCCCTCTTAGGAAGTTTCCTTTCCCTCTTCAGAAGCAATGCAACAGATAAAAATACAGTGAAAAGAATGGTGGGTAAAAGCAACAGTATTACTGGTCTTGGAGGCTGAAACTAGAACGCAGACAGCCAGGTCTTTAGCCTTCTTTCACTTATAAAGATGCATTAAATGAAATACTTTAGGAGGATTAGAACAACCTGGCTTAAATCCAGTCTGAAGCACTGTACAACTTTCCTATATCCTGTTACCTGGACAAATGATAACAACATTACCTCAAATTTCATTCAAAATACCTCATATTCAGATTGAATGGTTTTGGAAAAGTTAAGATGAAATGCTAGACAAATTTTATTCTAAAAAAAGGTTTTCTGAAATAGTACTTTTAGATGGAGAATCTGGGAATAATAATCACCTTAAATAACAGCACTGCTCTGAGAATACCTCGTTCTAAAACAAATGCAAATAGTTTTGACAAAAGTCCATTCACTTATTTTATTATGCCTGTATACAGTGTGTCAGTATTTGAGGCTTGTTACTATGATCAAAGTAGTATACGTTGCCTTTATTGGAAGTGCTAGTGGAAGGCTTTGGTACTGTGAAATATGGTCCTGATAGATACAAACTGTACCATTAACTTCAGTAAGATGCTGGGTGCAAAGACCCATTTTTCTCTAGTGACTATCACTGTCCTCTGTGGCAAAAGTAGAAGTTATATATCAAGCCTGTCTTATTTACTCACACAGACACAATCTGTTGAAAGATGACCTAGGTACTACTTTCTGCTAGTCAGGTGCCCTGACTTTGTTATTTTTATAGCTTGATTAATAGTTATCTATCAATCACTTTACTATCAATTCAGAAAAACTCTTAAAAGTCTCAGGTCAACAGAAGACAGGGAAATAAAATTTATGTATGAAAATATTTAAGCTTTCAAAGATCATAATTTTGGCAGCTTACAGGGAGGAGAGTACTGACATTTCAGACATGAGCTATTGAAACTATTGCTGATATGCACATCAGGAGGTGCAGTTTCCAATCAGTACTTCCAATCAGCCACTTAATTCTTTGAGAGTTTCACCATTGACTTGGTAAGTTCAGCATCGTGTCCAAGAACTTAAGGTGCAGATGTGGAATTCCATGTTGCATCCTTGAACTGGAATATCTAGCTGCTTTATCTACTCTTCCTGTGCTAACTTAGTTGATATCAACACTAAATAGGCACAGATAAGGTACACATATCATGTAGATTCTTCAAATAATGCTTTTGTAGCCAAAATATCTTCAACCATCTCTTCAGGTTGGATGAGGCTTTTTCAATCTTTTGGTAATAGTACTGTCATCAAATGAGAATCACAGGAAACATTTTTCAAGGATATGACGGAACAAGACTATCTTCAAGAAGCCAATAGTGGCAAAATTTACTTAACAGTGGACAAATGAACATACCTAAAATACAGACTCAAATGCATGTGTATAAAGGAACTGGTCCTAGAGCAATACCAATGGATGTGCAGCAGTAGAACAGAAGTAACTTACTAAATCTGTGCCTTTCACAGCTGTTAACTCCATGTGTCTGGTCAAATCTACTTGGTGTGTTATCTTGGATTTACAGATGCTAAAGGCAAAGTGATGTCATAATGGCATGTTTTCAAGTATTAATCTATCAATAAGAAATATTATTTCTTCATGTTTATTGTAGAAAAGACAAGAGATATACGTATCAGACAAGGTTTAATCAGCAATACTGTTTCTCACAAAATCCCAAATGCATTGCAAGATAATTGGAATTTGTGTCTTGGGAACCAAAGATTTCTTTTCGAGTTAGAATCAAGTGACTGTTACATCTGCCAGCCCCATGTGGATGTCTTAGATAACTTAGGAAGCCTTAAATGATACTGGATGTGTTGTCTGTATGTGGGAAACTGATCTGAGTCCTTGCTGTCTGGGTGGATAGCTCTCTAAGACAATTTATCAGCTAATATTACAGTTTAGCTCTTTTCGGTATTTTATTCCCTTTTGTAAAGGATGTGCTTCTTGTTCAAACACAAATGCTGTTCAGTCATTAAATCAGATACACAGGACTGTCAAATAAGCCTCAAAGACCTGTGTCTGAGCAGGTTTCCTGTTGCCAAGACATCTGAACTAGTGAGGTCTACCTGGTGTAAGAAGAAGATCTTTTCACAGACTCCTGTAAGACCTTTCCTGAAGCTCTCTTTCATAATTAAACTGCTTTTTGACATTTCAGCCTTGGAGGCAGCTAAAAAGCGCAGGTGGAGGTTAAGTCCAACCTCATATTTATCATTCCTCAACTTCATATCTGTTGAATTCTGTTAGCTGGACCTCCTCTTGCCTACTCCCGCTTTAACAAAAGGATACAAAACCTGACAAGTCAATCTTTCCTTGAAGAAAGTCAGAGGGGACTATTGTATTATTTCTTAATTTCTTGATTCCCCCCAAAAAAACTTAAAAGCATATTCAGATATGGGTGTAATAGCTTAAGCAAAAAGTGACAGGGCTGGGTGTTAGAAGTGTTTTCTACCCCTCTTCCCCTGTATTAAACAACTCGTCCTCCTTCCTTGGTACAGTAGCTTTGAATCCTTTTGTTATAGAGAAGCTCTGAAACAGCGATTACACTCTTGAAAGGTTCATTTTAACATAATGCCTTTCTTCATTTAACTAACCTTTGCACTGCTATATAGTGTTTAAGTACTTAAAACATACATCATACTTTATGTGAAGTTCAGTTACAGACTGAAAATGTCAAGCATTAATACACAGTTTTGTATGTTTATCTTATTTTCATCTCTTGCATTACATAAAGTAACTGTTTTAAATTTTACCTTCTTTCTGTGAAAGACTGAAGACTAAATTGGAGGTAAAACATGGGAACATATAATTCCACAGTGTGACCATTGATGCATGACAGATCTGGTAATATAAATGTCTAACCTCTGCTAACATAGTTGAAAAAAAGGCTCAGTTATTAACAAGCCTTTAAAAATGACTGAAACTTGATAAAAATAACTTCTGCTGTGATAGCAAACATGATAGTATTGTGTACTTAATCCTAGTGAGGTCTTCCTGTCTCACAAGCAAGTTGACAAAACACATTCTGTCTTAGTACTAAGGTCAGACACGATAAGTATCTCTGACTTGCTGCCAACATTAGAAACATAGACAATAAACTCCTGAACTGCCAGGAATATATTTGATTCTTTATGTTTAATGTAAGTGAATTCAACAACTTCATATTGTTGGCATATGATTGCCTTAGTAATAATAGGTACATGGTAGTACCTCAAATTCTAATAATGTTAGTGTCAGAAAATCAATTTGTAGAACATTATAATAAAGAAAGAACTCAAAACAGACTGTAAAATCTTCTTGTTGAAAGGTACCTGTTTTCCTGCTCGATTGCTACTCGCAGGGCATTACTGTGCTGAGCTCCTTCAGCGTTGCTCCAGCCCAACTAAGCTGCCGGGCATCGAACCGCCATGGAAGCGCAGGCTGTGGCCACTGAATGTCATTTTTCACATCACTAGAAAATGGCAGCAGGCTTCGCACTGGGCTTGAAGCAGGTGGGATATGGCAAGGTACTAAAATAAACCCAAGCACACCCCAGCACAGCGGAGGAAGAAAGCAGAGATGTCATGCTCCTCCCAGCAAAGCAGAGGGAGAAACTCCCCCACCAACACCCCTCCTGCCAGCCCCCTCTGAGGAGAACCAAGATAACCACAGAGAGAGGGATGGAACAGTAGGAAGGGATTATTTTTCATAAAAGTTGTAATTCTGTTATTAATGAGCTTATTCATTAACTTGGACTGCAAAAACATCATGTGCACTAACTACAAATTCTGTGGTTTTAGTGTGTTCCCTCTGCCCATGAGAAGGTTTTGAGTGCAATAGCTTCTATCTATGATTTGATATAGGGAGCCATCTTCTCAAAACTGAAAGCTTATCTAGCTGTGAGGAAAGTAAAATCCAGCATATTATAGAAACCCTTGGTATTTTTTATATTCTTTCTGGTTTTAATATAATGTCAAAGTAGACTCCTGAAATAAAGATCTTTAAGGAGAAAAGAATCTAAGTTTTCTTATCAATTATAATTATTTTCTGTCAGAAAATAATCAGAATTTCTAGTGCTAGATGCAGAAAGGAATTTATATAACTAGCACCCCTTTGATCCCTTATAGAGACATTACACCAAATTATTTATGGCTACTGTTGTCTTTCTTCATTTCTGGCCAGAAAAAATGGTGGTTTGGGTGCTTAAGTCCAGAGGATTCGCATAGGGAGAGACAAAATAGCACATCCTGAAACTACCCTCTACCCTTCACTGTTTTATGATGCCGCCTTCTGTTGTCCACTTTTGAAAATGATGAAAATAAATTTACTTCACATTACAAAAGCATAATTCTCAATGGTGTTTTCACTGTTTAATGTCCTAAAAAACCTCCTACTCCTGTGTGTGTCGGTGTGGCTCTGCTAATGAATTTGGCCTCAGGAGTAAAGTAATTGAATTCTTTTCATGTTAAATCTATAAGCAAAGGACAAATCTCCAGCTAGATTGCAGCACTCAGCACAAATGTGACAGAGATTCATTTCTTCTAGTGAATCTTCATGGTGCTATTTGAATCTAATCAGATTCACTGGAATATCTAACTTGACCTCAGTATAATTTTTTCCTTATGACACAAATGCTCCTTTAAGAACCACTTGGTCCCAGGCAAGCCTTGTAAAAACAGAAATACAACAGTAAAAAAACATCCTTCAGACCTTGAGATAGCATGTGGCAATTTATATGAAAATAAATTAATTGTTAATAAAATTAAAAGACTGTAGGAAAAAAAATCATTACAAATGTAATTCAGAGCTGTCATAAAATGGCTTGTCATTAGCAGAGAAAGCAAAAGCTGAGATTCAGAAATAATCTTTGGTATTAAATGTACTTTTGCATTTCTATTTCCTTTCAGAGCTACTGAAAATTTGAAGAAAAATGCCTAATGCTGTTAGTGTGTCTTTTAGGCAAAGCTAAAACTGTGATATTTTTATATGGTTGAGCTAGGCTAACTACAAAAGAACTAAATAGCAGTCATATAAGCTATGTGGATTTGTTTAAATTATTAACATCAGTTTGGTTTTGGAATAAATTGCATCATACTTACATACATACATACATCATAATTACAGAAAATAATACTGAAATTCAGTGAGATCATATTTAAGTTGAATAAAGGTGGAAGTCTCTAGTCCTAGTGAACAGAACAGAAATACTGAGCTCTATTCAAAAAATAGAAGTTTGAGATTAACAAATGGATTTTGCTTGTAGAATGCCAAAAAATCCTTAGGCGTCGAAGTAATTTTTTCAGTCCTTTGATATCAATGCAAATATATCCATTTTCCTTAGCAAGTTTGAGTTGATATCTGTATAGTTTCAGAAGTTCATATAGACCAAAAGGACAACTATATCCATCTTTCCTATAGATTGATGCGACCAAATACACAAACTTATGCTATGCCTGCTTATGTTTCTGTGTAATTTGGTAGGATGGAAATACAGATCCATATATTCCTAATTTTTAGCAGGAAAGAAGTAAAAAAATGTTGAAAAAGGAAAGATTTGTATAAGAAATGGTACAATCATCTGTAGCTGTGGAGCAGTGAATATATTCAACAACGAATACATTGTCTGATCTTCCTGCATGAAACAAAATTTAGGAATGAGTAACTTGATCCTGCAAGACATCTGAGGGTGAACTAGACAACTTGCCAGTGATTTATTTCAAAGATAAATTATCCTTACTGAAATTATAATTGCTTACATAATCATCAACCTGGTTCACATATGGTTTTGCTTGTAGAGACAGCATACCTGGAAACAGAAGGACCAAGTTCTATCCCAACTTGCACTGTATGCCTGTACGTTTCACTCTAGACGCAAGGATAACATGCTGCTCAACAAATATACATGCATAAATTTTCTCTGACATAATGCAGTCATGATGTTACGTATTGCTCAGTAAGTAAATGGTGCTGTCTGATAGTAAGTTCAATCATCTACTCTGGTGTCTTTTCTTTGACTGAAAGAGTCTACCAGTAACTCCAGTGTGAAGAAAAATTATTTTGAAATTACTTTATCCAACCCAGAATAACTGATGATTCATATACTGGTAGAAAGGACAGAAGAATGTCTGAATTGATTTAACTTAGGAAGTTGATCATATCTTCAGTGAATAGTGGTAAATACTGTTTTCCCCATCTCTATTCAGCTGCTGTCCTATTCTCCCTTCAAGGTAATGGTAGTTCCTTCACTGAATTTAATGAAATGCACCTGCACTTTAAAGCACCCTTTCTTTCAATAATCTATTCATTTTTTATTTTTCAAATTCCAGAATGTTTTCAGATTTCATAATTTTGGATGGATTTGGATGGATTTTATACCTGGGGACTTTTTTGTCCAAATCAACTATTTTTTTTAATTGTATATCTAAAAACTAAAGAAGAGAATATCATAGGAGAAACAAGCAAACAAAGAAAAACAAAAGGAAAGTGATTACTAACTCCAAGTCTTACACTACTTAAATTTTGATCCTTTCATTGGAAGAAAATTCAAATAATTATATTACAGTTCTATAATTCCCACTTTATTAATGTTTTCTTTTTTATCCAAAGTAGCTTTACAATGTCCTCCATATGGTTTTCCAACTCCCACTAAATTAGTGTCAACTTACTACTACACAGTTCCTGCTGGTTTTATAATGTTGAATTTTGAGGAGTTTAATTTTATTTGTTAAATGCATGAATAACACTTCATTTTTACAAGAGTGGTAATAAAAACTGCAAGAAGTAGGAAGGGAATATTAAGAATCTTGAAGTATACTTTACCATACTTAATGACCCCAGGCATCTCAGCCTGTGATATGAATGACAAATGATGAAAACCTGTCTACCCATTGTATTACACAATACCAGGGCAGCCACCAATTTGTATACAATGATTAATTAGATAAAGTGAGTCATATATTTATAGCAGTATTTTTGTCATCATTTTAAGGCTTTTACTCAATCTGTAAGAGCACACTGAATCCGGTAAATTCTTTGGGGTATTGGCAAGTTTACGAGAATTAGCAATAGCTTGTGGGAATCTGTATTCTTTAATCAGCAGGTTAGATCTCTAGTGACCAAAGGCTTTTTTGGTAGCTAATAGAAAGAAATTCTCTGGTGTCCTTTGGCTGCTTTGAATTAAGCGAAACAGTGGTGGCCTTTAGCATGTTCTAAACAGGGCGCAAAGAGTACAAATGTTTTCTTGCCTGCTTTCCAAACAGACTACAACTTAAACACTCTCAGAGCAGTATGATCCAGATTTGCTGAATAAAACCAACACATCACCATGTAGGTTGTTTGTGACAGACGATATGCACCTGCTCATACTAATCAGGGCTCCCTTACCTTCCCACACATCTAGTAAATCTGTGCCTACTCATCATTCAGAGTGTGTCCATGAATGAATAAAAAAAGATAAACCTTTAGCTGATTACCTCTTACTTTCAGCCAAAATCAATGACATTTATTTTTGTTTAAGCTTAAAAACAGTTTTTGAAAAAGAGACATTGGCTTAAAATTCAACTCCTCCTTGAAATTATTTTTTGAAATTACAATTTCAAATTAATTTTCTTGGACCAGCAGAAAAATTACGTTATAGCACTCTTCACATGGTATTTTGGTACATTCAGTTTTCACACTTTCAAAAGAGAGGCATATCACTTGCTAAATAAGATGTAGCAGCTTAATATCTTCTAGATGCACCATTTGCACCAAATATTCAGTTCAAGTGGGTGAACCTTGCAAGTTAAATACTCAAGACATAATGTATTTTAAATGGAAACTGTGGAGACATCTGCCTGTCAAACTTTCTCACTTTGATATTCTCAAAAGAAGACCAAAGAAAATCTAAGCCATTTTCAGAGTTCCGCATTATTAGGTTAAAGATCTTTCTGCTGCTTCTTCATCTTTATATCATCAACTCTTTTTCTCTCTTCTTCTCCACAGCTATTATATTCTTCTAGCTTATCTGTCTCTATGAAAGTTTCCCTATTCCCACACATCCACATCTTCATACTTCAACTACAGCCTACCTTTTTTAGTGTCTGTCTTTCCATATTTTTTGGCTTCTTTACCTTTCTAGATTACAGCTGAGCCCAGTAATTTTGTCATTTTTCTCAGCTGGACCTATATCACGATGAATTTCTAATGCTGATTGCTTTAGTACAGCCAGTGATTTTTTGACATACAGCAGCTGGAAATAATTGAGAAAACACTTGAAAACTGCTCGCAATTAGCATAGATGTACATATACACCACTTTAAGATTATTTTTCAGTTTTACTCTTCTGCTTTTAATTTGTTCAGCTAATTACTTCAGCTCAGGTGTATTACAGCCAGGTTATAGAATGTTCAGTGACCTTTGATTTAGCAAAAGGCTTCTGAGGTTTGGGGTTACCTTTGATGGTACCCAGTTGTGCCTAAATTAATATCAAACACTCATGGCATGGTTTATTAGAGAAGCATTAACAGTCAGACTGAGTTCCAGCAGTTTGTTTCAAAGCATGCTGCAATTTATTGAAGACATCATCTAACTTAGGGGCAGAGACATGACCTTATAACCTGTTTGTATCATTTCCTTTTCGTAGCCAGTGCTGATTGATCCATGGGACCTAAAAGCAAAAGGCAGCTATTTGTCTAAGTTGCCTACAGTTTTGCTCTTTCTTTAGAACAGTGATGGCATGTGCTGGCATAGGTCTCTTTCTTCTCTTCTCCCCTGATTCTCCAAAACCACGTTCAGTTGAAATCAAGGCTTTAAATTGAGTAATAGTCCCCTTAAATCAACTGTCAATAATTATAATTTCCTGAAGAGTATTAGCAATATTTTCAATATTATATATGCCATAAGTAATAATATACTGTCCTCCGTATAGCAGTTTTCACCTAGATTTTCAATGACAAGATGAACAAATATGAATTGAGGCACTCCTGAAAGACACAGGTATTACCTACTAATTATTTGTTTACACAAGAAAAAGGCATGTTTAAGGTCAGGTGGATGCTCAGTGGGAGTTAAGATTTCTGTCCAAGCCTATCAGCCCTTTGGACAAAATCCTTTAACAGCTTTAACTTCTTTCTATGACCCTTTGGTTTTCAGGACAGTGTGTTCTTCATAGTTGTGTGTACTTCAGATTTTCTGAATGCTATGAATAGGATGCCAGGTTTTTTTAAAATGTTTTTTTTTCACTATTTTTACATTAGCATAGAAGGGAACACCATAAGGTTCTCCTACAGTAAATTCTGTTATGAAAGTAATGACTGCACCAATCATGAGATAAAGATTAAGATTACAAAAAAACTCACCTTCTTAACAATCAAGATTGATCCCAGTGGCTGTATTTTAAAATTAGTATAAAAATTATCAAATATGTAGCTCTCAAACTAATCTGGACAATTAAGGATCTGAATTCACAACATAAGAAAGCAAAGGGACTTCTGTAAGTTGATATTATTCATTCTGAGTCAGCATGAGAGAACAATTAAACATCCACATACAGCTGTCAGAGGTGGCACAAAATTTTAACAGATGAGAGCATATAAGTGGTTTCAGCAATGACCTCTTTAGCCACTGAGGTAGCGAGACTCCCAACTAATTCCTAATTTACTAAACAAGAAACAGTCCACTTGATTGTCAGTGAATAAGTGCCTCAGCAGTTTCAAGGAACAAAACCTGACGTTATAGAGGATTATCTTGGTAGAATGATGTATCTGTTACCTTGGCAGGTTATCAGGCTTCTATTTGAAAACTTACATTCTTACGCCTTTTCAAACACAGTAAGTACTTGGCATTTTATTACACTATTTTTTCTTGGATAACGTTTCTTTTTTTCTTTTTTTTTTTTTTAACTAGCATTGCTGTTCAGAAAATATAAATTATTATGAAACAAAATTTCGTAACTTTGAGTATCCTGTTTTGCCTAACAGATCATTTCTGCACAGGAATGAAGGAGTTGAGTCAGACTACACGCTCATTCAGAGGTAGGAAAACCAGCTTTTCTTCTTTGCAAAGTATGATTGCAGGTCATGTTTGGAAGGCTCTAACTAGTTTCACTTTTTCCCTGTAGCAAAAAAAAATGAAATACACAAGAGCTTTCCAAATGACAGCAAGAAAACCTTGTATTTTTCTCAGTGGAAACACTGGAAAACTCATTTTAATGAAGTATACTTTGTTTTTGAGGAACAAAACATTTGATATGGGAAAAATGCCAGCTACTTTCAGTAGCTCTTCCAATTAATCAATAAATCCATGTGAAATTTCTGCTGATAGTTTCTGTAAGTGCTAATGATTGTTACACTAGGTTAAATATTAGTATCCTCTGATAGTTTCTGATTATTTTTTCCAGCATCATGTATGATATTATTTTGGGGTTTGGGGTTTGGGTTTTTTTTCAGGGGGTTGTAAATATATAAAAATATTCAGTAAGTTTATAAACTGATCACTGCAATTTTTTCTTTTTTTTTTTATATCAGCCACTAAGTCTGCGACTCAAAAATATGCTGGACAATAGAAGTTCTTCATTTCTTGACACATGGTATGGGGTAGAGTGTTTAAACTTTGCTCTCCTTAGAGACGGCCAAGATCAAAATCTATTAGCAGAAAAATCTGACTGACACAGGTAAAGTTGAAGGTGAATGTTTAGCAGGAGTTACAAAATTGTATGAGTAAAATGCTTTAACAGTCCTGAAAGTCAATACAACTTCACCACCTTTAGGTCTTCATTCCACATGACTTTGGACCTTGCATTACTATTTCACCAGGGCAAAGCAGATATGAGATACATACTTCTGATTTACATGAGTGCAACTCAAAGATCAAACAGCTGCTCAACTTGTACTTTCATCAGGATGTATTTAAGCAAGGCAAGAAAGCAAATAAAATAGTTCACACAACTTACTTTAAACCTTTGAGAGTCAAGTATGAGCTAAAACTGAACTGTTGACATCTTAATAAATATAGAACTGAATTACAAGAAATAATACAAAAGAAAGGTTAAATAATCTTAACAAAAATGTAGCACAAATAAAACCGCTTATGAAAACATAAAAGGTATTTTAAGTTTCTATAATATTGGTTTCTTTGACCTAATTGTTTCAAGGAATATTAATGTGTTACACAGATTGAAAATAAAGAAAAAAGAAGCTGTAGTTAAACCAGTCTTTTCCTAGGTCTGTGAATGCTTGCAGTAATGTTTCAATGTCAGCTCATGACTGAATAATCATAATCTTTTTCCCTCTTTTCTACTCCCTTAAGGACATTTTCTTTATATTCAAGGAAATTTGTTCTGAAGTTATGCTGTTGTCTTAATTATGTTACTATCCACATAAATATCCTTTAAAAAGGAGCATTCAAGAACTTTTTGTCACAGAAACATTATATTAACTTATTCTTACCAGCAGCTGATATTAGTGTATCTGATGAATAGGGAATTAGTCTATTGTTTCTCATCCAAGTCCTTTTAGGAGCATATATGAAATTTCTGTAGTAGGAAATTATTTCCTAATTGAATCAACTTTACATGTTAGACTTGTGCATTGTTTATTGGAGTAGATTGTAGCAATCAGAAATATACCTGGGACTTCCTGAATCAGGGAGCACAAATGATTTAATTCCAAAGTGCACACTTGAATTTGGTTAGACAAATTGCTCCTTAAACTCTATTGACTCTACAGACCTTTTCTCTTCCAACTGTAGAGTTAGTAGCTGTTACATTTATGCCAACATTGCAAACATATAAGGTGGGATGAGCCTGATGTTCTACATACAAAAAATTTTATTCACACTTTAACAAGGTTGTCTGTACCTAGATACAAAGGGTTTTAATCTTTGTGCCTTATCAAATAAAAAAATTTATACAACCAAAGCAATACTGTTTGTCTAGATGGACAAACATATCCAGTAATGAATAATAAATTGAAATAGTGAAAAGTTCATAGCTACACCTGTGTGAATTTTTTTTTTTTTTTACTTTGTCTATCAAAGCAAGAGAAAAATGTATTTTATTTTGGACAATGTTGTTTTCTACCTAAAGCAAAATGTTTTTCTTCCATGTTGTGTAAGTCAAAATAGTTTTACTGACACACCTCACAGCAAAAGGATGTGTTTGGGTAGGTAGTCCTCTACATCCAAATAATTAAGGCACAAACTGAGAGCATGGTAGGACTGGATTCAGTTTTGTTGTCTCTCTGCATGTATCAATATGAAATTCCTAATATCTGAATGAATTGTTTCAGTCAGCACGTTGTACAGTATTCAGATGGCATTTCATTATTCTCTTCTATTGGAGCTGTTTTAATTTACATTAAATACTTAAAATATTCATTGAGCTACTGAAAGAGAATGCAAATGATGCCAACACCGTACAATCCTTTTTTTCTAAGACATGATCTTTTTTTCTACCTCAAAAGCTTGTGTGAGAGGTCTTACAGGACTTTTCTCCATCTGTCATCTGACAGATACCTATCAGAAGCAACTTTCTTTTATGTGTACAAAATTTTTAATTGGGATACCAAAACTCTAGATATGGCCATAGGGCAGGTGAGCTGTGTCTGCACAGCCCATCCACTGCTTATGGAAACACTGGACTTATTATGAATGCATGACAGAGTCATTCTGCCATTAGTAGGTCTGATGCTTCCCAAAAGTGCCAGATGTCCAACACATCCCCAAAGGACTGCACAAAGGCACAGCCCATTTGTAAAAAATATGCTTACCTAGTCCAGTATTTCCTTCAGTATATTAGCCTTAAAATATGTTTCATCTTCTTTTAAATAGAGAAATTATTTAGCAGTATCTGCTCCAATGTAAATTTAAGTACTTCACACAACATGAAACAGTGTCAGCAGGAAAATCTCTGAAAACCACCCACCCAGAATTCAAAGTTAGGGGACTTGTGAGAAGTGTAGTTGCATGTTCATGCGAGTGTAGTAAAGAAGTGAATCTGGGACTCCCACAGCTTAAGACATTTCTCTACATATTCAACTTAGGTAAAAGGATTGTTAACCATACTATTCTATTGTTAACCATGAAAACATACTGCAAAAGAAATTATCTGGTACATTGAGACAGGATCTGTGAGTAATTTATGATTTACTAAATCCACATTTTTTTTCAAGAGTATCTTCCAAAAATAATGTCTAGACCTATGTAGGAGTGAGATCGTGGCACGAAATTATACTCATCGGGTGTTTGAGAGTCATCTTCCACAACCTTGGCCAAATCCTTTGGTCGTTCTGTAGTAAAAACGCTGGATCCTGGAGCTGCCTTCTCTGTATACTGTTGCTTCATAGGTAGCCTATTGATGGCAAGTACAGATTTGCCTCAGTGAAGTAGTATTATATTGCACTTACACACGCTATACTCCATGTGTCCTGGAAAGTGTGTACCATTCGCACCTGAGACTGTGCATGTGCTTGAATGCAGGTGGAAAGCCAGGCAGTCCAGTCTTCTGTACAACTCTGGGCTTCTTGTACTGTACCAACATGGGGAACTTGGGAACAGTGTTATTCTGCAAGATTGTGATTAATGTGTGGTTTAACTCACAAGTTTTTGCAGGAATAAATATTTGAAAGATTGCAAAGTACTCCTAAACCTCAGTACTGAGGGCTCTACTTACACTTCTACATTTTTACAGAAACTTACATTTTTATGTAGATTTTTCCTCAAGTAATAAAGCTGTGAAATTGCAGAGCGCTTTCCCACATCAGAGATCAGAACACAAATACAGCAGAGCAGAACTACATTAAAATACTTGATTCAAAAAAACACAATACTAAAGAGATTTACAATAAATCAAACTAAGTTAAATAATAAACAATAATGGTTGGTTTCTTGTTTCCTGAAAAACAATCCAATATTTCAAATGACAATAACTTTCTATGCAGCTGTACTCACTACAGTTGATATAAAGCGACAATTGATAGCAAATTGTATTGACAGACCTTGGCTGAATATAATTACCTCAACTAAGAAAGGTTCTGAATAAATTAATCACGGTATAATAGCATTTCTATTTTACAGCACTCTAGTATCAGAAAAAAAGGAACCATAGCCTTTTTAATTAATACATTTTATTGATTCTGTTTACAATTGCTGAATTATGTCACTTAAATTAATTGAATTTTAGCTCTTCAATTAGTATTACACAGAATATTAATTATGCAGCAAATGCAGATAAAGCAGCACCTACTTTTTAAATACAATTATATTCCAATTTCTTTGTGAAGGTTACACACCCTATCCTAAGACAATAAATTCTCCTACTCAAGCTACATAAAACAGAGAAGCAAGAAATTAAATACTGAGTTTTACATAACTTGAGGAAAAAAGATCGTGTGGTGCTTGTAAGTTGAAAGCAGCGACTCCCACAACCACATCATGGTACATCATTTTGACAGTTGAAAAATACAGATGCATTCAGGTTTCTTCAGGCCCTTGAAGCAGAAAGGGAGAGGAAATCAGTGGTCCATAGGCATCCATTTGCTAATCATTCATTTGAAGTGGCCAAAAATAAACACGGATACAAGACTGAGACTGAACTTCTGTCCTTAACCTGAACTTTGGGCTGCAGATGGAGGGTGTTGCTCATTAAGAGCCCCAGGACTCATTCAGTTCCCTAAGCATAGGCTTCCAGTGTTACCTGTGGTGCCCGAGGGTGTCTCCCCCCACCCCACCTCCAGCTGCCCTGGGAGGCAAGTGTGTGCCTCCCACAGGTCCTGAGCCATAGCTGCCAGCACTGAGCAGCTGACTAGAATGCTCCTGGGCATCTAAAATGACATGGAGGGCTGTTCGTGGGCAACTGAGTTGAGTTTTATCTGTTAGCAAAAATTTGTCAAAATATGTCTAGTTAATTTTGCAGCCACTGGTCATGGGATTTCTGGTCTTTTTTCCATGACTTTTTTTATGTTCCATTTAGCGCTTCGTTTAGATCATCTCTTGACCTTTGTCCCTGATCTTCACTATGGATTCAGGTACGAAATAACCAGCATGTAGTCATCCTGCCCCAGAAGCAGAGCATGCATTTCCTTACAAAACTGAAAAAAACCAAGAAAATTTCATTGGTTTTCATTCTACAAGAGAACTATAAACTCATCTCCACCATCTAGACCGCTACTGCATGATTGAAGAGCAGGCAGAAGTTTTTGTCCCAGTTACTAGTTGCTTATGTCCTGAGAGCTGCCTGGAATAGGGAGTTCAGTTGGGCATCTGTGATGCAGTCTTCTGGTCAGACAAACACGTCCAATTTTTATGTGTTGTCACAATCAGCATAGCTCTGTTCCTGACACTGAGGTTTTGAAAACATTATTTTTTCATTCCAAAGACTAAATCTGAATTGCATAGCTTTAAAAAAAAAAAAAAAATTTGCCTCCTCTGTATTCCTTAGCAAGGAAGTAACAAAGAAGAAAAAAGATTGGCTTTGCTGTCAGAAAACCCATGCATTTCATATACAGAGCAATCTCAGCACAGCTGAGGTCCAGCACATTTGTCTTCTTTCTTTCTTTTTTTTTTGTGTCTTTGCTCCAGGGAAAGACTGTCAAGTTCACAAGAGTTAAATGGCCACCAAACCATAACGCGGCTTATCAATCTCTGACAGCACTGAAAGGAATCAGGAATGTTTCACGCTTAGTGCTGCAACATCTTCAAAATCAGTGTGCATGTCTAAAGAGACAGATTTAGAGTCAAGTCAGGAGAGAACTGAAATTCCTTTATGGATATGCATGAAGCATATACACACTATAGGGTTTCTTCCATTACATTTCATTATAATCATGTAATTCCAAAACATATTTTAGATGTTGTGGCAGTGTGCTTACACCCCCCACACTCCCCCTACCCCCCCACCCTCGACCTGTATTTCTTGTAATCCTTATCAAGCGATAACCACCAGTGGCAGTTGTAGTGGATGTATCTGATTGTGGTGGCTGCATCCAGCTCAAAGTGGATTTGGGGGAGACAGACAACAACACAACAGCCAAGGGCCAATTTGAACAATGTACCCATGTAACCACAGTGCTGGTCAGTGGGCGACTCAAGCCAAATCTGGAAGAAGCTAACACCTGTAGTCGGTGTGTGAATATGACTATGAGTCAATTATCTTAGTCCATAAATAGTGGACAGCCCAGGGCCCATGGAGCTGTGGAGCTCTCCTGCACAGCAGCGGGCTGCACCCCAGGATCTCCCCTTGAGTAGGGACACCTCTCAAGGTTACTCCTCGAGGCTGAGAGAATCCTTATCACATCAGACACTCGGTAAGTGAATTGGGAGTAAGTGTGCTGAAACTTTAAAATCTTAGTTAAGTGATATCAAGGATTGATTGTGCACATACAGTTCTTTAGACATAAACTGCTGACCAAGTCTGGGACTAAGTCTGGAAGCTTGCCATCGAATCTTGTTAAACCACTGTCACATTTACTGTCAAATTTTGTTAAATCTCTGGTTTATATCAATAAACATATTACTACTTCTGTCTTACGAGTGAAGTGCGTCACTCCATCCACAACAGACATATAGGTTTAGAATTAATTTCTTACACTCTCACAGATACTTTCAGGCAAGTTCACTTTCTTTTTGCTTGTCTTTTGAATTAACTGCTATGTAACTTTCAAAAACAAAGCTATGCTATGAATAAAATGAGGAAAATGCCTACAAATTGCTTTAACAGACGTGTCTGTTAAAAGCCAATACCCAATTAAAAGTAATTTATTTAAAATTTCCTTTTTCTGTCATTACCATTTTTATTGTTTCTTGTCAGTTTTCATAAAGATATTTTATACATGGCTACATGTATATATCTGCATATATGTCTATTAGTATTTTATTTTCCATGGTAAATTAGGAGTTCACTTTACTTGCTAACTTGAAGTGAAACACAGGTTAGCTTCTGCTGATAGAAATCTTCAGTGTCTACTCCACTTCTTGTAGTTTAGGAAAGATGAAAATATTTAAAACTGCTAATGAATGAGTGTAAAGATAACTATTTGAAATTAAAGACCGTTTACACTTGTTAGTGGACTATTACAGATTATTTTTTTATATGAAGACTGCAGACATAGGGTATACTTTTAAATGTATGATAATTCGAAAAGCAGGTTCTATTGCCTTTATAGTAATATAGTATTTCTTAGTTTTAGCCTCCCAATGTCTCAGTGTGTAACACTGAAAGTGATTGCTTGTTCTTGCACAAGCAGTCTTTTGTTCTTCAGCTAAGTGCTCGGTTATGATTCACTAAAAAAATATCAGGGTTTTTTTTTTCACCCAGTTTAAGAGAAACCTGTAGGAAAACAATTCATTCCATAGATTATGTGATATGGAATGACAACTCATAGAATCACAGAATCATAGAATAACTCCAGTTGGAAGGAACCCGTAAGGATCACTGAGTCCAACTCCTTGCTCCTCACGGGACTACCTAAAATAAACCATATGACTATAAGCATCGTCTTGATGCTCTTTGAACTCTGAACTTCTTGTTCAGCAGCTACTCCTTTAAACACTTTAAGCTTGGTCAAATATCCTGGAATATCTGGTGCTTCCTTCATGTTCTTTTGAAAACTTTCCCAAGATTTAAAGGTGAGTCTTTAGAGTGTACATTCTATACGAACTGTACATAAGGCATCGACTCGTTAGGTATCCAATTAAATCTAAACAAAACTGATACAAGATACACCATAGTTTTAAGAAGTCACCAAGATCCTTTGTAAAAGCAGGTAGCTGGAACAATCAAGGCCTCCAAGAGAGTATGTGCTGATGTAAATATGCAAGTTCACTCATGTATCTACCAATGTGGGCAGAGAAGTGCTGTTTGGCTAAAGGTATCTGAGGATGTAATTCCACTTTGGATCTGATCTGCTGTATTTAAATGCAGAAAGAAGAAATTCTGCTCCTCCTTTCTCCTTCCACATCTTGGCTGCAAACTCCTGAGACTTCTCTTTTCAGAAGTTCTTTTGCAATCCCAGCATGAGTTGGATGCAGGGAAGCAAACAGGAAAGCCCAGCAGGTGGGGAAAGGAGCCAGCCAGCATCTATCATTGACCCACATTTAGTTTACATAAGACATAATGAGAAACCATGTAAATCAGTGAACCAGAAAGTCAGTCCAACACAGTCATCACAGGGAAAACAAAGAAATAGAACTGATGCAGTCAGAATGTGTCCCAAGAACATGAATATCAGAAAAAGTCTGGAGAAATGGCTCTTGGAATTGACAGCTTACTGAAGACACTTTTACTATATGCAGATAAATTTTTTCATGGTTCATTTCTCCACAGCATTGACAAAGAGGATTTTGCATATTCCTTTACAACTAATCAGCTGTATCAAAGAGAAAAATCCAACCCATTAGCACTTTCTCCACTTAGCTGAAACAAATGGGTACCCAGCATTTCTGAGGATCTAAAAAATCAACTGCTTACTTTAATGCATGTTAAGTTGACAATACTGAAATGAAAGAATTTAGAAAGTATACATTAGATGTTTTATATAATTTGGTTCAACATCTCACATTAAAACCTTTAAAGACCAGTCTGATGCTATTCTTTTTTTTTGTCAGGCTTGGATACTTTATAATGCTATGTAGCTCGTTTTTATTCAAGGGATATTTCAATTTATAGAATTTTAAATATGACAGATATCTGTCATGCTTTCCATGCTTTTTTAAAGATCCATGTGGAATTACCAGTTAGCAATAAGTTAACAGCTTCTGCCTCCTCATCCTTTTCCATTAGTGACATACGGAACTGTATTTGGGTTTTGGGTCATGTGAAACAATATTAGCCATGCAACTATGCAACATCCTCTACTAACGTGGCTGTATCAGATACTTGTTCCTATGATATTTCACTCTGAATTTTTTTATGCGTAATTCTATTTTTCATTTAATAGCTAAAGTAGTCAGTTTGAAGCTAACAAATATTTGTTCCAGATTGAAACTGAATTAGAAGTTCCAATAGTCTTGTTGAAATGAGGAGCGCGTTCCCAAGGTTGTTCAAACTTAAAAAATGAAGTGTACATTGTCATCAAATAATTGTGTGCGTGTGTATGTGTTTACTGTCAAGGTTAAAGTTTCAGCTTATGCTCTCTTTGTGATTGGAGTATTCTATTCTATTCACTGAATATTGTGATAACTGCAGAAAAAAACCATCTGAATGGCACTTAACGCTGCCTACAAACCACAGAAATTTAACAAATACGTGTCCTAAAAACTATCCTTTCTTGTTAAGTACCATAGCCAAGTGTCACAACCCATGATGGACAGACCAGGAAGGTGTCGTGGTGAGTCTGGAATTCCCTTGGGCTAAATTAAGGTGAGGTGATACCAAACGATCAGTTGAACATTTTATTTAGGGCAGAAACCACCTGAGCTTGGAAGGTGTGAACAATAGCTGGCGTGGTTTCTCACAACAAGAATTGGCATGAAACTACATCAGTAAACCATATAACGTGATATCCCTTCATCACTGAACACACCCTGCAAGCCTTGCTGATTTGGGGATCAGTTCAGGCCAGACCATGAGGAGAGCCCTCTCGCTGAGTCAGGGGGGTTCACAGCAGACCCCCCTGCGTTCTAGGCTCCTCGCTGAGAGGAGTCGAGGGGCGGCTGGATCCACTCCTTGTCCCACACTTGGGCAGTGGTTTTATGTCTAAAAGGATGAGGTGTGGGGGTTATGGAAAGCAAAGAGAAAAAGAGGGAGAAAGAGAGAGAGAAAGATTTCGCCACTCCCGGCTCCAGCATTGCTTCAGCCAGCCTAGAGGCCCAGTTCTGGAGGGGTGCCCGCGCCACGTGGGGCTTCAGTTTGTGCCCTCTTATAATCTCCTTGCCCCTCCTTCGGGCAGGCACTCAAACTCATTAGGCTAATTAGGGGCTCGGCGGTTTCCAGAACCTTTGGGAAATGGGTAGGTGGGTTGGGGGGTCCTTTGGGGAGTAACTTCCCCCTCCCTACAGGCAGGGCCCTTCTTGGCCATACATGGTGAGCTGCCCTGCTCAGCCTATCAGAACAGGGACCTGCCCACCCCGCCCTGTTGCTAACCGGCTTCTCACCTATGGTTGGTTGTTACTCAGAGCTAGTCGTTAGGCGGAACTTGCCCTGCCACAACGTCTGAGACATTGACTCTTGCAGTCTCTCACACCAAGTTTGGTTAGTATTGGACACAGTATAAGATAGATTTGTCTGGTCAAGCTTTTGACTGGTCTCTAGCAGGGTTAAAGTCTACAGTGAAGGCTTAAACCAAAAACAGTAGAAACCTTCCCAATTTCTTAAACAGGCATAAGTAGTTCTGGCTTTTAAGCTTTTGGTACAATGGCTCAAATGTAAATAACTTTATTATATGAGGGGCTTTAATATCTGAATTTGGAGACACTAGAGGTTCGTCCTGATTCAACCTTACCACAAGTCTACAAACACCACCAATATAAACCATTTTCTTTAAAAAGGATTCTCTGGAATCAAGCAATAAAACAATCAAATATAAAATTCTAAATACATCACAGAAATATACCAAAACAAGACTTCAGCCAGCAGACCTACAGAAGTTAACGTAATTTTGCCACATTTTACGGGAGTGTATATGTATCTACATTTCAAAAAGGCAAAATAATATTTGAAAACTTATTTTCTCACAATAGCCCAGCAAAATCTCTGGAGAAGACAAATAGTACATTAAACAACACACCCAAATAGGAAGAATACCAGAAACTTTAAAACACCTAAAACTGTAGATTCACAGTAGAAACCAGAATACTGGGATAATTCCATAGAAATTAACTGGCATAAATTAAAACAGAAGGCCTTAGTTTCTTCATGAGATCTTTATTTTGTACACTGCAGAAAATCCCCATGACCCCCAAAATTATAAAAGTAGAGTTCAAGCAGCTATTGAAACAAATGAAACCAAACGCAGATCAGGTAAAATTCATGATAGGAAATCTGATGATTATTGATAGATCACAGCCAAGCTATTGAAAGAGTGCAGGCAGTAATTGGCTAATTTTCATAGAAAGCTTAATCTATATGACATGAAATTGGAAATGACAAGCCAAATAATAAGAATGTAGACTGATCAAAGAAAGACCTTTCACACTGTAATTTCTAAAGAATGTGCATTTTGGATGAAAGTGTTGAAAAACCTGTTTCCTCATGAAAGAACAAACTGAAAATGATAACCATGTTTTTTGTGTAATTTGGTTGATGTTTGGTTTAATATTCTAGAGTACTGGAAAACTGGAATTTCTTCATATGGAACAATGTAGACAGGGGCAAAAGAAACTTGGGTTTGGACCCATTCAGTCAGATTAGTAGCTACTTTTCTATTTCTGCAATTTTTTATTGTATAATTGTAAAAACATCCTTAGAGTTCCTCTCAATTTAATGTGATGTAACTGAAAGGAGGTTCTGGCCTCTGCTTCAAAGTGCATAATGAATAGTTAACATGGATTTTTCTCTGTTATTTGGTCAGTTTAACACACTGTGAGATTTATCAGTGATTTATATATTCTGACTGGATGTCTTCAATGTGCGTTGTTACTGTGCCTTGTCACAGAGCATACTGGTATGCATTGAAAAAGATGTAATCTTACATTAAAATTAATAATTTTCTTGGTGTCTATTCCTTAATAACTAATTAGTATACTTCAAAGGACATATTTATTTTCTCTAGCTGCTCAAGATTTTAAGAATATTTTAACAACTATTGTTCCCCTTGTAAATTCTATCTGTATTGTATCAGACTTAGAAAAGCTGAGTCTGAATTAAACCAGAAACAGGGGTAGTATTCTTTTGTCCAGCATTATAAAGTACATTATGATTTATATTTCCTTTCACCTTCTGTGCTATCCAGTGAACCACAAGGGAAATGGAAATTTAGCCAGTTATTATAAAACCCTGAGAATAAAGAATCTTTTGTTTCATGTAGTTTTGTTTCTTCGTTGCATGTCCTTGAAAATCAGTAGTATTGAAAGACAGAAAAAAAGTGTTTTGTACTACACAAGTTCTCTTTCTTTGCTCAATAAGCTTGATTTCAGACACGAACAATGTTGATGCGAACGAAACTTATTCACCCCAATCACCTTACTCTTCATTATCCTGTCCACTAACGCCACTTAGAAGAAACGACACGCTTATTTGAAAGCACCTTCATTTTTGGATATTTAAGAATACAAATTGGATATTTTTCTAAAAGAAAAAAAGTGGGTTTTCTGTTCCACCTCTTACACACAAGAATGAGACTGACAAAAGACTCACTTCATGTATAAGGTAGAAGGCCTGAACTCCAGCCTTGTTCTCCAAGGTATTGCTTACTCAAGGCATTGCTCAGCCTACAAATAAACTGCTTCTCAAAGCAGGTCAGTGATGAGAGAGCACCACTGAAGACAGTGGATGAAGAGGAAAATAGTTTTTGCGTCCCATGAAATGTTTCAGTGTTTTATGTAGTTTTATGTAGCATGTTTTAGTACTTCATGTATTCATTCTATACATAGATTGAGAACTTTCAAGATTTCTCCTCTAAACTACATGTGCACCTTTATATTCAAGTATTTATTTTGTTGTATTCAGGCCAAAAATCCCTAAACTTAGGTTTCCTTTGCATCAAGAAAGTGTTTGAATTATTTTCTCCTAGCTGTTTTCTAATAAGTTTTTTCTCAATAGTTTGAGCTGTTCCAATGCATTTCAATAGCTGCCTACGAATAGATGAACCAGAAATACACTTGAATGCCCTGTGTTCAACTGGAGTATTTTTTCTCTACCTCACTGGGCAATGATGCAATTGTATTTTGGAAATTCTAAAAAAAATAAAATGCTCAAATCTGTCTTAGGAAATCAAGATACCACATGTAAACAAAATCTAAAATGTTAAAATTAGTTTGTTGCCTTTACCTCTAAATCTCATTGTCAGATACCTAAACAATGACAAGAAACTTAAAGAGACCTCTGTGACTAAACCAGGTACCTTAGTCTCATCAGGACTCTTTACAATTACAACAAAGCTGAAAAGGATTTTCTGAAACTCCTGTTCTTAAGAAAGATATTTCCTAAGACTTAAGGCCTGCTGAAATCTCACCTTCTTTTATTCCAAAAGCAACATGGCTTCTTTTGATCATATTTCCACAGCAAGATGTATTTTTTGTAGGACACATTAATGAAACAAAACCAAAACCAAAATGTGACAGAAATTAATTCTACAGTTTAAAGCAGAACTGGAAAACTGTGATGACTTAAAAAAAAATCAAATGATATGATTTAGAAACACTAGATTCATTGTTTCCCAGCATCATTAATGTGCCTATGGTATATTAACTCCAAATTGGCAATGGTATTATAATTTCACCAAATCAGTAGCAATTCAAGTACAGAACAAGAAACCAAAATTAGAATTCAAAGACTATGAATGATGTGTTGAGCATTCAGCCTGAATTATGGCTCTAAATGGATACAGTTGTTTTAAAATGAAAGAGTATTCAGCATGTGTTCTTACACACACAGTTCTAGAGAAAGGTCCATGCAGGGAGACGTGGAAATCAAAGTCCTACGGAACACTTGCTATAACAAACTAGGTACAACAGCCAAAACACAGCAAGGTTTTCAACACTATCTCACACAATATTCTTGTACCCAGATGGAGACATCAATAGTCTGGGTGGGTCGATAAAAAAAATGTTTGGATGATCGGGCTCAGGAGGTAGTTGTTGTACTCTGCCTGGAAGGGAGTAAATAGGAGAGTATTGCAGAGCTCTATCATGGGACCTGTTCCTTAAAACATTTTCATCAGCGACCAAGAGGAGGTGACAGAGTTCACTCATCAATTTAACAGAGGACATCAAGCTAGGGGGAACAAACAGTACACTCAGTACAGAACCACCATCGAGAGGGACCTAGACAGTCTGGAAGAATGGTCCAACAGGAATCTTATGAAATTTAGCAACAGGAAATGTGAAGTCCTGCACCTGGGAAGGAAGAACCCCTGGCAATAGGGAAGGCTGGGGCCTGACTGCCTGGGGAGCAGGTCTGCTGAAAAGGTCCTGGGGGCTTTGGTGGGCAGCAACCTGAATGTGAGTCAGCATGAGCCTGGCAGCAAAGGAGGCAACAGCATCCTGGGCTGTACCAACAGGAGCATGGCCAGGAGATCAAGGGAAGTGACTAGTCCCTTTTGACTCAACACTGACCAGACCACATCTGGAATACTTCATCCGGGTTTGTGCCTCCCAGTGCTAGAATGTTGTGGATAAACGGGGTTAAGTTCAGTGGGGGGCCACCAGCATGGTCAGGATTGGAACACTTGCCCTGCAAGGAGAAGCTGAGGGAGGTGAGCTCATAGGAACCTGCCAGTACCCATGGGAAGGTTACCACAAATACTGATCCAGTCCCTTTACAGTAGTGCATGGCAGAAGGAAGAGAAGTAGTGGTCATAAACTGAAACAAGATAGATTCTGACTATATGTTAGGAGACACTTTTCCCCCATAAGGACATCCAAGCATTGGATCAAATTTTTCAGAGAGGCTGTACAGCGTCCATCCTTGGAGCTTTTCAAAACTATGGGTAAAGCCTTGGGCAACCAGGTATGAACTCACAGCTGATGCTGCGTTCCTTTCCAACCTGAGCCATCCTGTGATTCTATACAGAAGAGGTTTTCTTTCTCTTCTAGTTTACTTTAGGTGACAAATTGTGAATGTGACTGCTTTGGGCAGATTCTCTTCTCTCTAAAGAATGCTATTGACAAGGTCTGAGGTGATAAGAAACTTCATTTGACTGTTTAATGCATCACATTATACAGAAAATTATTATCAGCATAAAAATTATCTACCCATCCCCAAAACAGGACCATTTATTTATGTCCATATTTTCTCAGTTAACGATCTTACTAGTTAAGTAAGTCAAACTTAGTTAAGTCTTACCAGCACACCAGCTAATGCTGTACTGTAACTTTCCATCTCTCTTTCCTGAATCCATACACTGTTGACAAGAAAAATTACCTCCAGTGCATACTTGATTTATTTTTTCATTTTATTTTATTTAAAAACTGCGAACTATGCTGACGTTGTACTGAACAGAAAGTGTAGATGGGTTTTGTGAACAGCTCACTGGTCTGTAGTGAAATTAGCCTCACACACAAAGTAGACACCACAAAAACTTTACCTAGAACTCCTTAGTTATACCTCCTTCAGAAATCAGCGGAAGATTTTTTGTTGAATAAGAAGAAAGGATGTAATACCAAATGCCACCTCCCTTCTTAACTTCATGTTAGTATCCTCCAAGTCTACTTCCACAAATATAAAAAGAAGTTTGTTTTAAAATAAGAGAGGTTTGAGGATGTAGCATATTGAAATACATATACAACCTACTGAAAATTGTCTTATTGGATAGAAACCATGCATTGACCATTGAAATATTTTGTAGTAATATATTTGGCTTATAAGCCAGAAAAGTAAGGTAACTACCAGGACAGACATGTTTTTTTTGTTGTTGGGGTTTTTTTAACAAGTAATTATAAATTGACTTGGCTGCAGTGATTACTTACTATAATCAGATAAATACTCCTAAACAACCTTCAGATGCAGAGAGCATTTACTGCAGAGGGGCAGATTATGCATGCAGACAGGTACACATTGGTACCATGATGGGAAGGATAAAGTCCCTGGTGTTTCTTTGTGTCAGTGGAAGCTTATTTCAGTGGTTTATCCAAAGTGCCTTATCCAAAAGTAAGTTAACACATGACCGAACGGGAGAGCTAGTGCTGAGCTCTTTGAAAATCTGACCAATTGTTTCTTTTCAAGGAACCTTTGAACAATCAAATTCAGTTACAGAAGATAATGTGGCATATGGTATGTCTTATATCACTTCTCCGTTCCCTGCACTACCTTGATTTATCACAGTTCTTGATTACTCTCTATATTTATGTCTTTAACTTTCTGTCCTTTCTTTTTTCTCGTTGGCCTGTATTGAATTTCCTCGCGAGCAACACTTTCAATAAATGTCAAAGCACTGATGACTCAAAGATCATAATTTCTTTCCAAGAGCTTAAACTCCGAATAAGTAGGGAAGTTAGATTCATGCATATGTGGTAGGCATCATTAATTTAAGCAAATGGATGAGTATATCACACATACGGCTTTTACAATCATTCCTCTGTCTTATGCCACAGCTGGAAAGCAAGTGCAGAACATGGCTTGTCTTTTCACAGACGTTTATGACAAGCAATATTAAACCCTGCAACCTTTTGCTATTTTTCACATTTTTTCCATATTCTTTCCACTTGGTGCACATAAAGACCTTTCTTTCAATGTTTGTTCTGCTGTATTCATAGTTTAAATTTAAATATAAAAGCTTTATAACTTTTTATTTGTAAAATGCCTTATTTTCATGATTCTTTTACACCAAAGGACAAGGTAATACACATTTCCAGCTGCCCAGATCAACAAAATAGACTTAAATGTCCAGAATGTTTCCAATCTACCTGCATTTCTTCAGAACCAGTGCCTCAAGACAGGTACACAGCTACTTTCCTTCTAAAAATTTCTCTGAACATTTTGACCTTCACCTGCTATTTTTGCCGTAAGTTCTTCTATTTAAAATGACCTTTTAAGATGAAACATGTTTATGGCTAAGAGAGGGCCTTTTACTATTTTTTTAGCAAAGAACTGGATTAAAAAATGCACACTGGATTGTGTCACGCTGCTTAGGGATGATGTGCCCTAGGACGGACAAGCTCTGTCCACATGGCATTAGGGCTGACGTTGTACCCTCATAGCTCTAAAAAACGTTTCTTTTCATGGTCTTTTTTCCAGTCCAAAGTGTCTGATAAGATGAAGCTGAGGGTTTGTGTAGACAGAGGGCACATGTGCTGGGTGTGATATGAAGGTGTTTGGCAGTGTCTGAAAGTGCAAGACCTGCTGTGATAATATTGCAGGCCTGTGTAGGGAGACGAAGCGAAACTTGGTGCACTTTTATACATGCTGCCTACAGATGTTGGTGCCTGGAGTGCACGGTCCTTGGAACTGGCACTAGGATTTGCTTTCTAGACATCCCAGCTTTACTTTGAAATAAGTCGTGTGTGTGAGCTGTCATACATATGGAGCAGATGACCAGAACACCCACACTGGTGGGAGGACTAGTGCCGGTGCTCTGGTGAGCAGTGTTAGAGAACGAACCTGCGTTATCGAACATTGTAGGCATAGCCTGCGATCGCTTGCCAAGTTCCTCACTTTATTTATGTGAAGGACAAGGGAGGGATGCTGAACAAGCACTTTGGGCCTAATATTAGCAAAAGAAAGCACTCAAAATCTGAGAAAGACTAGGAAAAAATCAGAGGACAAGGTTTCAAAGGTTTCTTCCATCCTCCAGTTATGACTGTGGATGCATGTCCTGATAAAAACTTATTGGGATCACTGGACTAGCTAATGCTCTCATATTCTGTCCGTGTCCGGCTGAAAGAAGACAGCGTTCAAACAGGAGCATGCCATTAGTGCATTTAACCTCAGATTATCTTTGTATTCTTTTTTACTACATGTAATGTTCCACCCTTCGTCTGGCTTCTCTACTTCTTTTTCTAGACACATTTTTTTCCCCTCACAAATAATCTGAGCATATCAACAAAAAAAAACCCCACCTTCCATGCAGCTAGAAAATATCTTGCTGCGTGAATAAATATTGTCTAAAACATGAAATCTTGATTATATTAATGTCTTCTATGAGATCTTCACAAGTTACTTCTCTTCTTTGTGCGTCTGTATTTCTGCTGTCCTAAGCATCTCACCTTGAAAGATCTTTGAGACATGTCTTGACTTTCATGACATGTTTCTACATAGCTTGATGTTGGTTCCAAGCTCTCCACTATATAAATAAAAACCAATGGTAAAACCTATTCTCAGAGCAAAAATAGCACACTCTCAGAGAAATTAAGATTAGAAAGCTAAACGCAATACTTTTCTAGTGAATCCAGCTCCAGCCAAAAACTTAATTTAACATGGAATTATTCTAAAACTGTGCCACTGTCTCAGAGCTTGAGATAATAAAGTAAGGAAAACACACGTAAAATCCAGCTCCTGGGTCAATTTAAAAAATATGCTGTCAGGTAGGTTCCCAGCTGGTTTCTAGCTCCAAACTGCCTGTTCCTTTCCTCTGTTAGGAAAAGTTAAGAAACCTCTCTAGGCTTCAGCTAATCTACACATAATCAGTCCTGTGACACATAAACAAAAGCTGTGCTTTGCATAGATATGAATTGTCATTTGACAGGAAATTTATTCTGGGTGAAATGTTTCACATTTTGCAAATGCAGATATGCCAAATCTTTTAAGTGTAAAGCTGTAAGGCAGAAAATGACCTTATGAGGCTTTCTGTTCAGAACCGTATGACATCCTGAATGAGTTCAGGAACATGCAGATGGCAGCTGAAAAAGACAGCTGATTGCAAAGCTCTTAAAGATTACCATGAAGAACAAATATACAGTCCATTTATTTTTAAAAAATGTAAGTGTACTTTCAATTCATTGGAATGCCTTTTTTATTTTGCCTCAAATAGCAGTGCTATTCCAAGCAAAATATCCTGTCAGGATGCAAAATAAAACGCTGAATTAATATGTACTGACATTCCAACTTCAGTATGTGGGGAAAATATGTGAGAATCATAGTTGTAGACATCATTATTTTACAGCCCCCACCACTGGATTGGCATGATGAGAGTAATGTCTCCCCTAGAAGTTGCTGATTGTGGTTTACTGCAGTTCCCTTGCACAAGCAAGTGAGAGAAGGTGGGACTCGTCCAGGAGAACACAGGAATATGCACTTTGTAAACCCAAGATATTTACCAGGGTAGGACTCTCGGGGCATTTTTTTTAAATATGAATTTCTTTTTAGATTACAATTCAACCTATTTTGTTCAGTTCAGTTCAGGATTGTATATTCAAATTTCATGCATTTTCTAGCATGTATTTGAAGTTGCAGGAATGTTCATCTCCTGGCTATTTTAAAGTCAATATGAAAGAATTTTCATAGCAAATAGATTTTAAAATTGTAATAATGACTTTTTGTTCTGGAAACCTCACTTTAAAGGTACTTTACTGCATCCATGAGCTGATCAACCTCAGGATCAACTTCTGAACAGGAAACTCAATAACTTTTCTTGTTAGTAAGCCTTAAAATTAAAGGAATGAAAAATGGGAGTGCTATAAAAATACTTTTCTGTTTCATCATGTAGCTTATTAATCACAATTTTATTCTACATTTCTTTTCCTTGTGGTTTTGGGGATTTTTTTTTTTTTGACAGCTTGTATTGCTATAAAGCTCTACTTGGATATACAGATCATAAGAGAAAACCCCTTTCTTGTCTTGAAATGTGTTTGAAAAAACAGTAGCAACATGGCTTAAACTGAGGATACAAAACTCAACAACACTCTTCCTCCACACACACGAAGACAGAGATTACAAAGGAAAAAACAAGAAAAACTCAGGTGGGAAGTAAAAAAGGGACTTCAGTAAAGTCAAATACTTACTGTCATTATGCAAAAAATGCATAACTGAAGCAGAAATTAAGACAACCCATTTAGAAGGTTCTGCATCACAAAATCATTACTTTTCATAATGGTTAATCAAATCGTTAGAGCAGCAGCCTTTTGAAGAGAGAGCCTCAGCAAGCAGAAACATACAAAGACTGCTCTTTAGGTACGATGAACATGTTACCAGTTTCCCATATCAAACATGCTAATAATTGCTCATAGAAAAGTTTCAAATAATACATATACTGTGTGAGGCCATTGTGACGCCTATGTTTACTCACAGGAAATTCGTAACCAAAAAATAAATTAATGAATAATTTTTTTAATAAATAGATTACATTGCTTGAGATAGTATGCGTACAATCTATTGATATTCCTAATAAAACACTATAATGGATTCAAATATACTAAAAATACTAAACAAAACAGTGAAAAATTCAGAAAACTGGCTTGGGAGTCCACAGTAGTCTGAGCAAAAATGCATATGCATCATATCATATCTTATCATATACATATAAACTTCTGAAAACAAATAGATTTGGAGAAGGTATGGATTCCTGTATCCTATGGTATTTACATTTATTTTGACTTGTGAAATGACAGATCCAAAATATATTACAGGTTTTGCTTGTATATTAACTCTATTAGGAATGGAAAATATCATTTTTTGTATTATGAACCCCCTCATTGCAGTTTTGATTTGAGGATTTTTAATTGGACATTTTTACTTCCCTGGCCGTTTACTAAGATAACATTTATTTGCATGGTTTCATAATGATTAAGTACTTTCAGATTTTTCATCACACTTGAGGCTTTAAGACTATCTTTTATTTAATTTGTTATTTCTTATGGCATTCAGCATAAGGAATGAGGATCTCTGAAGGATAAATATTCCCTTTTTTATTACTTAACTTTTTGATTGCTGTTTGCTTCATTTCCTGAATTGGCTTAGCATTGATTCATGAAAGAACTTTAAAAAAACTTAGAACCATGGCTGGATTTAGATGCTTTTCAAATTATAGTTCTAGCAAAAGAAGCAATGGGCCATATCTAAATAAAACACTTGTGGTCTTTTCTCTGAAATCAATCATCTAGGATCCATCTCAGTTCATGCAGAGTCAGACCCTTCAGAAGGATATTGAAATCTAACAGCTCACTGATCAGCAATAGGGAAACAAGGAGAACAGATTTAGCTTTTCAGCCCCACTCCCAGAGGGACATCCGTGCCTACAGAGATATCATCCCTTTGACTAGTGAAACCACAGGTGGGCAATTTTCCTCGGGGTGGAAATCTACAGTCTTTTTTTTTAGGAAAACACAGAAACATAGGAGCGGGGAGACAACAGGTTTCTGGTATTACCTTGTGTTTTATCACTTGTATTTGTTCTGACTTCTCTTTGTTAAACAATAACCGATTGCTTAGAGAGGCTGTCTAGGAAGAGGAAGATCTTGGAGGTGGACACAGCTGTGCAGCTGACCGCCCACGCTACATAATCATGCTTCTGGTTCTTCTTCATTCCCTCTCCCTCTGCTGGGTTAATTCTGTGGATATTCAGCTCTAGAAGAACCTACTGCTTCATAGTGAAGCAGGAGTTGTGATAAGGATGGTAAGATGTAATTTAGGCTGGTAAGATGAAATCTAGTTAGACTGAGCCTGATTTGGGCTTTACTTACATTAGCAAGAAATATAGTCTGATAGGAGTGGATGTGTAGAGACAAAGTTGTGTGAATTAGATATGCCCTTGGAGTTTCTTTTCCCATTTTTCATGTTTATTTCATCAAATGAAATCCTGTTTGTGTGCTCCAAAACAGATGCATGACAAGAACTAAAGCAGAGAAGGTAGGAAAAAAATGTGAGGTTTGCTTCAAGAACACACTCCTGAGCCAAGTTAAAATGTTAATGTGGAACTACCCTTATGAATCTGGTAGGTTTAGTGCCAAGTTGCTAAACTACCTGAATAGCAAGGGCTCTGATAAAATAATGAGCATAGCTTTTAACTGTCTGAGAAACAAAGGAAAGGGAAGAAAGGGGAAAGGAAAGCAGGAGGAGAAAGGGAGGGTGGCAGGGGAAGGAGAAGAGAAAGAAAAAGCTGAATGGGAAAGGGAGAAGAGAAAAGGGGAGGGGAGGAGGGGAAGGGAAAGCAAAAGGGAAAGGGAAGGAGAAGCAGAAGGGGAAGGAGAAAGGAAAAGGAAAGACAAAAGGGGAAGGGGGAAGAGGGAAAAAGCATCTAGCCTTTAAGGACATCTAAATGTAGAAAGGATTTGAACAGGCTTGTTTCAGCACTATGATCTTGATAATTTTCAACTTTGAAAAAAGTATTTTTTCCATAAATCTATTCTTCCTGCTGTTCTGATCTGGTCCATCATGGTACTGTTTCTCTGATTAACAATTCTGATGGATTTTTTTCCTACCAAAAATGTAGGTTCCATGACATCAGATACTAAATTACTTTTGAATTTACTTTGTGTTTGCTTTGATTATAGCTAAGGGGTTTTTTTCCCCTGAATATGAACAATTCATTGTGCCTGAATACTTTGAAAAGAAAATGTTTAACTTTTTAATCTGAATAAAAGTATGAAATATTTAAATTTTGACAAATTAAAAATGAAATTTTTGGTTTCCTTAATATCAAAATAAAACCTTTTACTTGCATGTGTGCAAAATATTTCACTTAATCAAAATGTTTGGATGTTTGATTTGCTGAAAGCATTCTTTTCAATTTTATGATTGGTAAGAAATGAAAAAACTGCTATCTGTCCCTGTTCTCATATTCTCATGATTGGGGCATTATAAATCATTCTATCTTGAACATGAATAAATCAGACGTACGTGCTAGGAGCTGCCGAATCTGGTAGCCCAACAGAGGAGAGACTGCTGCAGATCCATGCCCCCAGGTCCAGCTAGTACCAAGGCTGAGCATGTGTTCCAAGTAGGCACACACATCAATATTGTGTACACATGTGTACGCAAAATAGACATAATGAGAAGGCCAGCCACACAAATGAACACAGACAGAAACATGCACACTCTTGGAACAGAGGCAGAGATTTGAACTAGCTCTGTCTTGGAAACCAAGGGTGGAGAGCCCACAGTCTTTTTGGATAATCAGTTCCTCATAGTGAAAAAGGTTAGTGAGGCAATAACTCACGGTTATCGTTCCTTATTTTTATAAACAATAAGGTTATTGTAACTTGCTAGCACAGTGTAGAGGGGGATAACAACTTCCTTGAGTCTCCTGATGACACTCCTCCTGAAGCAAGTCCCGTATGTGGTTTGCTTTATTTGTGAAGAGAGTGAAATGTGGACTCAGATTCAGTAGAGCATCCACAGTTTTGTCCTTGATTGATTCCATTACTCCAAGATCTGTCTATGGACAGAGGTGAGGCTTATTGGTCACAATTTTCCATGTCCTACTAGCTCATTTTAAAGAAATATGCATCACATTAACCGTGTTCTGGTTGTCATGGACCTCTCCCAGTCACTATATTCTTCTCATAGATAACAGACAAAAGCCATGCAACCAGCCAATGGTTTCATCATACCCAAGTGAATCCCATCTAGCAGATGGATTTGAAGACACACTGCTATTCTGACTAGTCCCTAGTCTAGTGCTCCCCCACTGTTGCTGGCACCACTCCTGAAGTGATACTTGCAGAGATACTTGTCTCTCTGCAGATACTGGAGCCACATTTTCTCTAAATCCTTTTACTACTGGCATGTCTCTAGAATCCATTCCTGTTACCCTTTAAGACCCTAGCAAGTTTTAGTTCCAACTGAGTTTTGTCCTTCCTGATTTTGTTCCTAAGTCCTTAGCAATGCTGTTACACTTTTCTCATGTTTCCTGGCCTTGTCTTTACTTCTTGTATGCTTTCTTTTTGCATTTCAGTTCAATGAGAAGCTTCTTCCTTAGCCAGGTGGGTCTTTTGCTGAAAATCCAAGGCTTTCCACACAAAAGAATGTTTTGCTCCAGATTTTTCTGTTTTCATTAAAACTCAAACAGCTTTTTTTTCTCCATACCTGCTTCTCAGGGATTCTGACAAGATGAAATTAGCTGATGTCTGCTTTTTGAAAACTTTTTTCTAACCTTTCAGAACTCACGTATAAAAATCCATGGCGTTATCTTTTTGCCACAGGACAGCTGGAAGTCAAAGGTTGCCAAGCAAAAGGGAAGTGGAAACCATACTTTCTGTAATGCAGTCAACAGTCGTTAATCAGGCCCAGGATCCTGAGGGCTCTAAGGTAATTCATTCCACTCTGCTAAATGGAAAATTATTAAAATAACATCACATACTTTTATAATGTCTTCTCTCCAGGGTTCTCAAAGTGCTTTGTAATAATTAATTAATTAACTAAGCCTTGTAACATGACTTTGGCATAAAATACTACTGTACTCCACTACAAATGAATCTGCTCATAATGAATATATATATGTCAGCTGAAGAAAGGTGGCATGCCTGTAAGCTTGCCTGTTCTTTCAGTTAAAGTAAATGTCTAAGAAAAATGAGATTAATTGCCTAATTGCCTTTTTGTGATGCCTGTCTCTCTTCATTGGCCAGAGACTAGAGGATTACCTTAAGCAACTAACCTATATCCAAAAAGAGACTGTGCTAAAGATCCATTATTCCAAAATCTGGCCACATATTGTAGCAGAGGCATACTTCAATAAATTGAATGGTAAAGGATAAAAGACAAAGTTTGTTTTGTTGTTGTTGTTGTTGTTTTTTAAAGTATCAAAAGTTTCAAAATCTTTTTTGAGATCTGTCCTGGTTTCGGCTGGGATAGAGTTAATTGTCTTCCTAGCAGCTGGTACAGCGCTGTGTTTTCAGTTCAGTA
>JAVKLA010000027.1:35249555-35268585 GCA_034782735.1 Sagittarius serpentarius | reverse complement strand
TCCCACTGGGTGGGGGGGGAGCGAGTGAGCGGCTGCGTGGTGCTGTGTTGCTGGCTGGGGTTAAACCACGACAAGATCTGAAAGCAGCAAGCAGTAGACTGCCTTGGAATAAGCAGATCATTCTGGCACTCAGCTAGGAAGTGGAAAATACAGATTTTAGGAGCTGGTCATTAGGCATTGGAACGGGTTGCCCAGGGCAGTGGGGGAGGCCCCATCTCTGGATGTTTTTAAAAGTCATGTAGATGTAGTGCTTAGGGATGTGGTTTAGTGGGGGACTTGTCAGTGCGAGGTTAAATGATTGGACTAGATAATCTTACAGGTCTTTTCCAATCTAGGCAATTCTATGATTCTATGATTCTATGATAACTACCTGGTAAAAATAAATGAAGTATAGTCTTTTTCCACAGAAAAGATGAATTGAAATAAGAGACGTTTCCTGCGGGAGAATAATGGGCTTCCACAACTCTACATCACTGGTGAGAACTGACTATTACAAAGTAAATTTGGGTTTTTTCAATAAATATTTCAGTTCTGATTGCTGTGCTACAAAACCAGTATTTGTTGAAAAGTTCCTGTAATAGATCTATAAAACTCATAGATGTGAAACATTAGGAAAACTAAATGTTCCTATGAAACTAGGCCCTTTCTCATGATACAAGCCAAAGGCTTATATATAAAATGGGAAATTTGCTTTTCTAAAAAAAAATAATTATATATATCTATACAGTAGACATTTAACATTAGGTTCCAAGATTTCAAAAGCTGACTGATTTTTCCAGCAGACATCCTGCTATAGTCACTGTAATATAGATACTGTAATGTCTAGACATACAGAAGGATGGGAGAAAGGATAAAAATATATGAACGTTTTTACTGCACACAACTTAATTGCAGAATTGTTAGTTCTACTCAATGAATGTGAAATGCATGAACAAAATCAGAGAATAAACCTTTCTTTCAAATTAATATAGTATTAAGGCTAGGGTTACCAAACAGATAATTTCATTTTCATTGGTACGGTTTCGTCATGCCAGCCATGACAATAGTTGAGATAGACATACTCAGTGATTCACTTTCTACTCTGTTTCAAATTTTGTGTTTTAGAGAAGAAACTTAACTGGTTTTAATACTAATTTACCAATGCTTCTCTTAGTTTGTCATTTTCAAGAACAAAACCCAAACTCACAAAGTTTCTAAGGTAATATTAAGGAAATGTTCAACACAAAACTTTTATGGTTATGGTTCAAAGAGACTGAAAACCCAAACTATTCTATGATTTTATGAAAAGAGAGACTCCCTATTATCTCCAAGTTAAATAGCCAAATAAGACATCTTTACAAGTATCCAGTATGGTCACATCCAAAATTTCTGTACAAAATGCTTGCTTACTTGCATTGAGCTCAGAGTGCTTTGTCTGATAAGAAACAGTGTATAGAACCCAAAGGCATCAGACTTACATAGTTTAATATACAACATTCTGAATAATGGATAGTGCTTCCACACACTGACAGTGCGCATAGCAAATCCGTATGTACTTCTCAGCATGATGGAGTAACTCTGACTTTCAAAACTCTTTATAAGTTGAACTTTCTTAAAACATATTGAGTTATATACTATAATCCAGAATGGACACAGGTGGACAAAGCTTTCTATTTAAAGGTAACTCTTTAGCAGGTCTTAAAAGTCTATATGCTTTACCTGACATGGAATGACTTAGGAAATTAGTTCATGATTATTCCAGCTGTTACCTTTTCACTATGCTCACTCTTTTGTCTGTGCACTCAGCTCATTCTACTCAGCTTGTATGAAAATATTAAAAAAATATAGTGCAGAACACTTTATATAACTATACACTTTTAAATGGTTTTATGAATAATAGCTGCGCACAGTATTGCCTTGAATCCAAACTATCAGGAATGGTCCATAGAATAGTACTTAATTTGTCAATTAACAGCTAACCCATACACAGACCAGTTCTATTAATAGACAATGAAAAAACATTTGCAAATGTTGAAAGGTAAATGAAAGGAAATGGGGGTTCCTACTGAAGTGACAGAAAGTAAAAGCAGCTGCAAAATAAGTGAATTAGTCTGAATATCCTTGTATAACAATCTAGTGGGAGTTTTAGTAAATATTGTACTTCGTATTCTGCTTTCTAGCTTTTAATGCTGTTTCTGTAATGTCTTACTCATTTTGCTTCTGTTAAATTTTAGTAGGTTTTTTTCAGAACTACATTGTCAAACTCATTTTCTGTATTTCCCAGTTTATATTTGACTTTAATCTCTAATTTGTGTTATTTTTACATTTCAAATGTGTGAACTCTTACAGGTTGTTTTTCAAAGACTGCTGGTTTTAGCAAGCAGAGGCTTTGATGTGGCCCTTATGTGAATAACTGCTGACAATGTAATATCTGTATTTTTCTAGCCTGAATGAGGTCTCATTACTGGTATTTTTCTATGGAGTTGCACATATTGTTTTTTCTTAAGAGACCTATAATGTCATAGATAATGTCTGTGGCTAGTGTTACCATTGTCTATGAGCAACTGTCAGAAAAGTGTCATTTAATGGACAAAGTTAAAATCGTAAAGCAGTTTTAAAATGTATATAAAATGTAATTTTTGTGTATGTTATTTAAGTGTCTAGTTTTAAAGTAAAATTAGCTGTCTATATAAGTATTAAGGAAATTATTGATTTATTAACATAACGTAGGGACTACTGACATTTTTGTAGTTACTTTTCAAGGGAAGTGTGTGCCACATGAGTATCACTTTTTTACACAGCTTCCCATACTGAAAAAAATTTTAGTCTGTGCTTTTCTTTTTGCTGGAGTAAAGGAACTACAAATAGAAGCAAAGCTGAGGCGAGCATAAATGAAAATTTACATAGTTTGAAGTACAAAACACATTCCCTAGTGCCAATTCCAGCACCTTGAAAACTGCTGAAAACTGTACCTCCAAACCACAGTTAGGAGCAATGGTGGAGGGTAGTGGAGAATACATGAATAAAAGTTGTGCTCAATATAAAAACATAAGCAATTAAAATCAGGTGGTTAGTTTTTAGTGACTGGCAGGAGGTAAATAAGAGGAGAGGAGAGCTGATCATGCAAGAGAGAGAAGGACATAATTAAATCATAAGTAAAGGTATTGTGGACTGACTTTCAAATCTTTGATTTTAGCTGGAATAAATTACCTCGTGCACCTCACCACCTGCCATAAGTGAGAGCAATTCACAGAATTCACTGTGCCTGCAAAGAAATATGTGTGGGAACTCAAGAAGAGGAAAACTTTAACCAACATGATCTGGGAACACAGTTTGTGAAAAAGGTTGTCAACGTGTTACCAAAAAATTCATGGGACTGCATTCAAAGTCCAGAAAGTCTCTTATGTTTCTCTGCCCGTAACAATATGAGAAGAAGACTGACTAGAATGAGACCAAAGATCTCTCTAAAACAGCATCATATCTACAAGAGTGGCCGAAAGTGCATATATAAGGAAAAAGATAAACACAGGGCAATTATGGAGTGATACTTTTCTACATATTCTCCCACTTCGGATTTGTGCCTCAGGGACTTTGTGAATCACACATTGTTTCTATAGTCAGTCATCGGGAATTTTTTTTCTTTTCCCATGGGCTTGCTATACTGCCTAGAAATTATGTAAGCGTTTAGCATCCATCACAGCCTATGTGAAAAACTTCCATTCTTTATGAAGCTAGTAAATACATTGTAAGATGTGTGCTCCATAGCCATGAATGTCTGTAAAGGTCCCGATGCACAGCTTGGAGGACATCATACAGTGGGCATCAAAGTGCTGGAAACCAAACCTGTCATAACATGTCTGAGGCCACAATTTACAGATGCAGAAATATATTTGGAGGACTTTCAGTATTTAAAATGACAGGACACACCTATAAAAGGCATAGCTGTCTGACAAAGTGTGCAACAGAATATACAGCCTGCATCCCAGGATCATACAAATAACACCGTAATAAAACTGCATCTGTAGATACATTATGGAGGGATAACCTGATGTCAAGGAACAAAATTGTCTTCTTATATTAGTATATCACAGCATGAAATACAAAAAACAAGTACATCTTCAGATCCACAAGAAAACTAAGATTCCAAGTTAAGCTGAGTTCCTTATCCAAAATTCAATCAGCTTTCAAAGTGAACGCAAACCCATTTCATTTTTAACAAGGTAAGTCATCAAAGGATTTCACGTTGACCAAATTTCTGCATGAATACTGGCAACATCTCCAGCAACAAAAATGGGGAATAGGATTAAAAGATACCTAAATATTTGACAGGAATCTTCTAGCAAAGGTTGGAGCAGAAGCTAGAAGAAATACGTAATACGCTGCCATGTATGGCAAGTCAAGAGCACTTCATATACAAGGGGACTATAAATTGTATTGCTGACTCTGTGACAATGAGGGTGGGATAGAATACTTTGTACTAAATGGTTATGCTTGCTTTATCTGAGCAGAATTGTTCCACAAAAATATTGCAATTCCAACAGTGTTTTCAATGCAAAAGGTTTCTTTAGTCCAAGGTGGACACTTCTGTAAGTTTCAGAAAGAAGTGAGAGGAAAAGGAGAGAGAAACCTCAAAATTTACTATTTTCAGTGGATTCTTCTAACCTAGTACATTGAAAATTATTCAATAAATTTTTATTTCATTTCAATGGGATAAAGAAATGCATTTTGAAACCTCACAAGTTAGTATAACATTCAGTTGTTTTCTGAATAGGTCTAATGGCAAAGCCACTTAAAAGCTGAAGTATATGTGAACTACAGATGAACAACAGAAAATACATCCACACCTAATAATTCTATATGAACCAGAATAGTTTCAGAGCAGTAAGAAACTGAATGCATGTGGTTTACAGAAGCTAATCAAGTGAAAGCAAGATCTTTCAACAGGACCGCCGATACCTTTCCTTAGTTAATGTGGGATTTCCTCCATGAGAGTGTCAGAGAGAAGAAGGAGCATTAAGTGCATCTAATAAAAGCAGATACTATGCTCCAAAAAGAGAATCCCAGGAGACCAGCAATCCTGGGATTAATTTCTTTGCTACAGTCCGTGAACTTTTTTGCTGTCCCTGACTCTTTTTGACCAAATTCTGATTTTGAGGATTAGATATTTTCTTATGTGTTATTTTTAACCTTCCCTACTTCTGCAGCCTGTTTTTGAAAGCCTGTCAGACTTTACCTCATTTTTTATTTTCTGCTGTCTCTCCTGACACTGTACTTCACCAACTTTTCTTTCTCCAGAAAGAGAGAGTTGTGATGTTGTATGTATTGTGTCACTATCTGTGTGATATAGGTTGGTTATTTTTATCCTGCGCTCTGTCTCCTGCCAAAGTTCACTTATTCAGCAGTCTTCACCTGTCACGCGGTAAGAAAATAGTAAGTAGGTGGCACTTCATAAGAATAATGTGCCAGCATGAGTCTTCTAAAAGGTAGCTTTTGAAAATGTTCCTTGAAGGGAAAAGAGTCATAGAAGATATAATAGCTTGGAAGTAAAATACTCCCATCATTTCATATGTTTTTTTAAAGAATAGTTTAATATGTTTGGAACCACTTAAGTTTAAAAATGTTATATTGTGCTTTTGACATGATACAATTCAATGTCAATAATGTTCAAAACATAAATGCCTTGAATTTGTATATATACATGTCCTGGTTTCAGCTGCAATATAGTTAATTTTCCAAAGTCAAAGGGATATTCCATACACAATGCAATTGCTCATCACCTGCTGACTGATGCCCGAGCAGTGATCCGCCCCTCCCAGCCAACTCCACCCAGTTTATATACTGGGCATGACGTTCTGTGGTATGGGATATCCCCTTGGCTAGTTCAGGTCAGCTGTCCCGGCCATGCTCCTTCCCAGCTTCTTGCACACCAGCGCACTGGCAGAGCATGGGAAACTGAAAAATCCTCTGAGCTAAGCGCTACTTAGCAACAACTAAAACATCAGGGTGTTACCAACATTCTTCTCATACTAAATCCAAAACACACTGTACCAGCTACTAAGATGAAAATTAACTCTATCCCAGCTGAAACCAGAACAGTACAGAGTAGGTCTTCCAAATAACTTTTGACAGCCAGCACATACATTTTTATTAGGAGATGCTGTCAGAAATTTTTTGATTTTATTTTGATACACAGAAAGTGTAAACAATAGTATGAAATGCTTTTGCCTACCAAAGGTGAAAATGAAAGACTCCAAAGATGTGCTCACATTTTCTCTTATGCTAATATTTTGTTTCAACTCCAAATAAACAGACAGTTTCTATATAATACAACTGACATGTTTATTAGAGCCTTCTACAAGAGCAATTTCCTTTCTGATGTGTTCTTTCACAGATTGTATTATTAAAAAGAGAACCGAAATAGAGAAGAGGGAATCAAGATCAGATCGTTAACTGATAGAAAAGGGTAACCTATTCAAAAAAATTTTAGGTATATACACAGTATTTTCACAGTTATTCTAAGCAGTAATACCTACATGAAGATGCTATAAATTCTGTTCACAGTAATACGCTCTCAGTGGCAGACTTCTAAACCATAAAGATCCAGACAATTGCCTCTGGATGAGACGAGGCCAGGGAAATAATATTTGGCCTAACATAAGCCAGCACTTTATGTATGACACCAGATCCAGATCCACAGTAGGCTAAAGCTTCATCATTTAAGCTTTTATGGTTGTTTTCACCAAACACAGATCCTTGTTCTGAGACAAACTGCCACAAAAAGTTCAAAACACAGATCTGGAGAAATGCCCTCAATGACATGCTTTCAAAAGTCAAATTACACTGTAAGACCAAGAATCAAACCCTTCAAAGAGGAAAAAAAATACAGTAAAACTGCTCGTTAGTCATTCATATATCAATGAGTATCAACAACACTCCCAAAGAGTATTTTTAATAGATAGCAAACCAACAGTTACCCTCATGGTCTCTATACTCTTCACACTTCAGTGCCAATATAAAGACCACATCAGGTGAAAGTATCAGGGTTCACAGAAGAAGCATACTGTGTTTTCACATCATTGTCACATACAGACAATACATACAGGTATGGTATTTCACTTTTTTTACCATCCACAGTGAACTAGCTAAGTGCCATACGATCCAGAATCAAATAATCTATTTTGATGCTTTCATGTGTAGGATATCCCAAATTGCGTTTATGTTTCATTAAAAACATATTTCAAGATTACTGGAATTTGCCAGATATCACAGCTCCTGAAGGACAAAATTTTTATGATCAGCTCTAATGTTCTGTGAGATACCTCTCTCTAGTCTTTTTCAGACAGGCAAATTTATAATCCAAAAATGAAATATGCACATATGTTTACATTTGCTACTATGTCTTCTATGTGTACCAGAGAAGTAAATTTATCTTAAGATTTTTTTTAAAAAAAAAAAAAAAGCTAGTTTCCAGATACATTTTGCTATGGTGTCTGTAGATGTGTTATAGATTTCCAGTCTTGTTTCTGCAACAAAACAAGGAATTATGGCCTGATTCCTCTTACATACCTCATTTTTCCACTGCTAGCAATTATTTCGCTGTCGTCAGTACTTAATCCTCATTGATTGTCATATACATTGTAGGAAATAGTGTATCCACACTGGGTTGTAGATATAAGTCTCTGTGTTTACATGCAGAAATATGATTGCCAGATACTAGGGTGTTTTCCCTCTTTCAGATAAGTAAGGAGTTCTGCCTCCCCTCTAACGGGCCCACGGGGTTCGGCCCTCCCTCGGCAGTCAGCAGCAATATGGGGCTGAGCTCCTCTGCCGCACGGCTCCGAGACAGCCAGGTGGGAAGTGATTAGCAGGAGTCAGATAAGGCTGCGAGCAAAAAATTGTCTTGTGTGCTTTAGCAGTGCACTCTGATTCTTGCCTCTGCATGATACTTGGTTTCATTTATCTCCAGCCTTAGTTCTAACAGCAAACATCTTGGTGTTATGTCCTCAAGCCCTCTTGTCACAGGAAAAAAGTCTCAATTTAACCAGAGGCTTACGGCACTGAAATCCATTATCTCATTTTCTCCTTTGAATGCTTCCAAGGTAAGAGGTCCTCTTACAGGAATGCTCAGTCCGAGTCAGAGCAAGTAGGATATTCTCTTATTCTCTTAACTATTCTCATAAGAGTAGTTTCCTAACTTCCAGGCTATGATACTGTCAGCTGGTAACAGATGGAGCTTGTAGCTCTCACACATTGCATAGAGCTAGAAGCATTTCTGATTTGAAATTGGGGAGGGGAAAATCACTACGGGAAAGATGCACTTTTTAAACAGAAAAAAAAAAAAGAAAAAGCTATCAGCATGATATAACAGACTGTGAGGGAACTAAACTGCCCTAGATGAGTGGGAATCTGAAAAGATAATTTTTTCCCCTGTATTTTTGCTAATGCCTAGTATTTTGCTATCCTTCCTAGAAGTTTGCCATTTTCACCTTTTGAGCAACAACTGAGGTTTTCTGTCAAAAGAAAATATAATTTTCTCTTTTTAAGCAGGGAGGTTTTGCTTGTTTAAGAGATACACCCTCCATATAGAAAATTAATAAAATCATGGCCTTAGAGGTGAAAGTGATTTTATTTGCAACAGAACGACACAAAGGCTATTATTTCATAAATTTTATATTTAAAAAATCAATGAACTAAGGAATTATGAAAAGTTTAAAGCTATTGTAAATATCAGTGGGCATCTAGATGGAAATAGAAAGGTTTGCATTGATCTAGCATTCAGAAACATTTATAGGTTCAAGCCATGACTTAAAAAAGTAGAAATCTGATTTTGAGCAACAGTGAGCAAACGAAAATGACAGCAAAAAAAAATATTTGCTGAGGACAACTTTCAAATAAGTAAGAAAAAGTTATCCATTGTTTTATTTCAGATAAGTCCATGGGTGCCTTTGAACATAAATTTAAACCGTTCTTTTTTTTAAAAAAATACAATTATAGTTTATTAAATTAAGAAATCCAATACTATAAGAGACAATGGCTCCTATGTGGGATGGTGGTATTGCCATTTCTCAGCAGGCTATTAAGCCTTTTCCATTTAAGGTAATTATGTCTAGCATAGAATTGTATTTCAGCAGTTATTTTACATTACATATAGAGATAATAGCAGTGTATATGTTCCATTTACTCTTCTGGGTTTTTTTTCCTTTTCATGTTTTGCTTTGTAGATAGTGATTTATTTTAGATTTAGATTAGTTTAAATATAGTATACTTATTTTTAAATTACTAGATAATTTTATAGTGGAAAATAATGACAGGAGATGCAAATATGAGTATGATTTAGAGCAGAACTATTTTTATACTTTTTATATTTTGTAGATAACTTCAGTTTAGTGAAAACCTGGAGTCCGTTAACGGTGATACCTTTCTCAAGATATCCTTAAAACCAAGAGCAAAGTGGCATAATACATTTGAATACATCTCATTTTTAAACAAAGAAATTCCTCAAATTTATTTTGACATTTTCTTTTTTTTATTATTTATTTTAATTAGATAATGCAGTGCCTTACCTGTAAAGCCCATGTTTTAAGACTGCAGACTATTAATCTGCTCTGAGACCAAATATATTCAAGGGAAAATGCATTTTACCTCACCATAAGGTTCCTTTCCCCACTTCTACAAAGAAAGATTTGCAGCAAGAAATTTTCAAGTTCCTGAACGTGAAAGGTTTCATAAAATCCATTTGAGAATATAAAAGTAGTGTGTAAGCTTGCTTACTTACTTAAAGGTGGATAGCTTAACATTTTGGGGGGGGGGGGAGGAAAGCCATTTCTGTGGGACTGCATCCCAGAACTAAAATTTGGCATGATCAATACATTCTATCAAATTATCTGTTGGAGTATACTATGGGGACCTGAGTGAAATTGTTAACTGATAACACTAAACAAAGACATTTTTATGCTTATCTGGTGGGCAGAAGGGTTGATGTCCTGAGCAGGACACCAAAAATCAAGGTGTAAAAGGACAAGCCTTGTGTACTCTCCTGGGAAATTCTCTGGGCATGGTGGAAAATACTGTTTTATAAAATAATATTCAACTTGCTTCCTTCCATTAAACGTACCTGATTCTGCTGTTCTAGCTAAAATTGGTCAGCTCTTCTTAAGGCGTAATGGCAAATAGCTTAATAGCAGTGCTGGTTACAGCTATCCATCTGCTCACTAATGAACATGTTTATACGTGTCACAGGCTGAAACCTACTCAGATGTACCACTGAGAGAAAATGAGTCCTTAGCTACATCCACCCGGCAATAACTCATTGCATGATGCTGTTACCTGCTGGGAAAACAAACAGTGCTCCAATAATAGCTGCCAGGGAGGCATGCCTGAAAGCTCTGGGCTACATCTGCCCTCTGTTAATTTCTTAAGGTATGCATGTGGACAAAAAAAAAAAAAAAAGGCAGCACAGATGAACCATTCACTTTCCTTCTTCTGGGGATGGGAGACCAGAAGGTGACAGTAAGGGTCATTAGGCATTGGAACGGGTTGCCCAGGGCAGTGGTGGAGTTCCCATCCCTGGATGTTCTTAAAAGTCACGTAGATGGAGTGCTTAGGGACATGGTTTAGTGGGGAACTTGTCAGTGCTAGCTTAAACGATAGGACGAGATGATCTTATAGGTCTTGTCCAATCTAGGCAATTCTATGATTCTATGATTCTATGATTGGCTTTAGATATAGACAAAGTAACAGAGGTTGACCTGGGACTATATGACCAATGAAGCCATCAGCAACTGATGCCGACCGTGAGAGTTAGAAAGCAATAAATAATGAAAATGTGAGCACCTTAGTGGGAACACATCCATGTACGCCCAGGACCGTGAGGAAGGTTGAGTCCCGGATGGCACTGCTAGGCCACCAGCCAGGACTGGGACACACCAGTGGGTCAAAGGGAGTGTCCTGTACCCCAGTGTTGGTCACAGCCAGGCCAGAGGGGCAAGGGCCTGAGTTGGTGGTCAGGTGTATTTTCAGGGTAAATTCAGTTCAACACCATTCTGTTTTAATATGTGTAAGATGTTCAGTATTAAAGTAATTATTTCTATTAAAAGTGATTATTACCATTAAACTGTAAGGTTTGTGAAAAAATGCTGTTCTTTTCATTTTTTTCTTCTTGAGCTGAGAAGATTCATGTATTAAAAGTTGCTTTTTTCTTTTTTTTTTTTAATAAAGAAACAATTTAAATCAAATACATAACAGGAAGGAGGGCAAGGTAGAGAGCCGAACTCAGCCACTTTCAGAGTAAAGTCTTGGTACATCAGGGACTGATGTTTTTGTGCTTGTAAAGTGTTAAGACTGCTGAATGGGAGTCATTGAAAGAACTCTGATGTATCTACGTGGAATTTGTAAGGATGGATCTTTCTTGGATTTTATGTACCTGATGTTCTTTTAAGTGCTGTTCCTGTGTTTACAGGAATACCCAGAATGATAGCACGGTACATGTGTGCCCACATACATGTGCTGAGCTGCTGTTAGGTTTAGTGTTTGTATCTCATTAATACATACTTTTCTTCATGCACTTTGGACTTTCTTCTTTCAGGGATATTTAATGATTTTAAACCCTGACACGTGACAAAGCTCTGTTGGTGTTCCTTTGGGTGTATGTGTTCTGATAAATTCTTTGTATTCAATGTGTATTTGATACACATTTTTATTGCTATATTGTCGGCTTGAATGACCCATTTAGTGAAGAAATTCAATTTAATATTTTCAAAGACTTCTAAAATAAACTAATAACTGAAAAGAAAAAAAAAATCTCCCTCTTCTTCTACCCTTATAAAAATGGAAATATTTTCATGTGGTTATGTTCTGAAATTAAAGCAAATATTCAGACAGGCTTCAATGAGAAGCTATGACTGCTCAATTAAAGCTACTTTATACCCTAAAAGCTGATATGTGGTCTATTTAATATTTTCACTTTCTTGAATCTGATGGCAAAAATCACACTGATTTCATAGGAGTATGATAAGGTCCCCATGTAAAGTCTGCAATGGAAATACTTCATAAAAGGGGCAGCTTTGTTAGCTGCCAAATATACTAAAGAGAAAGAGCCTAGAATGGTCATCTCCTTATAGGTTTGTTTTTTGAGAGAGGTTGCAGTAGCTGGTTTGTTTTAAACTCACTCTTCACATTCTTCTTTATTGAAATATTTTTTAGCATATATTTATCTGATGATTCTGACAGCAGTACCTTTTCTATGTATGTTTTCAGTTAATCTTACATACAAAGAGAATGTCTACCAGCATATAAAATGCCATTAATCATTTCCAACCTGTAATAATAATGATTAACTTATATTTTTTTTGAGACAGCACTGAATAGATTTTTTTTAATACATTCTTAGCAAGTAATTCAGTAGTTGCTGGAAAGAAGGGGGGAAAGTTTATTCTAAATAAACACAATAGTCCATACAGAGTTAACTATACTGTGTGAAGTGAGGGCATATGCATGAAAAGCTGTCTGTCAGGAATATTTTGCATTTACTTTTTAGCTATAAAAAATATATTTTAAAAGCAATGTTATAGCTTAGGTTGTCAGAAATTCGGCTTAAGAAGCTTCCCGTCTACACAAATGCACGTAGAAATGGACACATACACAGATAACTATCATCTCAGCTGTGAGCAAGCTGATATATCTACAAAATGCTTGTGGAGCTGTGCAGAGGTGTGATCTAGGCCCAGGCTGCTGTATTGCCTGCAGTGGAAACATTTCCTTCTCCTTACAGAGCAAGATTGTTTGGAGACATCCTTGAGCCTTCCACTAAACATCCTTTACAAATGAATCAAGGAAAACTACATTCTGCATTCTCTGCTGAGCAGGAGTTATTAAGTCTGAATAGCTTTTGAATGCATCCACGTTGAGTATTAATGATACATTCTTGATCCTTTATTGCTCTGGGAATACACCTATGCTTTTGTGATAGTATGTTGTGCACAATCTTCCATACCTATTTGTGCCATTAAAACATAATCTAAACACAGCTTGCAATTAGAGGAGAGGATCTAAGTGTATTCTGTATTACATGGATATGTTATCTATTATAGGTTATAAAAGGTAAGGCAATAAAAAGACTGCATTATCAAAATGGAACAGAATCACTTGGATACAAATTTGAGTAACTTCAATTGTGTTCCATTTCAGGAAAAAAAAAATAAAAGAGGGCAGAAAACTTTTAAAGAAATGATACTGCTCTTAAAATCCTATGATTAGCTGCTTCTGAGTAGACCAAGCATATGTAGAATAGTATTCTAAGCTAAGTGAATACAGTTGAAAAAATTTTGTACTGAAAACATAAACTCTCTTTATAATACTGGGGCAATCTTTCTCTTGAAAAGAGAGATCTGTGGGCGACTTTTACAACTGATTTGGAGGCATTTCCCTTTTGGATTTGGCAAGAAGTTCTTTTTAAAGGAAAAATCATCTGTAGAGAATAATCTTTGATGGCACTTTCTTGTATAAAAAGAGCTAACTTTTCACAAGCACTTAATAAATCATTTGGCTTTGTCCAGGTTTATCATTATCTTTTGGTTATTTATGAGAGGTGGAGGCATGAAGGAATTTTGCATTAAGTATTCCTGATGTATCTGATACTTAAGACACATGGCTGGAACATTATTCAAGTGCCTCTCTTTTGAGATTTCTTTTGTCACTTTGTAGAATGGCTTGTTAAGCAAGTGTCTCTTTTTGGTAGATGTGTCATAGGCTATCTAACGTTTAGTTCCACATCCTGCACCATTTTGTATGGAGCCTGTGTATTTATAGGTACTATACTGTACCCTGATAAAGGCAGATGGCAATGAAGCCAACTGGAAATTTCTGTCTTCCTTTGTTCACTGGCCTTTTATTCAATGACTCATAACATCAGATGTGCAAGAACACTAAAAAAACATTGTATCAGTCACAATAGCACCAAAATTCTAAGTGCAAAAAAGATAATTCATATCTGCCCAATAAATAAATGAAAAGAAATATATGAATTATCTATAACAGCTGAAAACCTGTTATAGACAATCTTATTGCACTGAAAGGTGAAAATATAATTTTGAATTCTAGAATTCTCATTCTCATATTGTAAATTCTGAAATATATTGAAAAAATTTCTGGCATGCAATTTTTTATTATCCAGGCTCTCTATAATCTGCCCTGAAGAAGCTTGAGGGCCAAAATTTTGCCTGAAAATAGCCATTAAGTATAAAAGCATTTTAAAATGGCTGATTGAAGCTGGAATACTTTCTGAATACAGTACCAGCTTTTTAGTAATGAACTGAAGAAGAATTATTGTCACAAAAGAATGGCATATGGTGATATTTCCATCTTTCTCAATTCCACTCCCCAGATACCAAGATGCCTAAGAAACTTTAAGTTTCTATGCTAACAAAAAGTTCATGTCAACATCAAATTCCAATTAAATTCTGTGTCAATTAATTTAAAAGGCTAGTGAAACAATCGACAAAATCTATGGTATATATAAGGTGATGAAGTTACTCGTTTTTATTTGGGTTATTTTGTCATTGTCTAGAAGAGAGAGCTAACATCAATATTACTTTACTGCAATGCAAAATTGAAAACTATAAAGGTCACTTGCATGCTGCATTTCAGAAACTGTTTTCATCCTGCTGCATGGAAAACGTTGCTGGCACAGTAGCTGTGTGGTCTTTTTAATCTTCTGGCCTCTGACAAAATGTTAGCGCTAGGAGGTCCTGAAATTGTTTAGGTTTGAGTACCTTAGCTGTGGCAGGAATTTTTGTTTCTTTTGCTTTTTAAAGGAAGAACATTCAAGGACTACTGAGAACAGCAGGGTGTGGGTTGGGTTGTATTTATTTTACTCACAGCCTTGTTTGCTTTGGCACTTCTGCACAGAACAATTTTGTCTTGAACAGATGATCATGTGGAACAACACTACTAGGATCTTTTTTATTCAGCCACTACAAGCAGTGGACAGAGACTTCACACTTCTGTGAGTTAAGAACTAGATGAAAGACCTGAAAGATTTTTTCAAAGCTCTGTTTTATCATGCTATACAACTTCTAAGACGAGGAGATGTGTAACAGGCTGAAATGCCGTATTGGCTTGAAGTAGCTAGTACTGAGAGATTTGTGAAAAGGACGATTGCAAAGGTGTACTAAAAAGTAAAGACAGAAGTTGAGGACAGCACAACTTCTTTTGAAAAGGCATCCTGTTATGCTAGAACTGGTATTTTTCAGGCTTGTTCAATGGGAAGACATAAATCCACTAAAAATCCACTGAGAGTTATGCTGGATATGTCTCAGACACAGACACAAGAAGAAGAATCAGAAGGTGAGGAATGCCTGTGAGGACAAGGTGTCAAAAAAGAAGATGTGATAGATCAAGCCGTGAATCAGGATGTGGATATGAAATTGAAACAAAAGACCGAGCTAGGAAGGAATCATTACACCTACACTCTACTGAGACACCTTAGTAGAATAAGGAAGACAAAACAAATATCAAAATAATTATTTTTAATGGCTGTTTTTGAGATTGAGGGGGGGGATTAATCAATAGTAAAACTTAGGCTTTTACCTTTTAAACTAGGAGAATAGGGCAACTTCCACTTCCATCTCTTAGGATGAAGTCACCATCACCAAGAATCTGATTTATATTGCACAAAATGAGCAAAGAGAGATGAAATTAATATAATGTATTTTTAAAAAAAGTTTTTCATTAAGTAGAATATTTTCCTGAACTGGAATAATTTTGTGTAGTCTCTTCTCTATTTTATTTCTGAACAGTTTTAATAAAAGCAGAGGAATATATTAATAATGTAAGCATATATTGGAGAAAATTTTTAAAAAGAGAGACAATAACTCTGCAGCTTGGTGACCAGAGCACTGAAATGGTATCTGCTATAATACTGTTTTATACCCAATGGAGAAACTCAAACAGCAGAAACTGAGAATACTCTGGAGCCCAGTAGTTCAGAGGCTGCAGCTAAGATCTTGACTTTTATCATTGTTCTGATGTCATTGTTCATATGGAAAAAGGTTTGTATGTGACTCTCCCATATATGTGATATAATAGCTCTCACAGGCTATAGAACAAGTTATGAAGGAGGATCTCCCTGAATGGCTTTGTAAACAGTTACAAAATCCTCTTGTGAAGCCATCAAAAAAAATCCACAAGAGTTTTAATATTCATATTTTTACTAAATAACATGGTTTTCAGTTTTTCAGCTGAAATGTTAATTTCTGTTGTTGGTGATCAAAATGATATTTTCCTGTAAATCAACAATTCACCATAAAACCAGAGTTGGTTAGTCTCAATACTCCGTATTTTCTAAGACTCCTTTGTCCTGTCACTGGGTTATATCACAGCAATCTATGGTGTTTGTGCCTGAAAAAGATGCCTCGATTCACATCTTTTTCAGCACAGAAAAGACAAGAATTCAGTCTTATTTTGTGTTCTCTTGGTCTCTTGCCTCCGATTCAGTCCTCTAGCACAAATTCAATTAAATCTTTTATTAGATGACTATAAAATAGTGCTTAAAACAATAAGCATTTAGAAAACTGATATTTTCCAGATACTATCTGCTAAATATTTTCACGTGAATGTGAAATGTGCACGTTAAGATGTAATGAATTCTTCTTTCCCCGCAATGAACATTAAGGCAGCAGAGATAAAAAATTAGTGTAGCCATTAGCTATTAAATAAATGAAATATTATTTTATTCTAAGAAAGACTAATATAGCAGTCAGGATCAAATTTAGAAGAAGGGTAGAATGACATGCTGATAATACAGGATTATTGTAAACCACATTCTTTCTCCACTGCAATATGTTTGCTTTTTAAAAATCCCTGAAAGTGAAATGTGCATGCAGAGAGAATATTTTTTTCAGATTTCAGGTACACAGCTGGTCTAGGCAAAAAAGCAACACTGCCCATTTGTATGTTTTCTGTTGGCAGGAGTGCAAAGATCAAATATTGTAAGCAGTAATTTGAAATATCTTTAAAAAATCATTTTATCATCAATGTTTGAGAAAATCTGAAGTGTCCTTACATGAAAATGAAATCTCAAAAATATATTTTTTTTTAAATAACAGAAAACTACAGAGTGTTAAGAAGCATTTGAAAGTTACCGTGGTATTGTCTGATTTCAGTTTTAAAACGATTCACTGGAGAATACTCTGAAATACAAACTACTGCATCATCTGCTTGATCATTCATTCATAAGATCATTTAAGTGGGAAGGGAATTCGGATCTCTAGTCCAAAATCCTGCTCAAAGCAGAGTCAGGTCTGAGGTCAGACCAGGTTGCCCAAAGCCTCATCCAGTTGGGACTTGAAAACCTCCTTGGTACACTTAGTACCTAAGGCTACTTAGTGTGCAGCAAACCTTAAATTCAGGGTAGTACTCCTAATAATAGACATCTTTAAGCTAAGCATATAGTCAAATCTAGCTAGGCCAGCTCTCAATGACAAATGAAGACACACAGACAACATCAGGGAATAATTCATCCAAATGTACTAAAATTAGGATGGATTATCCTTTAGAGATACTTCATTATCTTATATATATATATGAGGAGAGAAAATCATACTAATTAAAAAGGGAGACTAGAAAATAAGCTTAAACTGAGAACATAATTTTTATCTGGCTCTAGGTAGGTGAGGTGAATCTTAGACTTCATTAATTATGAATTATTGCTTTTGAAGGTACTGACTGGCCTATAAAGACCATCTGAAAACATCAGTATTTACGCCTCTTTCTTTTCAATATAATGCAAGCTGTGGGCATGAATCATCAAATCATTCAGCTTGGAAGCAGCCTAAGGAGGTCTCTAGCTCAGCCTCCTGCTGAAAGTAGGTACAACATCAAATTCAGACCAGGATGTGCAAGGCTTTAGCCAGTTGGGTCCTGAAACCTCTAAGCAAAGAGGCTGCACAACTCCTCCTGTTCAATTCTCATGCTGCTGTTAGTGTAGGAGCATTTCAGAGAGGTATCCAAGTGTGCTGATTGCCCAGTACAAGCTTGAGAGCTTCCCCCATAAAGCTGTTCTGCAGGCGTTTCTTTCTTTATATGCCTAAGCTTGAAGTAATTCCACTTCAGTCCTGTTTTGTTGATCACTATGTCCCTTCTGTTCCCGGCACCCTGAGCTTTTGGCTTGCCTACCACATCTAAAACTTCCACACTTGTTTTTTTAGGAAGCTCTCCTTGGCAGTTTGTCCAGCTTGTTGGGAAAGATAATGTTGCCCCATTTAGTCAGGTGGATCCCATCTCCTCTGAGCAGCTGTTGACCCTTTAAGAGAGTCCCATGGTTGCAGAACAGGAAACCCTACTGTAAACACCACCTATGCAAAGAATTGTTGACCCATAAGATATGCCAAGTCCTTCTAGCGCCCTTCCTCCTCACCGGCAGGATGAAGTCATGGGTTCCCATGCTGTTGAACACTGCCCCCAGATCTCTGCAGACCCACTTGGTAATTCCAGGTCACCCCGTCCGTAGCATTGGTGCCTATGTGGAAGAGCAGTAGGGACTAATAGGCTGGATTAGGCCTTGTTCGCCTCTCCACAAAGTCCCAAATACAAGCCCCCAGCAAGCAGCAAACCTCTCTAGATGACAAGTCTAGTCAGCAAATGAGGGCCTCTGTCCCCTCCATAGTGACTCTCCTACCACTGTGTCATGGCTAAACCCAGCCAGCAACTCAGCACCACGCAGCTGCTCACTCACTGCCCCCCCCACAGTGGGATGGGGGAGAGAATAGGAAAAAAAAAAAGGTAAAACTCATGGGTTGAGATAAGAACAGTTTAACAGAACAGAAAGGAAAAAAATAATGATGACAATAATAATAATAAAACGACAATAATGATAATAAAAGGTTTGGAATACACAAAACAAGTGATACGCAGTGCAATTACTCACAACTCACCGACCAATGCCCGAGCAGCGCTCCTCCCCAGGCCAGCTCCCCCAATTTCTATACTGGGCATGATGTCCCATGGTATGGAATACCCCTTTGGCCAGTTTGGGTCAGCTGTCCTGGCTGTGTCC
>JAVKLA010000027.1:35233495-35249436 GCA_034782735.1 Sagittarius serpentarius | reverse complement strand
GACTTAGTCTAAACACGACTGAGCAACAATTGAAAACATCAGGGTGTTATCAACATTCTTCTCATACTAAACCCAAACCACAGCGCTGTACCAGCTACTAAGAAGACAATTAACTCTATCCCAGCCGAAATCAGGACACACTGTCACTCACCACTTCCTCTTTGTGGTCCATGAGTGGCTCAGATTCAGCCTTCATTCCTCCATGAGTGTTGTGGCATGCTCCCGCTTTACTTTTAATCAAATGGCATGGTAAACTGTACTATGTTAGGTACTGTGCTGGTACAGCTGCACCAGTTTTATTGCAGAAGCTCTCCTTATTTTAGCAGGATAGCAAGACAGACAAGAAATTCTTACTCTCAAGCAACAGGAATAGCTTTTTTAAAGTCTCTGAGAAGGCTGAGTAAATTAAGCACTGAATCGGTTTTGCATGCCTTCCGGTTTTTAGACAATGGCAAGAGCACATAAGCCTGATAACAACTGATCTTACAGCTAAAGGCAGTGAAGACTCCAGTTACCAGGGGTAGGTGTTGTCCCAAATGCAAATAGGGTTTGAATGAATAACTCTCCCCTCCACTTCTCTGTAGGCAAGCTCATGTATTTGGGTGAAGAAAAAAGCACTTTGTTCTAGCAACATCATCCCAACTCACAAACTTGTAATTTAGCCGCATCAAGGCTTTCCCAGAAACTGGACACTGAAAATGAATTAATTGAATGAAAACAGGGAAAAAAAAAATCTGCAAAAAGAAGAGGATGTCATTGCCTCAACCACGATGAAAAGAACCGCTTCATTTGCCTTGTATTTTGGCAGTTTTGTTTCATCTTAGTGGTGGCAACCTTAAAAGCAACTTTAAGTTCCACCAAACAAGGCAATGAAAGTCATACAATATCACATAGCTGGTAAATTCAGCTTTACCACTTGCTTTGATGATGGCAATCCTAACATGAGTGAATAAATACTGAGGTCATTTTTTTATTAAACAGGGTATTGCAAATCTGTTTCTTTTGCCCTCTCCCTTTTCCATCTGGTGTCAAAGTGTGAAGAACCTCATACTTCTTTCTGCAACATGGGTGTGACTACTGAGTTTGGTGAGATGCTTCCAATTCTTAAAGAGGCAAGAAAGAGCTAAATCGTACATTGGCATGTGTTTACCGGTACATTTTTCTTAGATGGGATGGTTTGATATAAATATTGTAGCCTTTCATAAGTGAAGGTTTCAAAATCACTATAATTGTGACCTTGACAGTGCAAGCTTGTGTGTCAGTTACCAGTAATGCAATGTAGACTGGTAACTTAGCGGTAAATAGTAGACTCTATTGATTTCCATATTCGATACATGATTTCAAATTTCAATATGAAATTAATTTGCAATAACTAGGAAGTTGAGTGTTTATTTCCTGTACTTGAGATCTTTGCACATTTTTATTCAGAAGTAAAGTAACATTCCTACTTTTCTATTTTATTACTGTGTTTTAAGCTGAACTTCTCTTATTTCATCTATTTATATATCTGTTTTTGTTTTGAACTACACAGCCTCAAATACATTGCTAATATCATTGCATGCCACTGAAACATGATTTTTAGGAATATAGTATGTTCATAACTGTTTAGCCTAGTAGTCAGGATCTCAATTTACCAGCGGGAAGAGGTCAGGCTAAATTATACTCTTTCCTGAATTCTGGACCTCAAAAGGTATTTGAAAGATTGTATGTGACATCTTTTCCTCACAGGGAGATAAATAGAATGATCTAGTTAGACCTTTGCATTCTGGTTTTCTGTATTCATTTTCTAACATGGATCAAGACTTTCTAATTTACTAATGCCTTAAGACACATTTATTTGATTATACCTCTAACTGTATATGGTTTAATTTATGTCTAAAAATAGAGGGGAACAAAAATCTTCCCCTTTTTCAAGATAAATAAAAAATGTACATGAAGTTTCCTGTCTAAGATTAATGCCAACTGCATGTATATTTCCTGAGTAAAACTCTTGCCTTCCCCTTAATTCGTTTCTAAGGATTTTGATGTAGACCTTATTGCTACATTCATTTCTTTGGGAGGTGCTGGCCAGTAGAACTCTACCATCTGAAGCACCAAAAGAAGCCATTAAAATGCCCTTCTGATTATTTAAAAAACCCAATTAATCCTCTTCCACTGGCAACAATAATAATATTTTGCTACCAAAACTAACCCCACAGCTAGCTGTCACTTGAACATTTTCATGATTCTTCTTTGTATTGCATCTCCAGTAGGACCGCGCAGTTACTTATCTGTTATATTGCAGAGTGGTAGTGTTTCTATATTTGATAAAATAGGTACCTGGCTGCAGAAGTGTTTTATTCGTAAATGGTCTAGACCATGGATAGCAAAACAAGAAAAAAGACAAGATATCTGGGAAAGAGCCACAACTCAGACTGTGTAACTGAGCAACAGTACACAAGGTGCTGCAGCTGTGGAGTTCAGTATAATTTGTCTTTTCTTTCAGACATATCCTACAATTCACCACTAGTATCGGAATTAATGCAGACACATAGGAAACCACATAAGTGGTTTACAGGATCAGCCTTTGTGGAATACTAGAGAGAACTCTGTTTCTAAACTTCCTAGGTGCCACAAATCAAAACAGAACAAAACAAAGTAAACTAAAGAAAATCAAACCAAATTGGACCAAACCATACCATGGTTTATGTCAGTCAGCTCCTGCTCACCACAAAACTGAATTTTGTAGGACACCACAAAAATCAGTAAGCTTCATTAATATTATTTACAGTAGTGAAGAAGTTGTATTACCTGATCCAGACCACAGTCGCATCATGGCAATACTGTCAGCCACTTTCACTATTGCCTTTCAACTCTTGCCTTTCATTCGTTTCTGCATCTCTCGTGCATGGTGTATTTTTGTATCTCAGTTCTTCATTATCTACTTGCTCTGTCAGCTAGTGCTACGTCAGACTATTCAGTCAAATCGAGAACATTTCCTCTGATGACACAGCATTACAAATTCCCTATTTCTTAAAATTATGTTCCTTAGTAGTCTGCGTTCACTATTTCTGCTTTGTTTTCTTTAACGTGATTAAACAAAACAGGGCTATATCATTTAAATCAAAGTATTTATTTAAAACTGGTATAATACCATGAAGACATTGACCTGTACCTGCCACAAAAATTTGTAGAGAATCTTGTCCACCAGATTAAAAAAGAACCTGCAATACATATGTCCAATACCCTATGAATATTAAATGATCTAATTCTGCTAACAAGCAGTTTTGCATTAGGAGATGTACTTAAAGGAAACATTACCATGGAAGGTGTGATGGCACAACTAAGAGCTATGTCTACTCACTTTATTAAAGACTGGATTATTTCTGTGCTAATGATTTATGTACATTCACTTCTACAGGAATAAAATCTAAAAATCTGCAGTAAAACTTTGGAGAACCCCTGATGTTTCTAATGAAACATTTGAGATTATATAAAAAAATATATTTTGCCAAAAATTTTATGGTCAGCTTTGCTCTCAGTGACACGCCTTCCTGTGGAAGGAGTATTCTGCTCTACTCGATATGGGGTTAAGGCCACATTATGCCTCAAGATGTGGAACCAGATCAGATTAGGGAGCTCAGATAATCTATGCAATAGCAAAATATCTCCAAATATTATCTAAATAACAAATGGCAGTCAGGAAAAAATATTCCAAATACAATTGTTAAACAGTTCTTTGTCTCTAACCTGTGTTATGTGTACATGTATCAGCCTCTCTGAAAGGAAATTGATACAGACTTTAGCAGACTGAGGTGTTCATTGGGAACTAAAAATTACCACTTGTATTCTCAATGGTTACTAATTGTTAAAATGTTAAAGTATTGTACAGTTAACTGAAATGTAACAATTTAAAGAAATTCAGTAGGTCATAAATATCATGAATAAATCATTTTAGTAATAGTTATCACTTGCTCTTTTGCTACGTACTTATACTCAAGAGCAAATGACAGTATTAAACAACAAATAATTGTAAAATTCTTTGTATTTATATTTTCTTTCACCAAATGGTCATTATTTTAAAGCATTTACATCAGCGGTAACACCCCTATTAAGAATATCTTACTTTTTGAAAAATGATAATAAAAGAACTGTTGGAGACTAACAACCTGTCAGGGTTTTTTACTGTTAAAATAAATAATTTTTTTACAGTTTTTAATAACACAATGGAAATGTTGATTCACCATGTGTAGAAAATGCTACCGAATGAAACACTGAATCTAAAAAAAGCATAGAAAATATAGAATTATCTGATGGATATTCCATGAGTGGCCAGTCCTTGGCAATTACAGACTTTCTGAGCCAAAGATTATATTTAGACTATTGTGTTTAGCAGATAATGAATTTTTCTTCAAACCTATTTGAATTTTTAGTTTCTAGACCACCCTGTGCCAATGAGTTCCTCCATTTAATTTCTACTGTGTTTTGCCCTAGTGCCTGTATTAAACCCATCAAAATGAAACATGAATTCTCATTTTATGTAAAGCTATTCAAAGACAACGAAAACTTTGCCATACAGTTCAGGAGGAGCAGAATCAGAAAAAAATTCTGTAAGATGGATACTTGTTGATCCACTGGAAAACAAACATTGTAAGTAATAAAGCAAAACAGTTTAATTATATTTTTCTCCCCTCAAAAAGGATTTTAAAATTGTTATAGATAAAAGTATTGGTAAAGAGATAACATGCTAGATTTTATTCTTGGTGAGCTTTCAATGGAAACAAACTACAGAGAGGAGAAAAGAGTCATGGCTTTGGGCCTTTTAAGCTCAAAAATAATTAGAATTAAAAGAAATTACAATGTAAAAACACCCTGGTAGCCCATAAGGAAAACATAGAACTAGTAAATTAATGTCATCTAGACTTTCAACCTCCATTCTACTCCTTTAAAGAAATATAACTGAGAATTTAAAGTTTTAGGGATATTCACATCTATATTATCCACATTTTAAAGTGTTTTATATGTCTTGTCATAATAAAGTGTTCCATATAGGAGTATCTATTAACACTCGCATTATATCAAAGGACTGTGATTTTTCTCATTATATAACCAGGGTAAGGTAAATCTTCCTTTAAAATTCACACATAGCCGTGGTTATAAACATAATTCAGGGAATCCATTCTTTAAGAAGTTGAGGTTCTTTCAATCTGAAACCATTTTGATAATAAATATATATATGTATACACAACACTGAAACATAATTGGTACAGGTTATCACAGTTCACCAGAACTGGAATTTCACTTTTGGTGGGAATTGCCACTGGGTAGCATAGGTACCATCTAAGGATAAGTACACTTTGTAGAGAAGAATAGGAAGGAAAGCGCAGTTTGATTCTTGGAAAAGTCATATTGTTCATGTTTTTGTCTCAGTGAGGTGGTGCTGAGCATTTTAAGTAACTCAATCATGAAGAGAGAAGGACAATTATAAATTTTGTATGTTTGTAAGGTTCTAATTAGTTCTTTGAATGTTAACAATTGAAGAATGCTAATTTACATTTCCACATTTTGCTGAACTTCATTTAAGTGGAAAGATCCTTAGAGAGAGCAAAATGACATTTTGATAAACATTTAAAAAAAATGTATGAGTTGTTGTAGGTGCACCTCTAGATCTAATAATGTTTCTCCTCATTTGAATCATTCTAAAGGTATCTTGCACAGTGGCACACAAAGTAAGCTAACTTTTGCAAATGCACTGGAGAGATATAAGGACAGGTGGACAGCAGCTGCGGTAGGGAGGGAGAAAAAAATCAATCACTCAATGAGGATATGTACCTTCTAAAATTAGGTATTGATATCAGCCTGGACCTTCTGCACTCTGCTTTCTTTTATAGATTATTATGTAGCTTTTCTCAGTTTTCTCTAAAGTAGTGTTAGTTCCACGTACTGTAAGTAGTATTGTGGAAGAAATCAAATAAGCTGGTGGCTATATGAGCACAAATAACCACTGGAATTCCTATGGGCTTTCAGCTTTACATCCCAAATCCTGAACTCTAAAACAAACAAGGAAGCGGGTGGTACACCTGGACTTACTAATTGTATGGACTGTGTCACCCTTTCACAGGGCTTACTGAATTCCTCTATTATCTGATGTTGGTGTTTTTGTTAAAGGCCTGATGTTTGGAGAAATTACTGCATCTGGTTTAATTTCCTGATACTTTAGAGATTGTATTAGGCTTAAAACAATGGAAATGGAATACATTTTCAAATGTTCTTTAATGCAATGCCTTTCCTTTGCTCATGAATACCGGGAAGCCAAAGCAACGTACGTTAGTAGCGGGCAGGAGAAACAGAACATAAGCAATCCTGCTATTCAGTGCTACCTGTTTATCACAGACATATTTGAGAAAAACATTTCTTTCTTTTGGATAAAGGTTTGATTCAGAGCGCATTACAACCATTAAAGGTCTTTAACTGCTAACATTGTGGTTTAAATCCAGCTAAAAAGAAAATATAAATCATATATAGGAAGCTTTGTTACTTGCAATGTCCAAATACCATCGATATTTCAATTTTGCTGCAGGTATTCAATGGAGATAGGAGCAAGCACAAGTCTATGGAGTACTTTACAACGTTTATGTTCTAGACTTTTCTTATACTGCACTGTCTTGTTTTGCTCATTTGAATTTATGTTTATGAGTATTCACTGTTTGGCCAGCATCACAATAATGTCCGTATTTATGAAATAATGCACAACCCTACCAGAGAAGATGTTTGGTACAGTGTAGGATCACTACTCTGTTAAATTGGCCCATTTTAAGTGACCTTTTATGTGGTAGGCAATGCCTTCCAATCAAATTAAGAAAAAGAGAAACCAGAAACAGCAGTTTCTGGAGTACAATAATCTGACTTGGGAACAATAATAATAAAACTAGAGATGACAAGCTGCTTAACGCAGTACATTTGAACTTACTCCATTGCACTTACTCCATTGCACAGGATATTTGTGCTGATATCTGTACTACAACTACTTGGAGTGAGAAACAATTTCCTATATTATTGCTTAGACCTTTCCAACCTACCAAAAGAAGTAGCAATATCGTCCTAAGGCTGTATCTCACATATACTTTGTCATGCCTATATGCAGGGATAAATCCTCAGCTATTTTAAGTCATCGCAGCTGCACTTAAGATAATTACTGAAACTGATGTGACAGAATTGTTAGATTGATGTTAAAAGCGTTTAACTTGCCACAGCAGTAGACATGTAGCTTGCTTGTCATTTCAACTTTAGAAACCCTTGAAATAATGCAATTTGATGTCATCACTATTGCATCATAAAGGTGTGATGCTATACTGGTTTTGATTTTTCTTATTTTTCCCTTCTGCAGAAATTTGATTTCTTGCCCAGATTTCAGCATTTAAAACAAGTTTCCAGTATGTTGTATTAATGAACAAGCAATGGATTAAATCAGTAGTTATTACAGAGTATTATCACCAGTGTGAAACTTTTAGTTATTTCATCCAATGGATCTGATTCTTTTCTTCAAAAATAGTAATATATACTACTATTGCTCCCAATCCTATATCCATTTTACATATTACAGGAACAGATATGATTCGTACATCAAGTACAAAGTGTCATTATAATAGGACATCTATATTGCATCAGCAACAGTGTGGGAATTATTAATTTAGTGATATATAGGACTAGTCTGTAAACTGTTTTTTCATGGACTTAATTTTCACTTTGACAAATAACCTCAGAGTCTTAGCTTCTTGGGATAGAATATACACGTTGTCTGTTTTTTCCCTTCAGTACTGCCAGCAGTCACCTTGTAGGGCTGTTCAATACATTGCATCACAGACTTCGCTGTGCAGAATATTTCCAGACATTCCCTTTTTCTATCAGGGTTAACAGACCTGATATAAGTCAGCATAGTGAAAAAGACACCTTTTGCTAGTCCTTCATCGGGAGTAATAAATGGATTATCCATTATTCAGTAACAATCAGGTTCAGTAACAATCCAGAAAGTAATTTTCTCTATTTTACATTTTTTTATTCTTCCTGTGAAAAACAAAACTGGTTTAGTCCATGTAACTGTGTCAGTAGGTCAGCTCTTTCTTAATGAAACTTCATCAGTTAGTTACATTAATGAACAGGAAATTCTTTTCTATGCCAAATGTGTCAGAGTTTCAAGTTTACCAGCTTATGACTGCTACAATGCCAAGAACATTCTTTCAGTACAAAAATGTGCACAATAGCATGGTTGTGCATTGTCTCTCCTGAGCATATTCATTAATATCGCATCCTGCACAATGTCTTAGTAGTAACATATTTTTATCATCTCTAACCAAATTAGCTTTTCCCTAGGAATAAAAGTACAAAATTGGCTATTCACAGGAAAGAGCTTTGTCTTACTATTCTGAGAGATAGGCAACTGCTAGTGACTTGGGATTTTGCTGATACCCTTGATATGATTTGAAGATATCCAACTACAGTATGCTCTGACTTTGAAGACAATCTGAGGAAGCAAACACAGGATTAAGTTTTGACTTAATAGCAACTCTTTGCTAATGCGCGCTTTGATGCATTTCTGAAAAACCCATTAGTATCAAAAGCAACAAATATTGTTAACTACTATAATTACCTGTGGTATCAGCTTGAGCTAGGTAACAACTTGATTCAGAGTCAACTCTATTTTTAAAGATACTATATGAGATTTATCTAATCTTATTTTCCTACTTTTAAAGTTATCTATTGGCCAGTACAGGAATCTCATTATCACCAAACATTTTACATTAAAAAAATCAAAGTAATTTTTTTTAAATTGTCTTTTTCAGAATTATTATTATTGTTGTTATTACTTTGGAAAGAGCCAATCTGAGCAAACTGCTTCTAGAAATTACTCAGATTCACACATTTTTCGATAACAAAGTTGCTACTGTTTCTAATACCCTTGATTAACTCTAGGAATATCTTTGCAGAAGTGATTGGCATTGAGAATGACATAAAACTCTACACAGGCTTCCGAAAATAGATTTCTGTGTTTTCAGAGTATAGTTTATTGTAGATAACTGAGGCAGGTTTCCTAACATGTTTCCTAATATGATCTCAAATATTTCTGTTAAAAAGAGGAGAATAAATAGATTTACCTTCAACAAAAACTTATTTTTGAATAAACTCCACAACCTTTACTCCATAATAACACTGTCAAAACTAGATGACTTTTTTCTGGAATTTGAAAGTCCTTCACTGACACGTGAAAGATTTTAAAGCCATTCTAACACAGCTTAATTGTATTGTAAGTGACAAAACTTATGCCATCTCCACTGTTAATTAACAGTCCACCTTGAGTTCATCTGCTTTGCTCAGCTGAGATAAAGGAAACCATGTGCCTAACTCACCAAATGCCTAAAGGCTTGTTGAGAGAGCTACATTCCCTGCTCTGACACGAGCACCGTGATATGCCTGATCTCTTGGACACTGGAGCCGTTCAGCTGCCAGCTGCTGACAAATCACACAGACTTCACTTGACAACAATAATAATACTGAGTTATCCGTCATCTCTTAAAGAAAGCAATTACAACTGCTCTGAACTGATTATTCACTTCCGCCCAGCTTCAAATATTTAATATTTCTGTCCTAATGTCACTGTCTCCTGGCAGATTTTTCCTCAGCAAAAGGCTCACATTAGCTGAGTTGTGTTGAGTGTTCGTGTTGTTCAGTATATATTGTATGTATGCTGTATTGTACATGGTGTTATTTGTCACAGGGTGTCTCAAAGGGCACAGATAGCTTATGAAACAAAACAAACTTGATCTATTAGTACTGAATCCTTGACAGAACATTAAGTGTAAAGATTTCAGCAACTAAGAATGTTAATACAGTTAAAAAAATAGCATTTAATACTTCAAGAGTGTTTTATGGTAATTGTGGTCTATACTTGAATAAAATACAGCCTAGATCCATTTCTGTCAATAAGAAGAAGGTTCATAATATATCTGAGGGAAGGGAAAAAAAAGATTAAATATTAAAAAAAAGTAGTCATGTTGAATGTCTTTTTACCGTCATGAAAACAAAACCAGGTCTGCACTTGTTCAACCAGTTTAAATTACTGGTCTGGGTACTAGAAGCTGCATTTCTGTACAATACCATCTTAGCTGGGTCAATAATAGGCAGATGGCAAACAAGCCCAGTGAATCAGGCAAGGTAACCTACCCTGTGCTCCAGGCTTCTCGAGGGCCTCTTGTTCCTGGTTCAGATAGACTCAGCTCAGCGGTGGTCAGCCTCCAAACAAATTGCAGGACACACAACAGGTATGGTTTCCTTAGTTACTATTCACAGATCCACCTCACTGTAATCACCAGCTCCCCAGGACTCTGCAATGGAGAATGACAAACCAGTAACTGTGGACAGTCTCTGAGAAAAAGCCCCAGGTTTGTAATAATGTGAGGGCTCCCCTCTCCTTGTAACTTGGCTGAGTTTCTTTCTAAGACTACCAGTGTTTATTCAAAATTAAGGATAACAGAGAATGAGGACCGGAAAGCATCCTTTTGCTGAATTTGTTTATTTAGCTTGTGTTGATTTGTGTCCCTGTTATCTGTGTGATAAAAAATTAGAGAATATAGAGAGTTTGAGGAGAAAAGGTGTTTTGTAACTTACTGTTGATATGCAGCAACTAAACTACACTTTTGGTCTGATTTGAATATAATGCAACTGTAGATTTAGTCATGCTGAATATGAACAGCAACTTCATTCACAGTATGAACATCTGAATCACTCCCTTATGCTCACAGGCATTGTTGCAAGTGAGCCGGCACTAGCGAACACAATACTGGTACAAATGCAGTAATTCAAATTCTGGTTATATTTACAAAAGCTTTATTGTATCAATTAGCAAAGCTATATTAAGCAAAAAAAATCCACCATCTAGCAACTGTGATGTGTTTACTTTGGCTGGACGCCACGTGCCCACCAAGCCGCTCTATCACTCCCCTCCTCAGCAGGATGGGGAGGGGGGAGAAAATAAGATAGAAAAAAACTCATGGGTCAAGATAAAGGTAGTTTAATAAAGCAAAAGCAAAGGCTACACAAGGAAGGAAAGAAAAACAAAAGATTTATTCTCTACTTCCTATCAGCAGGCAATGCCCACCCGCTTCCTGGGAAGTAGGGCTTCAGTACAGTAGCTGTTGCTCCGGAAGACAAACATTTCACAAGGTATGGAATATCCCTTTGGTCAGTTTGGGTCAGCTGTCCTGGCTACGTACCCTCCCAAGATCTTGCCCACCCCACAGCTTCCTGGTGAGGGGGGGATGTTGGAGAGACAGCCTTGATGCTGTGCGAGCACCGCTCAGCAGTAGCCAAAACACTGGGGTGTTCTCAACACCTTTCTAGCTGCCAATACAAAGCACAGCACTATGAGGGCTGCTATGGGGAAAATTAACTCCATCTCAGCCAGACCCAGTACACAACTTCTTATGGAAAGATCATAATAGTACATTTGTCTCCTCACATGATAAAAAAATAAATAAAAACTTTCTCCTTTTTAAATAGACCAGAAGATACTCAGTAAAGGTAGAAATGCTTTCACTTCCCATTGCTGCCCTCACAATCTATAAATATAGAACAATAATCTATAGCTTCCCTTTAAAGTGTTATTCTGGTTTTCGCTGGGATAGAGTTGTCTTCCTCGTAGCTGGTACAGCTCTGTGTTTTGGGTTTAGTATGAGAAGAATGTTGGCAACACCCTGATGTTTTCGGTTGTTGCTCAGTCGTGTTTAGACTAATTCAAGGACTTTTCAGCTTCTCCTGCCCAGCCAGCAAGAAGGCTGGAGGGGCACAGGGAAGGTTGGAGGGGACACAGCCAGAACAGCAGACCCAAACTGGCTAACGAGGTATTCCATACCATGGGACGTCATGCCCAGTATAGAAACTGGGGGGAGTTAGCCTAGGGGGTGGATCGCTGCTTGGGAACTAACTGGACATCAGTTAGCAAGTAGTGAGCAATTGCATTGTGCATCGCTTGTTATGTATATTCCAAGCCTTTTATTATTATTGTCACTTTATTGTTGTTATTAGCGTCATTGCTAGTTTCTTCCTTTCTGTTCTATTAAACTGTTCTTATCTCAACCCAGGGGTTTTATTTTTTTTTCCCTTTCTCTCCCCCATCCCACTGGGTGGAGGGGAAGCGAGTGAGTGGCTGCGTGGTGCTGAGTTGCTGGCTGGGGTTAGACCACAACAAGTATACACTTCAGACAACTTTTATTTCATTTCACTTGGGGATATTATTAAAATACAATGCCGATGCAGTGGATATTTAGCTAGATGTTTGATTTATTTTCATGATAAGATAACTAGTGCTGAGTGTATATCTACACATATGAAATGAAAAAGGATTTATTGAAAGATACAAATGATATCTTGCAGGCTGGTTAAAGCCAAGCAACACAGAAATAAGGTGAAAATTCTATCCTTATCGGGTCTCATTATGTCTAGTTATTGCATTTCTTATGGTATTTAAGAAGACCTGCTGCTCTTAGAGCCCCAGTGGAATTCCGTAACAAACCAAGCTACAATGCTGTGAATTCAAATTATTCTTGAATGCTGTATTCCTTTATAAGTGTATATTTGAACCATAAATTCAAGTTTACTTTTTTTTAGGTAAGAGCGGTATTCTCAACCAATGTGGGCCTGTGGGACCAGATAGGATGGATACCAAAGTGCTGAGAGACAGCTGATGTCATTGTGACACTGCTTTCTATCAGCCTTAAGAGGTTGTGGAGACCAGGTGAGGTTCTCAATAACAGAAGAAAGAAAATCTTGTGTCTATCTTCAAAAAAGGGCAAGAAGGAAGAGTAAGGATACAACAGAGTGGTTAGCCAAACTTCAGTCCCTAGAAAATTCCAGTCCAGGCCATTCTAGTCACATGAAGGACAGGTAGGTTACTGAGACCAGCCAACATGGATTTATCAAGAGTAGGATCATAGAGCTATCAAGAGTAAGATCACAGAGCTACGATGAAATGACTAGATCCATGAATGAATACAGAGCAGCTGAAATTCTTTACCTTGACTTTAGTAAGGCATCTGACACTGTCTCCCACAATATTCTTGTATCCAAGCAAAGATGTCTGGATGGCTGGACTACCAGGAGGGTAAAAATCTGTCTGGATTGTCAGGCTCTAGGTAGTAGTTATTGTTTTGTACTATAGTTGGAAAACAGGGAAGGGATTTCCCCAAGTGCCTATCCTGGTACCTGCCCCGTTTAGTATCTCTAAAGAGTGATCTGCAAGACAAGATAAAACGAACCCTCATAAAATCTTAAGATTACACCAAACATGGGGGAACAATGCCAGCTGACATGTTCAGGGGCTGGGCTGCCATTCAGAAGAACCCGGACAAGCTGAGGATCAGGTAGGAAATTCAACAGGGGCATATACATAGTCCTGCATCTACAAAGGAATAACAATACAGGCCGGGCACTCACAGGGTGGGGAGCAGCTCTGCTGAAAAGATCCTGGTGGTCTTGGGAGACAGTGGATTAGTCATAAGTCAGCAGTGTGTCCTGTCAATGGTGAAGGCAAACAGCATCCTCACTGTATGAATGAGGAGCACAGCCAGGAGATCAAGGGAAGTGACTAGCCCCTTTTGACTCAACACTGGCTAGACCACATTTGGAACATGCCATCCAGGCTTGGGCCTCCTAGTGCTAGAAAGCTGCAGATAAATAGGATTAAGCTCAGTGAGGGGCCACCAGAATAGTCAGAGCTGGAGTACTTGTCCTATGAGGAGAGCCTGAGGGAGCTGGACTGGTTCATGCTAGAGAAGGGATGGCTTCAGGTGAACATATTATCTCCTGCAAGTGCCTATGAGGAGCCAAGAAAGCAAAGCCGGGCTCTTTACTGAGGTGCATTGTGGGTACTAGGTAGTGGTTATAAGGCAGAAAAGGCAGATTCCACAGATGACTTGGGGAAAAATCTTTTTTTATCATGAGAACAGCCAATGTGTTGGTCAGGCTGCACAGAGATGTTCCACAGTCTCCATGCTTGGAGGTTTTCAGGACCCGACTGGCTAAAGCCTTGCACATCCTGTTCTGAATTCGGTGTCATACCAACTTTCAGCAGGTGGCTGGGCTGAAGACCTCCTCAGGCCACTTCCAAGCTGAATGACATGATGATTCATGCCCACAGCCTGTATCACATTAAAAAGAAAGAAGTGTAAATACTGGTGTTTTCAGATGGTCTTTGTAGGCCACAGTTACTACATTCAAAAGGAATAATTCATAATGAATAAAGTGTAAGATTCACCTCACCTAACCAGAGGCAGCTAAAAATTAGGTTCTCAGTTTATTTTCTAGTCTCCCATTCTACTCTGCAGAAGGAATGAAATACCTCTAAAGGATAATCCATTCCACTTTTAGATAAATATTTAAATTAAGTGGGGATGGATTATTCCCTGAATGTTCCTCTATGTCTTCATTTCCTGTAAAGAGAACAGGCTTAGCTAGCTTCATCTCTGTGCTTCACTTAAAGTTGTCTGTTACTAAATGCAGGAATTACTACCCTGAATTTTATATGTTTTGTACATTAAATAGTCTGTATCAAAATACATGTAAGCTCTTACCTTAATACATTTGAATAACACAACTTATCAATGAAGCACTATAAAAAGAGCAAGAGTTATTTTACTTATTTATTTGCAGAGTAAATTCTTTAGGAAAGAAATAACAGAAGTAAAAAAAAAAATTTTTCAGGGTTAATTTGCTGGAGCTGTAATTGAATACTTCAGTGATCATAATAAACAATGATATTGAGACACAGATTTTCCAGGTTATGAAACGTATCCTTTCCGTGGCTTGGGAGGAATCTGCTGCAAGTCTTCCTGTTTCCATGTCACACATTCTGGTGTCACAGATGTAAATCTGTAGTGGCTGGTAAGTACCCTGATGTTAGGAAAAAAGTTGATCCCCTGTCTCAGTTATCACTGTTCACCTCCACATTCCTCAGCACTTGCAGCCTAACATCTAGACTTATCTGACCTGTGGTCTCTGGTGCAATGACACTTGTCTGATAGAGCTTGAACCGGAGAACTGCACAAGCATGTCTGATCCTCAGAATAACACAACGGTTTCCTTGTCCCGGAGTACAAAGAGTAAATAGTATTGACTGTTCATTTGCAGTACAGCAATCAAGAGCAGTGCCAACACACGTTTCAACTCCCATATCCAATGAATATCAGCATAGTTGTGCAAACAAATAATTTTATTTTACTTGCAACTGGAGACGTGGCATTAAAAATTAGCATCCTGGTTTGTCTAGGAGTGATTTCAGTATCATAGCTGTAATAGCACAGTGTGTGCTAGACCTCATTCTGCTGGATTTAGCGCCAGAATCTGCACATATAATCCAGTATCTGCTCACTGTAAACCAGGATATCTTTGAGGGGAATATGCTATGGGGTATAATAGATGTTGGCAGGTGTGGTGTCTCAGGGTACTTAAAGAGTTCTTTTATACCTAGATTTCCTGGAGTCATGAGCAGGAATATATAGATAGCTACAGACACGATGGGTAGTAAACATAGTGTCATGGTTTAACCCCAGCTGGTAACAAAGCACCACACAGACACTCGCTCACTCCTCCCTCCACCACTTCTGCCCCAGTGGGATGAGGAGGAGAAAATATAAAGAAGCAATCATGGGTCGAGACAAGGACAGGGAGGGATCACTCATCACTCATGGTCACAGGCAAAAGACAGACTCAACCTGGGGAAAAAAACAAAATCAATTTAATTTTCTACCAACCAAATCAAAACAAGGATAACAGACAGTGGGATAGAGTGCACCCTCAGCAAGTTTGCCGATGACACCAAACTGTGTGGTGCGGTCAACACGCTGGAGGGAAGGGATGCCATCCAGAGGGACCTTGACAGGCTTGAGAGGTGGGCCCGTGCGAACCTCATGAAG
>JAVKLA010000027.1:35207747-35229397 GCA_034782735.1 Sagittarius serpentarius | reverse complement strand
TGCACTGTGCATCACTTGTCTTGTGTATTCCAATCCTTTTATTATTATTGTCATTTCTTCTTGTTATTAGTGTCATTCTTAGCTTCTTCCTCTCTGTTTTATTAAACTGTTCTTATCTCAACCCGCGAGCTTTACTTTATTTTTTTGATTCTCTCCCTCATCCCACTGGGTGGGGGGGGGAGCGAGTGAGTGGCTGCGTGGTGCTGAGTTGCTGGCTGGGGTTAAACCACGACAGAGAGTAAATGCAACAGCGGTTTAACAAGATTTGATGGCAAAGTTCACTTGGTATTTACTGCATAGAGGACAGGGTCAGACAAAACTGTCAGGGAGACCCTCCTGTTGAGTCACGATGTTCAGAAAGGACACCCTTGCTTTCTAAACTCCTTCTCAGAGGGGAGTTTAGGTGCGGCTGGATCGAGACTTAGTCCCAGCCTTGGACAACAGTTTATGTCTAAAGGATTATATATGCGCAATCAGTCCTTTATATCACTTAGCTAAGATTTCAAAGTTTAGCATGCTATTAATCACTTACCAAGAATCTGTTGTGGCAAGGAATCTCTCAGCCTTGAGGAGTAACCTTGAGAGGATGCAGCCCACTGCTGTGCAGGAGAGCTCCATGGGCCCTGGGCTGTCCACTATTTATGGACTAAGATAATTGACTCATAGTCATATTCACACACCGACTACAGGTGTTAGCTTCTTCCAAATTTGGCTTGAGTCGCACATTGACCAGCACTGTGGTTAAGTGGGCGCATTGTTCAAATTGGCCCTTGGCTGTTGTGTTGTTATCTGTCTCCCCCAAATCCACTTTGAGCCAGATGCAGCCATCATGACCAGACACATCCATTTCTATCACCACTGGTGGTTATCGCTTGGTCAGGATTAAGAGAAATACAGGTCTGGGCGGGGGGCAAGGGGAACACACGGCCACATGCCTCAAATCTTCTCTCTAACCATTACTCATATTACTTAGCACGTACACTAGTACTGTTAATACAATAATATTTAAGAACTACTGTCTGATCTAAGACATGAATAACAAGATCAAATTATTTAAAAAATAACAATAATTGTATTTGGAGAAATAATACCTGTTACTTTAACTTTATGTAGGATTCTTGAGTTACACAGACTTCCTTGCAACAACTAATTCCTTGTTACATTAGGAAATGTTAATATATAAATTGGTCAGGCAATGAGGAAAAAACATATTCATTAACAACTACCAATTATTTTCCAGGTGGAAAATCAAGATTCATAATGAATACAATTTTACCAAATAGTTGACTCATTCTAATAAATGCCAATTTCATGTTTTATTAACGTAGAGTATACTTATGCACACAAACTATTAATTTATAAAACCTAGTTTTGTGAAGCACTGAACATAAAAGAATTCCATAAGCTAAACTCCCATGTTGATTTACATTAATCTATGGATTGTAACTTCTTATAGACTATAATTCAAGTAAAAATGAACAAAAATCAGTTTGTCACAGAAAAAATAGACACAACAAAAAAAAAGAAAGAAAAAATTTAAAAACAAATTACTTATATGTGATTTGGCTGCACTGGGGTCGGGTGGGATGGATGCCAAAGGAAAAGATGCATTCTGGGAAGATTAGTCCCTTGTGATTTTCTTACTGCTGTAGGATTTAACTTTCAAGATTTAAGTTGTACCTTATGTAGGCAGCTTGAACTAGTGTTGTTTTGCAAAAAAATGCAAATGGATTTTGCTGGCAGTTTTTTGCATATGCGCTAATTTTACTTACAATTCCAAACTGGATAACCTCAAAATAAACGTTTGTTTAAAAAAAAAAAAAGTAAAGAAAAGAAAAGAATAAAAGTGATATATTTCAAAGACTGTTTTGAATAACGATGAACACCTAATTTTTGTTTATTTCACTTGTCAGCAGTATGCAGCATGTTACTCAATTATTATTTATTGGTGCATATGGTGTGCAATATGAAGTGTTTATTTGGGTTCTAACCAGTTTTAAAAGAATTAAGGTGTAAAATAACCAAAGACATAGAAAATACAAATGCATCATCTTGTATTCTCCCACATAAGATTCATTTGAGCTGCAGCACACTCCACATTAGCCATCTAAATGCCACTTCACTTGCTCCCCACAAGAAGGTGTGTTTGCATTGGTTCCAGTTGGAGGTGCACTTTGAAAGCAGCTCTCCCCAGGGAACACGTTTTACGCATGAAGCTAGGAATTTATTGTTAGCCTAATTAAGATCTTAATCTGATCAATATCTAGCAAACAGCTAGCTTTAGCCCTTTTAGAATAATATCAGTAGTCCAAATATAGAAAAGCCTCATTGGTAATAACATGCTTATAAACTATTATACATGAGAGCATACTAAGAGCTATCCTTTTTCTCTGGTGGTGTGCTTGCACTTCCAACATCCCTCTGCTCAATGGCACCAGACTTCAAGCAGAGACATAATGGACTGTTAAAGTGAATTAGCATCCCAAGCTCTGTGCTGAGTGGGGTATGGTAGGTGGGAGTGGGAGCACTCCTTTCTCCTTATGCTTAGGGCTATTTTTCACAATGTTCTCTTGCCTCTCACTGGCTTCCAGCTCCACCTGGATGCTGCACCACAGCCTCCCCCAGCCCTGCGAGACACCAGAGGCAACTGTCTGTCCCACAGCGACTGGTTTGTCTGGCTTCATCCATCTGCAGCTCGCACAGAGGTCTGGCTCACATCAAACCATGGTCCTGTTGCCACCAGATCATTGTTAGAGCAAGCTGGCAGCAGCTCAGGCTCAGGTAAGCCCTCCCAAGCACTGAGCACTGCCCAGTTAGACACTCATTGCCTTTTAATTATAATGTGGCAGAAAACCTATTCATTTGGCTACATTTGACTTCAAAAACATACATAGAAACAGTAAGCACTCGCTCTCCAGATAGTGTTGCTATATAAGTGTGTGTGTAAAAGTACGTATACATATACATCCTTTTGCTGACGTTCTTCATGATGAAACTTTGAGTAACGCATAGAAAAAATCCATGGTTTAGGTCAGCAATGAAGAAATACCAAGGTATTACAGTACAGTGCATCTTTAAGGAATATGAAATCAATAAATTCATGCAATCTCATTGATGTCTACTCTGGTTTTGGAGAATAAATCTGCCAGTCATTGCAGAATCAATACAGAAGAGTATTATCACTTCCAAATATGTTAGAAAACCTTTAGGTGTGATCTTATTTTTCTTTAGCTCCAACACTCTTTTTTAGCCTTTGCATTGTATCCTTCAACATTAGCCTGAGGTAAACTGATGTGCACTTTTCAAGATGTACACTTTTTTTGTTTTAGAGGCATGGTGGCAGGAGACACAGCATACAGCCAGAGTCCTGTTCTAGGAAGTACACACTGAATCTTTGTAGGACAGTAAGGTTTTGGTGACAGAAAAAAAAACCCAATAAATTTTACACAGAAAAGAAGATCCATTCCAGATAAAATACAAGCTTTTATATAACTCAGAAGAGCTGGAATTCTCCTTATAGCGTTTATCTTACTGTATTTTACTGGCACAAATGGGTGCAATTTTTCAGAAGCTATTTAGAAATGAAGAGAGTGAGATCATTTCTTCGGCTGTGAAACCACTAGGCATGCAGAAGTTTCTTGAATTATATTGCAGATTTATAAAGTTTACAGAAATAGTTCTATTTGGCAAACCTTGAATGATATCCCATGTTAGCCTACCATATTTTGAGTGCTTTGTCCACTTTATTTTTTAATAACCTATACACATTTTGGAGAAGTACATAGAAAAAATTGTTCCAATTTTAATCCAAGACACATCCAATGTAATGATATAAAGTATGTACTTTATTGCCATGTCATTATTATTTTCCCTTTCTTCTCCTCTCCACCCACTTCTCACAATTTTTCCTATGTAATTAAGCTTTAGAATGTCAATTCAGTTACAGATACTTGGGTTTTATAACCCATAATGTTTTGGAAGGCAGGAACACTGTTCAAGAGTATTCAGGGAGATATATAAATCTTAATCGGTGGTTGTGTTACTATAGAAAATAATAGAAGAACATTACACACCATGTTCCTTCCATGGTTATTCCATGGTGGAGACTAAGTTCTTAGTTAATTGTTATTCAGCTCTCAATTACTGCTCTCAACTATCTCCAAGTATTTTTCCCTGTACTGTGGACTAATTGTGCCAGAAACAATGATGCACCAAGACTAGCTCCATGCAGAGGCAATTTGGATTCAGCATGGTTTTTTAATTAAGAAAGACAAATAACTAGTGTACAAGGCTCGATTTGACCTAGAAACAAGACAGCCTCCTTTCACGCAGTCTAGAATCTAAAGTTCTGTGCCAAGTGAAAGCAAGCTGACTTTCCTAAACCTGCTTTGGTGTCCACATCACTTTCCTTAATTGCAAAACTTTCCTCATTTTTTTCACTATGCATCCTGGATTTATTCCATACAGATTCAGTGGTGTTTCTTATCTCCAGCTCAAACTCTTTCATGTGGCAAGGCTGCACCTTGCAGAGCCAGCTGGCTCTTTAAAATCTGTTCCCAAAGCTCCATGTTGTAGTAGTTATTATTAATTTTAAAATATTGTTATGAAAATATTCAGGACCAGCTCAGACTCAGCAGTGCTCCTAAACTAACGATGCCTTCCCGTGACTCTTTGGGAAGCTGGTTTAAAAACACTCGAGTGGTCTCCTGTGGAGCCATCCAGATTTCAGCAAAAGAAGAATTGAGTTAATAAACCAAATTTGAAATTGTGCTGAGTTACAAAGCAGGGTGAGGGAGTCCCATTCAGCATATACACTGAATGTGTGTCACTGATTTCTCCTCCACAGAGAAACTAAGACACAACACTGTGTAATTCTGGTATGACTCAACAGACAACCAACCCTGGGCAAATTTCTGTTGTAATATTTTACTGAAAATGGGAAAATTCTTTTTACAGTTACGTCTGTCATTAGCTTCTTAAATATACCAACTATGTGAAATTTCATAGCAAAAATAGTAAAATGGAAAAGCACTGAACAGAAATTAAATCAATACAGTATCATAGATAACTATATGGGTTTTGTGCAAGCATATATAAATCTATTCCAAACTAACAGTAACTTAGGGAATTTTTTCTTAAAGTAAATAAGGAATGTAGATCATTAAAACTTATACTTTCCTCAGAGTATGCCTGGCAACCACCTCCCACAACAAGAATAAGAATTCTACTGTTCATTGGGATTTCCTCTTGTAGGTGGCTTATACTACTGCAGTCTTTTGAATTTACCTACAAAAGCAAGTTTCCTCAAGTTTCACAGTCCCTGAAATTCAAATGGAGTAATTGTTGCAAACCTTTCCAATAAATTACCTGTAATATAGAGTGCAGCTGACAGCACAGAAAGCCCATGTTTAGCTAAAATGCCCGCAAAAAATGATAAGGGAAAGGTAATAGATGAAAATTTAATCTTAAAGACATACGATATTAGCCTAATGTCTGAAGGCATATGAATCGTGAGTGTTCGTACATACACCAGATCTCAAAATAATGATGCTAAACAGCTAAGTTTGTAGTTTTACATATGGAAAACCTATAAAGCTTGTCCAGGATACCCATCAGAAAAAGTGTTACTAACCATAGTATTGGAAAAATAGTTGACAATACCTGCCCTTGACAATACAAGGGGAATCATATTTTACAGATACTTAAGACAGCAAATGGATAGTAAAACATTGCCAGATTTTCAAAGGATCTTAGAGTTATTCTTTATAGAACAGAATTTTGAAAAGCTGCGTTCCCATTTAGACACCCCACAGAAAAATTTAGAAACCAAAATACAAGAAAACAAATATAAAATATAGAAAGTTCTTTTGTTATAGTATAGTGATACTTTTAAAGCAGCTGTTGTTAGGACAGCTGCTAGTAATGTTTTGAACAGATGTTTAAAAAAACCCGCTAGGTTTTGGCAGTGAAACAATTTATATCTCTAGATCACTTCCACATTTTATGAGATATGTTGAGTTTGGATGAAACATCCATCTACACACACTTCAAGACTGACACACACATCCAAAGCCTAACAGATGAGAAATAGTGTACAGAGTAACCAAGGCCTTAATTTAAACAGTTCAAAGACAGATCAAAATATCTCCTAGCTGCAGTTAGACATATGCTTAAATACTAACCTGAACAAGGTACCTCTAGTTCCTGCCCAAGTTTCCAGAAGACATAAAGCAAGTTTAATCCTGTATACCTTAGCTGCAATCCAATTCAGTCATCACCAGACTATCCATCAAAACATCTATAGTTCTGAGACTAAGCCATTCAAAATTAGACCCATTCACGATGTGAATTCTTTCTGAAGCAAGAATTCAATTGATAGCACTGCCTCTCTAGCATGTGAGAGAACAATCTTGAATTATCTTTTGATGCAATGCACTTTAGTCAAAGGCAACTTGGCCTGGTGAGACAAACTATTCTAAAGTGGAAAAAGTTCAACAGCTTAATCCCAGGTCTCTTACCATAGTTGTTTTTAATGTTAACCTTTTCAAACAGAACTTCTATAGCAATAATCTATCTTAAAATATAGCCTTTTAGGTAAGAGGCACAACTTCATGAGTTAATCTCCTGAAGAGGGAAATTCAAATGAAAAAGTATCTTCCTCTAAAACACATCAGCAGAACTGTAAGAGTTTCTGTCTGTTTTCCAGACTGCAAGATGATACTCAGTGCAAATACATTTTATACAGGTGGTGGTGTCTTTGCATCTAGTTCTGGACTGCTTTTATCTTATGTTACTAGCAGTATTATTGCTGCTACACTAAAGCACAATTTCTGGCCCTTCCTACTTTCATATCCTTTTTGATTACCAGCATTCGTAGCTGGTGATGTGAGATCTCTGAGTTGGAGACCATGGATGTAGTAAAGTCTTTCATGCAGCAGATAAATTAGGAAATATTAAGTGACAGACCTAGGAAAGAGAGATCTGTGTTAAGTCCAGATCTTTACAAATTAAAAACTGACCTTGATGATACTTTCATCAGGAAACTTTTACTATGTCCATGGTGGAAATTATGGACATCTCTCCCTAGAGTTAAAGGTGGTATTGCAGGTGGGAGGTAGAGTCTGAATCCTCAGGCTAATGTAACAAGAATTGCCTGTTTCAAATGAACTTTCCCTGATTACTCATTTATTTTGGGGTGATTTAATGGCTAAGTCCACAGAGCAAAAAAACACTGACAGAAGAATTCGATGCAATGATGGGACAGTTTTCCACCTAGTTCTAGGGATAAGTGCTACCAGTTTAAACACGTCTTTAACAGAGGAAAACTGAGTGTCATAATCATATGGTTAAAAGGAGCTTCATCTGCACAGCCAATATTCTCCTTCTTCAATTATTTTTGCTCCAACATTAATGAAGGTCCCATAATAAACAAGAAAAGAAACGTTGCTTGCACAATTATCAGCTTGGCAGCCATGTAGCTGGAACTGTAATTACACAAGTGGGGCTGCAATTATAGATGAATATTGACAGCCAAAATTAAGATTTCTGCTATTAAAGACAGAAGGCATACATTTTGTACTTTATGCCCCTTCTTAAGGATTTATATGATGAAATTGCCAAGAAAAGTGCTAAGACACTACATATTAGGTATGCAGTACATTCTTTGTAGGTGCCACCCATACTGACACGAACAGGTGCTAGGAAAAGAAAACTAGAAGGAAAGACCCCAGATGAACTATTCTTCGTAAATGATCAGCAAGTATTTTGTATTAATTCTATCATGTTTAGGTTCTTGTCTTTTTCAAAGTCTAACCACTGGCTGTTCGTATTTCTCTTTGCTGTTGTGTGCTAGCAATATTTGCAAAAAAAACAGCAAGTAAATTTTCTTCCTTGTTTTTAACACACACAAAAATGATCACAATTTATGAATAAATAGTCATAAAATCTGCCTTCTCTTCTATTTTTCTGAATGATTCCGCAATTTTTCTCTACCTTTTTTATTTTTAAAGCATTGATAATTATAAAATGGTAACAAACACTGAAAAAATATAAAGGCTTTGACTTCTTTCTAAAAAAGAAAAGCAATATGAAGATCTGCATGATTTTATGTGCTTTTGATACTTATGAGCATATATTGTAAATTCTGTAGGGCAGATTAAGTTTAGTAATGACCACATACGGTGTTAATGTCTATTCCAATAATGTGCACCTTCATTATAACCATCACAAATTTAGACAAGATTAGTGATGCTGAGAGATTCTAGGCAGGCTGTAATGATTTTCTAGTATGAAGGAACAAAAATAAGACATGAGATAAAGGTGACCCCGTATATATCATTTATATGTGATATTCTGAAAATATTTTTGCAAGATTCTTCATAAGACATTATTAAGGGAAATAAATAACTCTGGGTAAGAAGGAAACAGATTTTCTGGATTAAACACAGACACACTAATCAAAGAGTTCTAATAAAAAGTATTATGTGACAGGTAAAGCGAGTAATGGAAAACTAAATTCAGTGGGACAAGCAGTCTACTCTTTCTGTAAAACACATAAGATGGTTGAGACATTCCCTGAGGACATCCTATTAAAGGATAACTAGGAATGGCAATGTCTGTGGTCTCATTTCTCTGATGTCATAAATCCCTAGCGAATTGTGGGAAAAGTGAAAGACAAAAAGGAATATTGAAAACAGAGAATGAAAATATGAATTCTGGAAATTGGCAGGTTTTTAAAAAGTAGAGAAATTAAATTAACTCAAGTATCAAAGTGATCAACTATTAAATAATTGTGGAAAACATTTCACAGAAGATTGCAAAGAATAAACTTTGATCACTATTGCAAAAATTAGTTGTGGATCCCAAACTCTAATAATGGACAAAAAATGAGTTTATTGTCTTTTCTAAATTAAATTCTAACCCAGATATTAATATATTTAGCCATTCTTCTTCAGCTAATGTCTTGAACTATAAATTACAGCTATTTAAATTATCTTGAGCTAGAGTATCCATTATTCTATGCAGCACTGTGGTGATTACTGAATAACAGTAGGGATTAAAATTCAGCAAGTAGTATTAAGCACTATTAAAAGTTATTAATACCAAGGTATCTAGCATGTACCTCTGAAATGCTAAGAGACTTGAAGAATTCAGTGTAGAATATGTCTTTATGTGCACTTTAGTGTACTGGATCATTCATTAAAATGTGCAAAGGCCAAAATAAGGGAGGGAACAGGGAAATCTACACTTAACATGACTTTCTAAAAAAGAAAGTATATATTTTATGAGTGAATTGCTTAACTGATTTCACTGTATAAATCCCTGTAAACATTCACCTTTTACATGAAAGAAGTCAATTAATACAATGATTTGCAGTGCTTCCTACAACTGCACCAAAGCCAACTGATTTTCAAAGGGAGAACACGGAAACTAGAATAACTCTCCTGAGCAATGGACAGCTAAAAGCGAAGAACTAGAAACACTCCCTGGCTGCCAGTGTGTTCAGATCTTGGAAGAAATAATTGAGCCTCAAACTATCTTTTAGATGCCTGCAACGTCTGCCATGCAGTCAATACCATTTTCCCCAAAAGTAGAAATCTTTCTTTAGAAGCGAAGTGCTTAAGGTTTTGGTAGCAGGGGGGCTACAGGGATTGCTTCTGTGAGAAGCTGCTAGAAGTTCCCCCATATCCAATACAGCCAATGCCAGCTGGCTCCAAGACGGATGCGCCACTGGCCAAGGCCGAGCCCATCAATGGCGGTGGTAGCACCTCTGGGATAACAGATTTAAGAAGGAAACAAAACATTGCTGCACAACAGAAACTGCAGACAAAGTGCAGAGTGAGAGTATGTAAGAGGAACAACCCTGCAAAAACCAAGGTCAGTGAAGAAGGAGGGGGAGGACGTGCTCCAGGCACCTGAGAAGAGATTCCCCTGCGGCCTGTGGTGAAGACCACGGTGAGGCAGGCTGTCCCCCTGCAGCCCAGGGAGGTCCATGCTGGAGCAGATCTCCACCAGCAGCACACCAGAGCAGGTGGATGTGCCCAAAGGAGGCTGTGACCCCGTGGGAAGCCCACGCTGGAGCAGGCTCCTGGCAGGAGCTGTGGCCCCGTGGAGAGAGGAGCCCAGGCTGGAGCAGGTTTGCTGTCAGGGCTTGTGACCCCGCAGGGGACCCGCGCTGGAGCAGTCTGTGCCTGAAGGACTGCAGCCTGTGGGAGGGACCCACGCTGGAGCAGTTCATGAAGAACTGCTGCCCGTGGGAAGAACCCATGGTGGAGAACTTCATGGAGGACTGTCTCCCGTGGGAGGGACCCCATGCTGGAGCAGGGGAAGAGTGATGAGTTCTGCCCCTGAGGTGGAAGGAGCAGCAGAGACAATGTGTGATGAACGGACCCCAACCCCCATTCCCCATCCCCCTGTGCCACTGTGGAGAAGGAAGCAGAGAAAATTGGGAGTGAAGCTGTGTCTGGGGAGAAGGGAGGGGTGGGGGAAATGTGTTTTAAGATCTGGTTTTATTTCTCATTACACTACTCTGATTTGATTGGTAATAAGTTAAATTAATTTCCCCAAACCTAGACTGTTTTGCCTCTTATGGTAATTGGCAAGTGATCCCTCCCTCTCCTTATGTCGACCCATGAGCCTTTCATTATATTTTCTCTCCCCTGTGCAGTCGAGAAGGGGGAGTGGTAGAGCGGCTTTGGTAGGTACCTGGCCTCTAGCCATGGTCAACCGACCACACATGAGCAGACTAAGCAAGCAGTAAATTAATTTAGAAGTAAAGCTGAATAAGAGGCATTTATGTATTATGCCTTTTAAGAACCTTGTTTCTCAACACAGGAGTGCTACAGACCTATGCGGTGTTGTACACATGCCGTTTGACATGGAAAGATACATCAGAGACAGTTCCTTGGCACTTCATCATCACAGCTGTACAAATGTACTGTGTGACAGCATACATAGCTGTGATACTTACTGATAGCTTAATGCCTAATGCACGTTTGAAAGAGATTTGTTTTATCCCATGCGTGGTTCCATCAGACTGTATAAGCACAACAAAAGGCCCACAATGTTGCACCTAGAATTTTTGGTAAAAGCAGTCCCTAGAATGGCAGTTATATTAAGTGCAATGCAGCCTCAGGGCTGAAGGAGGCATCAAGAACAACATTCATTGTAGTACATCAGTGTGATTCTTAATTCCTGCTTCCTGGTTCCTGGACACTAGAGAAACAGGCCACTCAGAACTGCAGTGGAGACATATAGTCCAAATAAAAGTCTTCTGTAAACTCCTAATGATTTCAGTGAGATCTAGGCCACCCTCATGGACCTTCTGTGGGTGTAAAATGTTTTTCTTTCAATGTTCCTGTAATATATTTAAAGACAAATGTCAATGAGGGGGAAAAGATGCACATTTACTTAGGACCATAAGGACACTTACAGTCACGATCATTGACCTAACAGAAATTTATGGATATACTTACTCAGTGGTAAAAGCTCTTATGAGTCATCATGTTACTTCATAAGTTGGAAACATTTTTAAGATATGACATTCATGCAATCAATGGCTAGTGATCAATGACAATTTAAGAATTTCTAAATCCACTGATGTCTTAGCTCTTACATGATTAACCATAAGTTTGCAAGAGAAATTTTTTATGAAATCTTACTGGGGAAAATTTATCAACTACTATACCATTACTTATTTTTTTATATACTGCCTTTAAGGCATTCTAAGGGAAAGAAAATGCTCCTTTTAGATTTATGTAATACTCATCATTGAAAATATTTTTTCTTTTTTTTAATGTTAATGTAATACATAATATAAATGCCAGATTGAGGATTCTGTAGACTGGAGAGTTTTTTATATGAATAATTGGGAAGAAAATGCAGGTTATTCCATAAAATCTTTGAATTTTTAGTTCTCTTTGGAGGAAAGCTCTCCTCTGGTAGAGTAGGTCAACTTTTTTCCTGTGAAATTGTTCAAGACTTTGCTGAGCAGAAAGAAAAAAGCCAAAATTAATAGGATTATTTTAAGTTTTTGAGAACATTTCTTCCATTTTGGCTTTCTTTTTATTGAAAGAGGATAAAGCAAACCCAGAATACTACAGTTTTAAAAGTCTTTGATCAAATAATGAATTTCATCACCCCTATTGTTTACATTGGTCACACTATTGACTACATGCTCCTTCTCTTTGATACTTTCAGGAACATACCTACTAAAATCAACACATTGCTGTAAAAGGATCATCCCATCAGACTGAATTATAGAGTGACATGATTAGTGCCACAATAGGCAGATGACATTGACATATTGCTACATGATGGACAGCCTTCACTGAGACTGCTTGAGTCTTCCCATTAGTTCATTTTGAACAGCACACAACACAAAAATGCCTGGATACCAGGGCTTTCAAGAGATGTTGATGTAAAAAGAACTGAAACAAGCAGCCTAGAGACAAAAACGTCTCAATTCATCACTATATCATAAGCCACCTACTTATTATTTTATCTTTCTTTTGAAGATAAATTCTTCAGTTTTTACAGAATAGATGTTTGAACTTCAACAGAGTGCCAATCACTGGTCATCTAGTCTGTTTTTTTTTTTACACTTTAGCTCTTCTGCATACTGCAGACGGTACTCCATATAATATTAGTTACTGTCAGGTGCAGTTTGATTACAAACTTAAACAAGACTTTAAGCCCGTGCAGCGAGTATAGTAAAAAGACATAGTAGGAGGCATTTCTGCCTGACATGCTTAACCATAGGTTTTTCAAAAATGCATCCTACTTACATTGTAGTCAGTGGGCTTTTCCTGCTAATTCCAATGGGAATTGGGTTTCGGGGACACAAAGCTTCTTTTTGCTTTTTAAGGTCCATTCTACAAATAGAAAACTAAAAAAAAACACAAAAAGTTCTGTCAGGTACAGAAAAAGGCAAAGGGGAAGAAAAAGTATGTTCACTATCATACTGGATGGAGCTAATTAAACTGTTGTTACATTACTGGTTTCCTCTGCTGATTATTCATGCTGAGATTAAAAAGGTTACAAGTTATTCAACAGAACCAATAGTCATTATTTCCTTTATTACAAAATGTGAATGCAGATATACTTCATAAAACCCAGGACAAAAGCAGCTGCACAAATACATATATATACTGTATTCAATTTACAGTCTCATTTACAAGGGTGAACAAGGGTAAATTGTGGCAGTGAGATGTACACAAGAATCAGGCTGGAGAAACAGCTCCAAGAGATCCATCCTTGTAAATATACTTTTCATGTCTTACTTTGTTTAATATATTTTTTCCAAATATTCCTAAATATGTTTGATTTATATTTTACTGTAATCCCTAAAGAGTACCCAAATGGATATCACATTTTATTAGCATATATTATACTGTTATAATGCTTATATTAGTATTATAGATTCATGTTGTACTTGCTTTCTAACCAAAGCTTCTCTCTCAAGTGACACAAGTAATTCTAACAAAAAATTATGGGGTTTTTTGGAAGTAATAACAGGTAATACATAATTTTCTGAATTATTGTTGTGCTTGTCTTAAACTAATCTTTCCAGATCCTTGTTTTTCCTGCTTGTGTTCTCACAGAACTAAAAATCTTTTTATGAAAACAATACTAAGTGGATGATCTAGCTCTGTGCACAACCAGATTGTGTGGATTCTTCTATTTGTCTGCTTATATATGATAACCAAGAAGTATCAAAAACCCCAGCAGACTCTAATGGCCACTGCATAGTTCCAGCTAAATATAACACATTACTTTCTCAGTGTCTATGAAGCAAAATCTCTTTAGCCTACTACTTTTTACATATATAGCTCAATTGTAACAGCCAATTTACAAACCACAAGGACTATAGTTCTAAAAAGCTTCCACTTAAATACTCTGCAGTGGTCCTTCTCTGCTAGTCTAAAGAACATGCTTCCTTTTTGACATTATTTCTAATAACTAGGAATGAAAATGTTTTGTGACCTCAGAAATTGATGCTTCATTTAAAAGGTTTGCAAATTTTCTTTTTTCAAATCAAAACTGTTGTGCTCTTAAAAATATTTTTAATGAAATCTCATCTATCATGCTGGGATACACTTGAAAACTGATTGCAGTAAGCCAGAAAACTAATATGACAATCTAAATCTTAAGTTACTTCACGCTTAAGTCTTCCATCAATATATTTTTACAATCTGCCTTATAAATACATCATTGGAAAAACAAGTAAGGAAAATGCAGCTACAATTCATGGGACCTGACAGGCTTTCAAAATCAGCCATTTCAGTTGCTTACTTAATGATTTCTGGTTTATTGGAAACAGCCTATTTATTCTCAAATGTCCAATCATATACCAAAAGATAATAATGGGGGAATAATATGAAATGTTTGAAGTAATCAGTTGAAGTGCTGGGGCCTGAACTGTAGGCCCTAAACCAAAGTTGGCCTCTAGATGAATCACACAACTCAACAATATATCTAACTTGCATAGTATTAATCCCCTATATAGTGTACTACTGATCTATGTTAGTATGAATATATATATTTTTTTTGATGCTAATCTGTAAACTTTGTTATAACACTTATTGTGTAACGCTGACCAGCAGAATAGTCTTTTTCTATTTAGAGGTATATCACAAGACAGTGAAAACAGACATTTGGCCTTGTGTCTGTCTTTATTTAGGAGCATGTGAAACCAGAGATTCGGCCTTGTGGAGAAACATTTGGTCAAAATCCAAATAGACAGGGAAACCCCTCTGGATACCTCCTTAGGCCCTGGCCAGGCTTTGGGCAGAATCCCATAGGGAGGGCAACACCTGATGTTCCGCACTTGAAGTTTCAAAATATGTTTATTCAACCATATAAAAACTGGACCCTCTTGCAGCAACTTTGGACGCCTCACTTACGAGTGGATGCACTGTGTAGGACCTCCCAATTGCCGAGACAGGCTCACCAAATCCTCGCTGCAACCGGGGCACCCCAGCAACTGTGGATCTGGATGATGGTAAAGTATTAGGGCAATTGGTGATGTATCTCTCTTAATCACTATGATCTTTCCTATGTAGTAAAGATTAGATGCATTACCTTGTATTCCTCTTATTGCTTATTTTCTGTATTATATTTCTCTTATTATTTTCTGTTATTAACAGTAAAATAAGCCTATTCCTTCCACTCTGGTGTCTGAGTTTAATTAATACCCTCGACCAGCAAAACATCAGTACAGAACATGTACTGTAATTATAGCAAGGAAGTATTTGCTTAAGTGAATCCTACTGATAAATAAATGAACATTGCCAGGAAGTGGTCACCTTTTATACAGAGAACAACAAAACTATGAGAAAGCTCTGATATACTAATGGAAGTCTCCAGCCTCATAGTGAAAACTGAACACCAGAAGATCTACACACAGACTTAATTTTTAAGAACCTGAGCTTTTTCAAAGATAAGTTAATTTCTATGGAGAACTGACATCTATAGTAAGAAATAGGGGGGTTTTGTCATAATTTAAAATTGAAGATATTTCTGCGGACAAAAGAATAAAAAATAAACTAGAATTAATCGAAGTGATATTCCTGGAACTTAAAACAAAGGGAAAAATGCCGAACTGAAATATACGCTATCTGTAAATACAAAAACTGTCATAATTCTGCAAGAAAATGCACAGGAAATCTGCCCTTTAACTCAACAAAAAATGTCGTGATATTTGCAGGTTGGAGAAAATAACCTCTTTGACAAGAGCTATTTGACACATTGCTAAAACATGCAGTTTTAATGTTGCTTGCAGTGCCATTTCGGTCTCAAGCCATTATTAAACTATGGACTGTGCAAGCTAAAGCACTGACTTTCTGGGAACAATGATTCAGTGATGACAATGATGGCACAAACAGCACAATCACACTTACCTTCAGATCAGCAGTCGCCTGATATTAGCCTTTAAAGGATTCATCTGTCTTCCGAAATCTTCAGTGCAGATCTTTTATCCTTATGTGACATGAAATAAATCTTTAGGAAAAATTCCTTTGGCCTGAAATAAGAAGTTTTCACAAGAAAATTGTCAGTGTTGGGAGAAAAGTTATACCTCTAGTGTGATAAAAACAGATAGTCTATAACTCCTTTTACAGTTAAAACCATGGATGGTACACACCTACAGATAGCTCTTCTATACCTATGCCTAGTTGTTCCCCTCTATTTCAATCCAAAGTTATTTACATGTGGGCAGAAACCATTCTTTCACACTTACAAATGCTGCTCTTATATGATTTAATGTTCATTAAATCTGACTTGATTCTGAAAAGGAGTTGTTTTCAAGAATTACAAAATACTTGGGCTACTCATACATGTGAGAAATACAGAAGTATTAGAATTTAAGACCAAGAAGAAAAAAAAAAGGTAACGTCCTGCTCTTGGGACAGAATTGTGCCTGTACCACTCCTGAAAGATGTTTAGCCAATTTGTTTTCAAAGAATGCCGCATCTGGAGGCTCCACGACCTCTCTCTGCATTCATTCTACTGCTTCACTGCTCTCACTGTCAGAAGAATATCTCACATCTCTACAATATTTGTACATTACATCCGATTGCATTCACTAAGAACATGCACAAGATCCCCTGTTTGCAGAAACTTTTTATATACTTGAAGACCGTATCTCCTCTTCTCTCACACACATATGTATGTGTGTGTGTATACATATATGTATATGATTCATTCTATCTTTCCTCATAGACCTTATTTTTGCTACCTTTGATCATTCAGGTTAATGTCCATTAGACTTTTTCTAACTAGTTCACATCTTTTTGAACTGGAATGCCCAGAATTACAGATTCCTCTTGCTGGAATCTTACAGCTCCCAAGCATCACTGAAGCATTATTCACAGAATTTTTTGGCATTACTTTTGCTTATACAATGTGTGCAACTGTGGTGAAACAACATTGACTTCTGTTTCATTTTGTGATCCATTTCAACACTTTTCTGTAGACCTGTTTATATGGTATATTATTTCCCTGTATTTGTGTAACTAATTAGTCTAAATATGCCACCCTGCAGTTATGTTTATTGACTAGCATCTTTCTCATCTCTGAAGCATGTATTCAGGATTATCTAAAATCTTGGGCTTTTTTTTCCTTTATCTGTGGGCCTTCCCAGGTTTTTGTTGGAAGTAAATTTTAATTGGCATACTTATGCTGTGTCCTGTGCTATAACTGAATACTGAACAGGACTAGATCCAAGACAGACCCTCACAGAACTCTGTTCAACATATCCTTCTCTTCTGAAGCTGTGAAGATACAATTCCTCACTCCCATAGCTGTGAACAGGAAGATTTAAAAAAGAGAATACATACTTACCAGCTGAGTAATCTGCCTCACAGCCTCTAGAATCTGACATATTGAAAGAGTAAGGGCAATTTGAATTAGGACATGCTTTGTTCCCAAAGAAACAGTGCAAATTGCAGGATTTAGCAAGGCTACATCATACCTACCTACAGGCTTCACTGAAATGCCAGATATGGTTAATACAGTGTGTCATAAACATACTGAATGCTATTCTCCTTCAAACAAATAAATCATAAATCATTCCTCTGTCATTGCACATTCTTACTGCCTACAAGCTCCAAAAGCAAAACTCTGTACATGTCAAATCTGGTTTTTGGTTGGCAGTCAGGGAGCAAGAACTGCAGTGCAGGTGTCTAGCTGAAGTCAGATTAGATCATGGTGTCATACCCACAGGAGCAGCAGAGACACGGTCTGACCACTTGGAAAGGAAAGAGTGCAACTCAGATTTACTGGCCTGGAATAAGGTGCCAGAGAGACATCCTTTCCAGACATAGTGTAACTTGAGTGTGCAGCAGGTATAAAATGATTTCAAATCAAAATGACAGTGTTCTGATTTTACTGATTCCCATGTATGGCAGCTCTGTCCTGGTGATATGCTAAGAATAATATAATAATATAAAGAGGAGAAGGAATAACTGCGGGGTAGAAAAGAAAAAATACATTCATCTGGCAGGCAGTGATGGCAAAGATGGAAATGGAAGGAGATGAGGTGGTTGGTTATAACCAGAAGCGTGTTAGGTGCAAGAAGAGCAGCCAAGGGTCAGATATGGCTATGCAGGATAGAAAAGCGAGCAACAAGGATGAGTATCATAAATACCTTGGTCATATCAGGGCATAATAATTTAGAAATGCTGGATATTGCAGAGAATTAGTCATATTATTGCAATTTTTCTATTAAAAACACCACTATATTGACATTAGTAGAAGCAGAAACATTTTGAGATTAGATATGATCTTCACTGCCGTAATTTATCACAAACAAGAAACCCCACTTCAGGAGCACCCTGACAGTTCCAGGTACAGAGAGAGAGACTCCACCATAGTAGCAACTCCTGAATATATCAGAAAGAATCACAAAGTTTTTTGCTACCTGAATATTACTTTCCCCTTATTAACACGTGTCTTGACTCGAGCAAAGAAATATATGTAGCAATTTTCATGAGAGTGAAGGAGTAATCACACACCATCAATTTAATCTTCTAGAGATTATGAGTAGATTAAATACATCTAAATATATTGCTACTGACTAGAAATTCTAGGATTCAGGTTAATAACAACTCCTAAATGAGAATTCAGCAGTCACCAATATTAGTCTAATGAAAAAACAGCATGTTACCTTTGATGATCATAAGGGTTCAAAAACTCAGACCTCATTTGAAGTCCCAACATGAGCCTGAGACAGGTCTGATATAGCCTCACTGAAAACAGTGCTACAATTCTGCTTGAACACCACTAACATTTTATGATGCCTGCTTCATTCCTCTGGAGGTGATATCGTAGCTTCATATATTCTGTGAAGAATATTCAAACTTAATATATACTAGAGTCCACTAAGTTCTTAAATTCATTTAAAAAATATCATGTTGGAAGCAACTTCTTGAGGTCTTCTGCTGTTCTCCCCACCAACTGCTCAAAAAAGGCAAGATGAAAGTTGACATATATCCTAACATCCTTTGCCTGCTATCCTATCTTGATTAAAAATGAGTAACAGACCACAGTCCCTGAGAATCTATAGCATTTCTAAAACTAAAATCTATATCAGGATTATTTTTAATATCAAATTTCCCCAACTGAGTTACAGAGTAATCTTAACTACATTTCCTTATCCTTTCAAAATTAAAAAAAAAAAAGAAAAAGGAGAGTTGTATTTCCATGAATAATTAATTGTATTGGTTTTAATGATATCCAGAGTGATTTTCTTTCTCCCTCTATTTTTATTTTAAAAACATATTCCTGGGCAATCTGAACATAGATAGCTTATGACCTGCTTACCCACAACTTCTGTCATTGCTTCTCTCAAGGTTAATTTTTGGTCTGCACTACTCTTTTTGGTGAAGAAAAAGAGGACAGGAAGGAAGAAATTAGTGATTATATTCATAAGCAAAACAGAACTCATTTAAGTGAAAAAGAAAAAAAACAAGCACCAAGTGAGAAAAGAGTGAATACAGGCATTTCATTGAAAAAAGGAATTTAGCTGCCTAGAACTGGCAGAAAGGCTGAGAAAGTCAGATCCTGATACACAGCTATGTGCAACTTCCTTAAAGAAATATTCCTGGTTTATTACTTTTTTTGTTAATTGACCTCTTAAAACAGCAAAGTTGTTATTTTCTGATTTGTTGGTAGAGGAGGAAGAGAGAAAAAATATCAAAGTAATAAAAAACATTCTCAGGTTTTCATATGCAAACCCTGTGTTTTCTCCTTGGTTTCCATGAATTAAAGGGAGTTCACTTCAAAGAGCTAATAATGAATTTACCATGCTTCTATGTTAACACAAGGTACTGAAAACTATAGGAAAGTAAGCAGGAATAAAATTAACACCACACAAACTTCTCAGAAAGAAAGTTAATATATTCCAAATCTCCCCAAACACTAAAATCAGTCTCATTTTCCCTTGCCAGCTAAATGCCAAAAGTACTCAACCATTTGTAATTGAACTGTCAACGTCACTAAACTGATCATCTTTTAAAAAGGTAAGCAGTATGCCAAGAAAAGTTTTCGCAAGATTTGAGATTCAGAAAGGATATTTTTTAAGAATGTCTCATCTACACCAAAATAAGGAACAGAAGCTCCATCCATGTGAAACATTCTTCAAAATGTAGAATTAGTGACCTGAAAAGCCAATAGAATGGAATATCTATCCCTATTTGTTTGCAACCTTGATGACACAAAAATTTAAGTAGTTCATTAGAGTAGCTTTCCACATGTATTTTAGTACTTACCGATGTCTATATGTGTGACAGACCTTAACTTACTTGTGTGCCTTAAAATGCCTTGCTCTGTAGCACTGCAACATGGGACAATCCCAACCCTTCGTCACATGGAGTAGCAGCTACCTACAACACAGTGAACTTCTTTCAGTCGAAAGTTCACATCTGCTACTCCTTTGAATTTTCTGTTCCTTCTGTTGTTCTCTCCCTAGGGGTTTAGAAAGACCCTAGGGCAGTAACCAGTAAGCACTTTTGCTTCCTTTTGTATATCTCTTTCAAACGAAAAACAAACTCTGGTATTCAAAAGAAAAATCAACTCTGCCCTCCCTCAGGCTGTCCATACCTGAAAGCTACTTAGTCCCTCTTGGGCAGCCTTACTCCATCCCCCTTCTCTCTCTCCTGCCTGCAGGTTCCTTTAAAAGAAGAGAGCAGAGGAGGCAGGTTACCAGTAAGATACTGTCCTGCTGAACAAGCACCAGTTTGTTGAACCACAAGAAAAACACAATCAATCTATTCCAACAAGAAATGCATCTCTTCAGATTGTTGTCTTGTAGTGTGCATAATCTATAGGAATTGTGTGGGAAACGGTCAAGCCCTGCAACTTCTTTTCAACAACTTTATACAAGCTTTTTATACTTTTAGATCTAAATGTTTTTCCTATGCCACACTGTATTTCTGCTGTGTCATGTACTCAAGCTGCTTTTAAACTAGCTTTTCAGCAGGGTAAATGTCCATAAACTGCTGATAGCAGATAGTAGTCTGAGAGCAGCACATAGTACTGACACCTTGAAAAAAACTTCCTTTTAAAAACTTCTGCTTTTCTAAAATGCATGTACGTATTTGGCTTGCTTTGAAACCTACCGAGTGCAGGGGAAACTGGTTACTCTATGTGATCCAAATTTAGAGGAGTTTTAGCCACAATTACACCTTATAGAATGATAAAGCCTTACAAAGGACAGCAAACCCCAGTATTTCAATAGTTTCTAGTCTTCTTATCCAAAACCTTCAATCTATATTGCTTACCAAATAGTAAGGAACTTTGCTTTTTGAAGTTACTGTTGGTTATGTTGGCTACTGCCAATTTTGAGAAACCACTGCTTAAGCCATTGTTAAAGGAAGCCTTTAAATCTCTAGAGTATGAAGTGCCAGTCACATATCAAAGAGAATCAACAAAACCTCAATTTAGGGCAGAACCCCAAGAGGCACTGTGAGCCTATACTATAGATCCAGCATTTTTTAAAACTGCCTGGCCTGTTCTGTGCACGTGTGGTTTTGGCTGGGATAGAGCTAATTTTCTTCACAGTAGCTAGTATGGGCGATGTTTTGGATTTGTGCTGGAAACAGTGTTGATAACACAGGGATGTTTTGGTTACTGCTGAGCAGTGCTTACACAGA
>JAVKLA010000027.1:35197091-35207636 GCA_034782735.1 Sagittarius serpentarius | reverse complement strand
TAGTCCAGACCATATGACGTCATGCTCAGCATATAACGCGGGGGGAAGAAAAAGGAAGGGGGTGACGTTCGGAGTGATGGCATTTGTCTTCCCAAGTCACCGTTACGCGTGATGGAGCCCTGCTGTCCTGGAGACGGCTGAACACCTGCCTGCCCGTGGGAAGCAGTGAATGAATTCCTTGGTTTGCTTTGCTTGTGTGTGTGGCTTTTGCTTTGCCTATTAAACTGTCTTTATCTCAACCCACAAGTTTTCTCGATTTTACTCTTCCGATTCTCTCCCCCATCCTGCGGGGGAGGGGAGCGAGTGAATGTGTAGTGCTTAGTTGCTGGCTGGGGTTAAACCACAGCAGGACACATTCCCAGTATTTCAGATTTACTCTACCTGCTTAGACCAACTGTATACTATGCTTTGCTATCCATGCACAAAATAACAAGTTTCTGTCCATAAAAATCAAACAATTGACCTGAGTAAAGAATTCTGTGTGTGAAAGCTAGTGTATGCTACCCTATTAATTTCTTAAGTTATATATACATATATATATAATTTTCTCTCTATCTGATCTTGCCTATGCCTTCAGAAGATCATGGCTACATCATTTGTACCATCAACAATGTTCAGATGATTGCACATAGTGTTTATACGTAGTGTCTCCATTATATGGAGATACAGGGCTTATTTCAATTACCCACACGTAGTATCTAATGCCATTTGAGTTAGCTGGGATATCTTGCCTGTCTCCAGTTGTCTCTCCATAGGGGCACCGATGTCTTAAGCTGTGTGTCATTTTATTCAGTGCTCTGAAGATGTCACAGCTAAGGTACCTCCTATAACCCAAGGAGACTATATTTATGGAACTGAATCCTGCCTCTGGGTCAATACACTCAACACTATTCAGCTGATCAACCAGCAGATGCTTGCATTCAGATGAACCCAACTCCAGGCTCCACTGTCCTTCAATAATAACTCCAGGCTCCACATTAACAAACTTCCTAGTGACTATAGTAGGAGCTTAGACATCTAGCCCATGTGTAGACTTGGTCTTCTCATTGTAGCTCTATGTGTAAGAAATCACCATCAAGAGTTATGCAATAGCAAATGCTCTCTCAGGACTTTCAGTCTCTGATAGCACCCGCATATTTTTGTCCACTAGAAGATGTATTTTTGATGCATTCCAAAATTCCAAGCTCCTAAACTAACTATAAAGATAAATACAACAATAAATACCAGTAACTCATTTTGACCTGACTTTAAAGTATTCTCTGTTTTCCTTCAGCTGGTAAACTTCAGAGTCAAGTGAAACATCAAGAAAGTTTTCACTGCTCTCAGTGATCCTTGCCAATTTTGTTTTTTCCCAAAAAACCCACCGTCTAATAAAAAACCTTACTTACCAAGGCAAATAAAAAACATACATGATCCATATAATCCTCTCTACTCCAGACAGCTCCAGAGGGTGAACATTGATGAACACTACTTCGTATATTTCTTTTTTTTCCTTTTTTTTTTTTTTAATCTGAATTCAACACATGGCAACACAAGACATCACTAAATGTATTAATTCTGAGTTAGGAAGATGTCTATTACTGATTATATTGAAAATTTTGTTTCATGTGGCCCAACAGCTGACATTATAAAAAAGGCCTTCATGAATATCTTGTATACAGCAATTTTTCAGAGAACTGTAAGGTTCAGTGGAGCATGAATTAAGTAGACAACCATGGAAGTTTAACTTCAGAATGTTTTGATTATAGGACTACTATTCAAATGTATTATCTCACAAATGGTATAAAATTTGTTTTATAATCAATAAAAATTGTAAAAATCCCCACTCGTAACTATTCTGGTATACAAAGTCACAATTTTGAAGTTAAAATCTCTTCATTTTTTGATAATACACATTATTCCTAAACAAACAAACAAACAAAAAAAACCCCCTACAACACAAAAAACACACAAAAAAACCACAAACCCCAAATCCTCAAGATCAGTAGTTGCTACAGCTTTTTAATCCACTGTCTGAAATAAAGTAGTAAATATTCCTGACTTTGATACAGGTGAGTTTGGTTTTTTTTCCTCCACATTGACAATTTGTCTGGTACATCGGTATGAACTTCTCCCACCAGAAGCAATTAGGCCTCTTAGCCTCTTACTGCATTCTTACTGCTTTAATGAACAATGTTTGTCATGACTTTGATATTAATTGATTGATAATAAAAGAATACAAAGTGGATATGTGTTGATTTATTTGTGTGTTTCTCATGATAATTTTATGAATATACATTTTATTTCAAACAAATAGTGACTTTAAGAATTTTAAAAGCTTTGGTGTTAACTCTCTTAGGAAAAATTCCTGATAATAGAAGATAAAATTATTAAAGGTTTCAACTTAAATTCTTTACTATAGATCTGGCCACAAAATTTTCATAGAGCTTCACTTAACAGTTTCGTCCCAAATAGCATCCAAGCATTTCTTGGCTTGTCTCCCATACGATTGCCCTGCTAACCAGTGCAAGGCAGAACGTAAAGGCTCTCCACCTGCTTGGATAAAAAAAATTGATCAAACGTCAAGTAATCTCAAGTGGATAAACTCAGAGGAACTACCACCATCTAAGCAGGAACAAAAGACTTTAACAGCTGAACAAAAAACCGCCTTGTTGCACCCAAAATCTCATTATGGCCAAAAAGAGAATACACTTTACATATTAAGGCAAGACTTTAGCAGTTGACTAATTAAGTTCTTCACAGGCTAATCAAAATGCAAAGAACAGTTATTATTTGTCCAGTGATAATGATGGCAGCACAGCCCAAATTATCTAATTATTTTAAAAAAACCCTTTAATTAATAATGTAGTTACACTGTTATGCATAAACCTATTCATATCCACCCCTTCTATTATACCCATTTTCCAATGCCCCTCTGGGCCCCAAGGCTGAAGTTGGTGTTCCTGAAGAAGGGGCTGCAATGAAATATCAGCATTCAGAGTTCTTTGCTGAGATGAGTATGATATCAATGAGGTACGGAGTCTTCTTCTTGCACCAGTCTTGAGTCCCCTTGGTATTATTTTCTTATGGTTTTAAAGACTCTGTTCAACCACTTTCTTTTCTTATTGACCCACGTGTAAGTTACACACTTCTCCTTAGTTTTGTTAGACCTTTACCATATGCGGTTAAACAATATGTTGTGGAACAGGCATTAACCTGTAGCAGAGTGTTATTGAAGAATCAGAGCTAAGATGACCCTTTTTTGAACACTAGGAATTTTTACAGCTATAGCTGTTTCACTTATAACTCATATTTTCCGGTTATAGCATTTATCTGAAAGATTTTTCAAATTCAGCAATTTTGGATGAAGAAAAAGAGGGAGGAGGGATAGTGGAGCAACTCTCCTTAATAGTTGACTGTGGTAGTCCTTGAGTGAAGAGAAAGCTTGGAATCTCTACTCAGCATGCTACATAACAGCAGTCTGAACCTGAGCCCGCATTTCCTTAATCAATGCCATGAGACTTGACCAATTTCAGAACATCCCCTCCCCATTCTCCTCCATAAAATATTGGGACAATCCTTTTTTTTAATTTCAAATTTGATTCAAATTTGATTAGTGACAGAACTAATTACAGCTCATGAAAAGTACACCACCACAAGAACAAAATACTTTCTTGTAAATTAAACATTAAAAATGTTTCCCCATGTAATTGCAAAAGTCAATGTATTGGACCAACAGATGGGACACTCAACGCAGGAAAGAGTACTTCTAAAGTGGGTGGGGTTTTACAGTGATACTGCAAATGCACATTATCTAAGTGACTATAAAACGCTAGGAGTGATGAAGCTTAGGAAATTTATCACAGCGCAAATAATTAGGTCCACAATTTTTTCCTGTACTGTACTGCTCCCTTCCCAGAACTGGGCTTCCATTGCCATAATGAAACATTTCTATTAAAGTTTTACAATGAAATTACTATCATTGATCACCCTGATATAAAAGCAGAAGTAAAGCCACAGTTTTAGAGATTAATATCACTGTCTTCCCTTTTTTGAATACCTATAAAAATAACTTTAGCATATAACTCATTTTCAGAATGAATACTTTAATTCTTTAATAATATTTTCTAGATGTTTTCCTCTTCTTGGGGAGAATTAGGTATTTCCTAATCTGTAAGAACAGTGTTCCAACTTTAAGTAGTAAAAAATACGTGTGTAGTAGTAAATTCTGATATGAAATTTAAGAAAATATCAGTTCCTACTACAGGTAATAACATAACTTTAAAATTACTGTATTTTAACCATGGTCTAATGTTACTTTGAAAAGAGTGCTGTTTATTTTAGTGATGAATTAGCACTCAGTAACTTCACTAGGCTATAACAGTGTAAACTGATGATAAAACTAAATAATATTTTCTTCCTTACTCATATATAAGATGGAACAACTTCTGCAGCACAAAATGCTCAAGTAGCTTAAAAAATAAAACTGATTTAATCTTGATTACACGAAAATGCAAACCATCCACAATATTTTCCAAATTGAGCATGTTCTTCTTTATGTGAAACCATTTAATATACACTTTATCTGCTACAGTGAATGTTAACAGTGAATGTTAACTGTACTTGGCAGGAATTCATATAGCTGGTATTACAACACATAAAATGCACAGAAAATAGAGAATATTAAAGTGCTGTTTCACCTGATATGAAACCCCAATGAAAGCATTCAAATACGTGGTTTCTTAACTATTCTACTGTATTAGAATCACAATAAAATGTTCAAGAATCTGGATTCTTCTATCTTTAGGTATTGCTACTCATTTTTGGCCTACCTTTCAAAATATTCACCACATTTACAGAGCATAAGGAAAAACCAAGACAGATTTCATACACCATCTGTGAAGGCATACTGTTTGGGTCTAGTGTATTAAAAGACCATATTAAGATATTTATGAAACTGAAAGTCTAGTAGATGACATACAAGCATATGTCACTTGAAAATGTTATTTAATGACCTTATAATCAACTTGAAATGAAAAAAATATTTATTCTTGCTAAACACCTCACATATGCATATGATTACTGTTTCTGCATGAAGCATATAATTTTAATCCTTTTTAAAAGGCAACCCCCCCCCCAAACCTGAAAATTGTTCTCTTAAAAATGTTAGATGAAACTTCTTAGCCTGTACTCCATAAAAGCAGAGGGAAGACTAAGAAATAAAGTGACTAAGGACTATGCTAATAGACACCCAAAAAAGGCACTTAATCACTAGTTGTTCAAAGACACTTAGGTAACAGAAGTGCTGCTTGCAAGCTAGCTTGAATAGTAAGTACACCACTACTTGTTATTATATCACTTATTGCGGCCTTTCAATATTTAAAGGGGGATTACAAGACAGAAGGAGACAGACATTTTGCCAAGGCTTGTAGCGACAGGACAAGGGGCAATGGTTTTAAACTGAAAGAGGGTAGATTTAGATTGGATGTAAGGTATTTTTTTACAATGTGGGTGGTGAGGCCCTGGAACAGGTTCCCCAGAGGAGCTGTGGATGCCCCCTCCCGAAAGTGTTCAAGGCCAGGCTGGATGGGGCTTTGAGCAACCTGCTCTAGTGGAAGGTGTCCCTGCCCATGGCAGGAGGGGTTGGAACTAGATGATCTTTAAGGTCCCTTCCAAGCCAAATCTGTGATTCTCTGATTCTATGAGTCTATGATTCTATGGCTCTCCTTTGTAATTTTTAGTTTTCTTTCAGAAATTTTTTTTTAGACCAGTATTTCCACAGGAATGTTGAAATAAACTAATTTTTTTAATACATATTAATAATGTGATTGTATTTCACCCTTTTTCTAACAACAAGTAATAACTGTTTTTAACTGTATGATTAAGCTCTTCCACAATCCTTGGGGAAAAAAAATAATAAAAATTGAAAATCTGTTATTTCCTTTTTTATTTTAAAATAATAGTAACAGGAAAGAAACATGGGTGACTGTCAAACTTAGTTGAAAATTTTTAGAATCTATGGAGATTAATGGATGACAGTTAACTTAGGAAGATAGTATTATGCTTTCTCCATTCAATAAATATAATTTCCTTAGGTATAACCATGAAGTATTACAGCATCTTAACATTCTGTTCGATTTTTCATTGCAGCTTTTAGAAATGTTATATGTACATTTTCTTTTTTTTTTCTTTTTTTTTAACAAAATGTTATGTGAAAATAGGCTGTCATGATTGTTTCTGTAATTTATGATCTGGATTTCTTTTGCTTCATGAGGTAAATGGCCATCATTTAAAAAAAAACAAAACCTGAAAATTGTGTTGCATTAAAAAATAATTTCAAATTGATAACTCATACCTGAGACATTAAAAAATCACTGATCATTGAGGAAAACGGAAAGTAAAGTTTCTCAAAAAAAGCACTATTTTTCCCCTTTAGTCTTTATCACTGTTACTTCTTTGTCTCTTGTTTAAATTCTTATTTTTATCACGATAAAAAAAAGAACAAACATGAAACAACTATTTTCAAAAGAAATTCCAAATCATAATAAAAGATTTTTATGTATCAATAATTACACAAATGGATGTTCTTAGAGCTTTTAAGCTCAATTCTATGAAGCTGAAAGACTTAGCTCCTGGTCTTCAGTCTCGTATTTGGTGGGAGGGAGCACAGAAAGCTGGTGTTATAGAATGAATATATAGTAATAATCACAGAAGGAAAAACTAACAGTCCCAGGAAACAAATACAGCAAACAAACTACACTGGTAGTTAACATGCCCTCCTAGTTGGAATGTAAAAAACCCATTGATCAATCTACACCACAAAGTTAAAATGATGTGCTAACTTAGAAGGAACATCAAACGAAACAGGGTTAACAGATTTATGGTGTTTTCTATGTTGTCATTTTTAATTTTATTTTTTTTTATTATTAGTTTGCATAACTGTTCACCAGCTATATGGATTCTTACATTTACATCAAAGACAAAGCATTCCAAGCATGTGTATTCACTACTACATTTCTTTGTCACTCAAATACATAGATAAGATGCTTATGTTCATTTTTCCTAGAATACACTTTCTTTACCTCCAGCTATAGTGCATCTCTTGAACGGCTCAGCATAAGACAGCAAATGATACTAAGAACAAGAGAGAAAACACAAACCCTAAAGCCTGTTGTTACTTCTTCAAGGGTCTTTGATGAATTATTAAGGCAGAGTAGGTGCCACTCCAAAACACTACGCAGCTGAACACAGGCAGTCAGAATGCTGACCTGGGGTTCTGTAGCTGTGACGAACAGATACTGTTGAGCTGCTCTATTACATAGAAAAAAATGCACTTACACTGAAGCATGTACATTCAGCTTAAGTCAAACATGAATTTTTGACAGAATGGACTTTAGAAACAGTTTAGTTGGTGCAGATTCAAAGCTGCATTTCAGATACTCTGTTTTGAACAGAACGTAAATACAGCAGGAAATCTCACAGTTTAAAAAAAAAAGCAGCAAAGTAAAGAGGTCATTATAGGAATTCCAAGATGTTCAACAACAGCTAAATATGTTCAGAGAACTCATCTCAGCCATTATGGCTTCAATGCAAGAACAAAAGATCAGTGTAGTGACCAACTCATGCCTACAGTATGAGGCAGATCAGTAAATAAGTTTCCTAGCCAACACTGTCCTGAAAATGACCAAGTGCAGTAGAACCAGATATCAAAAACTGCATCTAACAAACTCTTCTCCTGATGTAACTGCTCCTTCTCCTAGGATCTGCTCTGCCTCAACATTGTTCAGTGTTCATTCCCCTTCCACTTTAAGGCTTAATCTAGAATTTATACTCCTGCTCCAGCTGTAAGTATCTATATAGTTAATTTGGGAGCACACCCCTGCTACTGGACATCCCTGTAAAATGCAAAAAAAGACCTCAAATACTTTGTGGACCTGCTACCAGTCTTAAAAAAAATAAAAAAACCCACTCCACTCTCCCCAACTTAAAATCAAATGTTTGGGATCTTAAAATCAGCTTAAATTGATGGATATGTGAATCTTGGAAAACTATGGAGATCATCTATTTCTGTATGCCACAGATAAAGATGAGCAATGTGACTAAATGGTAACACATGCTGTGGTAATGCCATGCATAAACTGGGTTATTTCTATTTCTAGTTACAGGACTGTAAATTAAGAATAGTTTAATTTAAATCAGTGTAAACCCAATCCAGTTTCACACTTTTTCCAATGATAATTGGGACAAAAATTGTTTATTATCTAATACCTGTTTCTGTAAGGAAAAGTAACTGTAACCTTCCTATCTCATTTCATTGCCAAACATTTTTAAGAACATAAAAGTCACCTAAATACTATAGATACTCCTTTTTTTTCTTCTTTCCTTTTTTTTTTTTTTTGCTTCTGACTTGCTACCCACAAATGAAGAGTAAAGATTTAATATTTTATATACACAGTACACTTTCCACTCTAGTAGGGCAGGCAACATAATTATGAAGACATATTTTAATATTTAATTTTAGCTAAAAGTAAACATCAGAATATAATGAAGTTACCTGGAAAAAATTATGCCCCAACACCCACTTTATTGGCTCAGAGATACATTGCCTTGCCACACAGAAACTGCATAGACTTCTGTGTCCATCCCCCTTCTTATCTCAGACCAGCTCAACAAAAATTCGATGGAGCTAATCCAGAACATAAAGAAGGGATAAACCCCCAAAGAATGCAACATGTGAACATGTTGGATAATACCCCTCAGTAACTAAACTAGTGGCTTCTCAGACACTGACTGCTGAGCTCTTTCTGCTAAACTTAGGATATACTGTCGCAACTACAATGCCTTGTCCTTTCCCTTCTGCTGACAAGAGAACTGATATGCATTCTGCATCAGTCTATAAAATGAGTTGTGTTATAAATTACTCCCATTCTTTCCTTGCCCAGAAGCTTCAACTGGAAGTTTGCTGAAACAGACTGAATTTAATGCAAAAGAGGTTTGAGCAGACAGTGCTTTGTTTTCATAATACCATGACACATCAGTACAGTGGAAGAAAGGACAGAGAATGTCACGTAACAAACCTTAACAGCATGAAACAAGTGAGTATTTCAGAAGGTAAAGGGATACGGGTAGCAGAGATGAAAAATGAGTTAACAGTAAGCGTGACTCAGATGCACAATGATCTGTATTCGGTCCTGTAGAGAAGGCAAAATTTCAATTTTTAGTACTGCTTAGATAAGAAGATGAAAAATTGGCTTTTTTAATGCATCCTTCTATCACACATGGTCATATGTGATGCAGCTGGCTGACACCATACTCTCCACACCATTCAAAAGTGCAATTATACTGCTGTATTCTGCGCTTGATAATGTATTTCACTGCTAGCAGATAAACATCTCAGAAGACTAGATAAGATGCTAAGCTTTTCTCAAAAAGGGTACTGGCTACTAATATCTTTGTCACAAAATCTTTTAATTCAGTACACTATAGTTCCAAATATGCCTAGCAAATCACTTCCAAATAAGATAATTCTAAAAAAGCATCACAGAATCACTGTAGCAAGGGAAAATTTACACTCCCAAAAAGACTGGTAATCTTGTTCGGTTTCATATCTTATCAACTTTGCCTGGGACTTCTGGGATGTTAAGCAAAAAAATAACAGTGAGAAAACAGTTATACTCTTGAGCAAAGGAACAGATGACATAAAAAAGAAAAAAACTATAAATAAAACTAGAATTCTTGCTAAGAACATTCTCTCTTCATAAAAAGAAATTTAATAAAGTATAAGGACACCTTTCTGAGAGCACAAGAACTCTCCATCCCCCAGCACAAGAAGGCAAGTAGAGAAGGCAGGAAACCAGCATGGCTGCACAAGGACCTGCTGGTCAAACTGAGGGAAAAGGAGATGTACAGGCAGTGGAAGCAGGGATGTGTGGCCTGGGAAGAATACAGGGATGCAGTCCAGGTGTACAGGGACAGGATCAGGAGAGCCAAGGCTCAGATGGAACTGAACTTGGTGAGGGGTATGAAAAATAACCAGAAGGGGTTCTACGGGTACATTATCCAGAAGAGACGGGCCAAGGAGGGTGTACTCCTTCTGATAAATGAGAAGGGTGAATTGGCTTCATCGGACATGGAGAAGGCCAAGGTACTCAATAAGTTCTTTGCCTCGGTCTTCACTGGCAGTCAGGCTTCCCATGTCTGTCATGTCCCAGAACCTCTGGATGGGGGTCAGGAGAGTAAAATTCCTCCCACTGTAAGAGAAGAGCAAGTCCAAGACTGCCTCATGAGACTGAACACCTACAAGTCTACGGGGCTAGATGACGTGCATCCCAGTGTCCTGGAGGAACTGGCTGATGTGGTTGCCAAGCCGCTCTCCATCATATTTGAAAAGTCATGGCTGTCAGGTGAAGTTCCTGGGGACTGGAAAAAGGGAAACATCACTCCCATTTTCAAGAAAGGGAAAAAGGAAGACCCAGGGAACTACAGGCCGGTGAGCCTCACATCTGTGCCTGGGAAGATCATGGAACAGATCCTTCTGGAATCTATGTTAAGGCACATGCGAGATGA
>JAVKLA010000027.1:35184266-35195081 GCA_034782735.1 Sagittarius serpentarius | reverse complement strand
CCCCTCCCAGCTTCCCTGTGCCCCTCCAGCCTTCTTGCTGGCTGGGCAGGAGAAGCTGAAAAGTCCTTGACTTGGTCCAGACACGACTGAGCAACAGCCAAAAACACCAGGGTGTTATCAACATTCCTCTCATGCTAAACCCAAAACACAGCACTGTACCAGCTACAAGGAAGACAATTAACTCTATCCCAGCTGAAAACAGGACAATTATTCAGCCATGCTGGAGGTTTATTGATGGTTTATGAGGCACTATGAAAACTATCCCAGAAGTCCCCAATCCCTTGGAATAACAATTCTCAAAATAAAATCTTAAGAATCTTTAATCTTTTACAGATTTTTGTGGTTTAGAATAAGACCACAGAGGCATTAGATTTAGACCATTTTAATGCATAGCATATATTTTGTAAATGGCTATTTTTTTTTTCTGAGGTTAAGAATTTCCAAGAAGAGATTCTATTGGCAAATAATTTGAATATTAAAAATCATGTTTTAGACAAGTTTTGTCTTTCAGAATGAAAGCTCCTTTAGTGTTGTGCTAAAGAAAAATTGCTACATGATGATACTATGATTTTTTTTCTAAGTCATATTCTACCTTGCAGCTGGATGTATATTCTGAAGTTATAGTCCCGAAGGCATTCACTTTCCTCAGAGGAAGAGAGATGTGGATAAGAAATCTTTCTACAGACAATATTTTATTTTATTTTTTAAAACAAAGAGCAAAGACTAGAATTTAATCCTGGAAGCTAAATCACAGGAAAATGATAAGGAATATTCTATCATGAATGAAGTTCTAACCTCAGCATCTAGAAGTCTACCATAATGCACAATAGCTATAAGAAAAGCACAGTTCTTTTACAAGAGAGTAACTATTCGTATACATTTCAAAGCTAGGTACATCTGCTATTTTAATACTGAAATGAATGGAGAAGAGTTTTTAATGATATTTCTAGTATATTAGTTATTTTCCAAAATGTTTTTACATTGAGAAGACTACGTAATTGATAAAATTATTTTTACCCTAGATATGAAGGGTAAGTACCCTAGAGATTTTTGTATCTACAATGAGAATTAGATTAAGGAAGTACCTTTTTGGGGGTGGCACAACTACGCAATGTTAGGTTAGGAATTCTATTCAATAGACAATTATATCAGCAATATGATGAGCAGCATCACTGAAAGAAGCTCTGTTTGGAAAACCATATCACATCTATGCATTTCTATGAATACTGCCCTGAAGTGCATCCTATATCATCGTAATGGTGAAACTGCAGCCCTAGAGGTACAAATATATCACTGTGATAGTGTCAGTTTTACTTCGGAGGCAGTTCTACTGAATGCTTTTGCCCGTTACCTCATATGCAGCTCACAGTTTCTCTTGTCTAGCTCCAATAATAGCAAAATTTAAATTCACTTGGGGAGTTTCCCCTTTATGCATATGGACAAGCAGTTATAACACTGATTAATCAATGGTATTGTAAACAATATTTATCAGTAGTACACATTAAAAAATTATGTGAAATATGTTCAACTTCACAGCTAAACATTAATTATTATTATAGATTTTGAGACCTCAGTAGGTCATTTGGGAAAAAGTTATTAAATCTTTTCTAGCTCATCTTGGAGTTATCAAAAGAATGACATTAATTATTAAGAAGATTTATTAACGAAAACTGTGAAGAAGTGCAGGTAATGATTAATATTGCTGCTTAGATGGCAACACTAAAGTACTCAGCTGAAATTTGATGAAAAAACAGCACTACAATACCAAGTCAGCATGGTTTCCCATACATGCTGGGCTACGACATACTTGTAGAGCAACGGAACAGAGTATCAAGGGTGAAAAGACAGTGACTACTCTTATTCCTGAACCAAATGTCATTTTTCTTCCAAAGTAAGCAAATGATGCATCCACATCTAGCTTAACTGCTGAGGACTGGAGAACTTGTAAGAAGCCCTTAAGACAAACTTCTGAAGGTTAGTTATACCCCAGAGTACTTTCAAGATTGAACAAAGGAAATTTGTTAGGAGATGTCTAGTGAAATTGCCTATCTGAAGAGGAAGTCATAATAGACTCATGAAGTCATAATAGACAGCTAATGTGTAAGAAATATTCTAGAAGCCAAGAAAAAGGGCACTTCTTCCTGTAATCAGACAAAGCTACATGTACCACAGCTTGAAGCACGAGTCCCAGACACATCAGTCTGGGGTGGTTCCAGAATGGTGACAATTATGAAGGCTGCGACACATTTTATGATTGTGGGGTTGCTGTAGAAATGAAGCAGGTGGCCATATAGGATGAGCTATTTATAGTTACACAGGCCTCATCTCACACTGGTGGCATCCACACAAAGGAAACCATCCACATTCCACTAATAAGCATTCCTGGATGCTTCTTTACAGTTGCAAGCAATGCTTCAGCATATACTTTATTTCTATCGTGTATGTCTATTCTAAATAGTAAGTGGACCATAAGAGGCCAATTAATGATGTTGCTTGCATGTTATCAGCATTGTGATGTACTTCAGTCCATGTCACTCCTTTTACTTGTCTAAGATTGTTAAAGAAAGAGATTGGAAACCTGAAGAGTTCTGAAAGAGGGAAGCCAAGGTCCTCTCTTCTCATCCACACAGGACTTTATCAGATTCAAGAGCACTTATCCTGTCTCACTAGAGATTTCACTTAATAAGAAACATTTGAACTCTATGCTATCCATTACTACTGAAAGCTTTCTACTGAATAAATAAATAGGAGAGAGTATCTTACCTAGTTTGAACACAAAGGCCTCTCAGAAAGACTTCAATAAAATATTAAAAAACAGGAGACTGATTTTCCAAATATGAAAACTAAAAATGGGTGACTAATTTTTGTATTTTCCTTTCCAGAATTGGTAATCAGGTATCTAAACACAATCCAAGTTTGAAAATCCTTAATAATTAACAAACCATGCTTTGCATTGTATATCTGACCAAGGGAGATAAAAAGAATTATTTACAACCTAGTAGAGATATTTTCATTCTTTGTATTGTTCTGACCCCTATTCTGTTCAAGTACATTGGAATTTCATTATTACGTTTATTGGAAAGAGAGTGAGTGCAACAGTGAACAATCTAGAAAGCACAACTTTTTAAAATAATGAAACATAACCAGGTATTTAAAGTTAGAGAAAGTAAAATTATTCTTCTATTAATCTTTTCCCTAATAACCAAACCTTTCTCTGAGTATAAAGTGTATAGTATAACAAGGAAAAGGGTCAGGAGTCAGTAATTACTACATCTTTTACACATTTCTAGACATTCATTAAAAGTGTAAAAGCAGATACGTTCTTATCCTAACTGTAAATCAGAAGTCATTACTCTGTTGAAGTAAATGAAGCTATTTGAAAATAAACATGATTTGTCTTTTTCAATGGAAATTTTGCACTTATTAAAAAATTACGTAATACAAAGCAGCCACTCATTGAGGAAAGAATCAAGCTAAAGGTTTGGGTTGTATTTGTCTGTTAGCTTTTTATTTATCTTCTTCACACATTGTACTATTCAAAGACATCAACAACTTAGTGCGTGTTTTTGCATCTCTTTAACAAAAGGTGCTGGTAATTAATCCAAATTCCTTTAATACTGGTGGTGGGAAATGACAGAAAGACAAGTATATTTACAACATGTCTCCTGCAGTATTCTTGTACTCAATTTGGGACATTATAGTTTGGATGTGTGGGCTACCAGATGGGTAAAAATCTGATAAGGTCAGACTCTGCATGGAGGCTGGTAACAAGTAAAATAGTGCAGGAGTCTATCCTGGGACATGTCCCGTTCAACTTCGCCAATGACCAGTCATGGAGTGCACTATTCTTAAGTTTGCAGATTCCATGGAACAAAGGGGACCAGTCAATATGCTTGAAGGCAGCCCTGCCATTCAGAGAGACCTTGACAGGCTGGAGGAATGGGCCAACAGGAACCTCCTGAAACTTAACAAGAACAAATACGAAATCCTGCAGCTGGGAAGGAAGAGTCCCTGGCAGGAGTACAGGCTGGGGACTGAATGACTGAGGAGCAGCTCTGCAGAAAAGACCCTGGGGTCCCTGGTAGACAGCAAGAACAACATAGGCCAGCAGTGTGCCCTGGCAGCAAACAAGGCCAACAACGCCCTAGGCTATACGAACAAGACACAGACAGCAGATTGACAGATGGGTTACGCTGTCTCTACTAAGCACTTGTCAGACCTCATCTAGAATAGTTTCAGGCCCCACAATGCCAGGAAGACATTCATCAGCTGAAGCAAATTCAGTGGAGAGCCACCAATAGGGCTAGGGGCTGGAGCACTTACCCCCTGGACAGAGGCTGAAGAAAGAGGGTTTGTTTAGCCTGGAGAAGAGACAACTTTGGAGTCACCTAATAGCACCTTCCAGTATCTATGAGGAGGTTACTGAGAAGGTGGACCCAGGCTCTTCACAGTGGTGCCTGGCGGGAGGAAGAAAGACTATAGGTAAAACTTAAAACAAGAAAGGTTTAGACTGAGTATAAGGAAAACTTTTTTCAGTATGAGGGCAGTCAAGCATTGGAACACGTTGCCCAGAGAAGTTGTGCAGTTTCCATGTTTGGATAAAGCCTTGAGCAACCTGATCTTAGAGCTGACCTGCCTTGAGTAGGAGGTTCGACACAGAACCTCCTGGGGTCCCTTCCAGCCTGAACTATCCTATGACCCTGTAAGACTAAACTTCCCTGAAGTATCCAGAATCGAGAGAAAGGAGGGCAGAGAATATTTTTGTCACACATTTCTATATAAGCCTTGTAAAAATTCAGGATCCTAAGCAAATATAAATAAGCAGACAGAGAAAAAGGAAAGGAGACAGACTGTGCACTTAATCACAATAGTAATTAAGTCACTAGAGTCACGGTATATCTTGAGAAATATGTTAGGAAACCAATTTCTTTGCTTTATCTTTATGAAAATAAGTTTAGAATCTGCTAGAACAAATTGTTCCCCATTGGAAAGCAAAGAAAAAACACATTGCTAAAATACACATGGATCTCCAACAGTCAATGTACAAGTTCCTGCATAAAAAGGAGTGTTTGATAAAGAAGATTATGTGTTAAGTTTACTTAGCATAATGCACACTACATGTTCAGCTGAGTATTACATGACTTTCTCTAAACTTCAAATTCCAGCCTACTTAGAAGGTAATTCAGTATTCACTTTGCTTGGCACAGACTAATCTCAAACAAACACTGCAGATTTCCAGCTGACATTCTGAATGTGCACTTGACAAACGGGAAAGGAAAAAATTAAGCAAGAAGAGGAAAAGGAAAAAAAAAGAGCAATGTATGACTACCTCAGCTGGAAAGAAAAAGACCTTCTCCATCTTACTTTCCCCAACTTAACCACATGCTTTTAAGATGTCTAAGAATCCATAAAAGAGTTTGGCTGTATTTCTCTCTCCATGGTTATTTTTAACTTCCAGATATTGAAAAATAACTATTTTCTACTGTATTCTGGGGTTAGTAGGGGTGGTGGTGTCAATTAAATTAAATGTCAGTAAGCTTCCTCTAACCTAGGTACAACTGCTTTAGGTTGATAAATGCAGGGTTTAGAATTAGGAGTGGCTATAGTCCAGAAATAGATTAAATGTTGTATGACTCACAAATATTAATGAAAGCAATATTATCAGTATGGGATGTTTGTCCTAGGGAAGGCGATTCATAGGAAGTAGGAGAGACTTCAGGAAGTGAGAGATCTGGGGTTTGATTAACATTATTACATCAACTCTATGGTACCATTTTTTATCATTAATCTTTGCAATAACTTCACACTATTAGAGAGAAACACTTCTGCTATCACAAAACAGTGTTTTACCATGCACACCTATACTGCATGTTTTTCATTACATTAATGCAATTTCAAGACATAAACCGTGAAATGTATGACTTCAATACAATAAAAGTGCAATTGTAAATATGTCTCTTCCCCCCCATAATCACTTTTTAAGCAATATTTTGTCCTTTCTTAGCCAAAAAGATGTTCCAAATTTCAGTTCAACAGACTGAACACAAATTGTGAGATTTTATTCAACCACAAAACCCCCTTAATTCTCAACATAATTCTACCTGATCCCCTGCATAAATCTTATTTTCTAGAAATTTGGCTCAATTATACTTATGCAACATAGGGAAATGAATATAATTCCACTGATTCCAATGAGAAGATAGCTCATACATCCACATAACAGATGTATCATAGGGTCTTTTTAGGTTTAAGGTACACATTTTGAAAAACTTAAAAATTGCAAATTATTTGTACAAAATCCAATTGTAAAATAGAATTGAAGGTTTAGGCTGAATAGAAAAGATACGCAATTTTTTTGACCACATAAAATAACCAACGCAAGAGAAAAATGAAGAGGAAAAGAAGAAAGTAAAGCTTAGGTCATTGAAAGCATAGCACAAGTAAGACAATTTCTGGGGAAGAAGAAATGCAAGTGCATTTGAGTTTTGCATTTGGTATGTAATAATATAATTCTTTGAAATACCATTTTCCACAGGTACTTCACAAAAAAAATCTTTGAATCTTGAGGTTGAAATGTTTTACCCTTTACTAATAAATTTTCCTTGATGTAAGAGACTGATGATTTTTTAGACACAACAGACAACATAAGAGTTCAAAGAATTTCTTGCATTTCCAGTTTCCCATAAAAGGCCTATAAAAAAAAGGTGTCATGTAGGGGGAATAAGACACAGTCAGGCCTTTTTATATTTCTACACATGTGCACATGACCCACTCAGTGCATAGTACAAGATGCAGTGTGCTATGACAGTACAAAAAAAAGAGCTCTCTCATTGTTCTTTTAGTTTTGATTGACTGTTACGTTGATTGTTTATGACAATTCATAAAATCTCTGACTTACCTTCCTTGTATAGTTCTTCAAAGAAATGTAAAACTCCTGGTTTGTTTTGTGGGATTTTTTTTTCTTTCTTTTTTAGTATCCCATGAAAAAGGTGAGTTTGGGGTTATTAAGAAAATTATTCTTAAAGTGGGTGAAAGAATTAAGTTCCTTTAAAAATGCAATATAATAGTATGAATCATAGAATGAGGAAATAGATTTGTTTCCGTAATATTTGTCTTCAGCTAACCAAAACAAACTTTAAATGCTTGTACATCTTTTCCACAACCTAGAGCAAAATCCACTCTGTTGCTATACAGTAAAGTGAAAATAGCTCCTATCTATCAAAAAAATCCCATTCACCATCAAAGATTGGAATAAATTGTGACACCTCTTCTTCTTAAACTATCTGAACAAACACACACAATTTTATTTTATTTTACTTAAGCAAATTTCACCAGAAAATTTCTTTAATTAGTTTCAGTTCTAGGAGTTTCAGGGCTGCCAAAGATATGAGTTATAATCCTCTGAAATCTATCAATAAAAGTCTAGCAGAAGCTCTAACAGTTTCTTATCTCTGTTTAAGGAGAGCTGTTAGATGTCACTAAAATAACTTTAATTTAACAACAGATGTCTTAACAGCATGACTTTCCTGATATTGTCCATACATCTTCTATGCTAATATGCAGCTCAAATCAAAGGCCTTTCAGAGTTCCAGATTGTATGGCCTTCACATCACAAAGAAGGTAAGGCCATAAGGAACACGTGTCATTGAGAAGGAATCCACTAAACAGAGCAGTAAATCTTTGGCTAAGCCCCTCTGACTCGCACAACAGAATTTAAACTCTATTTACTTATTAAAATTGTTTCATAAATTGTAACCAAAAGAATGTTTTCCTATTGGCCTGATAGTAAGACACCACAAGGCTACCTGATATTTTGACAATCTCATTAATTGCTTAATTTCTGCAATACAAGAAGCTAAGTAAAATACACCAGAGAAGTAAACATTTTTCTCTTACCTTCAAAATCTTAAATTATAATGTTAACATCACAGAAGAATGCACTAACATAAAAAGACCCAAAGTCTGTCATCCATAACTTAAAGGACTTATGAACAGGTGCAAAGATGAAGGACAATAAAGTTAGTGACTTTTAAAGCTTCTCAGTTTTAGGTTTAGCTCAGCATCTTCAGATGTGCAATCTGAAGCAGAAGAGCCTCACAGATGGTGTAACAGTGTTCCTCCAATGTAGGTCCTTAATGCACAACTGATTTCACACTGATACTGACTGTCTACACACCGATGTAGACATCTGGTAATATATATTTTAGAACATATTTTAGAACTAGTACTTGACTTTACAGCTAAATGAACTTTTTTCAGTGAGTCATTAATCACTGAAAAAATGCAGGTTTGGATAAACCAAATATGATTTGAATCGATGAGTAGTTTTCACTGAAATGAAAATGGTAAAATTTCAAAAAATACCCAAACTATTTTTTCTGACATGTTCAGAACTCCTTGCTGTTGGTGATAATGAAGAGTTAGTTTCATGGAATCTAGAAAGAAATAGGAAAAAAAAAATTGCTTTGTTTTTTTCCCTAAATAGAAATATCCCTTTCTGGAGGAATGATTATTTATCTAACCTGTGCAATGCAGAACACAGTTAATGTAAAATATTGAGACCTAGTTTCCGGCATTTCTCATAAGCACCTTGAGTTGCCTCAAGCGACAGGTACTCCAGGTTCTCACTCTTTGAGCAAACAAGGAGACTCAAAAAAGGTTTCACTTACCTGGGAACAGGGACCCAAACAGATAGCTATTGAATTAATGAATTTCCATCCAGCCTCTTTCGTAAATTCAGAGATGCTCCTCTAGTCCTTCTTTTCTTTTAGATGTATTTCAATAAAAAATGAAGATTTTACTATGAAAAGTAACACAGAATAACTGGGAGTAATTTAACTGTGTGAGCTTCCCTGATCTTTTATGAGCCACAAAATAACATAATTGTTATTATTTATATTTTTTTATCTTTATTAATCTCTGCTTATAATGCAGTTTCTTAAGGGTTTATTGTCTATTACTGTGCAAATACAAGCTATTGTACTGAGAGCTGTCTGTAAGAATTTTTTGGTCAGATGTTAAACACAATTTCCATTATTTTCAATGAAAACTTTTTGATATCCCTGAATTGAAACATTTCCTTTTGTGCAGCGGAAGTGAGGTACTTGGCTTTGACATAATATGAAAAACTGTCAGCAAACTGTTACCCTGAAGCAATAGCTCAGCAAGTCAGTATACAAGAGATCTAAAATTTTAGGCTCTTCTTAGGCCAGGAACTACCACCCTCTTGTTGCTGATCATCCCCCTTGAAGGACTGGAGTCATGGGTTTACTGGAGTAAAATCTGTCCATAAAACCATCCCTTAGACAGGAGTGATAAAATGAAGCACCTCAGCTGTAACTCTTATTCTTAATTACTAAATTAATGAAAATTTATGGATAGAAAGTTTGAAGTTTGATGAACAGTTTTCCTGTTTAATGCATTCACTTTTTTAATAACTACAATAATAAAATTGTGATTCCTTCTGAAGTTCAGAAATTTTCTCTTAGAGAAGTCTAGAATTAAAAAATGCAAATATGGAAATAATAAATGGAAATCAATATAAAAAAAGAGAAAAAGTATTTAGCAAAACAGGTCACTTCTTATTTTTAAAAATATTGTGAAAATGTAGGGGGAGGTTTGTTCTAAGATACTTGTCTTGTATCACACAGGCCTTGCTTTATGTATTCCAGAACAGCTCCGTTGCCCAGGCATAGGGCACTAGTCAGGATATCCTGTGAGAAGAAGCACACAACTCACTACCATATAATGTGGTTAGAAATTTTACTTAGGCCAAAATACCATTTGGCCATGAAAGTTACCCTCAAGACCCTGACTCTAGCTACCCTAGAGAAAAAATTCTCTTGAGACATGCAAGATAATTGAGGGTAACTTAGCAAACCAGAGTACAGTAAAGACCTGTAGCTTGCTACATTGTAGGTTATAGTGATTATGGGTTTCCATCATTCAAGCAGTCCCCAAACACAACAGAGCAGTTTGAGTTAGGAGAGTAAGGATACTGAAAACTTTTAAGCATAATACCTTTACAGGCTTGATATTGTCTAGCACAAATATATTCCACAACTGTACAAAAAAGTTTCTGTCATGAACTAGTTATTCCACTGAGGTAATAAAATGGGCTTCACTAAAAGATGCCCTTTAGGCAAAGGGATGAAGAAATGCATCAACCTTTAAGCAAACTCTGCTCTCTCTCTCTCTCCTATTACTTGGTGAACTGTGATCAATAAAGTACCTCCAGACTGACTATGGAAAGTAAGATCTCTTGTGCCCTGCAGGAACTGCATACTGATGATCTTCACTGAGGTCAGTAAATAAATTAATAAACATTTTTGTTCTACTACAATGATATGTGAACCCATGTACTATAAAAAAGCGCAGCAATAAGGTATTCCAGTGAACCCTCTCAGGCCGGCTACTCCTCCCAGGGCTTCATATGGTAAAAGAGTTCCCATTAGATGTTCACTGATCATTTTAAGTCTTGATATATAATACTGCACTGCACTCATTTTCTAATCCCTAGCACTATTCCAGAACATTTCGTTGATTAATAATGGTTCTTGGCACACAGTTCCACGTGTTCCTGATTAATTCAGTCTAAGGTTGCTCCTCTCTTTTTTTTTTACATTACTAATTAGTGAGCGAAGCAAAACTTTGCACTCCCACAATATGCTCTCCCAGCTATGATATACACTTGGCAGCTGGCTTTACATTGTTAATGCACTTTGGACAATCATTCATTGATGTCCTGGTTTTGGCTGGGATAGAGTTAATTGTCTTCCTAGTAGCTGGTACAGTGCTGTGTTTTCAGTTCAGTAT
>JAVKLA010000027.1:35139183-35182510 GCA_034782735.1 Sagittarius serpentarius | reverse complement strand
TATTGTCATTTTGTTGTTGTTATTAGTGTCATTGTTAGTTTCTTCCTCTCTGTTCTTTTAAATTGTTCTTATCTCAACCCACGAGCTTTACTTTCTTTTTTCCGATTCTCTCCTCCATCCTACTGGGTGGGGGGGAAGTGAGTGAGAGGCTGCATGGTGCTGAGTTGCTGGCTGGGGTTAAACCAGGACATTTGTGATAAACAATAGGAAATAAATCGACTAGAGGAAAGGAAAGCATGACCGTTTTTTACCTGCAGTACTTAAATTGCATCAGGAATCATTATATTTACATATAAATTAATGGTCCAGTAATATTTAAAGTACTTAAAGTAGAAGATCATGGGAGTGCACAGTTAGGCTGCAGGCACATAATTTGACCACTGACCAGGCACTGGCTGAGGTTAAGCTGACTCAGCAAGACATAGAAAACAGTTGGACATGACAGGTAACAGTCGCAGACAGCACTGCGAAGGATGTCTGGATCTCACGGGTATGCAAGGGGAGTTACATGGGAAAGGGCTGAGCCTCACAGACCCCTCGAGGGAACGCTGGGGCCCCTCAGGGATTGCAATCGCCCAAGGCCAGCAGCAGTGGGGTTGCAGTGCCAGTAATGTCAGGCACTGCCAAGGTCACCTGGGTAGCAGTGTCAGAAAAATCAAATTTGTGTAAGGATGCAGCAAAGCTCGGACCAAAGGGGAAAAAGCAAACAGGAGCAGGTTGTATGCTCATGGGACAGAGAGGGACAGATACAAGTGTGGCAAAAAAGTGTTGAGGAACCAGAAAGGGGATAATAGGGCAGGCAAATGATGCAGGCATTTGCGGGATGTTGGGGATAACTGATGTGCTTGATCACTGCAGCCTGAGCAGGGCAAGAAATAAAACCAGTTGTCCTGATCACACCACACAAGTCAAACTGACCCTTCATTCAGGGGATGGGGCAGGAGAGGTGCCTGAGACAAGTACAGAGGTGACCGACCAAACATCCAGGTGTCACCATGCCTGCAGTTGCCCCAGGTCCAATGATACTGTCATCTTCCTGACCCCTTCCTAACATATGTTTGGAAATTGCACGAAAGCAACTGGCAACTTGCATCCTGGTCCTATCAATGAGCACATCACCAGGAGGACACTCAAACCCTCCCAGCTCATATGCTACCAGCCTGTCAGCAGCACCCTGCAGCTAGGTTGATCGGTATCAATTGAATTAACTTTGTGTAGGCATACAAGCTAAAAGGCATGAATTAAATCTATGATAGGATTTAATTTAACCATCATGAGCAGTTAGGTGGTTGTTGACTTAGTCTTTCACAACTATGACTAATAATTTCATAAACACCACTAGAACAATATGAAAACTTTTGTATAATAGAAAGGCAAACACTGTAAATACTATGATCAAAGAGAAATCTAAGTAATTGAATCGTCTACTATGAAAAGCTATCTTGTCACAGTCCTGAAATTTTTCAAAGATAATGAAAAATGTCAATTTCCACAGCTATCTTATATGTTCAAATTCCTCTTTACCCTACTTTCGAAAGGTACCTTACAAGATTTACACCCTTTGTCCAACAGAAGTTCTAGGTCTGTTATTGCAGAAAACTTTATAATCCATTGACATCAGAAAACACTTATTGAAAGTTAATCATAAAGCCATTGGATGGTGTGATTATAGATGGTCCCACAAGTGCAGTTTCACACTGGGAGGGAAAAAAAAAAAAAAAAGAAACAAGACCCCAATGCACACAGACACTATTTGCCAGAATGTCCCTGAAATAATTTTCTGGGAGTATAATCTTATAATTTCTTCAGGATAAAAGCTGCATTTTTCAGGTTCTTTTTTGTTTCTTTGCTTTAATTTTAGAAATCTTAATCACTATTCCCCTTCTGAAAATCTTTAGTGGTTAAATATTAAGAGGCTTACACTACTGTGTAACATTTTAGCAAGGGTGTTTAGCACCTTTTCACGAATCAGATTGCAGTTGCAGTTCTATTTATATTTTTAATTACTTTTTGGAAATTCTATGCTGGAGTCTGTTGGCTCAATAAGTAAACCACATATGGAAGTTAGTGAAATCAGAGATACAAACCCCTCAGAGAGGTCTGGGTTCCACACATGTTATGTAGGTGCTTTTTTGCTAGTATAATCTTTCAGAACCAAAGTTATTCTGACTGACCAGATTTTATGAACACACTCAATTTTTCTAAGTGCTAGCTCAAATTTGCTTTTCACGTGTATCACCACATTAATTTTATTACCCATTAGAGAATGTAGGAAGAGTAAATAAAGGGTTTTGCTGTAATATTTGCAGGAAGTATACATGCTTGAAGCGAACATAACTTAAGCAAATTTAACTATCTAAATATTTTGTACTACAGTAGGGTGACTATTTGCTCAGATGATTTTAAAATACGTATTTTTTGTTACAAGCTTACACTGGATATTGCATTAAAACCACATATACATAACATGAAAAGGATCACATGTATCCATTTTTGTATTGCTTCAAAATAGGAGCTAACAAGGAACATAACTTAATTGTGGATCCTGTTGTGGTACATTAGTTCTTAATCGTATTACAAACACAGTGTGTGGTGTATGTACAATAAAAAGAAAGCTATCTCCAGAAATTATAACCTAAAAATCACTCTCAATATGTGAAATCTATTTCTGTAGTATCTGTGATATCTGAATAACCCAATGAAATGAAATACAACACCAAAGCCCAAGATCTCAGAACAGGATTGAGTTCAGCACTTGCCTTGCCCAGAAAGCCGTACTGCTAGCTGTTTGAGTCTTCCTTCACTCAGTTTAGATCTGCTATATGAATGACGGAGAAGTTGCTAGTGAAAATTTTCTTTTACATGATAAGTGTGAAAAGAGCCCTGGGGGATGGGATGCTGGTGTGAGAGACTGGACGGGGTTAATGCCTCAAACACCCGTCATGACTGACAGAGATCTGGCTTTCCTGGTCTTTGCTGTGGAGAAACGGACCCTGCCTGCAGGGACCTTGCTTGCAGGGCGCTGCAACAAGGCAAGTTCCGCCTAGCAACACCACGCTACACGGGACGCTGGAGGCGCATTGGAGGATGCGCAGTCCCGCGCCCTGACGGACTGAGCAGGACAACCCACCATATATGGCCAGGAGTCACCCAGAGTTTTGGGGAAAGGGCCCGCGACCACCCCCCATAAGGGCGCCTGCCCGGGAGAGGGGCAGCGTGCAAACACCAAGAGGGGTGTGACTGAGGTGAAAAAGGGCGCGAACTGGGCTGTAACAGACGCAGGCACAAGGAGCCCGCGCGCGCGCGCGCGCACACCCACCAGGGCAGGGGCGCCCGCCCGCCCTCCAGGACTGGAGACCGGGCCGGCCGCACCAACGCTGGGTCCCGGACTGGTGACATCTTTCCTCTCTCCCTGTCTCTCTCCCCGCTCCTTTTCACAACCCCCACACCTCATCCCTTTAGATATAAACCGTTGACCAGGACTGGGACTAGGAGTGGATTCAGCCGCCCCTAGACTCCTCTCTGAGCGGAGCCTAGAAAGCAAGGGGGTCCGCTCCGAAACCTCCTGACTCAACGGGAGGGCTCTCCGTATTGGCTCATGTGCTAATGTGGTTGTTGCCCATTCTTTTGTAAAGAACCACGCCATTAAACGTTCAGGCTCTGCAAGCTCGGGCTGCTTTGTGTCATGAATAAAGTGTTTAACCGATCGTCTGGTGTCGTTTCGCCTTAATTTAACCCGAGGGAATTCCGAACTTGACACAACCCCTCCCTGCTCTGTCCAGCAAGGGCTGGGTCGTGACAGCTGGGAAGACCATTCTGGGATTAGACGAGACTTGTTATGGGATGCTGTCCTGGTTTCAGCTGGGTTAGAGTTAATTGTCTTCCTCGTAGCTGGTACAGCGCTGTGTTTTGGGGTTTAGTATGAGAATGTTGATAAAACCCTGATGTTTTCAGTTGCTGCTCAGTCGTGTTTAGACGGTCAAGGACTTTTCATCTTCTCCTGCCCAGCCAGCAAGGAGGCTGAGGGGGCACAGGAAAGTTGGGAGGGGGGGACACAGCCAGGACAGCTGACCCAAACTGGCCAAAGGGGTATTCCATACCACATACCATGGGACATCATGCCCAGTATGTAAACTGGGGGAGGTGGACGGGGGAGGATCGCTGCTTGGGAACTAACTGCGCATTGTTCGGTGAGTAATTGCATTGTGCATCACTTGTTTTGTATATTCCAGCTCTTTTAGTATTATTATTGTCATCTTATTATTGCTATTATTATCATTATTGTCTTCCTTTCCATTCTGTTAAACTGTTCTTATCTCAACCCACAAGTTTTACTTGTTTTCTTTCCCAATTCTCTTCCGCATCCTACTGGGTGGGGGGGAAGTGAGTGAACGGATGTGTGGTGGTCAGTTGCTGGCTGGAGTTAAACCATGATAGTTCAGAAGGACTTAACTACACAATTTCCATCTGAGTTCTCCAAAACCGAAGTTAAAATCTGCCAATTAGAACAAGTAAACAATTGATCAATAGGCTGGACTGCAAAACAATTAAAGGGAAGAACATGGATAATCACCAGCTGTTTCTAAGGAGATGTTAAATACTTTTCTTTATTTCAAAAAAATAATGGGGCCTAGGAAAACCTTATATTTAATGACCCAAGTTTTCATAGAAGATATTGTTTGGGTGTACATTTATGATTTATAAAGTATAGATGATAATTCCACACTCTGGAAGTATGAAAAGATCAGGGGCTTCTGGGACTTTCAAAGATGTAAATTTTTGTGAAGAAGGGAGAAAGTTTTTGTTGAGGCTGTAACTGGTGGAGTCATGCTAGCAGATACTTTGGCACAAAATTCATTCTACTGGGTTTTGCATAGTCTGCTCTATTTCTACAACATTGCTTGTGTCTGTTAATCACACACACAGAAAGAGACAGCAATTGCCAGTGATGGATGATGACTGAAAATATCTCACGACATCCCAAAGGAAAGAAGAAGCAGCAAGAAAGAGCCTGTAATATATTATTCTTATGCTGGAAAACTTGGGGCCAATTATTGCCCCTTTGACAGATACTGCATCCAGCCTTTTTATGCTGGGGACCTTGGTATGAGACAGGACAACCAAGAACTTTGTTGATGTAATGCTAATAATTGCACACTAAAATGCTTCCTTGCAACTCATGTGTAACTCAGTGCAGGATTTCTCGTCAAGAAAAACAGATTAGTATAGGTAAATGTATAACTCCTGGACAAATTTTACAATGAAACTGGAACAGTAATGTACATAACATACCAAGCTACATCTAAGTCCCTGTTTTAAAAGGTTAGGAAGTCTTTTAGGTTGCACACAAAAATATGTAAGCTAATTGATGCTTTCAAATTATATAGAGTAGATTGCTAAAAGAAGCAAAATCTGTGGCTCACTTGTACATTTATAAACATTTAGTCTTTCCTAAAGTGCAAAATGAAGCTGTTCACCAAGTGAATAAAAACATCACATCAACAAAACCCCATAAAACACTTGTCATACTTCTGCATTCCCCCAAAGTACTACATGCAGAGAAAATCTCTATTTGTTGTCCTTAACAGTGAGGAAGAACAAATGAAATTATATATATTCTAGAAAGACTAATTAACTTTGAGTTCACAGAGCTTTTAAAATTTTAAATGAGTTGTATTTTGTTCTATTTGTAGCACTCGGCAGAATTCCAAAACTGCTTCTCTCTCTCTCATATTATACTTTTAGTATGGCATCTTCAGTGCAGTAGTAATAATTCACATAAACGAAAGTTTTTTACACATACTGAGAAACTGAAACAGTACTCGACAGAAGCCTAGATTTAATAAAGATTCTGTCCTTCCTAATACCAAAGATTACTGCAAAAGTTATCAAATTTAAAGGAATTAACTGTACAAGTGAAAGTTTGCATACAATGTGTGTCTTACTGTGATGGCAGACTAAAATGGCTGTAAAGAGAATGAACATACGAAAAAAATAGCACATTTCACTGTAAATGTCAAGTAGTGTTATTCTGAAAAATGTCATAGCAATAATTAGATGAAAATGGGTCCTACTAATATATACTGTGTGGTCATTGTCAGTGTATCAATCAAGGGAAGTTAATATTATCTCTAGTTGCTGCAAGAGCCTCTAAATATCTTACAGAGTAATGACTCTTCTAAAGGAAATGTATGTAGTTATGAAATAGCCAAATATTAAAATTTGATTTATAGGACCTGGACTAAAATGCAATTTCTTTTATATTAAGTTTAAAATTAAAAAATATGTTTGTACTTGGGAACTCAAGGCAAGAAGGCTGCTGGGTCAGTGACTTCAGCTCCCTATTATTGAAGGCAGACATACTGTATAAGCCTTTTTGTACATTTCTTAATCTTCGTCTTAGAAGGTGGTTGGATTTTTGTCCTTCACTAGTCTGAATAAAACGTTGTTCCAATATTTGACTGTTCTGATGGTTAGAAATTACAAATTAGCAACATAAATTTATTCATGCTCACATTATACTTTCTTTTTTTTGACAACTTTATCCTTTAGCTTTGATAGGTCTCTTGCCTGAAGTTTCAGTGTCTAAACTAACAGTATTGATATTCCTTCTCCTCTTCTTCTGCCTAAGTAAGCCAAGGCCTTTTTTTTTTTAATAGGAGAGGTTCTACATTTTTATTTTCATTTTAGCTGTCCTTCCCTATATCTGCCGGTAGATTTTATCTGTGCAATATCCCAACAAGATTTCAGCTCAGTCCTGTGCAATAACATTCTTATTTCTCCTGGAAATACTTCATGCGTTAAAATCTTAAATCTCATTTACCTTTCCCTGGCTGTAGTCACACACTGGAGAAGCTTGTAGGCATCCTATGGTAAGTAACACACCCAGGTTTTAATGGGCTGTCTTCAGCTCATCAGGTGAAGGCTTGTCAGTACTCAGGATAATTCTTCTTTTCCCAATTTGCAAGGTTAACCAAGATTTTCTGTATTACAGTCTGAATCCTTTGTATGGACTGTACTTTCCCTGCATATCTCATCCAGCAGTCGTCCAGGTTAACACACAGTTACTTTTAAACCCATGTCATTAATATTAAGAAGGAGATAATAAAAAGCAAGCAAGCAAAAATCCCTTGAACATGACTTTTTAAAGTCAGGCACAACTTCCTAAAAAATATGAGTACATGCAGAAGCTCTTTTATATTTACCTGGCTTGTCATCCTGTGCCACAATAGAATTGTTGCTTCTCTAAAACAATAAAATCTGTAAACGTGATTCTAAAATAAAGAAGTTCCTAAAAAGGGATTAGTACAAGTAAAAGCTTTTTTAAAACCTGGCTGACCTATCTCAGATTACTATAGGAAAAGTATTTTTACTTAAAAAAAAAAAAAAATGAAAGGGAGAGAGGGGGAGAGGGAGGGGAAGAGAGTATGAAGACCAACAAAACAAGTAAGTATATACATTCTTAATGTGATATGGGCTGATGAAGCTGCATAAAATTCAAATATAAAAGTAGAAGAGCAGAGATTTACCTGTCTATAGTCAAACCCAAAAATATTGGGATATTATGTGGGAAATATATACAGTCAATCTGAGACTAGAATTTAAGCCTTGGAGGAGTAATTCTGTTTTTCACTGTGAGAGGAATATATAGGTAAATTTAACTTTCTGAATAGAAGTGATCCCAAGAATACCTTTATCAGTAGTGCTTGCAGCTGAAAGAAATGTAACCGTGCAGTCAAGATTTAAATCTGGGCCCAGGAGTAGACTGAACATTGTAAGAGCTAGTCACAGCATCAGCTTAGCCATAGTGCAGTTTGGAACACAATTTTATGCACCAAAAACTCTGCAGTGCAGGGGAGAAGCAGCACCTTGCAGTAAGATCTACAAGACAGCAAAGCGGTTAAAGGCAGTCGATAAAAGACACTGAGGATAGTGAGTGGTCTTTGAGGCGAGAAGAGATTTTCAAGGCTAAATACAACTGCCTTGAAAGTAAGCTTGTACAACTCTTTTTTTCTAAGCACCTGAGAAAAACTAATTTATTTCCTTTGAAATACAGCATGATAGATAATAGAACTATGGATCTTACTTTCAGTTTCTGGATAAATACTGGGTAGCATGTTAAAAAATTTGAGGTAGGCTTATGAACGGAGGGTTTTGCAACAGCTGAGCATGCATGGAGGAGGTTTACTATCTACAGCATCTATGAAGACTAAGAGATAATTCATGCCAAAGTCTTAGACACACAATGAAAAAAAAAAAAAAGCTTTTTCTTGAATCTAGAAAGTATTGTGTAGAATTTGGGAGGTGGTCAGGGAGTCATTGCCGTCACTCTTCACCGGAGGGAAGGGCTGAACATGTAGTAATGCAGAAAGTAGAACTGTGTTCTGGTTTTGCTTGCAGATTCTTTTCTCCATTCAAATATTTGTGCAGTTCTAGTTTAAAGTGAAACATTAGGTTTTGGAGACATTTTGGGGATCCTTTCCATTCAGGAAAAGGGGTGACAATTCCACCAGGTGCTTGTGACCATCATAGGGTCCTGCAACGGCAATATGAAAATGGCTTGCTTATCCATGAGTAGATCCATCTTGATGCTCTAGGTGAGGTCGTCTTTCATTTGACACTTTGCACCCTTCTTTCTGCAACCCCAGATGTAGGGTCCCCTGCAGCTCTTGAGAGACTTACTTCCCTGTGCTGTGAGGATTCAGGGTCCAGCTCTGACACGGCCAAGCTGTGCAACATTAGCTCAGACTTCTAAGAAAACTGCTAAAAAGTGAGAAAAGTAAATATACAGTCAGAGTTAGGAATTTTGAGACAGGGGTCATTAGTAGTAAGTATGAGCCCCTAAAGGAAGAAAACAAGGAAGCAAGGATAATTCTATTATATGTATATAAGGATATTATAAGGCTAAAGTTAACTCCACGTTTTCGAAAGACACATGGCACTGCATGTTGTGAGAAATTGAACTCTGAAATAAAGTGTGCTCTGACGTGCCTATCAGTTCAAGCCCCACAAGGAGGAATTATGAATCCCAGTGAAGCTGAAGTGTTAATTAAACACTGGACCTTTCAAAGCTGGGATGTTTCTAGTGACGAGCTGAGGCACAATTATAGGTACCTAAGATGAAAATAAAGAAATGAATTAGAGTTGAGATATCTGTAGGCCTGAATGACCACGTAAAAGGGAGTATTTTGGATTAGAATTGTCCGTGTCATAGGTCATGTTCTTACATGTAATATTAATTCCAGGGCAAGATGGGCTGACAGAAATGTTAAACAGATGTATTTGTACCAGCTGGTACTGCTCAAATGCAGATGAAAGTACTCAAAGTAGACTAAGCTAATAACTAAGGTATTATACCACGCAATAAAGAGGAACTTGGCAATACTGATACTACAATGTTTATTATGTTTGCATTTAGGGTGAGGCTTCATGGACGTTTAAACCACTCTGAATCTGGGTTTATGCAATTTCACTTGACCACATCCAATTTGTGCTAGCACACATGTGAACGTGCAGTTAGCTAGTTCAGGGAGATGATCTGGCTAAAAAGTAATTACTGTGTGTATGGAGGGGGATGAGAAGAGGCAGAAGGAGTTAGTCTCCTGCTGAATCAGTTGATGGAGGGAGGAGGAGGAAGAGGTTTACCAGTAGAGCTATGTCTCTATAACCCATTAAACTATAATCAGTGTAACAAAACCCTATTCATAAATTACTGATAATTAATCTGTTCATTAATAGTGTTTTAAAAAATAATTTATTATGCTCATGGATAAATGTGAAATAGCTGAAGTAAATCGAAACATATGTGCAGGTTATCTATTCTTCTTTATTCACTTAAAAATAACAAAATAACCAAAATATAAATATTTACTAGAAATCAACAAATAGTAAGATAATTCTGGCTTTAAGATTATGGCCTTACCTAATTTGAGACCTTCCATTTTTCCCCACTAAGAAAACATAGATGATTTCTTTAAATGATTCTTCCTACTTTTTTTCCATTCTCTACTCACAGGTATGTTTTCAGGGTAATAAACACAAAAGTCTGCTGTAATACTATTCTTACCAGCAGGAATTATGAGATCAAATTACAGAGTGTAATAAGTAAACTTAAAACAATCTGAATATCTACTGCAATTGTGTTGAGAAAATACACCTGTTCTGCTTACTGCTAGTGATTAACACCGATTACCATCAGTGGCAGAAAGCTGCAGCTTTATGTTTCCCTATTAGAATTGCAAAGTTTCTCTGTTGTAATCTTTTTCCTTTTCTATGTTCCCCTATAAAGCTGGGGAGCCTGGGTACCCTATTTCTAGAGTACTGTCCTTGTCTATAGTAAGAATACTTTTTTTTTTCCTGAGAGGCAGCAAGTTATGTGACTGTCTGTGCAATTTGTTCTGTTTAGTTGTTTGTTATTTTGCATAAATGGTTTCTTGCCTCTTGTTCAACTGTTTCCCTCCCTGATGATTCATTTTGTTATTTCCATGTTTATTTTGTTATCAGATAGATAGGCATGTTTTCCTGGATACTTGCAGCAGTAGCAACATCATGCATTAGTTGTCTTACTTATCATGATTTTTTCCATTTTTATATCTATATTTTGTTTTTCAGATAAATCATTCCTCTATTTCTCCCTTTTGTTCTCTTAAATATAAATATTAATGTAGACCTTCTACTGATGAAAAAGACTTATAAGAGTCAGAAACCTCTTTTAAAGGTATTTACCAATACGGATGAACATCAGAAAAGAAGATTCTTCATTTGGGGATTTTATATGGTATTGCTGTGCCTCCGGGTTTTTTTTGGTGTTGCTGTTATATATTGAAACGCACAGAAAAGCACAAACACTTGCAAGTAACAGAAGTTTCTTCTGTATAATACTACTTAGTGGCAGAGATGCCATAGGGAATCCTGCAGGGAATGACTCTTTCCACTTCAGCCAGTTGGTACTAGCTAACGTTGGACTGCTGTCATGGCTCATAGTCCCAGAAGCAAAGGATGGCTCACCAAACATCCTTCACACACATTCTGGTGGGTCGACCTTTGCTCCTCACCAGGTGCCCACCAAGCTGCTCTCTCGCTCCCCCTTCATCAACAGGAGAGGAGGAGAAAATAAGATGGAAAAGCTCATGGGTCAAGATAAGGACAGGGAGATCACTCAGCAATTACCTTCACTGGCAAAACAGACTTGACTTGGGGAAATTAATTTAATTTATTGTCAATTAATAACAGAGTAGGATAGTGATAAATAAGAACAAACCGAAAAACATCTTCCTCCCACTCCACCTTCTTCCCGGGCTGAACTTCACTCATGTACTCCCCAGCACATGAAGGACATGGACATACTGGAGTGAATCCAGTGGAAGTCTGTCAATATGGTCAGGAGCTGGAGCTGGATTTTGCTCAGCCTGAAGAAGAGAAGGCTCAGGGTAGATGTTACTGCTGACTTCAGCTACCTAAGGGAATGTTGTAGAGAAGATGGATCTAGAGCTTTCTAGGAGGTGCAGAGTAAAGCGAGAAGACGCAATGAACAGCAGTTGCAACAAGGGAAATTCCAATTAAATATTGGGGAAAAAAATCACCAAAAGGAAAGTTAGAATAGAGAAGCTGCAGAATTCCCATTGTTGGAGGTTTAAATCTAGGCTGAACAAGAACCTGAGCTCCCTGGTGCAACGGAACCTGCTTTGAACAGAAGATTGGAATAGGTGACTTTGAGAGGTCCCTTCTAATCTAAATTATTCTATGATTGTACGATTCAAATTTAAGGAGTGTTCTGACAGCCAATGAACAACTAACAGCGATCGTTTTCAAACAGGTATGAGGCTTCCTCCTTACAAAAGTTAACACATAGATTTACTTTCCTTTCTGTATGCCAAGCACAAAGTCTGTGAAAAACATGTTTTCAGTTTTCAGTCTGTTGCATTCAAAACCAGTACATACAAAAGGGAAAATGTTATACATATGGAGACAAAAAGTTGTTGTTAGCCTAATTAAAATTGGTTTCATTGTTAGTTGTGCTGCTTCTGAAGGGAGACCTAGGGTGAACTGAACTGTGTAAACTGGACAGGTGGGCACCAGAATATGGGAGAAAAACAGCTTTCAGTGATCTATTTCATCATTAGATACACCAAGTAAACTATTCAGTAGGCTGAGCTATTCAATAAATGAATTTAATTGACAAGAACATCTAGGTCCTGATCCAGTTATTTCTGTGCTGCATCATTCATTCCCTTGACATCACATATTGAAACAAAGTTTTAGTATGATCTTTTTTTGTATGTGAAACAAAGCTTATTCCCTATTTGAGTTTTTTATCATGTGGAGACAAGGATAAAATAAACCTGTGTAAAATTACATCTCTAAATAGTTCCTATATACTCCTGTTTCAGCATTTTTGGGGAATGTAAGTCCCATATCAGGTCCCAGGTGTTTTGTTTTGTTTTCTTTTCTTTTAATACAGAATATAGGAGCATAGCAATATTCCCACAACAATCTCACGTATCACAAAATTGGGAAAAACTGTCTTTAGTCAGTTTCTTCCTGGCCCGATTTCTTTTCTATAGCTGTTATTGCTCTCCTAGTCACTCTGGGTTTTGTATTTGTTTTTATTATAATTCTTAGTAGGTCTCTCTTGCCTTTGTTTCTGCTGGTCTTTGCCAACGAAATGCAAGCTTATATTCTCTAAGGGCTAGAGTGAAAGGATGTAGTTCTTCTAAACTATCTGAACAGAAAATACACAGATTCAAAAAAAGGGCCAATTCACCCATTAAAAATCAATTCATTTCATATCATGGATAGTAAATTTCCAATCATTTGAACACGGACTATATGGTGGTGTAATGTGACACTTGTCATCAACACACCATAAATCTCTTTAGAAAGGGGAGTAGCAACTTTACCACCATTTTTAATGGCTCCAACCAGCAAATTTGATAAGTGGTAGCAGAGCCTTCTTTTATGTCTAATTCATGATTATTTAAAGACACAATCTTTCAAAAGCAGCCCTTAGTTCAAGAATGGCCAGTTATGCTGAGTTGTCTTGTAGATACAATGAGTTTTGGAAAAAATAACCACGTAAGTGCTCACTAAAATGCCAGCAGCTTTCTTACACTTCATCAGTCTTGCAATAAAATTACATTTCCATTTGGTTATTTGATCTTTGTAGTCTCAGACCAAGTTACTACTTTGCATACCACTCAAGTTCTTGATTTCTGAACACGTTCACTATGAGGCAAGTAAACACTTTGATTTGATATTGGTGTTGCTTTTTTCTATATCCTCAGAATAATTTTTCTGTCATTTACCATCAACAAACCTTCTATACTATCAGATTACTATAGCACCTTCTGTAGCCCACTAAGTTCCATGGCCCATCATGTTCTGTGAAGGCAATCCTCATAAAAAAATTATGTGAAGCTGAAATTACATTATCTCTTTTTTTATGTTTCGTAAAATTCTATCGGGTGCGGAGTTAGATCATATTAGAGGTAAAACTTCATCCCCTGGTTTTGAGATACGCTTCACTGCAGTTCTGTGTAGCATCTAAAACCCACATTTTAGTATTGAAGATAACACACATTTACAAATATTTTTTGCAGCTAAATCAAAACATGATGCAGGCAGCGTACGTGATCTTTTTTAGATGGTATTGCTTTGCATAGATTGTGATGTGACCCTACTACAGTCTTCTCCATTTGCACACCTTTTGTGACAGACAACATAGTAAGTAGTTCTCAGTCTGGGCATAATTCATTCAGAAATTGTCTTGCATATGAGATGACTTCTCTTTTACAGACAAGCTCTAAAATCTTCTCTGGCTGCATATACTCAAATGGTGACTGGCATGTTGGTGTGAGACAGTCTAAGCACTCATGCCTCACAGAGTAGTGCTTCAGTGTCATGTCATGAACATTGCCAAGTAATGTTCTTATGTAGCAGTTGTCTCAATGGATCAAAGATGTTTCAAAAAACACACGCTGTGAACAAAATCTGATCTTATCCTGAACTGTCTGTAATGCTTCTTGTCCTGTGGAGGTTACATTGATGATGGAGACTTCTGTTTTCTGTCATCTGGCTTGAATCCATGAAATGAGCATATATCCTACATATTTTTCTTTCATCATGAATCAGATTGTATCTGGACTGATTTTGATATTTTCTCTTGAGTAATGCTATCAGTTTCTTTGGTGACTGAACTGATATTATTCTTTCAGGTCTTCAAGTGTTACAGGAGTACACATTAAATTCCACAGATTCCACTGTTGTGCTGCAATTCTTTCTTTTCTGACCTTGTGCAAAAATGGAGACAGATTATTACACTTTTAATTTGCCTTAGTGTCTTGAAAATTCATGTTCAAATGGCTTCCCATCAACTCTGGTTTCTCACAGTATTGTTCTTTCTTATCTAGAATAATGTAGCAATGTATTGGTGCTGTCCTAATAATCTGCTAAACTCTCTATGAATCAGAGAAATCTAAATTTCACTTCCATCTCTGCTAATTCACAGAGAGGGCAAATTCACTTTAGGTAAATCCTTTCTTTTATTTCCAGGTAAAACTCTGAATCTATTGCTGAAGACTACATAACCATTCATCATGCTGTCATGCTTGTGTGGAGCTTCCCTTTCGAACTTCCCTGAATCACTTCTACGTATTGCCTAATCACCTTTTTATGTAGAGCTGGGAGCCTTGATGATCATCATACTAGTTCGGTTCTCTGTCTGCTTGCTACAGACTCCACTGCTCATCTGCTTACCAGTTGTTAATTGTACTAATGACAAAGAACTCGATAGTAATTCTTGTCTCTTGCGCATATTTGGTGAGTATGGTTTTTGAAAATGTCATCTGCTAGACATGCAGTACCACACTCCTTTATTTAGATGTGATCAGGCATCAGCTTCAAAATTTGATTTTAGCTCCGTACTGACAGTATATATACTCATACATAGTATTAAGGTTCTACCAGACTGCAGATTATAGCTTGATTTAATTCCTAATATGTGTGTATTGAGCTGATCGTATTCAAGTTCAGCAAGAAATCTGTGACATTGTCCTTAGTAAATTTCTCTCTGGACATGGAAAAATGGCAAACTAATTTCTGCATTTGTGACACTTTATTCCAAAGGATGGCAGATCAAGGACTGGCATGTTTCTACAACTGTATGTGCAATTTCTCTGGATGAGTTCTTGGTTTAACCATTTTATCCTGACTCTGAAGTGAGCTGATGGGTCCTTCAAATCCAGCTTTGTTTACTGTCTTGTGTAAGAGCTTATGCTACCTTGTTGGTATCTGATTTGTACACGATGACTTTTTCTTTGTCCTGATATGATTTACAAGGCTTTGTAGAGCACCAGCTGTCAGTAAAATTAGTTTACCCCTGAATATATTACTCCATTTCTGAACATGCAGGTTTTTTGCTTTTTTTTTTTTCTCCTTTTCTGACTTCTCTTAATGTATGGATGTGACCTTCAAAATATTACCCATATTCCTGGTCTGATGGGCCACAATCAACCCTCAGACCTCGTTGACTACTGGCATATTCTAGATGAAAATGCGAAGTTTAGTCTTTAGTTTCAAGAATTTACTGTTTGCTACTTCTCATCTTCTTGTAGTCCTACACCACTTGAGAAGTGTTTTCAACCCTGAGATCACATAAAACTTCTTTTGTTTCCTAAACATTCCTAATAGCCTGTATAAGGAGAAAGCACCTCAGTGACTTGGTGTATGCTTATCAAGAGGCCCATAATGAGATATGGATGACCGGCATACATACAGGGCTGCTCTATCCAGACAAACACCTGTACTCACCTTGCTGTTTCCCCACTTTAAGATTCCCACATTAGACTCCCCAGCCTTTACGTTTCAGTGCAGCTTTGATATCTACTGGCCAGCTACAGCTGGCTGTACTTTTGGACAGCGCCCACTCAAAATGCCTGCACTTCCCATACAGAGTTAAAATTGCCACTACCAGGAAGACTGCCAAGTGGAAGTATGGATCAACTTGCAGATTCTTATGGTGGATATAAGCTCCAATTTAGTACCTCTTCTAGCTATCTGAAGTATTAGATACAACCAGTTCAGTAAAAAACTTTACAGTGGACCTCAGGGACCTTCAGTCACAGCTGCTGACATCAGCAAGCAAGAATCATAAAATGGAGCACCCCAACACATTCCAATAGGATGTCTCTAGACATCCCAGTCTCCCGGTCTCTTGAAAGGTCAAGTACATTTACATGATAGCTTGCAAACCAATTTTTTCATTTTATTCTATTCTTTTTATGGTGGTTTTCTGTTTAACCATGTTGTTTCCAGTTTTTCTCCCATAATTTTGCTTATTTTGCCTTAATTGAAGAATTCTGCATGTAGTGTTGGCTTAGACCATATTTAGTATGTTTTTCTTGTTAATAGCAGTATCTCCTGTGTGTCAGGCACTTGCGATAAGACTGGGATCTTATGAAAGGTGCTTTTGCAATTTATATATGACTAATTGCATCGATAATTCAACATACTTCCCTGGGAGTTGCTCATCACACAGAACAGTGGGATTAGAAAGCTGTTGAACACTTGCCTCCCAGTACTGCCCAAAGGCCAAGGCAGGAAAATGGGGATCAGCACTGATGGCACATTCCTCTTATTTATGTCAAATTTTTGTCAAGTATTCAGGTTCCTCTGAAGCACAGAATATTGTCAGATCAGGAGCTTTTAACAGAAAGGTTTTCAGTGGAAGACTTTCAGCCACTTCTACTTCGCACCTTTTTGATGGTTAATGCGAGGGTGCTCAAGCGATCATCTTTTTTGCACAGATGGCAGCCCCACAGGCTGCTCTGGGACTTGTGAAGGGAGTAGACAGCTGATTAGTTATTTTCTTTGCTCCTAGCAGCTGAAAAAGTTTCCAACAGTGAGGGCAAAGATCTGGCAGCTTCTTTGACCTCATCCAGTCCTCTATTCTTTTCTCATGCTCCCTACTGTTTCACATGCTCCTCCTCTAACCTTGTAAACTCATCAGGGTTAGAGAGTTCAAAATCTTTTCTCCTGCTGTAACAGCTGTTCCAAGAGGGCTTGGGTGCCTGTGCACCCTCAGTCATTTCCTGAGCAGAACTATTATGTCTGGATGTACAACTTTAAAGACAAAAAAACCCTGACTAATGTTGTCAGATCATTAGTTTGTATCATCTGACATTGTCATGCTGTTATGTGAAGCATTTCTTGAGTCCAGTATTTATACAGGTCAAGGCCAAAAAATACCAAAGGACTTAGAAGCCCTTGTAGCATTGGTAGCTAAAAAATTAAGTCAGACTGTCTTGCTTCAACTCTGTTGGATTTTTTTTTTTTTTTACAGTTTATTTGCATGTTTTTTAGAGAGGCTATAGGTCAGTGGCTGGAACACAGCATTTTGTTGTTACTGACCTGCATTCTTCGATGACGACGTCTTAGTTTCTCTATAGAGTTGAGGAGAGGTGATGGGTTACATACCATCTTGTAACCTTAACCTCTGGCTGTGGAAAGATTAGCATGTTTTAAAGACACTGGTGCTCAGTGAAGAGTTATGAAGATGCATTTCAATCTCCCTTTGAATCCAGGAAGATGTAATATCATTCCTAAATTCCTGGCCTAAGAGCTGGGGTAATTTAAGCGGGAAATACCACTGCTACTTACAGGGAAACACTGGAAGAGATTTTTTTGAATGCTGGCATTTGTATTCCAGGGAAAGGGTATGATTTTCTACTAAAAACTTGGATTAGGCAGGCGAAACATATCTATGAGTGGTATGGCCATGCTGCAGATGTTGGAGCAGGGTTATAAATCTAGACTTGTGATCAAGGGCTCTCTTTGTAATGGCAGTTCTCAGGAGGTGAACTGATATATCTGTGGAGCTTTAGGAAAATGGGGAAGACATCTTCCATCAAGTGAATTTTTTTCTTTCAACTCACCACATGCCAGAACTAAACCAAAGATCTGATATCACACACAGGGGGATACAGAGCAGCACCTTGCACCCTCGTAGTGAAGGCAGGAATTGTAAAACTGCTTTTTGATATCATACTAACATCCATGTCAATACCATTTAGGCAGAGGATACACGTGTCATGGGTTCATTAAAAACTTTCCTGGAAGGTAATAGTCTTCTTGAATTTACATTTCATGGCAGAGAAGTTACCAGAAAGTGAGCGAAATGTGTTCTGTCTCCAGTACACAGCACTAAAATATAAAGGAAAGAAGGAAAAAACAAACCAAGCATGAAAAGCTACCAAACCCTATCAGCCCTCTTATCCCTGAGCTGTGAACTTAGGTTTTAGTGTATTATTCAATCGCTTGAAAACTTTCAGTGACTCTATTTCTTTATGTAAAGTGGCCCAAGTTTACAAATCATCTCTTGTGTTTTGGTTTGCTTTTCATGCCATTTCATTACTATGTTGTATACATTAACAATCTGCTGCTTCTTTTTCTCTCTGAACTTGTGAAATCCCACTTGATGTTGGTGCTCCTGGCAATTTTTTTGTAGCTTTTAGTTCACCATGAGGAAGCATATATGATAGGAAAATGCTGCTGATACTAGCTGCAGCAGTGGCTGGTTATTCTTGTAAAGTTTCCATTATGGTCTGTTATGTTCTTTATGACTGGCGAGGAGATTCACAATGAGTGTTATCATGAACAGGAAAAAACTGCATCAATTAACACAAATTAGCATCCCTTATGGAAGTCTGGAAAAGAACAGGCATGAATGGGAAGGAACATAACATATTTTTCCTTGTTCAAACTGAGTCCCCAAACTTCATTTCACTTTGTACTGATAGAATTAAAGCCTTACATAGCCTAGAAATTTGTACCAAGGTCAGCTGCTGCACAGACTTGGCGTTAGATTTAGCAACAGATAAACAAGAAACAACTCTAATTTTCTGAACTAAGGGTGCACTGATCTGTATCTCACCTGCACAAAACCCTGCATGGTCCTTTGCTTTCACATCTTTTTCTGAGTTCTGGGATCATACCACAGAGGAGAGGAGCATAAAATTAATTACACACTGAATTCAAATTATTTTCTCCAGCAAATGAGTTTGTCCAGAAGAACACCCCTATAAGTTTTCTGCTGCCTTTCTCTGTATAAGTCTTTATTTTCTCCTATAACTCCCAAAGCAAATGCTCTGCAATGAGAATTTCCTCTATTTATTCTAAAAAATTAGGCCACATTCTCCCACAAAAAACACTTTATGAATTAATCTGTCAGAGATAAGTTTACTGATGCCACTGGTACTTCATCCTTAAAGATCTATTTTGTGCTAAACTCCACTTCTTCCCAGGATTACTACTCCCCTCCTGACAGTGGATGTCATGAGCAGCAGGCATAGCTAAGTCTGTCACATGAAGGGAGGAAGAAGAAGTTTCTCTGTTTTTTCCAGATGTGGGCTAGGGAAAAAACCCACTGTATTTAGAACCTGGAGCCTGAAAGAAGGAGAAGGAAAGCAGATACTTTAAAAGAAGTTGAGAAGTCTCAGCCTGAGCCCTGTATTGAGGGTGTACTTCAGTATAAGGAATTGATCTCCTTGGCTGCTTTATTGATGAAATGGATGGATAACAAACACAGTCTAGGATATTGTGAGTGCTAGATGTAAGGGTCAGAGTCAAGGCACCCTAGGAGACACCTTGCACTTAACTCCCTCTATAGATACCACAGAGGGTCATACAGTAATTTAAATCTTGGATGAACAGTGGAAGCAATAAAACAATGATGCAGCTATAATTTGTCAAATAAGCTATGAAACAAAAATTTCTCTTTCTACAAAGCTAAGTTATACTTCTTTCTCATTTTAGTCTTTTCATGTATCTATAAGGAGTTGCTGTACTAATTATCATTAAATAAACCACCATGCAACGTTAATCTAATCCTGTGTTTTAAAAGGCTGGATATATTTCTTTATTAGTCTTTATATGTGAATTCTTTACATGGTCCCTGAAAGCTGTCTGAAAAAATACGTCAGCTTCTCTATGCTCTTTTAGGATTTATGCCATTTTTATAGCATGCAGATCTGCTTATTTTCTAGTTATTAGTATATGCAGGCTCCACTCAAATTGTCATCTCTATTTCATAAGCTTTTCACCAGTTTCTGTATAGTTTGTTGTCCATACAAGAGGTATTCTTACAGAAAATATGGAGCCAGTTGTGCAGGCTGTTTTAATTCTACTTAATAAAATTGTGAAGGCCACTAGAATATTATGAAAATCAAGAGTCCACTTCTTGAATACTGTCTACTCATATGCTCCCCTTATCAGAAAAAATATAATCAGATTAGAAAAAGAGAAGGACAGTCAGGATGATCAAATATATAGCTGCTTCTCAGAAACAGCTAAGTAGACTATGACTCTTCAGCATTACAAAGTAATGTAAAGAGAGAGAAAATGTTGCTGATAGGTATAAAACATAGTGTGACATGGAGACACAAAACCATTAGTGAGCAGTCAAATAACACTAGGAGGTGACAAGGTCAAAGAAAGTAAAATGAAATATTTCTTTGCGTACTGGGAATTATGCCAAAGAAGTCTGTGAATCTTTAAAGTTTATCAGCACTTTAAAAGCAATCAGAAAAATTCATGGAAGAAAAACCCATCAAGGGCTATTTATCCCAAAGCTACCATCTCTGGATGAAGGATGCTGATCTGGGGAATTTCAAGTTTCTTTCTTTGAATGTTGTGAGAATTTATGGAAAGTGGAAAATTTCCAGCATATCTGAAAACAGGTACACAGTTAGGAGGCAATACTAAAACTGTTAAATTGTTTTATTTCTCTCTTGCATTCTCTGGAGTTTGCTAACAAACAATATTCACCAGAGCCATTTTCTTTAAGCTATGAGCTGAAATATAGGGTAGCATCTGATTTCCCAAAGGACTGAGAGGCAGTGAGTGCTTCTCAACCAGCTGAGCAAAAAGGCTGTTGGTAAGGGACGAACTTCACTGCATCAGCCAGCCCTTCCAAATTTTGCCAACCAATGTGCTACAGCTGGTAGATTAACCCTGCTTCTCAGTTCCTCACAGGAGAAACAGTAAGTCACTCCACTTTTGCTTCACAAAACAGTGGAAGGAAATGGCATCTGTGCCATTTACTGGCCACATTTGTTACTGGTTTCTTTTTTGAGGAAGGAAAGCACAAGCCAGGGAATTTTGCAAGTGAGAAGAGAAATATTGCTGTACAAAGGAGGAGGACAGGCAAAAACATACTGTTCTGAGGGGTTTAAGTAGAAAGGTTGGTTGAGGGACTGTTATCATAGGGTGGGGAATATGTTGCCATGTGATACTAATTTTGACTTTTTTAATGTTTTTTTACTTTTTTCAATTACATAGCCCTAATAGAAATAATTTCTAATTGTTTGAAAAATTAAAATCTCTTTTAGAAGAAGCAAGCAGATTCAACACAGAATTTAAATAATTTCACTGGGGAGTAGAAGAGCCCTTCTTTACTTTTTGTATGTGTGTGTATGTCTGTATATTTTTTGAGTTTCCTTTCAATTAAAATTATTAGAGGAGTAAAAACTTCCTCACAAACATTTCAATGAATTAGGTGGCCTTTTATGTCATCAGTTATTCTTTGCCATCAATAATTTATGAGACCTAAGGCTTGTTTCAAATGATGTTCATAGAAAATGAGTTTTAGGCTAACAGTACTTTTAAATTTTTTCATGAAACAAGGTTAGTTGATTAAATTATATTTCAGCAGTGAAATTATATATAAGTAAGGTCATCCTGTCAACCAATAGATAATATGACTTAGATAACCACTGACTACATGAATAGTAGGTTTTGGCAGCAAGCAACAGAATGCATTTTTCCTGCAATGAGTTTGCAGACATGTAATCATTACAGCGAATATGTTCATAGAAAAGCTCTAAGGAAAGTCTGAGTAGAAAAAAAAAAAAAAGTGAATGGCATAATCTGTTCAAAAGCAATTAATGAATTGTAAATTGGAATATTAACTTATAATAGTTCAGCTTCTCAGTTCAATCTCAGTCTCTTACTTTGTTGTACTGGTCTTTTTACAAATAAGTATTACATATTCACATATAAAAAATGACAATGGAAAAATATTGTAAAAGCAGAAGTTAGTGTTATACTTGCTATCTAGCATTATTCGTGTCAGCCAGAATAATTAGATACCTTTGACAACATACAGTGTTGAAACAAATATATAAATAAAGACTTTAAAAACTTTAAACATGAAGACTGCAAGTAAATAATTCTTCATAGTGGATCATGTAACAGTGATTTCCTAGAAAATCAGACTTCCACATTTTGTCCTTGTTTCTAAAAGTACTTAGCCTTTTTGAAGTCGAGTCAAATTTTATCTATGAATCTATGTGCTCTAGTAAAATCTCATGTAAAACTTACACGCATGAAAAAGAAATGTTCATACAGTCACAACAAATACTAATTTGCAGTGTTGATCACACAGGGCATGGGGTCAGCGCTTAAAATTATTAATTTGTCAAAGTGACATAACGAAACCTATCCTCCCTTTTTTAAGTTAGGTAGTGTAGGATTTTCCTTATACTTTGAAAATGTCATGTGAAACAATATGCTTTGAAAAAGTATAGTAATATTAATGTAAAAATTCAAGGCTCAGAGAACATTAAGAAAATAAATTGAGCAAATGTTACTATCTGGAAAATACAGTATAATTATCCCAGAGAGAAAACATAAACTCTGTAAATATACATCTATAAATATATATATGCATATAAAGTATATCGAAAACAAAGATGTATTATCATTATAAATGGTGAAGATATAATGAGAACATTTAAAGAACAGGAATGATAAAAGAATCTGAAGTTTCATATATCAAGCAAAATAACAATAGCTAAAAAATCTAGCGGCTGGGCCAAGGTATTGTACCTCAAATGCTAGGTGTGGCACTTTGTACCATCATCTTATGTAAAAACTTCCTTTGCAAATATATTTTGAATGAATCTTTTCTATAGAAATCCCATGGCAAATTCCAACACATGGCAATTATTGCTAGCTATTAGCGCTTAAATTATAGGTTCATGATTGGGATGGTTGAGCTATTTGATCAGTTGTTTGGTAGAAGGAATGTAAGATGGAGGAGCTGGAACCCTGTAGGCTGAACAACTGCCTCACTGAGACAGGATTGCATGAAGAATCATTTCCTTTGTTATGAAGGAATCTAACAACAACCCCTGCATTTCTGTTGCTTAATACTTTTCATTATGATAAATGCTTTTGCCCTTCTGCTTGAATCAGACCTCTGGTATTTGGAAAAGGAGTGTCTTATAGACAATTTTTTTTTCTTGTAATATAAACCATAATCTAGTCTCTGATAAAATATAATCTTATGAGAATTACGATTATTTATCACCACTTACTTTTCCTGTAAGAAGTGTAGCAGACGTCGCAGGAATTCTAGTACACGGAGGCCCAGCTCACATCACTATCACAGTATTGTTAACTGATTGTACCAGAAGTTACCAATGCTAAGTAGTACGGTGACAGTAAGGAGAATAATTATGGAATTGACTTCAGTTACATAACTGTATACAGCTTTTGCCCGCAACTCTTAGCCATCTTCTGCGCACAGAGGAAACATAAAAGAAGACAGAAGTTTGTAGCATAAAGCGGTACATCCTTATCCCATAGACTAAAAGGACAGAAGGGTGCTGTGTTATTATGAACACACTCATAGCACAGAGTTAACACCTCCCTAAAAATAATTACAACTTGAATTACAGAAGACTTTTTAAAGAAAAAAAAAACAAACAGTTTTTCAGGGAGAAGCTCCTTGGTGCCTGGCATAAAGCAAAAGCCCCTTCATTTATGATTTGTATTTACCATTACTGTGTGGTACACATGGTACTTTTTTAAAAGCAACCTGAATCACTGTCTTCTAGACCTAGACAATGGCCTTTGTACTCCAACAGTAACAACTATGACAGAGTTGGTGCTTCAGAGGGGAATAATCATCTGGGACAGTTCCTAAGGCACCTTCTCTCTTGTTCCTTCATGCATTTTTCCTTTCCAAAGGACAGCTGGGCCCCTTTGAACTTCTTTATTTGGGTGGCTGATTAAAGTCAGTCTAAAGGCACCTAGTAAAAACAAATTGCCAACATTGTTGCTGCATGATTCTTGTAGGAAAGAGAGTCAAAACACAGGTTCAGCCCTATCTGTCTGTGTAAATTTATGAAGGAACAGGAAATTTGATTTTCTAGAAAAGGTGTCTCTCTTGAACACAGACAAGACTTGTTTAATTCCCAGATGTTCCACTAGGTTGTGTGGAGAATTGTTTGGTCTCCTGGGTATCAATTTCATCATGTATAAAAAAAGGGGAATTATACTTACTACTTTTTTATTTTTCTGAATATTCTAAGTGAAAACTGCTATCATTCTTAAACTGCACAAGAAAAGACAATAGTGAGACAGAAAGTAAACAGGCTGATTTCTGAACCAGTTGACTTCTTATATGTGAGTAGCACTTCTGGAAGTGACTGCCTAATTAGTATACCTCCTCCAACACCTTTTTCTTAAGGATGGAGAAAAAGTCAAAACTCATGCTTGCAGTGAAACTAAACCATACCTGTTTCAGCTGCTTTCTTGCCTCTAGTATGAGATGTCTGTTACAATATGTTGGATTTATACATACTTTTAATTTTTCTTCACTCAATCACCAATATTTTGTTCAGCCAGGAGCAAGAAGTGAGCTAATATTAATTTTGCAGCATACATGCACTCACTTTTACTGAAGAATGAAAGAGAGTGAAAATGTTGGGTTGGTGAGGTAGAGCATATACTCACACAGGACTGATGTTGGACCCTGAAACATGTCTCTCTCTTTAAACACTTTTTTTAGCCAACAGCCTCATGAGACAGTATGAGAAACAAAAATAGACATCTGGATAATTCTTTAGGAAAGCAGCTAAAATAAATATTAGTAGGATCTTATTAGCCTTTTCCAGTAAGATTTTAAATTTTTGTGTCATATTCTGCTTAAATATGAAATCTGCTAGAATTTGGTGTTTAAAACATCTAAAAGTATCTAGATCCAAGGTTTTATTTTCTTTCTTTTTCCTTTCATCCTTCCCCTCCAACTTGATTTTCTCTATGGTACCAACTAAAGGCTTACCTGAAACTGTGCTTGTATAGATCTTTACCCCCAAAACATCTGCAAAGCACTGATGAGTCAGAATACCACAGCAAATATTTCTGCAAAAGTCTACTGACAATGATATTTCCAGGATACTTATCTGATGAGAAGAGTTCAAGAAATCTTGAAGGTTGATGTTTTGTTAGTCCACATAAGTTTAAGAACTATTGGACCACAAGGGCCGCTTGTGGCAACAATCACTGTTAGGAAGCTGTGAAGTGAAATAGTATGTACATAAATAAAGTAGGAGTGATCCTAAAGTACTCAAGAAAACAGACACAGAATTCAGTGTAAATTCTTGATGTAGAGAAAACGGCTAAGTAAATGCAGGAAATTAAACAAACAAGGCTTAGTTTCATTTTTTCAAGTTAATTAGGCTTAAGCATATTTCCTACTGGAAATGCACAAATAAAAAGATTTTTTTCAGTTAGTATAGACAAGTTCTAACACTTTTTCATGGGCTACAAATCCACCTCTCAAAACTGTTATTTTTCTTGAAGGACAGATAACACGTTGTGACAAAACTATTTCAGGTCTTAGCATAGGCATGTTTGAATGATTCCAGGTAACGAGGGTTGATGAAATGTGTTCCAAATAGTTGAAGAAGGATTGTACTTCAAATTTATTTTCCTTTGGATCCAAGTGCAAATGTAATTTTTTTTGTTGTTTCTTATCTTTATATAAATGTAATAAAAGCTGGTTTTACTTGTTGCTACAAGAAGCTGCCTAATTCTCTCTCAACTTTCCTAGTGTTGTGCATAAAAGCCGACTGAATAGAGAGTGCTCCTGGCACTTCTAATTATAGGCTAATTTGAATGTCATTGAAGGGAAAAGGAATGTCCAAATAGTGAATGACAAAACAGAATGAGAAAGGTAGACAACTGACCTTGATTACAACCTAGAGTTGTCACTAAACATTACACAAATCCTTAGGAACTGTTGTTTCATAAATTATTTGTGACATTTACAATAAATATTGAATTAGGTCTCCTGTGGTGTACTTAAAGTAAAATGAAAGTGTCCTTAAAGTAACAAGATAAAATGGTACTTATTATGGCCCTAATAAACCCTCATGTAGCTTTAATATGATACCTTACCTCTATATGGAATTCTCATAGGCCCATGTACTTGTGCAGACTTCTATTCACTTCACTGGGGTTTTGCTTGCTCTTTGGGACTACCTTAATGAGCCGCTTCGTAAACTTTGAGCCTTCAGGAGTTTCTCTTGAGTCTTACCTGTTCTCAGATGTTTATAGCTTCACTCATGCCATTAGTTTGATCAAATTTTTTGTTCAATACCTGCTGTAAAATCAGTCAAAATCCGTAACGGAGCTTTTTATGTAGCTCCAGAAATAATTTCTTAGTTAACATATTGCTACTATGTTGGCCTGAATTACTAGACATGTTTTTTTCTGGTGGTGTTCCATCTGGGAGAAGAAATTGACAATGGAAACTTGGTATCCTTAGTTCAGTTCTGTTTCTTTCTAAGAATAATCAAATATGGTAGGATGTATACTCAGATCCTAAGAATACAGTTGTTTCCTTGGGAACAAGAGAATTTTTTTTCCTCCCTGGTCATAGCTCTATACTTCTTCCTTCTACAGTCCTGACCTGAAAGGTTCCTCTTTAGGTTTTCCCAGAACCCCTGCTGTGTTGGAGACTGACTACACAGTTAAACACTGCTCTCTAATAAACTACAATTAAAAACTGAGAAAAGGTTTTAACTCTCAGTTTACCAGTAAAAGTCCTCTAAGAGTACGGTAGGAGTAAAACAAAACAAAAATTTCCTGCTCATCCTTAAGGTGGGGATTGTTGTGGAAGGGAATATATGACAGGATTTCAGCATAATAAAAATCTGAGTTATTGCTTCTAAAACATGAAAATTCTGGTCTGTACAACACAGGGATTGCTTCAGCTAAGGTTTAAAAGTAACATTTTTGCAGGGGCAGTCTAACACTCCTAAAATAATTGTTTATTTTCCTAAGTTATCTGTTTTACTTCCCATATTAAAAAGTAGATGCCTCTGAAAACATCAGAGTTACCCAAAGTGGTTACACAGATACCTTCTTTCCTTCCCAGAATGTCTCAAAAGTATGTGCTAAATATCATACTTTGTTTACAAATCCTCAGCTTTTTGGGGAATTGCATGTTATTCTCTTTCACAGCTTGTTTAAAATCTCATGACTATTCCTTTTGTGTATGTCTAGATACAGTATTTCAGAGTGCCCTATAGACTCATTTAGGGATTAACTGGTATGTGCACTGAAATTCCTTAATGTGTGTGTGCCTAGAACTCAAGCCTTCTGTTTCCGAGATAAATGCTCTAATCACAAGGCTCTTACGCAAAGATTAAGCACAACAAGCAGTAGTGTTAGAGTGGCTGTTTGCAGTGTAACTGGCTACAAGATAATTCTCTGTCTTTTGAGATCAGGCTGCCAACCTTGCCTGGATACCTGTAGCTTGAGGAACTATCAAGTCTCTTGCAAATTATTACTTTGTTAAGTCTAGATGCTATCAGTGTTAGGCTACTTTGAAAAGCAGTAGTTCTAGAAAACTAGTTGGGACTTATGTGGTTTTAGGAGTTGTTTAAACCTAAAAGGAGCATATCCCACATAAAATGCATAATGTTGCACAATGGTGACCTTAGCCAAGTGACCTTTTAATTTTGCCAAGTGACATTTTCAAGCCTTGTACAATAGTTTTTGCATGGATGACAGTTTTGGATAGGGTCAGACTTTCCACAGGATCAGCATTTAATGGAACAGTTTCCTGAAACTTTATACAGTATTGGCAATTTCTGTCACTCCACACAATGAATGTATCACCTATTCATAGTGTTACTCAGCATTTTGCCACTTCTTAATTAGACACAGAAAGGTAATCACTATAAATCTCATTGCGATTAGTTTCTTATCTCCTCTAGTGCGTGAAATCATCTTTTAAGGAGATCCGTCAGGGAAAATCCATAGTCCCATGGTAAATTTGGAGTTTGGACACCCAGTAATACCTGCCTCTACAGGGCCACTGTCAGTTTGACCAGGAGAAACAAGGCAAGTTCTCTTCCTTTTTGTCTTTGCTGTGTTCTGTTCATCTGACTAATAATAAGCTTCTAAATGCATGCACAAGGACTGTTCAAGTCTTGTTAAAAAAATATCTTTTCGGAGAATATATTACACAGAATTGTCATGGATGGACAATTCAGATAAATTATTAAAACTCCAATTTCTGATCTGTTCTTCATTGTGATTATTCAATTCGACTGGGGTTTGTGACCTTATATTCTTTTAAAGTTCTTTTAATCTTTGGTACAGATCATCTCTGTTAGAATGCCCCAGACGGGGCAGTTTCCCATGTCACTTACTTGTTTTGTGGAAAAACCTGTGGTTTAAGTCAGCCTTTAATCTCTTTCATATCTTTCACTATGAGAGAATAGGAGTTTCACAAAATAGCTCTGTAAAATGAACATTTTGTAACTGCTGGTCCAGCAAAGATATAACTGGTCATATCCAGCTTTTGGCCCTTTCCAGGCAACTTCCAGCTGTTGTCATAGGCTTTGTTCCAGTAACACCTATAAAGTCATCAAATTTTGTGTTGCACTTTATTTTTTAATAATTTTTTTGTCAGACTCTGAAATTTCTGGTGTCCTTCCAAACCTTCTCCCGTCATCTTTCAATGACAACACAAATGCAGAGTTTCTCCTGTTTAGGCACTGAAGCCTATCCCTAAAATATGGGCTTGCTCTTACTACGAAAATTTTGAGTGCAAAAGCCTATTTGGGCACTTTTGGTTTTGCTTATTCTCATTTAAACAAACAAACAAACAAAACCCCCAAAACCCCCACACAACAAAAAAACAAAACCAAACACACCAAATGTTGTCAGAATCTTGTTTTCTTGGCCACAAAATTCAGACAGTGGAGACTTCCACTTTATAGTAACTTTACATCTCTTTCAGTCGGCATCTTGAACCTAGAGCATTATTCAGTCTTCTCCCATATACTAGTTTTCTGCTTTCTTGAGTTTCCTTGAGGTTGTCTCTCATCTCCACCTTTCTTCACTAAATGCCTTCTTTTTAAAACAAAGGACGACACAAGCCTCCTTGTTCACCCTTACCTCCAAAGTCTGGGAGAGATGTCTGTCACTATGAGACTGTAATTTATTTCTTTCTGAATTCAGTGGAAGTCTATTTTCAAGACTGTATGAGCAGACTAACTGTAAAGTTCCCTTTAACTATGCATGCCCCTCTCCAGCACACTTTTTTCTGCACATTGCACAGATGGCATGTGAGGATGTAAATGTAAAGAAAAAACAAAATACAGTGCTTCATACAGTTGCCAGGATCATGGCATGAGTTGGGTTGTTTGTTCTGCTAGCTGCTGTAAATTGGAAAGTGTCTGGGCAGCAGACATAGCAGGTGTGGTGTTGGCCAGTGGCAAATTTTGGACTCCAGCTGAATCATTAAAGCAAATCAGAAGTACTGAACAGATATTTTCCATGTAATCAAACAGGCAGAAATATTCAGGTATTGCATTATTCACTGCTGACTTGAACTGTTTTGAGCATAATTGAAATTATTTATTTTTCTACTGCTGTTCTGCAGCTGCCTGGTCTCAAAGATATGTTTTAAATTGTTTGACAGGAAGGATTGTTTGACAGGGTGGACTGTATTATTTTGAATTTTAACTCTGAAGAGATGGAAATGCACTGGGCTAGAAATAGCTAGCAGGTTCTTCAACAAATGAGTAGCAGTACAAATCTCCCCTACATCTTCACACAAAATCAGAACATGTTCCCATTGTGTCAGTTGCAAAAAGTATGAGTGATCCAGAAAAAGAATGAAAAAAAGTCCTCTCTTGAGAAAGTGAAATAAGTAAACATCAGAATGTCAGATCAGTTGCCACTTATGTAAATTTTGATATTTATAATCTAGGCTAGACCTTATCGAAACAAAGAGACTTTGACCTCCATCCGTCATTGAACAGACAAAAATTTACTGCTGGATTTCAGACACTGGCAGAAGGGCAAAAACTCCTCTCCTGGAGGATGGACGACCTGCATTCAGCAGTCGAATGCCAGAGCTGTTCCGGGCCTTATCAACCCTCTGTACCCACTGGGATGTGGGAAGCAGATGCTTCTCATCATCTGAAGTCCCACACCATGGACCTTTCCCCCACCTCATCAGAATGGGCAGAGGAGCAATAGCAGCACCATGTCCCATGGGACCGTCTTTTTCTTTTACATTTAAGATCACTATAAATTGCTGAAGAATGAAGAATAAATCAAAACTGCTAAATACTGTAAATGGTGGGGGGCAGTGCAGCTTCCACTGTGTACTGCTGAAGAGTGTTGGGGAATGTGTGCATGAGAAGGAAATACATGTGTGAATACTTTGGAAGAAGTAGAGAAAATCAGTTATGAAGTGTAGAGTTTGTCTTTAAAAGACAAGGCTGTAAGTAGGAAAATGGTTTTAATCCTGTTCTGCTTAAGAAAAACATTTGTACAAAATCACTGTTAAAGCTATGGTCCCATCAGTAAATTTATTTTTGGAGCTGAGGTGTTCTACAAAGCCCCCACATTTTGTTTAGCAACTGGATGAAATGGGATAGTTGAGAATTATGGATCATTATAAATACCTTCTTATATATGATGTTTAAAGGCTCTAGCCTTTAAACAGAAATAATAATTCTGTTATTACTTGTGTATAAGGTTTTTATATGTTCTTTTTAAAATATCTGCCTTAAAATATCCATGTGTCAGAACACTGTGAGACAGTGATAATGCTCTTGAGTCTCTTGTCTGTTTTGTTCTGCTCTCCCCACTTGTAATTAAGAAAGAGGAAAAAAAGGAATTTTTCTACTTAAAATATACTCTCAACACAGTCAGACCCTTCAAAAATATAATGGCTTTATCTGTAATGTTTCAATCTAAAAAAGGATAAGAATGCATGTTCAGGATATTATTAAAACACCAAACCAGAAGAGAATGAAAGATATGAGTATCAACAGTTCTCATAAATTTGAGATCTTTATTATACATATTCCCCATTTCCTCAGGCTGGGAGAAGAGAGACATCTTCAGCTGAGCCAGAGGGGGAGTAAAATGTTAGCACCACCAAAATGAAGGAAATTTGGGAGGGTATGCCCTTCCCTTTGTCCTTGCATAGTGGCTCAATTAGAAACCTGATCACTAGATTTCTTTTAACGGAAAGAACCCAGTCTAGTATTTGAAAATGCAAGCAGTGGTCCAGTTGTTTTGCTTCTCAACCAAAATAATGATACAAAAATTGGGACATGGCTCGAATTTTATTAATGATTCATGAGAACAAGTAAAATATTCTATGAGCTTCTCCAGTGACACTAACTCCTCTCTGATGGCAACAAGGGAGAGAGGGGTTAAAAACAGAAACAGGAAACATCTCTGCTTTTCCATTTTCTTAGTAAACTGACTGAAGAAAGACACACGAGATGAATATACAGCAGAAAACTTTCTCTAAGTGTTTTTTAAACCTTGCATTTGTTTTTCTTTCTGTGTAAATTATATTTAAGTAATGCTCAAGAGAAAGAGCTAGATATGTCTTTTGACTTAGATCACCAGTATGAAGGAATGTTCCTGAAGTTCACAGTTCTTGGAAATACAAAATGAAGATTCAGGCCTAGTTTCTAGTTATTTGCATAGAACTCTTTAAAAGCTTATTTTCCTGTGAATGGTTCCTTTTCCACTTTAGGATATTGTCTTTGAATACAATGAACATGACCTTCTTAATAAAAAGTTCTCAGATGTATTGTCTGTGATCTTTCTCACAGGCCATTTCAGATGTAATAGAGGTATTACCTTCCCATAGAAAACCTGGCTATAGTGTTTTCCAGTTTTACATTGTTCATTTTGTATTTTCCTAGCTAGAGTAGCTGTTCTGCACAATATATTTCTATGATCTGGTATACAGGTTTCACTTTCTTTTGTTTGTTTGTTCGTCTGCATTCAGGTAATGTAACACATTGTTCACATACCAGTTTTTCCATTCTTACGTATCCACAGGGACTGAGTAGTGTTTAGAGCCCTGGCTGAATAAAGAAACCCGTTGGTACGCAGACAAAACAGTGTTTGTTAATTCTCTTGTAATTTAAGTATTTCTTAAATGTATTCTTGTATTTGACATATGTTTCTTTTAATATGTTTATATTCAAAGAACAGCTATTGACTCTGAAGGGCCCTGTACTGGTTCTTTGATTTTCATGCTTTTTATTGGCAGTGGTTTAAGAACAGCTTTAAACACACTGTCACACTGTGCACATAGAACCTGTCTTTGTGTTGGAATTGTTGCACCTGCTATGAGATGAATAGTGCTCAGGTTGCCTTCGCCAATCTCTCCAAGACCTCCACCTCTCCATTTAGGTCTCATGTCTTATTTCTCTGGCCAAGAAATCTTCTTCCCTGTCCTAGAAATCAGTTCTCCTACTAGATCTCATTCAGTATCTTTTTTTTTTTTCCTGTTTATTTTCTGTCACTTCCACTTACATGTCAGCTAGATGTAGGATAGAAAAAAGACTCTCCCTCAGACATCTAGATAAAGTGGTTTCTTACAACACCTTCATTAAAGAATACTTCTATAATTAAGCACAGAAGCATATCACTGCAGAAAATTACCTATGAAAATTGGTAGGGAGAGGAATTTGTCTAATAGCTAAAGCAGTAAATCTATTGGCACTTCTCACGAGGAGTAGGGAGGAAGAGATATGTCACCACTACCCTAAAAAGAGAAAATTAGGCCATTCAGTTACGATGTAGAAGAACTTAATCTGTAATTGCCCAGTATGTTAGTAAATATTCAATTTGTAATACATTAACCTGGAAGAAAGAAAATTCACCTGGTATCTAAGCTAAGAAAGCTTACAGTTTTGGTTTTAATTTAAGGTGGATGTAGGCAGTTTATTTTGAGGTTTTGGCATTGAGGACTTCAATAGTTCTTCAGTATTTCTACCATAAAAGAATTTTTCTGTGATTGCAAAAGTATTTCTAAACCATTTTTCCAACAGAATCAGTGTTTCTCATCTCGCCCCATATTCTGTCATACAGTGATAAAATAGAGATACACATAAATCTGGTGGAAAAAAATCCTAATGCCTTCTTTTTCTCAAACAGCCAATTGAAAAGGTAGAAGCAGGAAAAAAACCTATTTGTAGTGAGCAGAAGATCAGCCTTCTGACTGATGCTAATACTTATTTTACAGCTGTCTTTGTCTTCTGACATTTCTCCCACATTTGATTGCTGTGGTGTGACAGCAATGATTCTTTTGGTTCGAATAGCTTTGTCATACCTTTTGACCATACCCAACAGAGGTCTAGGGATCCAAAATAAGGACCTATTTTTTACAGAAAGAGGTGACCATGTGGAAACATGAATATACAATCTCAAACAAGCCCCAGTATGCCACTGGGCCACTGTGGATCAAAAACTATTTTTCAGTTTAAATCTGTGTGAAATTGCCCATGCAACAATAATCTGCACAAAACAGAGTTGTTTAAAAAAAAAAAAAAGCGAAAATAGATTTCAAACAGTGTTTATGTAACATACATAGAGATTTCTATTTCTTTTCTGTAAACTCACTAAGGTGTGATTATTTTAGTTCACAGAGGAAAATAGATGTCAATATCTAACACCCTTTGAAAGCAATTCCCCACTGCTCATGGCTATATCTCTCTCTCCTACTCTCCCCACAATTCCCATTTCTCTTTTCTAGAAAGATATCCTTTTCTTTTTCCTCTCCTGCCCTGATTACATATCCTTATATACTTATTTAATATTTTTTGTAGATTTCTCAATTTTTTCCTGAATACAGTTTATCTCTTAGGCCTTTCACAGATAACTTTATCTGATTCTTTAAGTTCACTCTACTCATAACTCTGTTAAATTATTTATTTTGCATATAAAGAATATGAAATCTGACTCTGAGTTATAGCATCATAGGCTATATTTTACTAATTTCAGCTGAGATGGTATTTTAATCACATGAACATCCATTTCTATAAAGAGAGGGGACAGTATATTTATACACACATTTGAAAAACATAAAAACCCCAAAACAAGGTATTTTGACCATTCAGTTCTTCAGCTAGAATACAATACTTAGCTTCCTCTCCAAATTGTTTGAACTAAGGGTTATGGTTTCCATAGAAACATGTGACGGTCTGTTTCAGTATCAAATATTTTCCTTGTTGTAGAAGTTAGCTCAGCAAAATATACAGCGGCCCTGGATAAATGGAAAATCCAGTCTGCTGAAGCACACATCTTAATAGGAAAGATTGCTTATTTTTGCCCAGTAAACATCTTTGCAATAACATTGCCTTTAGAGTAAAGGAGAAAGTTTTAAGTAATTGTGTAGTCTGTGCTACAGGCTGCTATCTGTAATCACAAAAATAGAAACAAACCCCATAATTTTCAGTAGTGGTCTTACCTTAAATGTGCGATCATCAACGTGATCTACTATGACTTTCTGTCAAATACGAGGAGGAAGGTAATCTGAACATTTGAATCATAATGCATTATTAAAACTTCAGAAGTGTCTGAAAGAATGGGGTGATAGCACTTCTCTAATTCATCAAATATTGAATGCAGTTTGAGCTCCAATGCAAAGTTCCTGTCTCAGAGTTGGAGAGGCACATTCTCCCCCGCAAAAGCAAGACTTTCTTTGATCCAAGTTTTCTCTCTCCTGCAAACTACATCTGCAACTCTTTCAACAAAAGGGACAAGGCAACCTACAACAGCATAAAGCACTGGATATGATAGTGCATTCCCTCCAGATAACATTCCCACTGAAGTCAAGAAGTAACTCCTTTGTCCCTAGAAGGCCATAATAACATGCGAAGCCCCAGAAAATGCAGTCATCTCAAACCTATTTCTGCTTTAGCAGGAAGTGCTCTATCTCCAACAGCAGGTGTAAAGGACAAAACATAATGTAAGACAGTGGATACTGTTTCAGTTACAGGTACTTGTTAGGAAACTTTAGAGGAAACAGTAAATCAATTTTTAAATTAATGTTTTACACAAGTATAAAATTATACTGACTGAGGGTGCAAGAAAAGGCCCTGAGTATTTTGGCTAACTAATCCAGCATCCTTAGCAGCTGCCAGTTATCTTGTCTAGCTAAATAGTCAAGATTTAAAAGTAGAATATTTGCAAATTCTTCTTCTCTCAGGGGGAAACTAAAAAATTTGTGGTTGTATAGGTTTCTATGTCTATATGTATATATATAAACTAGGTATTGTGTAATCAGTTTTAATGCAAGTTGTATTCACAACACTCTCTTCAAAAATGTTTCCACAAACTGAAATTCAAAAAGTTTGGGAAATTGTAACATTTTAAAATGTTGCTATTTAAATTCTTTTTGAAAGGCCTTACTTTCTTAAGCTCCTTATCAATACAGTCAAATCAATCCACAATCTGTACAGCTACATAGTCATGTTACTGCGTTCGTAGAGAAATGCATGATTTGGAGATAATGTCTGTTCAATAGCTAATAATGAGGAGGGGGACTAAGAAGACTGTGAGCTCTTACTAAAACTTTTTCTAGTGAAATAAATATTTCAAATACATATATTCAGAATATCCAAGAAAGCAGAAGAAATGCTTCCCAAGAAATCTCAGGAGTTTTATTCAATGTTCAAATCTGTGAATCTGTATACTGCAGTAAAAATCAACAGTGTTCTAGACAGGTATACCCTACTAAGTTCATATATTTCTTTTTTAGGATGAATATGATTTAAAAAATTGAATGTGTGCTTTGGTATAAAATGAATTTACCAAAAGACAAAGAGGTAGTTCTAGGACCTCTCTGATATTAATATATCCTGCTGGGCCTCTCCAGCGGAATGCTGAATAGGGCAGAAATCATGTTATTTATATAAGGGAGACTCATTCCAGCTACATTAGCCCAAATGGGAGAAACTATGAATTTCACACTCAGATACCTCTGAGCCAGGCTTCTCTTTTACATCTAAAATGTCTCTTTCCACTTAAGTCTGTAATTCCATTAAAGCAGGAAAATCATACTGAAAGTGGTCTTAAGATAGCTACAGGTTCCACAAATAGTTAAGAGATTTGGTGTCTTTTTTTTTTTTTTTTAAACTGGTGTGTGTGAACAGGGGCTGCCACTGCTTAAAGCACTGATAGTACTGAAGATTAGAATGAAATGCAGGGAAAGGCTGCTAATTATACAATCCGGTACAAGCTGCTAAAGCAGAGTTAGAAGCATACCTCTAAAAGGAGAAATAATATATTTGACATAGAATACCTTGATAAAGTCTGATTTACATTTGAAAGCCAGCTGAGTAATGCCAGAAGGATTATTTTTTACAAAAGAGAGTAAACAAGAATGACATTAGAGGTATTAGAATTTTAAGCCATGCAGAAAGAGGTATATCAGAGGAGGAATTACTTTTAACATAATTATTTTAATTTCTTTCTAAGCCTGCTGCAGCCACAGACTTGATATTGTTGTGCAGCTATGTTTATTCTTTAACTCAAATTAACTTTTACTACCAGTGTGTCCCTGAGTAAAAAAACAATCTTATTTTTACTCTGAGGTGGAGAGGTTAATTTCCGGGGCTCATTTTTATTAATCAGTGACTTACCCTCATAGGTTGATGATACATATTTCCTTTCCCCACAAGACAGCAAGGGGTCCTCTTGACATGCACATTGTAGGTTCAGTCATCCTCATCTAACTTGGTTCATCCCTTCCAGTCAGTAGCTCAGTCAACCAGTTCTTTTTGCTGGTAAGATTTCTTTGACAACTCCAACAACTAGTTTTGTTCATTTTTTCTAATATGTGCATACACCGCTGAGTGAAGCATTTCAGTGCTTTATTAAGCAACTACCACATTGCTCCTTTTTTTTAGGAAATGGGTTCCATACCAAATGCAAGTATGGGTTCTATTAATTGTCACAGCATGGATATATCATGAGAAAGGAATCTCAAGAATCTCAAGAAAGAAAAACAGAGAAAGGAATCTGTGTGGTTGATTACGTAGTCCTGGTAAATGAAATATACTGACATTTGTAATAGAGTTAGGATTGAATTATAATGGCAACGAGTAGCAAATTCCAGCTATTTATAGGACAACTGGATCTTTCTCAATGGTGAGAACAGTTGTGGGAGTGATAATCATGTATGACTCATATTTCTTCTGTTTATTGGCAGGTTATGTTGTGATGTGGTATGTTGTGCTATTACACTCAAAGGGTAATAGGCAGGCAGGGTGCAAGCAGAGAGGGGGAAGATACTCATGGCTCAAAGGAGGACTGCAAGAGCAGAGACTGAGGGGACTAAGAATAGCAGGCAGAAGACAGGCAGCCATGATACTAAACCAGCAAAAGGAAAAAAGAGAACTTTTTTTAGGTACTGCATAATGTTTGGTGCATCCCAGAGACCCACTGAGAGTTCCTGGCTCGAGAGTAAACTCAAGAATCCACCCTGAAAGACTGCTGGAGAGAGGAGACATTTGCTTGCATACCTCTGACTTCTATTCTAATTTTCCAGATACTCTGAGTTTCCTCCATCTAAATTAATTTGTTTTGAAGATAAAGTTCCAATAAAACACCGCTTTTAAAATTCAAATAATTTTAGTATTTGGTATATCCTGGTTTGAGGTAAATGTGCAGGCTGTTGTATCTTAGGTCTCTGCCAACTCAAGGTCTTGTCTCAACACATCACTGGCATGATCAATACATACCCAAGAAAAGTGCGTATGCAGAGATGAAGTGCTTAATAGATTTTTGACAGGTTACATGCTGAAAATCAGAACTCATATTCTTGTAGCTGGTGAATACCTCTTTCTGGTGGTTGTTTAGCCAGAAATGCCCCAATAACTCCCCTGCTTGCCAGAGTGACAATCCCAGTTCAAGCTGAGGTCCTGACTGGAAAGGCCAGAATCTTCCAGCTAGTGACAGAAAAAGTTCATGCTGTTATTTTTGCTTAGGATGTCCTATTCCAAATGCCTTTTCTGCTGCTTCTCGGGAGATATCCCTAGTCTTTGAACTAGAAGATTATTCTGCAGCAAGTGTATCTAAACTCTTTTAGACTACATTTTCTCTATATACATTCAGAGAATTTAGATTTTTATTTCAGTAGGTGCAACAATATCAGCAAAATCACAAGCACATGAGGAGGACCAACAGTTTAGTTTGCAAAGCTTTTAACTCCTACATAAGTCTAGCTCTACTTTTATTAAAATGCCTTAAAACTAAAAAGATTATTTTGGGTTGAATGAAATGTTGCAAATACATGTTTTAATTTGCTGAATGCTAAAAAAATTCCCTTTTTGACAGTTATACAGCAACCACAGAGGTAAAAAACTACATAACAGGATCCTAGGTAATATTCTGATGCTACAGGAATTACACCTTGTACGAGTGCCTGCTTCAGGGTTTTTCTTTCCTTCATTATGACTGAAATATACCAGCAAGTGATGGATCACGTTTTGAGGCAAACTTATAATGACCCTCATACACTCTAACCTCAACAACTAGTCACTTTATACAACATTCTCATCCTGTTTATTTTTGTCTTTAATCATGCACGTGCTAGTATGCTACAAATATTTTGCTATTTATGAGTTATTCTTACATCTGTTTAGTTCATAAACCAGTTGCCTTCCAGAAACTCCCTTCATATGAGTATTTCTGCAAAATGATCCTATTCTGTTTCATAATAGAAAGACTTTTAGGGAGAAAATATTGCTTCTTATTCTTCTTTCTCTCCCTCCCCCTTCCCCCAATAATCTGCCTTAGACTCATTGCATTAGCTTATATTCTAATATTTCAGATTTTGATTTTTTTTTCCCCACTGCATGCACACAATATAATATTACTGAAAGGAAGAGAGGAAGGGAAAATAGTATCTTTGTCCAATCTAATTTGTAAAACGTATTATCATATTTCTTTTTTCCCAGTATATGGATTACTTTTTCTACATTAAACTCCATTCTGGCTTTGCTGTACTGTTAGTCTTTCTGAATTTCTTTGCATCTACTATCCAGCAATCAGCATCTTTCCCATATTAGAGAAACACTGATGTATAGTTGTCATCATTATGGCTATTATATGCATACGTTATACGTGCTAAAGGTCCTAATATGGAAAGAAATGCTGAGTATAGCTCTTTCTGTTTGATTTACCCCATCTTAAAACATCACAGAAAAGACCATTCCACCAGATCATTAAAACTTCTTAACTGATAGATGACAACAAGCAATGATAAACAGGGAATCCTCACATCATAGAGAAATCTCCTTTTGATCCAGTGTTATATTTATCATGACTTGGAAATGACACGAACTTGCGATGAAAAGCTGCAGAAAATCATAAGCCATGATAGTTTGGTTAAAAAACAATATTGCCGTTCAGAAAGGATACTGAACTGATCATTAAAATAAATTTGTGTTAATAATGCGTGCTTTAAGACAGCAAAGTTTTCTTTCACCGAAGTTGACAGGTCATGCATGGGAAAAAAAATTCTGTAAGCACACTTTCAAGATGGTAAACCGTACTGTAAATGTACAGATACTGAAAAGGACTTAGGGATGACAGTAATTAACACACTGAAAGGGACTTCTTTGTTCACCTTCTCTAGTTATGACATTTAGTTATGTAGTTTCTTGCATCAGAAAAGGAAAACTAACAAGCAGAAAGTTGGTCTTTCTTTTAGATATAAAATAATAACACTGACATTGACATGATGTCTAGACGTGTCATTCATATTTGAAAAAGGACGTTGGCACACTAGAAGAGTTTCAGAGAATGACACAAATATAATCAAAGGTTTTGACACTTGTTTTTTTCTGAGAATATAAAGCAGATCAATAGAATTTACCCAGTAATAGAAAGAGTTGGAGTTGTTCACATACATGCATTAATGGAGAAAAGACTTCTGTTTTTAGCTGATACCTTATTCTTGTTGAGGACAGCATAATATTATCGAGAAGATGGAAGGTGGATCTGCAATTTATATCCCATGTATATGTCGAAAGGTTGGAAGCTGTCCCATAATCCATTTATTTACAAAATATGTAGAAATTTTAAGAAGTGATTTAATAGAAATGGAAAAGCAAGAGACATACAAGAATACATGGGAAACAAAGAAGAGAAGAAAAACTGGGTGTACGCCTTAACAGATACCAATTCACCCACGATGAGCAACTGTTTAAATGGCAAACATGATCACAGTATGCCCTAGTGGGCAAAATCATTCCTAGGAGAATGGAGTTTTAATGCCTTTACACAAGGTAACAGTGAGACTGTATAGATCTAATTGCACTTGAAAGACAAATTCAAAGTATCGTAAGTACAGAGAAAAGAATTTGTTGTGATGATCAGATAGATAGCAGGGTACCAAAAGACCCTGACTTGCTGAACATGCAACTGTTAGAAGACAACATTTTCTGCAGATATATCAGAGAGTAAATACAGCTTAATATATTAAGGAACATTTCACACTTTCTGAAATATTCATTGTCATAAAATAGCAGGTGTTTTTATGATGCTGTGAAAAGCAACTTCTATATGAATTCCTTTCCAACTGGAGTTGAAGCAATTGGCCACTAATTCAGTGTTTGAATGAATTTAAATCCAAAATATAACTTAAACTGTGTTACTCATTCCTAAAGAAACCAACACCCCCCCACCAATAAAAAGCAAAAAACCCTCAAGCAATGAATGGTATGTTCCCTTCTGTTACGTGCAGAAAGGAACCACCAAATGAATTGTAGGTTCATTGTAAACTACAATCTTATGGCTTCTTGCTCACCTCTTACTTTATAGACTGTTTTTTAAGTCTTAATTTTGTATTATTTCTATTAATATGCTTCTGTAACTATTAACCAAGGATTAATGGTTTTATTTATTCTGCAGATATTAACTTGTGCTTCTCTTTTCATCTTCAAAATAAGGAGAAAATATCTTCAACTTTTTTGATAAAAAAACCTGTGTACTCATGACCACAACACCTGATATATGACCACCAAGAAACAGGAAGAAAGGAACATGAATTTCAGCAAACTAGTATCAGTTAAATAGAACCACAGGGGCGGGTAATTTAAGAGCTGAAGAGAATATTGCCTCTGTATTGTCTAATCCTCTTCCTCTGTGGTTGTTCCTTTGAACATCTAAGAGACAGCCTAACTGACTTTAAGTCAAATTTTGAAGGGAATGTTTAATGATCATTAAGAAAGACGCCTCGTCTTTTTTTTGTATATATGTGATTTTGCTGAAAGTTCCTTATTAAAAAATCTTAAAGCAAAATTACCAGAAAAAAGTCTGGAAAAAAAAGACCTGACTTCTTGAATATGCAGCCTATATATAATATCCCTGGGACAGTAAATGCAAAGTCTCGCTGTGGTAGTTGTTTAGGGCCTTCAGATATCAGGGTACTGTTAAGAAGACAGCTATACTGTAGTCTTCCATACCTGGACTTTTGTTCAGGTTATTAATAAAAACCTGTGTCCCTGTTTTCTCAGTCTATACCAAATAATGCTGCTGTTGCTACTTGTACAGATTTAATTTTGTGCAAGTCTCCTTGGTCTTCACTTACCAGTACATATCTGTGCTCTTTATTGGGATGCTTTGTTCTAATATGAAAAGGCTAGGAAATACAAGACTTTGCCATTAGATCAGGTGGACTGAAATCCGCTCTTTCCCTGGCTATGTACTCAGGGTAGGATTAAATAGGTCAATCACCTGTAACGTGTGGTGTAATTAAATAAGTTTCAGTGACCCAAGAACTAAATGCCCGTTCCTGAAGTAGCTGTGGGTAAATTGGATTATTTACAGGAGCAGCTCAATTTACAGGACTACATTCAACTTTATAATCTGTGTTTCCTATATATGAACTGAGAGTTCTAAGAACGAATTTCAGATTCCTGCTATTGACATAGCCAAAAGATATTCAGAGATCAGTTGCTTTTAGAATATTATGTTTTAGAGAGTGATGAATTAATACAAACAAATGCAAAGAGGATGGAAATACTTTGCCATTTTTTTTAAATTAGGTAAACAAGGTAATAGCCTTGAGAAGCACAGGCTTCTCTGATCTTTCTCAGACTGTGCTGCCTATATTCTTATTAAACAATCAGCAGGGAACAGATGGAGTCTGAAAAACAGCTCTTCTTCTGTTAGTGTGAATATTTATGCACAACTTTTTTTTTTTTTCTTTTAACTGAAGAACGAATACTGAACAAATAGCATATTTTTTAACCAGGTCATGTTGATCAACATAAGTGCATCTTCACTCTCAAGGAAACTGAGTTATAAACACTGCTACTGTCCTTTCTGAATCTACTGACAAAAAAGGCAAACAAAAGGAATAGAGTCAATGACTTAACCTTCCCAAATAGTCTCAGTCATTCTATATCTAAAGCTAACGATGTGATAAGATTTTCTTAATTCTGTGAAAGTTCTGAATAGTTCTTTGAGAAACCAGATAAAATACAAACTTTTTTACTTAGAAAACTTCACATGCAGTAAAACTATTAACTTGAAAAAGAGCTTTAATTTAATTAATTCACTTTTATTTAGAACTGTTTTGTGCAGATTTTCTTACCATGACTTACTAATCATGTCATAGGAAGTAGGAGTGGCTTTGTTCACAATCTACGTTTCTGTATTTCTGTTTTAAAGGTACAATTAATGGAAGGAACTGTTGTGAAGGACAGGGAAAAGTTATGTAAAGATAACAATTTTGTCTCTTTTTTCTTCTATTAATTCCTTTTCTTCTACATGGTTGTGGCAGGTTGACCCTGGCTGGACACCTCATGCCCACCAAAGCCTCTCTATCACTCCCCCTCCTTGACTGGACATGAGAGAGAGAATATAATGAAAGGCTTGTGAGTTGAGATAAGGACAGGGAGAGATCACTCACCAATTACCATCACGGGCAAAACAGACTCAATTTGGGGAAAATGAACTTAATTTATTGCCAATCAAGCCAGAATAGGTAATGAGAAATAAAAACCAAATCTTAAAAACACCTTCCCCCCACTCCCCTTCTTCCTGGGCACAACTTCACTCCCGAATTCTTTATTAACTCCCCCCCAGTGGCACAGGGGGACGGGGAATGAGGATTACGGTCAGTTCATCACACGTTGTCTCTGCCGCTCCTTCCTCTTCAGGGGCAGGACAGATCACACTCTTCCCC